>OY730198.1:65922669-67122669 GCA_963422505.1 Pseudognaphalium luteoalbum
ATTTGTTGGGATATTTTATAAAAGTAATTTAGTTGAGTTATAAAATTATAACTTTGTTTTGACTTGATTTGGCGGATAAGTTTCGAGTTGTTTCAGTTTTGATACAAATACACTTTGTAAATATTATTAACATAATATTTATTAAACGTTTATGTTATCTAATAATTTCATATTATTGAACGATTTTGTTCACCAACAGTCGTATGTTTTTGTCGCGTTTGTTCCAATTGTTTTGTACGTAATTACAACTAATTACGAATGTAGTACAATGCGTATTAACTAGTTGGGATTTGCTAAACTTACCTCTAAAATGCGTTGTGAATTCACTCAAAGTTAGGGAGTTAGCCTAAAAATGCATGTAATTAATATTTATAATTATGTCGAAATTGCGGGGTGTTACAAGTTTAGTGGGTAGAAATTCTATCTGATTGGTTGAAGGGTACGTGTTGTGGTCTCACTTTTATTAAACTGTGTGTTTTATTGTTGGTGAACAACAATTTCAGGACGAAAGAGAGTAACTTTTAAGGAGATGAATTCAAATATTTGCAATTTCAGTTCTTTATTTAAGGGAGTTAGCATAATAGCGTTACTAGGTGATTTGTACACACATTCCAAGTATGATACTAATTAATACGGAGTAGTATTAAACTAACAAAATAACTTCAGCTAGTTATTTGATCTAGCTCTTTCAAATTTGGGAGACTTTGCGAATTCTCGTAAGGAAATGACTTTAGATTCTCGCTAGCATGTACGTATTGATCTTGAGATGTCTTGGGCATGGATTCTATGTAATTTATGTAGAATCATCAAACTAGTGATCATATAAAAGAAGCATCCATATGGGAGCGATATGAGATTCTTGAATGTAGAAATGTGTAGAGTTTCAAAAGACGAGAAGAATATGTAGAGAAGCCAACAACTCGTTGTCCAGGTTTTCACGATGATGCAAGTAATCAAAAACATGTCAAGATCTCCTATGCCTCAATATCATATTTTCAAAACTGCATTTTTTTATACTGAATATATGTTGAAAGACTGGATTATATAAAACTTTGAAATAACCAATATTTTTTCGAATGTTTGATGAGTAATGCTAAATAGACCTAATTACATAGGTCTAAAAGCAGACCTATTTATTTGATTGGTTGCTTTTCTTCTCTCTCCTAATCTCATACAATCAATCTTTCACATCTACTAATCACATTTTTAGGCCAACAAAATTAGGTCTACCAATCATTTTTCATGTTTGATATGTATGTGACTCTGCTCTGAGCAATGTTTTGAAAACCCGTTATAACGGTCTGGTCGGACTGGGATTTTAGGGATTTCCGGCTGGTTGAAAATCGATTTTGGGTTTAGTTTGACCATTCAACGAACCGGTGGTTTTCCAGTTTTGCCCGGTTAAACCGGACCGGTTTTTGAAAAATAATTAATCGCGTTTTCACCGATTTTGGGCCAGCAGTCTGACCGGTTGAACCGGAACCAGACCCCTTACCGGTCCGAGTCAAAAAATGGTTTTCAAAACACTGACTCTGAGGCATCAATTTTAATTCTTGTGTCTAACAGTTTCTTGTTGGTTTCGTTAATTTTGAAATTTGATGGCCAAAGAAGACAAAGTGATTAATCAAATGATCACGTACACTATCATTTTGTACACAAATTGCTTGATCAAATAAACGATGACAGGTGTCATTTTGTGTAGAAGTTGGTGCAATCACCGATCTTTAATTCTGAGAAACCTTTGAGCTAGAAAACATAGCTGTTTAGATCACAAATCTCTCAACACTTGATTCACTGGACGTACATGATCATTTTGTGCCTAAATGGAGAACAACAAAATTCACAAGAAAGGAGAACCATCAATGAAAGAGGTGTTAAGAAGGATTCAGGAGCTGGAATATGGCTATGCTCACCTAAAACAAGATATGATGAAGCTCATGATGTCTCAAGTCCCTCAAAAATCAAATCCACAAAACTCTAAAACGGTATCTTCACCGCCACATGCAGCCTCCTCATCTGTTGACAATATTACTCATGGGTTTGGTAAGCAGAGTGGAGTCACCAGGGATGGTGGCATGGTGACTCAGCATTCGGCTTTCATGCTAACAGAAGCTCGATGTTTCAATATATTGGAGACAGTTAATCAACCAATCCATATAATTAATCTTGATGGCTACATATTCTACAGGCAAGTCAATCGTTCAAACCTACAAATTCTTAATTTGTTAATGTATGTATCCGACTTGTTACCTGGAGACATGTCAACTGGTTTGATGACATGGAGATGATGTGACAATTTATATGGTTGCCACATCAACAAATATATTGGTTACATGATGAATAACTAATACGGAGTACATTTTATGGCATAATTTAAATGTTTGATACATATATTCAAAACCTCAAAAGTTGGATACATACTTTAGAATATTGGTTAAAGTTTACTACAATACATTTTCAAACACTTGAAGTTTATTCTAATTGCAGGAACCGAGCTTGGGAAAGTTTCTATGGTTATAATGGTGCTGAAACTCTAGGAAAGCATGTAACTGAAGTTATAATAGAACATAAGGATGCCCTGATGGTTAATGATTTATTAAAAAGTAAATTCCCTGGTGAGAGTTGGACAGGGGAGTTTCCTGTTAGGAACAAGAAAGGAGAAAGGTTTATTTCTTTCAGTTCTTGTAAACCACTTAATGATGAAAATGGAAAGATTATCGGGATTCTATGTATAACAGCTAATTTCCGCCCGCTGATTGATCCTCAACAACCTTTGCAATTAGCACTTGCATCAAAGATTTCAGATTTGGTTAATATTTTTGCTTAATGAGTATAAACAGCAGGTATACTGTCTTTACCGAATGCATTTGATTATCATAAACACTTTTACAGGCTACCAAGATTAAGTCAAAGATGAGGAAACGAGAGACGCAACTGTTTCATGGAGATGAAGCACCATTTGGAGAATTTTCTTCTTTTAGTAGAAAGCTGGTGATGAACTCTGACGGTATGATTGAAAACAGATCCGGGATCAAGGAGACAATATCTGCAAAAACCGAACAAATGAAGTCTAGTATTCTTGGAAATTTAGAACGTCAACCATGGCTAAACACCTATTCTAGTCGTGAAATTAAGTGGGAGGACTTGATAATTAAAGAACGGATTGGAAGAGGTATAATTACAACGTTGCGTCTGATTACTTATATCTACTGTTTACTGAAGGTTTACACAATTTTGGCAGGTTCGTGTGGGACAATATATCATGCTATGTGGAATGGATCAGTATGTTTCTGTCGTTTCCTCCGTGACTAATACTTTATATCTTCTTTAGAGTGTATCTATTATCTAATGCGTTATCCATACTACGCAGGACGTTGCTCTCAAACTGTTTTCCACACAAAAATACTCGACTGACTTAATATATTTATTTAATCAGGAGGTAATCAACGGCATCTTCTATGCATCAGTTAAACCTGGAACAATCAGTGTGTCTAAGTTTGACTTGGTACTTTCTTCGTAGGTATCTTTCATTAAAAGCCTTCGGCATCCAAATATTTTGTTGTTCATGGGTACAGTTGTTTCACCTCGCTGCCGATGCATTGTTAGCGAGTTCGTTCATCGGTTAGTCATTCAAACCACTTTTCGTATATAGAGAAATAGTTGTTTTAATTCAATCTTATGCAAGTGCATATTAATTTTGATGACCTTCATGGTATTTTTCAACATTTGTAGTGGTAGTTTGTTCCAGTTACTTCACGGAAATACATCTAAAATAGATCGCAGACATCGTGTTCATATGGCCATGGACATAGTAAGTACCATTTTATTAATGAATATATAACATGGTTAATTATATGGTGAGATAATCTATCTCTTTTTACTATTATTTGCTCTTCGATAGGCAAGAGGCATGAATTATCTTCATTGTTGTGTCCCATCCATCATCCACTGTGATTTGAAGTCTTCAAATCTTTTTGTGGATAAGAATTGGACCGTGAAGGTATGCTTCATCTTCTTGTAGGGAAGACAAAGTCTAAAACTTCAACTACCGATCAGTTAATCACTCTAATACCTGTTGTTGACGCAACGTGTAATTGCGGTTACACCAACAAACAATAAACTTATTAATGAACACAAACAATACACATTAAGATAACAACGTACGATAATACAAACACAAGATATAACATGGTACATTATATCCGATCTTGGATCGTAGAGATTGGTTTAGTCCACACACACGGCCAAACGACTAGGAATTCCAAAAGATGTAGGGTTCCTGAACCAACGACTAGGAATTCCAAAAGATGTGGACTCACAGTGGGCTTCGCTTATTGAAAGATGTTTATGCAGGTTCATGAAACTTCATGAACTTATTGCTAGTTATTTTTCTTGTTGTACACAATGCACAGTGAACTAGACTTCTATCTTTATAGTATGTCTTTGTTTTTCTTCACTTTCAGCGAACCAGAGTCCAGGCCAACATTTCAAGAAATAATAGATGAGCTTGAAGAATTGCAGCATAAGTTAATTTGCAGTTCATGTTGAGGGCCAGGCATGACAATTCTCATCTGACTTTGTGGACATCCATCCATCCAAATCCATTTGTGATAGACATGGACGATCTAAATGGTTGAATAATGTATATGGATGTTTAGTGGATCGGATATGGATTACATATCCACATACATATAAACCATGAACTATTAAGGTATTATTGAACATATATAGTCGTAAATTTTAAATATATAATGTATATTTGACGAGATTATTTTGTATTTTATATTTAAATAGCAAATCAAAATGCATAAATCTATCGCGCTAAGTCAAGTTTTGCTTCCAATCATATAGTGAAGTCACGATACACGAAAGATGACAATCAAAACATGTGTGATTAACTGATAAACATAGTGAACACAAAAATGCCATTTTTTACGAGTATATATCGTTTTGTCCTACGGGGAAAAAAATTGAGGATATACCCCTAGAAATCGCAAAAGCAAATTTGCTTTTGCGATCCAGTGTTTGCGATTTGCGACTCGGTCACGGAGCCGAGTCGTTTGCGTAGACGAAGCCAAGAACAAAGCCATCGCAAAACGCAACTTTGCGATTTGCCTATGCTTGAGCCGAGTCATTTGCGAGGTTGTACTGAGTCGTTTTGTTGCGATCCCGTTCACTTTTGCTAGTCGTTTACGAGGCAAGCATGCCATCGCAAATCGCAAAATTTTTTTTGCCTTTTGCGATTCGCAAATGGCTTATTTTTTTTTTGCAATGACGTGTCTTTATTTCCCGTGAACGAGATCGCAAATTTAGTGGGTAGGATTTGCGATTTGCGACCGCCCAAAAATCCCATATAACCTCGTTGGGACCCGACACAATAAACCCTAACCCCCTTTTGTTCTTCCCCCCGATCGCAACACCCAACCCACGATCGTAAATCGCAAGGTTTGCGATTTACGATCCCCGTTTACCATCGTTCTCGGACCACCACCACCCCATCCCCCTTTTGTTCTCGGGCCGCCACCATCCTCACGAACCAAACCCCGCCACCATTCTCACGACCAAAACCCCACCACCTACATCCGTCGCACCACCACCACCGTACCACCCTCCGTCGCACCACCACCACCGTACCACCCTCCGTCGCAATTACTACCACCACCACCATACCACCGCGTGTTAGGCCACGGGATTCACGACCGACACGGGTTCGGCCACGGTTTTCACGAACGCAACGGCTCACATCTTCGGGTTTCGAGATAAACGATGGATGATTCTCAGGTATTATGTTATTTTTGTATAATAGTTGCTAAAGTTACCGTTTTTTTTTTGAATTTAGTGTGTTTAAACCCGAAATTTCATTGTGGCATTTCGTCGAACACTTGGTGTGCAACATATATTTTTGATTGTTCAATAATTTATTCGGTTTTTAAGCAATGTTTGTGTGATATTACGAAGCTAGGTAGGTTAATACAATGTTTGTTTGATAATACATATATTTTGGATTGTTGTAACTCGTTATATGTTTTCATGTTAATCTTAAAATGCCATTTTTTGTACGTATTTGTTGTGATAATGATGATCGTTATAACTCGTTATATGTATTTGTTGTGATAACTCCTTATAGTATTCATTTTAATTTTTGAATCTAAATAAGAAGTTATATGTATTTGTTGTGATAATGATGATCGATATGATTATTTATAATGGTTAAGTCTTTATATTTTGATTAAAAAGAATTGTTTCGTTTGTTAATGTGATAAAATTTAATGTGATAATGATGATCGATATGATTAGTTATAATGGTTACGTCTTTATATAAAATTTAAAGTGTTTGGCATATTATTTTGTTAAGTTTGAATGTTTCATTTGTTAATGTGATAAAATTTAATTTATCTATTAGTGATGGGTGATGTATTATAATTAAAGCGTTTAGTTATTATGATTAGAGGTTATGTCATGCTTTTATAGAAGAAGATCATTGTGAAGTTTAATTATATCTCTAACATGTATAATATGTATAATCATGCATTTAAGATTTTAATTATACATGTTATAAATGTTTCCGTTTAATTGATTAGTATAACCACTTGTTTTCGTTTAATCTAATGGGTTGGGGATTGGGTCGGGTTGGGTTAGGTTAATTATATCTCTAACATGTATAATATGTATAATTATGCATTTAAGATTTTAACTAAACATGTAGAAATGTTTCCGTTTAATTGATTAGTATAACCACTTGTTTTCGTTTAATCTAATGGGTTGGGGATTGGGTCGGCTATGGTTAGGTTAAATGCATTTGATTAGTATAACCACTTGAAATGAACATGTATATAATTAATTTATTTAATGTCGATTATAGTTGCTAGAGTTATAGCTCAATTGTTTGTTATTTATCGCTTTTATTAATGACACTTGTTTGGGTTGATTGATCAATGTGCAGGACATTTTTATGGAAGGCTGACTTTGAAAAGTCAACTCGATATTTAGAGACCACTGTTTTGGGCATTGGTTGGATGTGAAGGCTCCGGAAAATGACCCGGGTTTTGTGCATCATATACTGCAGTTTCGACGAAAGGAGCGTCCAGGGTTAAAGCACCCTCACGCGGAGGCGGGTGAGTTGTGGTTTAGGGTGGCGGATACAGATGACCATTTTATACGATTCGGACGTAGGGAGTTTTGTCTGGTGACAGGTTTACGGTTCGGGCCCAATGAAAACATAGCAGATCATATGCCCAAGGAGGTTCGACGGACCACACCGGCATTTAGAGCGCGTTTATTCTCGGAAATTCTGAAACGCAGCGTACGTGTGTCAGACCTTTCTAATAAGTTTCACGATAAAGGTTTGTTTAGTGGGCCGAGAAAATTGAGCGATGAGGATTGTGTGCGCTTGTGTATGCTTATGTTGATATATAAAGGGTTTTTAGGAAAGCAGGGTGTGCATAACATTGAGGATGAACATATGCATATTGTAACACCCCCAAATTTAATGTTTTGCGGAAGCAAGATTTGGGTGTCACTAATCAATAACAAAGCACACAGATTAATAGTAAACGACTCTATATGCGTCGTTTTGACAAAATATATTAATATTAAAATGTTTACAATAATCATCCTACACATAGCTCGTGTTCGTAGTATGAAGAGATTTGAACACATAATTAGTTGTACAAAATCTAATAATGAAGTAAAATCTGTTGAATGCTTGCATGAAGACTCGAGCTAATATGCATCCTGTTGGGCAGTCCAGTTCTACTGCTGTGTACCTGTGATACATGCTAAAATGGGTCAGCTAACGCTGGTGAGCTCACAGGTTTAGATATCAAATAAACTTAGTGTGAACCGCAAGATTTAATCGTTGATTTGCATCCAGCAAATGATAATAGTTATGTATACAACCATGAGCGCATAGTCTGAGCTTAACTCAAGGGGTCGGGTCCCATATAGGGAATTCCGAGCGAGGTGCCTCCACGAGAGCCTAATCTACTCTCGTCTTCCCAAATATTAGTACGTCCGTTGCAGAGGTTAGCGCGACTAACCCGGACGAGGTGGGTCAATCCTATATGGTACCATATACTAATATTCACGCTACTTTCGTATTACCAGACTATACTGACGGAGGACTTTGGTTTGATTAGTTGAAAACAACTCATGTAGTATATTGAAATATGTACTCGCGTTCATGTGTTAAAAACAGAGCAATGTATCACACCCCTAGTAAAACAGTAAAAAGAGGGGCCATGAGACTCACCTGAGCCTGAAGAGTTTATCTTAATAAACTTAGATTGATTAGCCAAGAATCGAAGTCTAACGACTTGTAACCTGAGGGTGTCCACGACACGTGATGGTTATGACATGATTGAGTATCTCAAAGATCACCCTTGTAGTTGTTTGTTCAACTAGAATGTACAAATTTCCACGATTTGGTTGTTTGTTTAAGTGTTTGAAAATGTGTATGGCCCGTTGGTGATTGTTTGTAATAATAATCCCACATTATTATTTTGATGATTTTGAAGTGTTATACCTAAAAGTAAGTTCCAATGTGTTTTAGAAGTTTTGTCGCATTCGTGTTTGATGTTATACAAGTTTAACACTTTGTGTGAAAGTTTAGATGTAACACCGTTACTCGTGAATCTAGGGTAAGGGCGAAGCCCGTTAATGACGGGGGTCCGGAGGCAGCACCCCTGGTAGCGGGGTCCAAGGGGCAGAGCCCCTGGCTGGGGTCGAGCTTGGAAAATTTTTATTTCTACTATATTGTTTTGGTGAAAAACGCATCTGGACTTGAATTTGAGTGAAATGGGACGTCAAATTTGGGCCTCAATACTTAGTGTAAAATTAGTTTGAAACCTTCTGTTTTATGCGTCACTTATAGCGTCACTTAGGGGCTTGGGCGACACTTGGGAAGTGTCGCTAAAAATAGTAAATCTGAGCATGTGCGTCACTTAGGGGAAGTGACGCATGGTAAGGCGTCACTAAGGTAAGTGACGCATAAGGTGGCGTCACTCCATTAGTGTCGGGTATGAGTGTCGGTTAAGGCTTCTAGGCGTCACTAAACAAGTGACGGAGGTAAGTGTCGGGAAAAAGGGGTTTTCTGCGGCACTTATGCAAGTGACGCATGATTAGGGCTTTTAGCGACACTCAATGCGTCACTTAAGTGACGCATGAAGTGACGCTATACTGCACCTTCGTTGCGACACTTAAGGCTGTTATCGAATTTTTGAGCCAAAAACGAGTTTTTGGGTTTCCGTTTGGTCTGATTCTTTTACCCAACCCTTATAAGGACATTCTAAGCTTAAAGAAATAACTAAAACTTAAAAACACTTGAAATCGAAAGGTTTCGAGTTTTTGTCAGAAACTTACAAAGTGGTGAATCGAGAATCCGAAAAGATGAAAATGTAGATCGTGACGCGGTGATGCTTTTCTTCCAAACGAGTAAGATGGTTAAATGGTGTTTGATGGTGCTTTTTTGTGATTTAATGGTGGTGGTGGTGAGGTGGTGAAGATGAGAGAAAAGAGGAGAGAAAGAGAGTGTGAGATGGTGAGAATGAGGGTGGGGAGGGGTCCCCCCCCCCCTTTTGGGCAGATTCGGTAGGGGCCCACCGGGTGTGGGTCTCCACTTTTTAACTCCGTGCATTCGCGTTTCGGGCGGTGTTCGTTTTCTCGTTCGTTTAAACTTTAAATAATTATCTAAAATATTTAATTGTACATTTTTAAAGAGCAATTAATTACTCGATATTTATGTTGAAGTATTTTATCAAAATACTTAATACTTGGATTATAAATCATGACTTTAATTTATTTTGTTTTGTTTGCGCGTTTACGTTTTAATCGCGTAAGTTGTTAATTATACAAAATGAATATGAAATATTATCAGAATAATATTTTGGATATAAGGTCGTCATTAAATAATGTTTTCTTATTCAATAAAATTGTTCACCAACGTCCGTATTTAAGTGAGCCGTATTACATTCGATTTAGAGACGCGTGCGATTTAATCAAATCGCATATTCGTATATATTCGACAATATATATTTCGATACATTAATTAGCCTAATACAGAATTAATTACATGTATTAACAGTTAATTAGGAACTAATTACTAGTCCTAATTTGGCGGGTGTTACACATATAGTTGAACATTTTTATGTTTTTGACCGGTACCCTTGGGGTAATATTATTAGGGCGAGAACTTATGAGCAGCTGGATAAGGGTTTGGAGACTCGGCTAACTCAAGACGGGATGCAGTACACGTTGAGTGGTTTCGGCTGGGCGTGTAAGGTAGCAACATCTTAATTATTAATGTTAGATTTATTTCATACTATTGTTTATTTAATTTATAATATATTAAAACATTTAAATGCTTGTTTGTCGTTTGCTTATTGTCTACAAGGTTTGGATTTGAGAAGCTTTTCATCGTCAGGTAGAGACAATTGCTACTAGGCCTAAGCGAGATCAAATACCACGTGTGATCTACTGGGAGCGCCAAAGGAAGGTTATTGAATTTAAAGAATTCGGTCATTTTTTGCGGATTGCGGTAAGCAATTTTATGTTTATGTGTATGTTTATGTGTACGTGTCTGTGGACATAAGTATAGTGTTGATCATTGATTGATGTTGATAAATTGTTGGTCATTTGATAAGCTAAATTATTAGCTGGTGTATCCGTTTTACAAAAAGGACATTTCCAATTTTTTAAAAAAATTATTTTTGTATACATATATATATATATATATAGTCATGTATATATATATGTATAAGTAAATGGATATATATATATTTTTATTTATATGTATGTGTATGTATATGTATGTATATATATATAAGTATATATATGTATTTATATATGTAAAAGTATATATATATATATATATATGTATATGTATATGTAAATGTATATATGCATATGTATATTTATATGTATGTGTATGTTGATTTGGTATGTATTTGTATGTGTATATATATATATATATGTTAGTTATTATAAAATTAGTTTGATAAAAAATTGATGACTCGTTTTATGCAGAAGGATACTACACCAGAGCATCTTTCGAAAATAACTTTGAAGCCGAATAAACATGAGAAGAAGTGCCAATGGTTGATTGATAGTTGGAAGTACTTTGACGAGCAGCTAGTTGCTGAGAGGCCATTGAAGAAGGCACGGAAGAGTCAAGAGGTGGATGGCGAGCCATCAGATCCCACTCCATCTCATGATGCTGACACGTTTGGTGATGGTCCCGGTACAGATGTTCGTCAGACCTATCAGTCGACGTCCAAGGCGGAGTGGCGCTCCTTACGCGAAAGGGTGGATGCTCAGGCTACGCTTATTGAAACCCTGGTTAAGCGGGTTGATGCGCAAGACAAGCGGGCCGATGAGCAACACGTGATTATACAAAAGTTATTGAAGCAGGTTGGGATGAATGAGACGAATGAGGTATTGATTTTTAATTTACAATTATTATACTGTATGTGAAGTTATCGTACAATTGTTTCTAACTCGTTATTTTTTGACTTTTCAGTTTGACGGTGATGACCAGGATGGTTTCCATGATGGTTACGTATCTGACACGCCACTCACCACTGCTAGGAAGTTCTCGGGTCCCTTTATGTTGTGTCGCAGTATGAGAGAATGACGACGTGGGCCAGCCGTACTCTCACCGTATCTTACACCGACGTATTTTAAAAGGTGTGTGTATTTTATTTTTGTATATGTGTATGTATATGTATGTATATATATCTTACACCGACATATTTTAAAATGTTTGCCAGCAGACCTGTGCAGGTGTATGATGAACCACCTATTGACTTGGGAGACGATCATGATACGTTTGGTCATGTGGTTGAGCCGGTGGTGGAGCCGGTGGTGGAGTCGATGGTTGAGTCGATGGTGGAGCCGGTGGTGGAGCCGGTGGTTGAGTTGGTGGTGGAGTCGGTGGTGGAGCCGGTGGTGGAGTCGGTGGTTGAGCCGGTGGTTGAGCCGGCGGTTGAGCCGGAGGTTGATCGGGTTGTGGATCGGGTTGTTGAGGAAGATGTGTTTGTTAAGCGCATCAAAAGGGTGAAGTGTAGGGCAAGAAGGAGGAATGCGGATGATGATGAGGATGAGCTACCCGAGGACACATTGATGGACATGGTCTCGATATGTGTGGACGAGACTGGTTATTTGACGACTCCACCCCCTGCTCCACCGGGGACTATCGATGGTGGAGCCGGTGGTTGAGTTGGTGGTGGAGTCGGTGGTGGAGCCGGTGGTGGAGTCGATGGTTGAGCCGGTGGTTGAGCCGACGGTTGAGCCGGAGGTTGATCAGGTTGTGGATCGGGTTGTTGAGGAAGATGTGTTTGTTAAGCGCGTCAAAAGGGTGAAGTGTAGGGCAAGAAGGAGGAATGCGGATGATGATGAGGATGAGCTACCCGAGGACACATTGATGGACATGGTCTCGATATGTGTGGACGAGACTGGTTATTTGACGACTCCACCCCCTGCTCCACCGGGGACTATCGATGGTCCATCCACTATTCGGGATTTCTATATGTCTGGTGGCACTGTGCGGTGTATGTTGTTCGACAAGGCAGGACATCTATGTGTCTCGATAAAGAATTTTGGGGGCGGTTGTATGGAACCATCGACGAAGGATACTTAGATAATGTAACACCCGCCAAATTAGGACTAGTAATTAGTGCTGATAAGCATCAAATAGATAGTATATTTTATAGTAATTTATCCCTATATTTATATACATTTTAGTGCATTTATATGATTTAGATACTTATTTTGTTAATATTTGCATATATGTATTTTAAAGTGGAGATTGAAGAAAAGGAACGAAAACAAGGCAAAGATTGAAGAAAAAGAAGATTAAATGAAGACTCAAAGAAAATTTAGCTTAAACCTTGAAGAAATGAATAAGATGGCTCAAAAGTGGAGTGATAACATCAATTAAGTGTTTTAAATAAAGCTTGGATGAAAGAAGCGGAAATTCGATCAAAAGCTGAAGAAAAGTGTAAATGCTGAATTTTCTGCGCGCTGTTAGTATTTTGACCATAAATCTCTCATACGGAGTCCAAATGAGTTGATTCAAGCGGTCAAATTTAGATAACACATAGGGCTAAAACATATCAAAAATTCAGATTATTTGGATAAAAACTTAACCGCCGGTTGAGCCTTTCAACCGGCGGTTGGAACTGAAAATCTGGAATATTCGGGAAACGAAGAGTTTGACTTGGAGATAAAGTAACCAACCGTCGGTTGGACCTTTCAACCGCCGGTTGGGACAAATTTTCAGCTATTATAAATAGAAAACACCTTCCAGCTTCGAAATATATCCCAATAACCTTAATAATTCGTATATTACGAATTATTAACCCCAAATTCGACTAGAAACACTTTCTAGGGGTTTTAGGAGCTATTTAGAGTCGCGGGTTTGCAAGGGTTTGTCTATGATCAAGCGTACGGAGCGTGGTTCACGGTTTTGGTTTGCGTATCTTATTCATTATTTAATTTTGAATGTGTTTTATTATTGAATATTGATTATGATTATGTTTAACTTAATTATGAACTAATATTTATAGTATTTGCTTAGATATTATTGTTGGAACTATATTATTGAATATTATTATGCAAGAATTATGTGTTATATTATGTTAATGATCATAATTAACTGATTTATAGATAAACTCACTAACCTTTTGGGTTTTTTAATTTAGTGATTATGTTTCATTAGATGTTAAGTAGCATTATAATTCAACCGACCCTGGAATTGCATCAATAATATGTTGATAGATCTTAATAAATAGTGATACTTTACATAACCTTTGACTGCATTGCTATATGAGAATTGTCATAACCTTTGAGGTTTTCTACATTAGTAAATCACAATAATAATAACCAACAATAAATAATCTAAGTAAATACATATTTATCTCTAATTATTTACTATCCTTAGTTAATTGTTTTCTATTGAATTGGTTATAATTTAGTATTCTTAAATACTTTCATACGGAACTAAAACGTATCCCCCTTATCTGTATATTGTATATTTTAATTGAATTATAAATTCTATTTTATTTATAACCACCATTCCCAGTGTTCGACTCGGACTTACTTAAAAGCTATATTATACGAACGGGTTATTATTGCCTGGCTTGTGTGATATTATTATTTAAGTATTTTCATTTATTAAAACTTGTTATTTTAAACTTTAATCACACGACATCAATTTTTTGGCGCCGCTGCCGGGGAGTGGTTGCGTTTATTTAATTTGGAATTTATAGTTTTTCTTTCTTTTATTTTTATCCTGTAAAAATTTCTGTACATTGCAAAACCAATAGAAATATCGGCTCACCCATTGAGAATATTGACAAAAACAAAGGTATAAGGAGAGTAAAGCCCTACCTCATTGATTTATCATATAAGAGGTAAGGTGCTTCTCGAAAGAGATAGGTTTTCAATACGCTTCGCGCTGACCTATTTCTCCATGTTTGTGTACAATTAAAGGAGCTACCGAGATCTGTTGACTAGCTTTGTAAAAGAATTTTTATTGGAATATTTTTTTAGTTAGATTTTATTTTATTTTCTACTCTTTTTCTTTTTCTTTTATTTTGGCAGGTATGTACCACCGTAGGAATAATATTCCTGTGATTTATCAAAATGCGAGAAACTATCATATGAATGAAGATATGATGACTATTGATGAAGAGGAGGATATGCATCGAGCTTTTGATAGGATAGAGGCATTAATTTCGAAAGCTATTCAAGATATTGAAATTTCAATGAAGCGTAAGGAAGAATTTTGGAATAAAGATCCAATGTGAAGGATATGGAAAGCGACAAGGTGGAAAATTTTGACAAATCCGGAGATGAAGGATGTGAATAATGTAAATTTGGAAGAGATAATGAGTCGGATGTCGACTACAAATATGCGAATGGAAAAAAATGAAGCAATTCTAGAAAGTCAAAGTGATTCCATTCAACGAATTGCGAAATTGTTAAAAGAAATAGAAAGCACACTTGAAGAGAATCTTAGCAAAATCGAGATTGAAGGACACGAGACAAATGAAAAACCAAATTTCAACAATTATATGCCTTCACCTTCTTACCCACAAGCCTTAACGGAAGAAATTATTAAAAAATACACACCTCCGCCTCCTTATCCAGCTGCTTTGAATATAGATTATAATGAAGTACAAGGATCAATTTTTCCAAAGCTTAAGAAAGGTAAAGCTAAAAGTTTATCTCGACCAGTGATTGTGAACACTACGCAATCTATGGAGACCTCAAGTGAAAAAGTGGAAGATACCGAAACTATTGGCCACAGTTAAGGAGATTTCATTCAACAACTTGAGGGGATGGACAATCAAATCGATAACTACTCTCAATCCTCTGAATCCTTATTTTCTAATGAAATTTTTAGTGAAATTAAACAGGAAGAAGATATGCAGGTAGATTGGTTGCCTTTTCCAAGATTTGACCATTATGATTCTGATGAGGAATCATTTTCGTTACTTAATTGTAATGAAGAGGATAACCTTGATTTAGAAAACCAAGATGGGGTTATGACAGAAGAAGAATTAATAGTCGCTATGGATCCAACTATTGATGAAACTTCATCATTACATCCAGAGGTTGAACAATTAGAGGAAAATGATCAAGCAATGGTAAGGATTGGAGAAGAAACAGAAAACAAAACTTGCGGTAATCCGATAGCAGCCGAACCAGTTGAAATTCAAACGGTGGTTGAGTTTATGCGACCAACGGTTGAAGTATCTATAAGCACAAGTACATTGTTTTACCAATATGAAGATCCTTTTTGGCAATTCGATCGGAAATCAAGTTTCTCACAATTTTTGGAAAATCATGGAGCATCTCTGAAATGATATTTACCTGCCATAAACGATAAGTATCTCAGTACTTTACTTTTATTAAACTTACATTTATTAAATATTTATAGATAGATATTACCATCCATGCTTACTTTTAAGTGTGGGGAAAGTCACTAGATTTTTAGGTAAGTAAGGTTGGAGTCAAGCTAGTGACTCGAACAAAAATAAGCGCTTCTCGGGAGGCAACCCGTGCTTGTATATTATGTTGTATAGTTAATAGGTAGATTTAGATTTAGTTTTAGTATTAGTAGATTTTACTTTATCTTTAGTTTGTACTTTTAGTTTGTTATTAACGATAGGTTGAAGGAACCATAATCATTAGAAAACGTTGCTACGGAAATTAAATTAAATAGGGCTACTTAAATAAATTATGATAAAGGTCGTTATATTCAAAAAAAAAAATTGCTGCTAGCAACCAATCGGCGGCTGAAATATTTAACCGGCGGTTGGACACTTTTTCGATTAAACACCCAGCAGCAGTTATAATTACCAGACTTTTTCACAAAAACCAAAGAACACTATTCAATTATTCTTAAAGTAAATTGTTGTAATATTTGTTAAGGTTTTATATTTTGGGAATATCTAATTACGAAATTGTCATATTTAGTTTCTGAGAAATTTGTTATTTAGGGTTCACTCTAGTAAAATAATTTCTTTTAAAATTGATTCTAATATTTTCAATTCTTGTTTAGAGATTCAGATTAGGTGATAAGTGTAAAACTTTGGGGTTTAACTTAAAACTTATTAATGTTAATATGAATGGTTTATAATATATTTTAGTTTTCATAATAAGTTAAGATCTTCAATTTAATGAACTCCAGTAGAAAGTTGCTATGAGTGTAATGATTTAGTAAGTTTAAGTTCAGATTTTAAATTGAGAAATTAGAGCTACATTGCATGTACTTTTATCTAAGACTCCAACAGTAATTGAATTAGGAAATCGATGGTTGTAGGTACCCAACTAGCGGTTGAATACTTTTTGGCTTTATTTGGAGGAAATCTGAATAGCAGTAATTTCATAAGTTTTTATCACACAATAAGCCCATAGAAAATAAAAAAATAAAAATAAAAATTCGTAGCATGTGTTTATATGTTTCTGGACTATCTTTAATTTGTATTTTTCATTTTAATTTTAGTTTTTATTTTTATATTTGGTACGTTTAATTTGTTTGCCTGTTTATTTTTAGAATATTTTTGCCACTTTTCGAAGTTGGCTTATGATATAGTACAGCTGCATAATGCATTAA
This sequence comes from Pseudognaphalium luteoalbum, assembly GCA_963422505.1. NCBI lineage: Eukaryota > Viridiplantae > Streptophyta > Magnoliopsida > Asterales > Asteraceae > Pseudognaphalium > Pseudognaphalium luteoalbum. Next base: position 65,939,789 of record OY730198.1, read on the forward strand.
AATTGGAATTTTTGGAAATTTAATAAGTTTATCTTATTAATTATGAACTTTGTGGGTGTGTTCCCTGGAAACCCTCACGAGACTATAACTCGTCCACTTAGGATACCGAGGGGTTTAAAGGCTTATTGCATATGCTAAATGCAATCGTGATTAACTACGAAAGTGTGAATGTTGTATATTTTTTAAAGATCGCGGAAACTAATACGTTGAACTACAAATAGAAAAGATGAACCATTAAGCCGATTCAGATAACGATAATCGCTTCTAAGTCAGGGGAGTTTTTCTGTTCTATTTTTTCTTTTCCTTACTCACTTTTGTTTATCAATTTTTATACAAGGAGGGCATTGTATAATTTAAGTGTGGGGATAGGGTTCCACTAGTACAGATTTGGGCTTTGGTCACACCAGAAAAGCGTGACGATATGCTTACGGTCACGCTTGTTTTTCAACGTGTGTGTGACTAACGGTCCTGTGACCATAGGGTGCATACGGCCACATTAAATCGTTAGTGGCGGTATCCATTTAAAAAGAGTGACCAAAACCATAAAAGGTGTGACCATATGCTCTTTTAAATCAAGTAAAGGTGTATTATATGTGACTATTGTTCATCCAATGACCACTTGAATTCTATGTTTGTGTGGCGTTAAGTAACATGTTGTCACAGAACGAGTGTTTTAATTTGGAGATATGGTCACATAAAATGAAGCCAAAAGTGGCCATAGGTGTTAATAAGCGTGACCAAATGCTCCTTAAAGCCAAGTAAACGTGGATTTTGTGTGGCTATTGTGCCTCCAATGGCCACGTGAACTCTATCTTTGTGTGGCGTTATGTAACATTTAGTCACACAACGAGTGCTTTTCTTTGGGATTTGGTCACACAAAAGTAAGCCAAAAGTGGCCATAGGTGTTAATATGTGAGACCATATGATCTTTAAAGTCACGTAAACCTGTATTTTGTGTGACTATTGTTAATCCAATGGCCACTCGAATTTTATGTTTGCGTGACGTTTGGTATCATTTAGTCACACAACGAGTGTTTTATTTTTGGATTTGGTCACATATATAGAATTAAACCAAATGTGGCCATAGTTGTTAATATGTGTGACCATATGATCTTTAAAGTCACGTAAACCTGTATTTTGTGTGACTATTGTTAATCCAATGGCCACTCGAATTTTATGTTTGCGTGACGTTTGGTATCATTTAGTCACACAACGAGTGTTTTATTTTTGGATTTGGTCACGTATATAGAATTAAACCAAATGTGGCCATAGTTGTTAATATGTGTGACCATATGATCTTTAAAGTCACGTAAACCTGTATTTTGTGTGACTATTGTTAATCCAATGGCCACTCGAATTTTATGTTTGCGTGACGTTTGGTATCATTTAGTCACACAACGAGTGTTTTATTTTTGGATTTGGTCACGTATATAGAATTAAACCAAATGTGGCCATAGGAGTTAATATGTGTGACCATATGATCTTTAAAGTCACGTAAACCTGTATTTTGTGTGACTATTGTTAATCCAATGGCCACTTGAATTTTATGTTTGCGTGACGTTTGGTATCATTTAGTCACACAACGAGTGTTTTATTTTTGGATTTGGTCACATATATAGAATTAAACCAAATGTGGCCATAGGAGTTAATATGTGTGACCATATGATCTTTAAAGTCACGTAAACCTGTATTTTGTGTGACTATTGTTAATTCAATGGCCACTCAAATTTTATGTTTGCGTGACGTTCGGTATCATTTAGTCACACAACGAGTGTTTTATTTTTGGATTTGGTCACATATATAGAATTAAACCAAATGTGGTCATAGGTGTTAATATGTGTGAGCATATGATCTTTAAAGTCACGTAAACCTGTGTTTTGTGTGACTATTGTTAATCCCATAGCCACTCGAATTTTATGTTTGCGTGACGTTTGGTATCATTTAGTCACACAACGAGTGTTTTATTTTTGGATTTGGTTACATATATAGAATTAAACCAAATGTGGCCATAGGTGTTAATATATGTGAGCATATGATCTTTAAAGTCACGTAAACCTGTATTTTGTGTGACTATTATTAATCCCATAGCCACTCGAATTTTATGTTTGCGTGACGTTTGGTATCATTTAGTCACACAACGAGTGTTTTATTTTTGGATTTGGTCACATATATAGAATTAAACCAAATGTGGCCATAGGTGTTAATATGTGTGACCATATGATCTTTAAAGTCACGTAAAACCTGTATTTTGTGTGACTATTGTTAATCCAATGGCCACTCGAATTTTATGTTTGCGTGACGTTTGGTATCATTTAGTCACACACACAAGTGTTTTATTTTTGGATTTGGTCACATATATATAATTAAACCAAATGTGGCCGTAGGTGTTAATATGTGTGACCATATGATATTTAAAGTCACGTGAACCTGTTTTTTGTGTGACTATTGTTCATCCAATGGCCACATGAATTATTTTTTTGTGTGACATTTGGTATCATTTAGTCACACAACGAGTCAATCAAAGTGTGACCGTATTATGTGAGCGCATCATTTAGTCACATATAACAAATCAATATTTCGTGTGACAATTGGAATTATATATATATATATATATATATATATATATATATATTATAACACGACAAATTAAAATTGGAATAATATATATGTACATAATTAACTCCATACATGTACCCAAACTAATATTAGAATATTGTTTTACAAGATAATAATAACCGAATAAATGTATCAAAATGATAAAGTAATTATACATGATCACAGTTGCAAGGCCTTTTGACTCTTGAGTTTCATCCTCGCTTGCTTTTTCACGGTATCACTAGTTACAAAAACCGATTTGTTGCGCCTTTTCTTTGATACTTGTGGTGCAGTTTTGTTTTCCACATACGCCAATTGACCTGAAGTAGGTGGTGTTACCTGTAAAAGACAAAAGCCGCATATATATACGTAGGTAGATATAGGTTGTTAAAAACGTATACGTACTGTATGTACCTCCTCCTCAAATACCACTTGCTCCTTGGGCCATGCATAAAAACCACCTACTGCCTGCAAAGCAGTTTTGACACCATTGTCTTCAACGTCCGGTAAAAAAGCTGCATCCACCAACGATGTACCAACAGACACTTTGTAGCAATCCTTTGGGATTACTTTGCTATGAAGCATCTGTTTTCCACTTGACATGTGTACGGTACCCAAAGCAATAGTGTTTGACTTCTTTAGGTTCCACAGTTTACACTTGAGTACCTAAACAAAATGAAATGATGACGATTAATATAAATATATATACTAATTATAACTAAAGCATAAGCCTCTGTCTTAAACGGTGAAGATTTCAGATATGCACAGAGTACAACTCACAATAAATACCCTGTAATTGCATTCTAATTAAATTCAGAATTGTATAAACTAATATTTCAACAAATAATTAATAGCACGTACTTCATATTTACCGATTTCAATATTTTCCAGCAGCATCATATCATGTATATATATATATATATATGCAATATCAGAATTAGATGAAACTTAATTGAATAATGTTTCAACATGCTGAAATACATATATATACCTGCAGCGTTGGTGGTGTTGGAGACCGTTTATTTTGTGATCGGGACAACCGGTTAGGTTCAACCGTGTTCTCTCGTGAATCAGGTGTCCTGTTTGCTGACTTGTTAACTGCTTTTTCAACAGTCTCCTATATAAAACAAGGCAAACAAGTAATTATTGTAAATGGGAGTGACTCTTGAACTAGCAGTGGGAGTACATGACTTGGCCCTTTTAAGTTCTTCAATGCCACTGCAAAATCAATGTAATTCTAATGTTTTATTACTTAACTACCATTTTGTCTTTTTGGTTGATCATGCTAGTTGCAGGTCCTTTAGGCCTGTCAAAACTAGTTTCCTGCCCACTTCCAACCACACTTGATGTCCTTATTTGGCACTCCTGATCTGCAGTTTCAATGGTTGCTTTAGGATTAACGTCCACTAATGGAGACACCTGCAATATATATAAAGAAATACATATATCCGTTAGCTGCAATATAAATTAATGAATAATATGTTAGCATAATTACTTAATTAATACAAGAATTAAATGTCTTTCCTCCGATGGCAGGTTTTGAGTTGACATTGAATTAATTTTCGCCTCTTGTGCAGTCAAATTTGCCATCACTTCTGACACCTGGTTGGACAACGTTTCTATAACTTTGTCTTTGTCTTCACGGGCACGTCTCTCAGCTGCAAGTTCTGCTTGAAGTAATTTCATCTGTTCGGCATCTGCTGCTTTTCTGCTTCGAGCTACTGGAAGATGAAAATACTTGTTGATTGTCACTCCACTTCCTACTCCTCTGGCATACCCTCCCTTTTCCTTTCCAAATACCTCTGTCATTGCATCGTTGCCATGAGCAAGCTGTAAGGTTCCGGTTTTGATCTTCTCGTGAGTGTCTATCTGCATTATAGATTCCAACAGCCAGTAGTTAATTGATTTATCGAAAGTAAACTACATGAACTATTTAAACGGAAAATTTGCATGCCAAATTAATGCTTACTAGTTGTTGTCCCTTATCTTTAGTCATTTCGTCTAGAAATAACCCGGCTTTGTTTTGCCTTCCTCTCAACCACAATATACCACGTGGGGGTTCTTCATGTGCTTCAATTACTTTTTCTTCGATCTTGTAATCATCAAATCAACACACATGTAAATTAGTCAAATTACCAATTAACATGTAAGCATATAAAATTGAAAACAGAAACAAAGTACACTAGCTTTCTGTGTATTTTACTTTGATCTTATATATAATTGATACATAAAATGTACAAAATAGAAATATACATTATATATGTAAATGTAATTACCAATTTATTTTTCACATGTACGTAGCCACCTCGTCCCATGGTATGCGGATAAACTGACTTGGAGCGCGCCTCTTTTGATGCATCTGACTTTTTCTAATTAGAGAACAAAATCATTATTAGATGGCATTAATGTGCAAACACAATAATCTGAAATTATATATATATATATATATATATATATATGCACTCTAATATAAATGACTAAACCTGGTAATCCTCCGTGCTCGTATACTCTACAAAAGAGTTCCACTCCGGGGCATGGACAAATGCACTATATTTCATTGGGACTTCATTTACTGCTGGTGTGTTTAGGTTGGGCAGTATGTAGGATTCCCTCAATTTCCTACTGAAATTCCTAAGATGGGCACCAAGACGATTCATTACTAGCTTTCTGTGTGTCTCATCAACATCAAAATATCACTGCAAGATCAATATTAACAAGTTAAATCTATCTATCTATATATATATATATATACATCCAGTTGCATATATAATGTATTGTAAACAATTTTAATTAATAAAGGAAATTAATCAAGGGAGCATGGAGTGGGTTACAAATACCATGATTTCATCCCACAGTTTATCTCTTTCTTCTTTATCGACCTTCTTCCAGGATAGAATCTTCAAACCAATATGCTCACGAACAATGTCTCCCAAAAAACTCGAAAACAAGGCTCTATTGTCCCCTATTAGCCGATCCATTTGATCGAAGGTTACCTTGAGCTTTTGTGCACCGGGTCTGCCATACTTGTTGCGAAACGCAAATAATCTTGTTATGCCCCTCGGCGGAACTATTTTGGGATTTGCATTATTGTCATTTTCATCGGCTTCATCATCTTGTACATCATCGTAACCCTCCGATTCATATCCTAAATCGTGGTCGTCATCATTATAATTATTTAGAGGATGATCGGCTTCGTTATCCATGATATATACTTTAATTGAGATTAATTGAGAGTTGTAAATTCTTTGATATTTTGGTTGGAGATTAATTGAGAGTTGTAAATTCTTTATTAAGATGTTTTGGAATGTAAATAAGTCACTTGAAATTCAAATTTTTCTGCTTGGCTCTAATTGGTCAGTTTAAATTTTTTGGTGAAAAATTTGGCTCCAAAATGAATGAAATAATATTTAGAGTTAAAATTATGAATAAGGTTAATTATCTATACCCCTTATTAAGCATTTCAGTATGTTGACCTTAAATCATATGGGAAATACCCATATTGCCCCTGTATTTAATCTTAAATCAAAGAATAATCAATATTAAATTGAAGGATATCATTACTTAAATGCCCATACTTTTAATTTGTCAATTATAACACTAATGTACATTAATACATACCATAATATATTTCAAATTACTTTCTATGTAATGTACTTTTACCAATTATATATTCATATCTTTCTAATACATTGACATATAATGACCTAGGATGCTAATAAAAAAATGCGTTCAAAACGATTTCACTATGTTTTTTCGGAAAAAAAAAACATTATCGAATCACATAACTTTATTATTGATTTCCGCTGCATTGCGTGGGTTTTTATGCTAGTGAATTCTGATTGTAAGGGGGGAAAACAGCAAATCAAACAATATTGAGCTAAAAAAAACAAAATGTAGGTTAGCGGACTCGAACCCGGGATTGCTAGGTTACCTCCTCAACGAAATGACCAACTCAGCTATGAATATAATTGATTTACTTTTCCCACGATAAATATATAATGTTATGTTGTTAAACCCTAAACGCTAGCCCTAAACCCTAGAGTGAAATGACCCACAGGTTCCTAGCATCTTGTTTCCTTTCCTGACCTTCCATTAACAAAAGCATATAATGCACATATATATAATACATCATTAACTTAACTACAAAAAATAAGTACATATTTATAAGTATCCGACATACATCTGTCTATAACTAACTATATATACTTAATCAAAAGTAAAAAATACCAAAAGTAGATACAAAGTTAATGTAGCAAGCATCCCACAAGCATACATTACAATCGAACAGCCAAGCCCGTCTGTGAAAGAAGGCATCGCGTAACATCTGCCCGTGCAATACCTTGTGCTTAGGACAACAAATTAAGAATGCAGTTAGAGTATTCCCTTTTTGCTCGCCATAAGATACGGGGATCAGCCAACAATCGACGTACCTTGTTAGCTGTCCGGGCCACATCCCACAGACATGCTAACCTTGTTCTGGTAGAGGTCAATAGTTGCTTGGCCTCTGCCTGTCTCTCTTGACTTTCCCCCATCATCAGCATCACAAGCACAAACATTGCATCACGTTGTCCCAAATTAGATGCCTGTTGCATCATCTCCTTTCCAGCAGCCTCATCACCTAATGAGAAGAACTTGTTCTGATCAAGACATTTAAGAAAAGTAAATTAGTATGTGACAGAGTACAAGTAAAAACTTTAATAAAATGTAAAATAAACATTACCATGCCATCCCTAAACAGCATGTTAGGGTTTCGATTCTCCCTCATTTTTGATAGCACATCAATTTTGTGTAAGTTCATAGAAAATAGAGGATAGAGGGAATCATCATCCAGCTGGCGATAAACCTCATCTGAATCAACTGCACGTCTGAAGGTCTTGCACCTATAATGCATATAAACGACGTCATAAACACAATCTAAGTCCCTTGATCTTAAAAGGTGATTTCTTAAATACTGTACATGCACAATATAATTTAAATATTCCTAAATCAAGCCCTAATTAATAATTGCGCTACATTTTTTAAAAATTACAGAAAATACAAGGCTTATACTGACAAAACGTCAATATAACCTTAGGTTGAAACGAGAATCCAAACTAGAAACTAGGGTATGGAGACTTATAGAGTCCTCATTTTAAAAACTTGCTTGGCGTTGCAAGCCCCGACACGGGCCAGTACTTGACTAACGACGCCGTCCGGAAGGTCAGCAAGAGTTCGATCATCTTCCATAGCAGGTTTCTGTCGTTTAGAGCTTTGGGAATCCATGGTTTATATCTTGTTTAGATGATTTGTTGATGCTCTATTTTGAGTTTCTTTGGAAGTTGGTACGCCGGGAATTGGAAGGTGTTGATCTGATGTCTGAATTTTACTCGTAAAGTTTACGCCTCACGCGCCTACTTCCAAGTCTTTAAGTAAATTACCTAAATGCCCTTACTATTAAAATCCTTCTTATTGTATTGGTAATTGATTATTAAGGGTATTTATGTCATTCAACCTTTAAGGGTTAGTATTAGTAGACGTAATTACCAAATGTGGTAAAAAGATAAACTATTTTTACTCTTGATATACACAATTTCACAATAACATATTTATATACAATATTATAAAAATGTTATAAAAACGTATTTATATAAACAAATATGGTAAGAAGATAAATTATATTTTTAATCGGTACACAATTTAACAATAACCTATTTTTATTTATACACACACAAACAAAAGTATGAAAATCTTATACTTATAATAAGTAGAATTATGCCGTATATCGTACATTTGACTATTAACCTTAGGACAATGTCACATACATATATATGCTGAAATGACGAATTACATAACACCCTAAGTTCAATAGTAGCGTGTGTGATACCGCAATTACTGCCGTATATAGTACATTTGACTATTAACCTTGGGGCAATGTCACATACATATGCCGAAATGACGAATTACATAACACCCAGCCGTAAGTTCGATAGTGGCGTGTGTGATACCGCAACTGCCGTATATCGTACATTTGACTATTAACCTTAGGACAATGTCACATACATATGCCGAAATGACGAATTACATAACACCCTAAGTTCAATAGTGGCGTTTGTGATACCGCAACTGCCGTATATCGTACAGTTGACTATTAACCTTAGGGCAATGTCACATACATATGCCGAAATGACGAATTACATAACACCCTAAGTTCAATAGTGGCGTGTGTGATACCGCAACTGCCGTATATCGTACATTTGACTATTAACCTTAGGGCAATGTCACATACATATGCCGAAATGACGAATTACATAACACCCTAAGTTCAATAGTGGCGTGTGTGATACCGCAACTGCCGTATATCGTACATTTGACTATTACCCTTAGGGCAATGTCACATACATATGCCGAAATGACGAATTACATAACACCCTAAGTTCAATAGTGGCGTGTGTGATACCACAACTGCCGTATATCGTACATTTGACTATTAACCTTAGGGCAATGTCACATACATATGCCGAAATGACGAATTACATATAATTTGCATATAATATTTCACAAATGGTTTTTTGTTCATTCTGCTTTGATTAATTTATTTATTATTAGTTGAGGTTACATTTATATAATAATTTATTTACCATACACCCACCAAACATGATACATATAGCTACTTAAAAGAACCATTAAACATAGGGGTGTTCAAAAAATTCTAAAACTGAAAAACCGATCCGAAAACCGGTAGAATCGAACCGAATTTCGGTTAACCGAACCGACTTTTTTTCGTTTTTCGGTTTCGGTTAACCAAACCGAGTTTTTTTCGGTTTTTCGATTTCGGTTTCGGTTCATGATTTTGAGATGGACGTTATAAACGGTTAACCAAAAAAACCAAAAACTTTATATATAGTTTTAAATATATGTATATATAGTGTACATATTATATTTATATATAAATATTTACACTTTTATGTTGATAAAATTATTTTTATTTCTTTTTCACTCATTTTAATGTAATTTACTAGTTAAATTTTGGCCTAATATGGTAATTACTTCTACTAAGTTTCTAATTATATTGAAATGATTTACGTACGTATAACATAAATACACAATTATAAAGAGTAAAATGGTTATCGTTTGATACTTCTATTATCAAAGTATTTTAAATATAGTGAACATTGAAAAATAAATATTTATATGTGTGTTATTAATTACCTTTTAAGTAAGTATTAATTAATTAACGGTTCATTTGGTTAACCGATTATCCGAACAGAAAAATCGGTTAACCGATTTCCGGTTAACCGATTTTTTCAGTTTCGGTTTAGGTTCAAAAATATTACAAACCGAGACTCCGGTTAACCAGTCTCCGGTTAACCGAGTCTCCGGTTAACCGTCCACGAACACCCCTAAATTTAAACACACCATTAAATGAAACTTAGTTCATAACAAGAACAAGTATAACTACACACAACATCACTACAACACCAATTAAAAGTGCAAACACTTGGTCAAACATCTTCAATTTTGACTTCATGAGAGTCAACTCTTCAACCATCTTCATCAACACCATCTTTGAGTCTGAATCTTCTTCCGTTTCATTCCTGATGGACTTGTTTTTGCATTCCATTCTTAATTGATACATAATCTTCCTGTAATACGCTGGAAGCTCCGAATCAAGAAAGCGATATCTTGTGCAAAAACTGGTTTTAACCTAAATCACAACAAAATAACAAAATTAAAGCATTTTTGAGTCAATATTTAACCTAATAGCATCATCAATTGCAGATACCAACAACAATTAAAAAATAAGGTTAAAACTAACATCTGGGCATTTTACGAATCTGCGTGCCGGGTTGATCTCAGTTCATGATGTGCGAACATACATCTTGGCTCCGCAATGACAGTAATAAAATTGTGGTTCCAAAACTTGATTTTGAGAAGATGATGATGACACCATGTTACAGGGAGAAAAATGAGCGGGAATAAAATGGGGATGGTAATGGAGGAAAATATCAACTGTACGATGTAAAGGAATGGGGAAGAAAGGGGATTAAAAAGGTGGGTAGGAAAGGAAATTACCTAAATACCCTCATGTGTGATACCGGTAGTGCCATATATCATACATTTCACTATTAAACTTAGGCTAAAGTCACATAAAGACGTAAATCTGTTAAAGACATAGAATCTGTTCAATCAAATTCATTTGGTTTAGTACGACGAATCTGTTAAAGACGTAAAAAATGAAACGATAAAACTTTTTATCGAAAAAGTTAATAGACAACAAGCAGGCCCGGCCCCGAGAATTCAAAGGCCCGTTGCAAAAATAAAAAAGGGCCCTTTATACACAAATATATATATGAATATATAATAAATAATATAAATAACAAGTTGTATCATTACTGTAAAGCGATTATAAGCATAATAATATCAAAACAAGAGTAACAAAGTCTCATACCGAAAAAAAATCAAATTTACTATTTATATAGTGCAGCCCTTCTAGACATTCTTGGAAGCAAAATTGTCAACCAACTCTTTTTCTCTTTTTCTCCTTTTACGCTTTTCAGATCCGGATAGAGATTTCGGAGGCATAGTTTTCTGTTATTAGAACAATATAATTAAACAATATGTGACAAATTTCTAAAGATATATTCCTTTAAAGTTCATAATTATTTACTAAACAACTTACGAAAAAAATATATATATATAACTCAAATCGCCTAAATCTTATTTTAGGTTGAATAATAAAATCAAATAAAATATTAATAATCAATTCAATGCTAACATTTTAAACTCGGATAAATTTTTTTACATAAATCAACCATAATTATACGCAATGTGTTCAAGAATTACCAAAGTTTATAAAATGTGTTTAATGATAACTAAAGTTTATAAAAGTGTTCAAAATGATGAATCCTTATGGTTAATCGAATTCGTTTTCCGTTTAGTGCCATATAATCATATATCATTAATTACATTACCATTGGCTACACCATGCTTTCCACTAACAGTGGCTACAATATACTTAGCACAATATATTAACAGTGGTAAGCACTTCCACACTTAGCCATATTAGCTCAGATCCCAACAATCTCCCCCTAAACTTAATCAATCTGGAATTGCATTAAGTTTCTTCATTCAACCTCAGATTCTTTAGAAGATTTGGACCCTTTCTTGCTTGATTCTACCCTCTTGTTGTACTGATTCATGATTTTATAGATTATATCCTTTCCTTTATCAGTTTTGATAGCTACAAGTAACTTTCTTTCAATTAGCTATTTCAACAGTGATTGGCTCAGAACATAATCTCTTTCTTCCAACATATAGATGTATTTACCATTCCTCAGTCGTATGCAATGAACTCCTGCTCTAGCAAAATGTCTCCAATCAGTAACAGCTTCAATACCCAAAAATAGTTCACCATACTGTTCTGGTTCAAACATCATTCTTAACCATTCCCATACGTGTCTTTCAATATGAATATTCACAAGCTTCATATCCTTTTCCATTCCAACTCTATACATATCATACACATCCATTTTCTTTACTTTTCTCAAAATATCACCCATAGACTTATGAAAACTCACATCTCCATTTCTTCTTTTAATTCTGAGTTCATAAGACACAGTGTTTGACTCTATGAACATTCCTTGCCATTCAACAATATCTGAGAGATCTTCATCATTAAGATTTGTATTTTCATTCCTATCTCTCTTTTCAACCATCATCTCTTCTAAGATTTCTTCATCTCTATCCAAATCATATATCTGATCATCAGAGTCTTGAATCATTTGAAATGACCTTCTATGACTTGCAACTTTTAATCTCAACTCTTCAGCCTTTTGGGCTTAGATTTTCTTTTGTTCAAGCTCCTCCTCAATCTGTTGATACCTTAATTTCAGCCTTCTCTGTATCTCTTCATCCTCTCTCCTTTTCTTTTCAATTCTTTCTCTTGCCTCAGGATTAACAATTGGATTGTTATCCCACAATTCCTGCAATTGCTCTAATGTCATTCTCCTCAACTCCATTGTAGAATATCTATCTCCTCTTAACTTGCAAACCAATTGATTTTTCAATTCACCTCTTGTTGGTTTCTTAGCTTTCCTCTTAGCTTCTTTCTCTTCAGCATCCTTCTTTCTGATCCTATCAATTGCAACTTGCAGAGGGTTACCCTTGGTCTTTTCAACATAAGCATCATATATAATGTCATCCTCTACTTTCAAACCCTTTGACTTCATTTCTGCATACACTCTGCTAGCTTCTCTGCTCATCTTCACAATTCTTCCAGATGGTAGCAAAACATCTACTGCATCAGATTCAGATGCAGATTTCTGTATAGGTACTGACCTTTGAATAGGTGGCTTGGAATCAGGTTTAGGCACACTACTAGGTTCATTGATTTTAAATGGTACTTCAGGTTTCCTGGCAGTGGTTGATTTTGTAGCAGTGGGTGGTTGTGGTATATCAACAGTGGGTTGATTTATAACAGTAGGTTGAAGTTCTGGTTCTTTGGTAGCAGGGGCTTGAGGTTCTGTTGGAACAGTGGTAGTGGGTGTTGTAGCAGTGGTAGGTTCAGTTGGTATAACAGTGGTAGGTTTACTACTAGCCCTTTTAAGTTCTTCAATTCTACTAGCTTTAGCACTTGCATATGGTATTGATTTCTTTCTTCCCATTGTCATCTTAGGCTCTGTTCTAACCTTTGACTCCCCCTCAGCCTCTGCATCATCTCCATCACCTTCCACCTTCTCAGTTTCAACACTACCTTTATCTACATTCTTTGGTTGATCAACATTTTCAACACTTTCAACATCCTTAGGCTGCACATCATCCATATTGACCTCAGGTGCCTTTGCAGTCTCCTCAGCCATATCATCATTCTGCACCACTTTTTCATCATTGCTTGCATCATTTCTGCCTTCATCATCATCATTATTCTCCCCTTTGTTGAAAGTGGTCTTAACCAGCAAAGCTTCAAGTGTAGCAAGCCTGTCTTTGAGATCCTCAATCACTTTTTGTTGTTCATCAATCTTAGCAGCCTGCTCTGCTATTTTCTCATCTTGAGCCCGATTGATCTGTTTCTCCTTCTTTAATTTCTCCCAAATTTTATCCACAGCTTCTGTCAGTTGTACATTCGTCAATTCAATGGTAGGCACATTTGACTGAGACACCTGCTGTGGTGGTACATTTGACTGAGACAAATGAGCAGTAGGAGCCTCACTTGCCTGTTTAACTTTCTATTTCTTAGGCTTAGATGTGGTAGGCTGTTTGGTCCCTTGTTTTCTCTTTTTACCCCCACTTGGTGTGTGTTCAGGCACAACTGGTTCTGCTGGCCTGTCACCAAGTGGTTCAGATGTAGTTGGTGGTACTACATCTGTGGTGGAAGGAGCAGGAAGCATTGTTGGAAACAATGCTGTTTCCTTCCCTGAGAACTTCTTATTGGTATTTTTACTCATCTCTGTGAATGTTCTAGCAGAGAGAGTACCAACACCAATGACAACTTTTTGTGCAACCAAATCAGTAATTTGTTTGTTTAAAACAAGTTGCACAAATCTTGGATACATTATAAAAAGATCCTTTTTACCCTTTGTGATATTTCTGATCATGCCATCAAGTATGTATTTGGAAAAATTATATTTCTGACCCTTAGCCAAACACACAAGAAAATAGGCTAATTGTGTTCCAAATTCATTGTAAGAAGTTCTCTTAGATGACAAGCAATGAAGAATTGTATGAATTAAAAATTTCCATTATGGGCTAAAGAGTGATTTAAAAAATTTCCATTGTGGGCTAAAACGTGTATAATCACCCTCATACCCCATTAATCTTAAATTATCAAACAATTCTGTGTCATCTAAGGAAGTTATACCCGTGGCATCATCAAGTAAAAGAACATCTCGTAAAATTTCCTCAGTAACCACCACTTTGGTTTCTTGAACCTTTGAAACCACTTGATTTACACCAGCACACTTCTAACCGTGCATTCTTCCAGAATTCATTCAGATGACCCCTTGACACCCTCGGAGATACTGTAAGCGCGTGATAAACATAACTAGCACGAAGAAAATCAACTATTTAAGTGAAATTCTGTGCAGATGGGGGTTTCATTAGAAAAGCGATCATATTGTGTTCTTCATGAACACTAAGGGTCAAATCAGATGAAGAAGAAGAAGCCATGATCGTCAAATTAATTGTAGAAGAAGAGGCGGTTGTATTTTGAATTGTAGTTGCAGTGGTTAGATGAGAGCGTAATGAAAAATTGAAGTGTTTTAAGGTTATATACTGTTAGCATTGCCAATCCCTAGAAAATAGAACTAACAGTGGCACTGTCAAGAATAACTGACAGTGGGAAGGTATGTAAAATACTTAACAGTGGCACTCCTCAACTCAGATTCCCTAATTGCATTTATGAGATCCGAATTAATTTCCCTAATTGAATTAATCAAGGCACTTCCTAAAATATTTCATACCCTAATCAATTACAGTACATAACACGCCGACACACCTAATTGGATTTTTCAAACCCTAAGTAATGGACAAGTCTTGGATGGGAACAAACAGGCTGGGCAGAATTTATAGAGATGGAGTAGAAGCATTTATTGATTATGCAGTAAACAACTTGAAGAAGATGAGTAACATCGACCCACAGGGTAATAATCCACATCTTCTAATCCCATGTCCATGTACCAAATGTTTAAACCATGTAGTTCGTAAAATGGAGGAAGTGCATTTCCATTTATTCAGTAATGGCATTGATCAAAACTACATACAATGGACTTATCATGGAGAGAAGGATGAGCCAATTGTTACAACAGAATATGGTGACAACCATATGGATTTTGATGCAGAACTCCCAACACATGCGAGTGAAACAGTGGAAATGGTTAATGCTACAAAAGATAATTTTGATGATGAGGATCCGGATGACCATGCCAAGCTTCTAGAACTGCTATCAGATGCAGAGAAGCCACTTTACAGTGGGTGTCCTGACTTCACAAAGTTGTCAGCCATAGTTCACCTACTCAACTTAAAGAGTAAGTATGGCTGTTCTGATCAATTCTTTACTGAACTGCTAGGATTGTTAAAAAAGATGCTACCTGATGGTAACGAATTGCCGGAAAACACTTATCATGCAAAGAAAATTTTGAAATTGCTGGGATCAGGATAAAAAAAGATAGATGTATGTATCAACAATTGCCTTCTTTATTGGAAAGAGGACAAGGAATTGACCGTGTGTCGTACCTGTGGGACATCAAGATGGAAAGTGGATAAGAAGACAAAAAAAGTGTATGAGAAGACTCCAGCAAACGTAATGTGGTACTTTCCAATAATACCAAGGCTGCAACGTCTCTTTAAGATTACAAGTATTTCAGAAGAATTAAGATGGCACGTGACAAGCAGGAAAACAAATGGTGTGTTACGTCACCCGGCAGATTTACAGGCATGGCGAACCATAGATAACGAATTCCCTGAAATTGCAAATGATCCAAGGAATCTAAGGCTAGGAATATCTGCTGATGGTGTTGATGTCAACAGAGGAAATAGGCATCACAGTGTGTGGCCAGTTTTATCTGTCATCTACAACCTTCCTCCATGGTTGTGTATGAAAAGAAAGTTTATCATGCTATCTGTACTGATATCGGGATACCCGGGAAATGATATCGATGTTTTTTTAGAACCGTTGGTTGATGATCTGCAACTCTTATTCGAGACAGGGGTCGATACATATGATGCTTCCAAAAAGCAAATATTTAATCTACGTGCGGTGGTGTTATGGACAATAAATGATTACCCTACACTTGGTAATTTATGTGGCTGCCCAACCAGTGGATACAATGGTTGTGTGGTATGTGGGAAAGATACATATTGTATTAGACTTCCTGCGTCATCTAAGCAGAGCTATGTAGGTCACAGAAGATATCTACCATATAACCATGCGTTCAGAAAGCAAAAGAAGGCGTTTAATGGAAATCAAGAATTTGGCACGGCTCCAATTCCAATGACCGGTGAACAAATATACAAGGAGGTAAAACATATTGAAAATAAGTGGGGACGCGTAAAACAAGCAAACCAAGAAGATGCCAGAGGCAGAGGTGGAAAGATCCAAAAGGAGAAGAGGAAAAGATCAGGAAAAGAAGATGGTACTTCAAGCAAATCAAATGAACAGAATGGTGGGTATTGGAAGAAATTCAACATTTGGTATCGAAAGCTAAAGTATTGGAGGCACAATGAAGTTCAATATTGTATCGATTTCATGCATATAGAAAAGAATGTTGGTGAGAGTCTAGTCGGGACTTTGCTAAATGTGCCGGGAAAGACGAAAGATGGAGAGAATGCTCGATTGAATCTTAAAGAGTTGGGAATAGACAAACCAGAGTTGTTTGTTAGGAAAGACGACCGAGAAATAACAGTAATACCACCAGCAGGTTACACGCTAACGAATGCCGAAAAGGACATCTTTTGTCAGACGTTATACAACATGAGGGTAACGCAAGGATATTGTTCTAATTTCTCTAGTTTAGTCAGCCTCACAGATAGGAAGCTCATCGGCCTTAAATCACATGACTATCTCATGCTAATGCAGGAGTTTTTGCCCATTGCAATACGTTCGATAATGGACGAACCCACACGCAAGGCTATTATAAGGTTTTGCTTTTTCTTTAAATCTATATGTAGCAAAGAGATTATATTAGAGGAACTAGATAAGATGCACGAAGAACTTTGTGTCACACCGTGCCTACTCGAAAAGTTCTTTCCCCCCACTTTTTTGATATTATGGTCCATTTGATTGTGCACCTAATTAGGGAGGTAAAATTATGTGGTCCCGTATGCTTTCGGTGGATATATCCCTTCGAACGATGTATGAAGGTTATTAAGGGACATGTGCGAAACAGAAATAGACCAGAGGGATGCATTGCTGAGGAGACTATTGCAGAAGAAACAATAGAGTTTTTCGGAGAATATCAAAAATCTATGAAAACTATTGGTATCCTAAATGATACACATGAAACTGATGAAAACGAAGATGGAAAGCCACTGTCGGCTGGCAAATCTAGTGAAGTTTCTGCAGAACTCTTTCAGAAAGCACATTTGTATGTAATACTGAATACAAATGAGATTGTACCGTATATCGAGTAAGTATTAATTACTAACACATGTCTAGATATTTCGTTACTTTAGTTAATGTTCTATCAAATATAATAACAAAATACCTTGTTTCAGGCAACACAAGGAGGTTTTGGTAACACAAAACCCGGGTAAACAAAAAGCATGGCTGCAGAATGAGCACGTTAAATCTTTTGATAAGTGGTTACGCGAAGAGGTAATTGTTACTTAATCGTATATTATTTACTCCTTACAATTGTCCAGTTTTTACCAATTGGAGTTCCACTTAATTAACTGTAGTTTCATTAACCAAAGTTACTACTATTAAGCCTGTTAGTATGTACTGTCAGAGTTGAAGAATAAAGTCAAACTAAAAGCTAGACAATTGTTTTTTTTTTATCACTATTTGTGTTTTGTTAATTCGTTCAATTTCAAGCTCATATATATATATATATATATATATATATATATATATATATATATATACTTGTAATGAGATTCTGCAGGTTGAGAGAGAGTTAGCGATCTCCAAAGACAGTGTATCCGAAACCGTAAGGTGGATCTCATATGGACCACGAGCCAGCGTAGTGAAATACACTGCATATAACATCAATGGTTATACATTTCGTACTAAATGTAGTGATGGCAGAGTTTACCAAAACAGTGGGGTTAGTGTTGAGACAGAAGATATTCACATATCTAAAGAAGTTGCAACCACTAGACGCACATTTTATTATGGGGTTTTGCAAGAGATATGGGTATTGGATTACCGCTTCAGGCAACTTCCTCTTTTCAAATGTGATTGGGTTAACCGTAAAGATGGCGCGGTCCAACGCGATACTAATCTTGGTTATACATGGTTGACCTGAATAATGTAGCCCACAAGGTTGATCCATTCGTGTTAGCCTCACAAGCACGACAAGTGTTTTATGTGAAAGACCAGCTAACTAGGAATTTATCTATTGTCCTGAAAGCACCTCCCAAGAATTACAGAGATACATATGATGAAATCGATGAGGAATTTAGCACGGTCATTCACCCGCACAATGATAACATATTGCCACGTGTGGATAAACGTGACTTGGGTAATGAATCACGAGATGATTACTTTCGAACCAACTAGAGTTTGGGTATTGTTGTACCAAAGTCCAAGTGATCAACATATATGTAATGCTAGAACACTAGCTATATTAATTTTAGTACAGTAACCTTGTAAATTACCTTTTGAATATTTTATGGAATGATTACTTGTATCTTAATTTCTATGACTTCCATTTTTTTTAGTACATGCATTAACTTTGTAAATTACAACATAAATACTTACGGATAAATGTCATATATAACATCGTAACCAATAACTAATCACGGGCATATTACAATAACCATTTAATTTGACCATACCACTAAGTCTGCTTGCATACATTAAACCTTTTGGTCAAAATGACATTTATATTAAAAAACATTCTGAGAGTGGGGTTCGAACTTGGGTCCCAGCCAATACACCTACAAACAAACACGTTAACCAATGCAGCTAAATGTTATATCTGTTAGAATTCCAATGCTTTTTAATATAACAATATACGTTAGATTTAGCCACACAGACAGCATTGAATGTGACTAATATCAAATTTAATGATAATCGTTTTTGCCCATTTTAGCTTTAAAAAATAGTCACAAGAATATTTAACAACGTGACTGTTGTGAATACATTGGTCACATATAATCACCCAAAATGTGGCCATAAACATCCTATTGGATACACATTTGTGATATGGTGTGGCTATTACCATGCCATATAGTCACATGATCGGGCAAGAAATTAGGGTAACTATACACATTACGTTTTGCCATTCTGAGTTTCTAACACACACTAAACTTTAGACACACATAATAACTTGTGTGACCATATATACCTGACTTTGGCTACACTTAAATCATGTGTGACAAAATCGACTCTATACTTTAGTCACATAAACAATTCCTCCATGTGACCAATAGGGTCTCATGATTTAGCCACACAAACAATACTGAATGTGGCTAATATAATATTTAATGATAATCGTTTTTGCCCATTTTCACTTTAAAAAATAGTCACAAGAATATTTAACAACGTGACTGTTGTGAATACATTGGTCACATATAATCACCCAAAATGTGGCCATAAACATCCTTTTGGATACACATTTGTAATATGGTGTGGCTATTACCATGCCATATAGTCACATGATCGGGCTAGAAATTAGGGTGACTATACACATTACATTTTGCCATTCTAAGTTTCTAACACACACTAAACTTTAGACACACATAATAACTTATGTGACCATATGTACCTGGCTTCGGCTACACTTAAATCATGTGTGACAAAATCGACTCTATGCTATAGTCACACAAACCATTACTCCATGTGACCAATAAGGTCTCTTGATATAGCCACACAAACAGCACTCAATGTGACTAATATCAAATTTAATGATAATCGTCTTTGCCCATTTTCGCTTTAAGAAATAGTCACATGAATATCTAAAAACGTGACTGTTGTGAATATATTGGTCACATATAATCACCTAACATGTGGCCATAAACATCCTTTCGATACACATTTGTGATATGGTGTGGCTATTCTAATGCGATATAGTCACATGATCGGGCTAGAAATTAGTGTAACTAAACACATTACCTTTTGCCATTCTAATAGACACTAAACATATGGTCACATAATAACTTATGTGACCATATGTACCTGGCTTTGGCTACACTTTAATCATGTGTGACAAAATCGACTCTATGCTTTAGTCACATAAACAATTACTCCATGTGACCATATAGTGGCGTTTGGTCATAGTGTTCAAGTGTGTGACAAGATTTGTCACGCGTTCCAACTTCATGTGTGACTAAATGAAATGCAAAATAATTGCAGTTCCCTTTAGCCACATAAATGTTCGAAGGTGTGGCAAATACGTTTCAGAATGGTCACACGATTGGAGTTCATGTGTGGCTAAAGAATAACGTCCAGTTTTTTTGGCCCTTTGGTCACATAAATTGTAACACCCATCCTTTATAACAACTATTAAAGTATAAATTACCATGGAAGCGTTATATTATTATACATATTTCACAAAACCTTGCCAGAAGTTTTTTTCACAAACATTTACACAATCCATTTACTACTAAATTAGATACAGTTACTTGTTTCCAAACCGGGTGCTACAGATTACAACACATTGTTTATAGCAAACTTAATCAGAGTCGCAAGTTTCAAACATTCCCATCATCAATTTCTCCTTCCTGACTACCCACAAACTCAACATAACCTGCAGGAAGTAAATTGAGGGATTAGCACGAAGCTAAGTGAATGGATAATCAACTACAATTCAATTTAGCTAGCAATTTGTTCACAACCAATAATGTAACAAATATCGTCAAGAGGAATGGTGGTTCCTAAGGACCCTGTGCCGGGTGGCCCTATCAGAACACTTAAATCAACTGTAGGCCAAAACAGTGATTAACCGCTAACTCATTGCTAATACTCATCAACACATGTACACAACCCTGTGTTGATCAACAATAGCAATCAATTTCAACGCCCAATCTAGTTGACCTCTGGATTCAACACCCAACATACAGGCTAATCAATCAACCAATTCAATGGCATACATTTCAATTCAACATTCTATCAATAGTAATCCTATAATTACTGATTGAAAATCAAACTAACACAACCAAACCAAACTGTGAGTTTCAAATCCACTCACCGATACCTCCAGAGTCACTACACTCAGCTGCTAATCACTGAGTCTTTGGGGTATCTGAAACATCACATAACGCACAAATTAGTAACTTGTCATCAATAATTAGTGCTTATGTAAATGACTATCATACACGAATAATAATAATATTATTCTACTTCAAACAAAAGTAACAATACTATACATATATATATATATATATATATATATATATATATATATATAGTATACACTTAAGTTCACAAGTCATCATAATCATCAAAATATCACAGGCAAACGCGATCCAGGGTCCAAATGAGTAGGATCGCGTTCCTCTTAAAGAAAGTTTCTGTTACCAAAATACACTAAGCAACGCGATCCGGGAAAGTAAAGGCTGGATCGCGTTCGCCTTTGGAAAACTTTCTGTAACAAATTTGCACTTGGTAATGCGATCCAGGTGAATGCTTGGGATCGCGTTCCCAAGAAGAAAACTCGTCCAACTCAATTTAAAACTGAGGAACGCGATCCAGGCTAGGGTTCTGGGATCGCGTTGAGCTGTTCTTCAGCTCAAGAACAAACCTGCAACTACACGATTTATTGTGGTTAATAGTTAGTAAATTGGAGCTGAATCCTTGAGTTCTTCATCCTTCTAGATATCATCATCTTCTTCAAGTGTAAGTGTAGTGTTTGTTGATACATTTGTGTTGTGAGATTAGGTTAAATATGAACTTAAGTGAATTGATTGATGATATATGTTGTAATTGATGTTGTTGAAGTTACTTGATGTGGTATGATGTTTATTTGAAGTTAAATAGGTTGTTTGTATGAATTTGTATGCAAAAGATATGAATTTGTGAGTTTGGTTCGAGCGGTGTAGTTGCAGGTTTGTTCTTTAGCTGAAGAACAGCTCAACGCGTTCCCAGAACCCTAGCCTAGATCGCGTTCCTCAGTTTTAAATTGAGCTGGACGAGTTTTCTTCTTGGGAACGCGATCCCAAGCATTCACCTGGATCGCGTTACCAAGTGCAAATTTGTTACAGAAAGTTTTCCAAAGGCGAACGCGATCCAGCCTTTACTTTCCCGGATCGCGTTGCTTAGTGTATTTTGGTAACAGAAACTTTCTTTAAGAGGAACGCGATCCTACTCATTTGGACCCTGGATCGCGTTTGCCTGTGATATTTTGATGATTATGATGACTTGTGAACTTAAGTGTATACTATATATATATATATATATATATATATATATATATGTATAGTATTGTTACTTTTGTTTGAAGTAGAGTAATATTATTATTATTCGTGTATGATAGTCATTTACATAAGCACTAATTATTGATGACAAGTTACTAATTTGTGCGTTATGTGATGTTTCAGATACCCCAAAGACTCAGTGATTAGCAGCTGAGTGTAGTGACTCTGGAGGTATCGGTGAGTGGATTTGAAACTCACAGTTTGGTTTGGTTGTGTTAGTTTGATTTTCAATCAGTAATTATAGGATTACTATTAATAGAATGTTGAATTGAAATGTATGCCATTGAATTGGTTGATTGATTAGCCTGTATGTTGGGTGTTGAATCCAGAGGTCAACTAGATTGGGGGTTGAAATTGATTGCTATTGTTGATCAACACAGGGTTGTGTACATGTGTTGATGAGTATTAGCAATGAGTTAGCGGTTAATCACTGTTTTGGCCTACAGTTGATTTAAGTGTTCTGATAGGGCCACCCGGCACAGGGTCCTTAGGAACCACCGTTCCTCTTGACGAAATTTGTTACATTATTGGTTGTGAACAAATTGCTAGCTAAATTGAATTGTAGTTGATTATCCATTCACTTAGCTTCGTGCTAATCCCTCAATTTACTTCCTGCAGGTTATGTTGAGTTTGTGGGTAGTCAGGAAGGAGAAATTGATGATGGGAATGTTTGAAACTTGTGACTCTGATTAAGTTTGCTATAAACAATGTGTTGTAATCTGTAGCACCCGGTTTGGAAACATGTAACTGTATCTAATTTAGTAGTAAATGGATTGTGTAAATGTTTGTGAAAAAATTTTATTGCAAGGTTTTGTGAAATATGTATAATAATATAACGCTTCCATGGTAATTTATACTTTAATAGTTGTCATAAAGGATGGGTGTTACAAGTTGGTATCAGAGCCATAGTTTGGGTGAATTGAATCTGATGGGAGATTCAATCCTAAACTTTGAATTGCGAAGTGTCAAACATTTCTGGGAATGGGATTAGGTACTGAATGGGAATCTGTTAGTGGGATAGGTGCTAACGATTAATGATTGGTGAGCTGTTGTTGTGTTTACAGACATGGCGGATAACGAGCAACCACCCGTTAACCCTAATAATGTATCAAGGCCGGAAGTTACTGTTGAGACTCATAATGACCGGACTGAGCACACTGGTACTTCTTTCCATGCTAGAGAAGAATTAGAAAGAGATGAGTATCTACTACATTTGGAAGAGGAAAATCAAGCACTTAGAATGTATAAACAACAAAAAGAGGCTGAATCATCTCATCCTGTGTTTAATACGATTTTACCGCCAAAACAAAAGGTGTGTTCTTTTAAAACCTTTATGAGCAGTAATCCTTCTGTGTATTCTGGTAGTACAAATCCTTCCGTAACTTTAGATTGGTTGAGGGATATTGAAAAGAAATTTGAAGTTTGTCAATGCGAGGAAGAACTAAAGGTTCCTTATGCAACTCAACTTTTAAAAGGACCAGCTATGAATTGGTGGGATTCAATTACTTCGGTATTATCTCCTTTACAGAAAGCATCTATTCGATGGTCTGACTTTTATAATGAAGTTTGTAAGCAGTATTGTTCAAACTATGATATAGCTCAGATTCAAAAGGAATTTATGGATTTACAATTAACTGATAAAATGTCAATGGATGATTTGATTAATCAATTTTCAGAGAAACTTAGGTTTGTTCAGCAATGGGTTCCTAATGAGAGAACCAGAATCGAACAGTTTGTGGGTACGTTACCTAATCATTATCGAACTTCAGTGAGACTGGCGGGTTCTCTTTCCCAAGCTTTTATGTTAGCTCGGTCAGTGGACAGTGATTTGAGACCTCAAGAGACATCAAGTAGAGAAATGGTTTCTCAGAAATTTAGGAGTGACTCATCTAGTAAAGGTAAGCAACGGTGGCAAGGAAATCAACAGAGTAAGAAACAAGAGAGTCGTGGTAGTATTTCTGATCGTCTCAATTGGTGTATTAAATGTAGAGCTAGACATGTTGGGCCGTGTACTGTGCAAACCACTAGATGTGTGAAATGTGGTGCAATTGGTCATGAAGCAAAGGCTTGCGTTTTTCCTACCTATGTTGTTGGAATTGTCATAAGGAAGGTCATCGTGCAAATCAGTGTTCTGAGGCTAAGAGACAGGGTTCTGGGTTGGTTGTTAGCTCGTCATCTTCATGTCAAAAGCCGAAGAATCCTCCACCAGCATTGAGTAGGGCTTTTCAGATGACAGTGGATGAGGCTGTCCACACAGATGATGTCATAACTGGTACTTTTCTTATAAACTTTGTACCAGCACGTGTTTATTTGATTTTGGAGCAAATTGTTCCTTTATATCTGTGTGTTTCTGTGATAAGTTGAAACTAATTCATACTGTGATAACTAAGCCCTTAGAAGTAGAGATTGTTAGTGGCAAATTAGTTCCTGTTACCACCTCGGTGACTGGAGCTAATATTGTGATAGATGGTCAGACTTTTCCAATTTCGTTTCTGTTAATGCCAATTCCCAGTTTTGATGTGATTATTGGCATGGATTGGTTAAGTCAGTTTAAAGCAAGTATAGATTTCCACCATAAGTTGATTAAAATCTCAATCTCTGATGAGTCATACGTTATGGCTCGAGGAGGGGATATTGTGGGTGTTCCTTTGATTTCCATGATGAAAGCTAGGAAATCTTTGTCCAAAGGCTGTGAGTCGTACCTAGATTATGTGATTGATGCTAAGTTAGAAAAGAAATCTCTTCCTGATGTCCCGGTTATTTATGAATATCCAGAGGTGTTTCCTGATGAATTACCTGGTTTACCACCGGTTAGGGAAGTTGAATATCAGATTGAACTTGTTCCTGGTTCATCGCCTATAGCAAAAGCTCCCTATAGATTAGCTCCGTCTGAAATGCGTGAAATGATGAATCAGATTCAGGAGTTATTGGATAGAGGTTTTATTAGACCTAGTTCTTCACCTTGGGGTGCACCAGTTTTGTTTGTGAAAAAGAAGGATGGGTCTTTTCGAATGTGCATTGATTATAGGGAATTGAATAATCGAACAGTAAAGAATAAGTATCCTTTGCCCAGAATAGATGATTTGTTTGATTAGTTGCAAGGATCTTCGTTTTATTCTAAAATTGATTTAAGATCCAGTTATCATCAAGTTCGTGTTCGTGAACAGGATATTCCTAAAACTGCCTTTCGAACTAGGTATGGTCATTTTGAATTCCTGGTTATGCCATTTGGTTTGACTAATGCTCCAGCAGTTTTTATGGATTTGATGAACCGTGTATGTCGACCTTTTCTTGATAAATTTGTGATTGTATTTATCGATGATATTCTTGTTTATTCTAAATCCGAATCAGAACATGTTATGCACTTGAGGTTAGTGTTGGAAACCTTGAAGAGAGAACAATTATATGCAAAGTTTTCTAAATGTGAATTTTGGATTCGGGAAGTGTAGTTTTTAGGTCATATTATTTGTAATGACGGTGTTAAAGTTGATCCTTCAAAAATTGAAGCTGTAATGAATTGGAAAGTTCCAAAGTCTGCTTCAGAAATAAAGAGTTTTCTTGGTTTGGCGGGTTATTACCGGAAGTTCATAAAGGACTTTTCTAAAATTGCCGGTTCATTGACTAAATTGACCCGTAAGGATGAAAAATTTGTGTGGACTGAACAACAAGAAACCGCTTTTCAGACTCTGAAACAGTTGTTATGTCAGGCTCCTGTATTAACATTACCAGATGGGTCTGAAGATTTTGTTGTTTACTGTGATGCATCGATTGCTGGTTTGGGTTGTGTTTTGATGCAGCGAGACCGTGTTATTGCTTATGCTTCTCGTCAGTTGAAACCTCATGAAAAGAACTATCCCACACATGATTTAGAACTGGCAGCGGTTGTGTTTTCTTTGAAAATCTGGAGACATTATTTATATGGTACTAAATGCGTTATTTGTACTGACCATAAGAGTCTCCAGTATATGTTTTCTCAGAAAGAGTTAAATATGCGTCAAAGAAGATGGTTAGAATTAATTAAAGATTATGATTGTGAAATACGTTACCATCTAGGAAAAGCAAATGTGGTTGCAGACGCATTGAGTCGAAAAGGTACTTCTAACCGAATTTATTACCTGAAAGTTGATATTTCCTCTGACTTAGTGGATCAAATTAAAGTTGCACAGTTGGAAGCTTTATTGGATCATAATTTGAAATCAGAGATTTTGTTGAAAAGAAAAGACTTGTTAGTTGACGATTCTAGAGGATTAAAGACTTTCCAGTCTCGTGTTTGGATTCCTTTGTTTGGTGATCTTCGGGATATTATTCTGAATGAAGCCCATAAGTCAAGATTGTCTGTCCACCCTGGTAGCACTCGGGTGTATAATGATTTGAAGCCTTTGTACTGGTGGCCTACAATGAAAACTGATATTGCAAGATTTGTTGGTAATTGTCATATATGTGCTCAAGTGAAAGCTGAACACCAGAAACCGTACGGGTTGTTGAAACAGTTAGAGATTCCAGAGTGGAAATGGGAACACTTGACTATGGATTTTGTGACTAAGCTTCCACGTACATCTCGAGGTAACGACATGATTTGGGTTATTGTCGACCGATTAACTAAAAGTGCTCATTTTCTTGCTGCAAGTGAAACAACGTCTTTGACTAAACTTGCTCAACTGTATGTTAATGAAATTGTCTCGAGGCATGGTATTCCATTATCAATTGTGTCAGATAGAGATTCTCGATTTATTTCGCATTTTTGGAAGAGTTTACAACAGGAGTTGGGTACCAGAATAAACCTTAGTACAGCGTATCATCCTCAAACAGATGGTCAATCAGAACGTACGATTCAAACACTTGAGGATATGTTGCATGCATGTATTATGGAATATGGCGGTTCTTGGGATTCTCAATTGCCCTTAGTAGAATTTGCTTACAATAATTCTTATTACTCCAGTATAGGCATGCCTCCATTTGAAATGTTGTATGGACATCGTTGTAGAACACCTATATGTTGGTTAGAGGCTGGAGAGAAACAGTTTGTTGGGCCCGATATTGTTCAGATAACCGCAGATAAAGTGGCAATTGCACGTGAGAAATTGAAAGTTGCTCGTGACAGACAGAAACAGTATGCAGATCCGCGTAGACGACCAGTTACATTTTCTGAAGGAGAACTTGTTTATCTTAAGGTTTCTCCGTGGAAAGGCGTCATTAGATTTGGGAAACGAGGTAAATTGGCTCCTAGATACATTGGCCCCTTCAGAATTCGTCAAGTAATTAATGATCAATCAGTTACATTGGATCTTCCTCTTGAACTTGCGGGTATTCATGACACGTTTAATATCTGTTATTTGAGGAAGTGTAATGTTGAAGATCAGTCTCAGATTCTTCCTTTGCAAGACTTGAAGGTTGATCAAAACTAGAAGTTAGTTGAAGAACCTATCGAGCTTTTAGATAGAAAGTTCACTAAACTTAGAAAGAAACAGATTCCTATGGTGTTAGTCAAATGGAGACACAATTTAGGTTCTAATTTGACTTGGGAGTCCGAGGAATCTATGAAATCAAGATATCCTGGATTGTTTGATTTAGTTTAGATTTCGAGGACGAAATCTCTTGTAGGAGGGGAGACTTGTAACACCCATCCTTTATAACAACTATTAAAGTATAAATTACCATGGAAGCGTTATATTATTATACATATTTCACAAAACCTTGCCAGAAATTTTTTTCACAAACATTTACACAATCCATTTACTACTAAATTAGATACAGTTACTTGTTTCCAAACCGGGTGCTACAGATTACAACACATTGTTTATAGCATACTTAATCAGAGTCGCAAGTTTCAAACATTCCCATCATCAATTTCTCCTTCCTGACTACCCACAAACTCAACATAACCTGCAGGAAGTAAATTGAGGGATTAGCACGAAGCTAAGTGAATGGATAATCAACTACAATTCAATTTAGCTAGCAATTTGTTCACAACCAATAATGTAACAAATATCGTCAAGAGGAACGGTGGTTCCTAAGGACCCTGTGCCGGGTGGCCCTATCAGAACACTTAAATCAACTGTAGGCCAAAACAGCGATTAACCGCTAACTCATTGCTAATACTCATCAACACATGTACACAACCCTGTGTTGATCAACAATAGCAATCAATTTCAACCCCCAATCTAGTTGACCTCTGGATTCAACACCCAACATACAGGCTAATCAATCAACCAATTCAATGACATACATTTCAATTCAACATTCTATCAATAGTAATCCTATAATTACTGATTGAAAATCAAACTAACACAACCAAACCAAACTGTGAGTTTCAAATCCACTCACCGATACCTCCAGAGTCACTACACTCAGCTGCTAATCACTGAGTCTTTGGGGTATCTGAAACATCACATAACGCACAAATTAGTAACTTGTCATCAATAATTAGTGCTTATGTAAATGACTATCATACACGAATAATAATAATATTATTCTACTTCAAACAAAAGAAACAATACTATACATATGAGTAGGATCGCGTTCCTCTTAAAGAAAGTTTCTATTACCAAAATACACTAAGCAACGCGATCCGGGAAAGTAAAGGTTGGATCGCGTTCGCCTTTGGAAAACTTTCTGTAACAAATTTGCACTTGGTAACGCGATCCAGGTGAATGCTTGGGATCGCGTTCCCAAGAAGAAAACTCGTCCAGCTCAATTTAAAACTGAGGAACGCGATCCAGGCTAGGGTTCTGGGATCGCGTTGAGCTGTTCTTCAGCTCAAGAACAAACCTGCAACTACACAGCTCGAACCAAACTCACAAATTCATATCTTTTGCATACAAATTCATACAAAAAACCTATTTAACTTCAAATAAACATCATACCACATCAAGTAACTTCAACAACATCAATTACAACATATATCATCAATCAATTCACTTAAGTTCATATTTGACATAATCTCACAACACAAATTTATCAACAAACACTACACTTACACTTGAAGAAGATGATGATATCTAGAAGGATGAAGAACTCAAGGATTCAGCTCCAATTTACTAACTATTAACCACAATTTTAGCAAGTGTTTGTGTTCTTGAAGTTTTTAGGGTTTTGATCTAGCAAGTGTTATGAGAGAACTGGGAATGGTAACACAAAAGAGGAGTCGACATCTTTTAACCGACTCTCTTTATTTGGGTATTTTATGCCCGTCTTAAATCTATTGTCTGGAACTTAAATACTACTCGCGAAAAATCTATTTTATTGTACTGTCAACTTAAGTAACTTAGAACAATCACCAATTTACTATTCACAATAAGTCCTGAGACCTATTTATCTAAGTTTTACGATAAACAATAATATCAATTAATTTCTCATATAATTAAATAATAAATTTAAAAATAAAAATTACCAGGCTCGTCAAGAGGATGTTACATAAATATTGGAATGTGTGACCGTTTTCAAATAGACCATGTGTGACGAAAGCCCAAATTTGTACTAGTGTTCATAAGAAAAAGAATTTCTTTAATCAGTTAAGTTTCTATTGTTCTTAATTTTTATTAAAAATTTAAAATTTTTAAGTGAATAACTAAGTATTTATTAGTTAGAATACTTTTGATTAAAAGTTTTGGTTTGTATTTAAAAGTTTAGACTTTAATGTGGATTAACTGTTTTGTATATATAACGTAAGCTACTTAATAATAAGTGATATATAGTTACATGATATGATGTACTAATAGGCAATCTATATGAGGATTTCTGAATTTTAAGAAATTAATAAAATAATTGTATATTATTTTATGGTACATAATATGATGTATGACATAAAAGTCTTAATTCTTAGATTTACCATGCGATAATTTTATATATCTTTATACTTATGTGAAGATATTTGGGAGTTTACTAATTGTTTCCTCTGTTGTACGTAAGTACATACATGGTCTCTAATTAGTATTCTTAAAATAAAGCAAAAGGAAGAACAAATTCTTTCAAAATATAAATAAATAAAAATCAAACTAAGTCGCTTTGTTGTACGGCTGTACAGACCTGTCACCGCTGGTTTGATTTAAATTAAACTGCTTTACCTGAATCAAGTTATGTCGCTCTGTTGCATGAAAATGCAGACCTGTCACCAATGTCTTGATTCTTAAAAATGGATTTCATATATTTATTTTGAATATAAAAGTAAATTGCATGATTAAATTTAAGAGTATATCATATGTGAAAATCATAAGTAATATACATATGAATAATAAAGATGTATTCAGGAATATAAATATAGATTGTTTAAAGTGGACAAATATATTAGTAATCGTTCATGAATTATATATTGCGTGAATAATAATAATTTTTATTTGTACATTATAGTTATCCATGTTAATTAAATTGTTTAAAGTTTTAAAGTATGAAACATATTTTTAAGTTAAGTATCTTGATTATTAAATATTAGTTTGATGCTTATTTTAAATTTTATTCAGTATTCTACTTGAGGACAAGCAGAACTTAAGTGTGAGGATATTTGATAAGCATCAAATAGATAGTATATTTTATAGTAATTTATCCCTATATTTATATACATTTTAGTGCATTTATATGATTTTAGATACTTATTTTGTTAATATTTGCATAGATGTATTTTAAAGTGGAGATTGAAGAAAAGGAACGAAAACAAGGCAAAGATTGAAGAAAAAGAAGATTAAATAAAGACTCGAAGAAAATGTAGCTTAAACCTTGAAGAAATGAAGAAGACGGCTCAAAAGTGGAGTGATAACATCAATTAAGTGTTTTAAATAAAGTTTGGATGAAAGAAGCGGAAATTCGATCAAAAGCTGAAGAAAAGTGTAAATGCTGAATTTTCTGCGCGCTGTTAGTATTTTGACCATAACTCTCTCATACGGAGTCCAAATGAGTTGATTCAAGCGGCCAAATTTAGCTAACACATAGGGTTACAACATATCAAAAATTCAGATTATTTGGATAAAAACTCAACCGCCGGTTGAGCCTTTCAACCGGCGGTTGGAACTGAAAATCTGGAATATTCGGAAAACGAAGAGTTTGACTTGGAGATAAAGTAACCAACTACCGGACGGACCTTCCAACCGCCGGTTGGGACCAATTTTCAGCTATTATAAATAGAAAACACTTTCCAGCTTCGAAATATATCCCAATAACCTTAATAATTCGTATATTACGAATTATTAACCCCAAATTCGACTAGAAACACTTTCTAGGGGTTTTAGGAGCAATTTAGAGTCGCGGGTTCGCAAGGGTTTGTCTATGATCAAGCGTACGGAGCGTGGTTCACGGTTTTGGTTTGCGTATCTTATTCTTTATTTAATTTTGAATGTGTTTTATTATTGAATATTGATTATGATTATGTTTAACTTAATTATGAACTAATATTTATTGTATTTGCTTAGATATTATTGTTGGAACTATATTATTGAATATTATTATACAAGAATTATGTGTTATATTATGTTAATGATCATAATTAACTGATTTATAGATAAACTCACTAACCTTTTGGGTTTTTAAATTAAGTGATTATGTTTCATTAGATGTTAAGTAGCATTATAATTCAACCGACCCTGGAATTGCATTAATAATATGTTGATAGATCTTAATAAATAGTGATACTTTACATAACCTTTGACTGTATTGCTATATGAGAATTGTCATAACCTTTGAGGTTTTCTACATTAGTAAATCACAATAATAATAACCAACAATAAATAATCTAAGTAAATATATATTTATCTCTAATTGTTTACTATCCTTAGTCAATTGTTTTCTATTGAATTGGTTATAATTTAGTATTCTTAAATACGTTCATACGGAACTAAAACGTATTCCCCTTATCTGTATATTGTATATTTTAATTGAATTATAAATTCTATTTTATTTATAACCACCATTCCCAGTGTTCGACACGGACTTACTTAAAAGCTATATTATACGAACGGGTTATTCTTGCCTGGCTTGTGTGATATTATTATTTAAGTATTTCCATTTATTAAAACTTGTTATTTTAAACTTTAATCACACGACATCAAGGGCCTAACTCTCTGTTAATACATGTAATTAGTTGGTTTAGGCTAATTAATGTATCAAAATATATATATTGTTAAATATATACGAATGTGCGATTTAATTAAATCGTACAAGTTTCAAATCGAATGTAATTCGGTTCAAGTAAATACGGACGTTGGTGATCACTTTTATTAAATAATATAAAATTATTTAATAACGATATCATACCAAAATATTATTTTTATAATATTTCAACTACATTTTGTATCGTATAATAAACGTCAACGCGACTTAGACATTTAACACACAAACAAACGAAATCATTTAAGTTATTAAGTATTTGGTAAAATACTTCAACAAAAATATTGAATAAACATTTGTATTTTAAAACATATATTTAAATGTATAAAATAATTATTCAACGTTTAAACGACCGTGAAAACGAACACCGCACGGAGAGCGAATACACGGAGTTAAAAAGTGGGGACCCACACTCCGGTGGGCCCCCACCGAAAATCTGCCCAAATGGGGGGAAAACCCCTCCCCCTTTTCCTTTTCCCTCACTTTCTCATCCTCTCCCCTTCTTTCTTCTTCCTTTTCCTCTCAACTTTCACCACACCTCCACCACAAACAATCACTAAAAACCACCACCAAACCACCTCGAATTCTCTCGCCCATTTAAAGGAAAAGATCCACCGTGTCACGATCTACACTCCTACCTTTCCGGAATTTCGATTCATCACTTCGTAAGTTTCCGGCGAACTCTCGAAATTCATCATTTGCACTTATTTTTACATGTTTATAGTTTGTTTAAGCTTAAAATGTCCAAATATGGGTTGGGTAAAAGTCTCAGGTCGAACGGAGGCCGGAAAACACCTTTTCGGCTCATTTTCCGGCCAACAGCTCGTTGTGTCGCAGAGGCTCCAGGCCACCTGCGACACAAGCCCTTATGTCGCTAAACTCTCACTTATGTCGCATATAGCGACACAAGTGAATATGTCGCAAAACCTAATTCCGTCACATATAGCGACACAACATTTTATGTCGCATAAATTGCGGATGTCGCACTTAGCGACGCATGCCCTTATGTCGCAGAGATGATCTGCGACACAATAGACTATGTCGCATCTAGCGACACAAGCTTTACGTCGCACGTTATGTCGCATGAAACAGGCTCAAGAAAACACAAATTTTACTAAGTGTCGAGACCTAAAGTTTTATCACACGATTTCACCCAAATTCAAGTCCAGATGCGTTTTTCACCAAAGCAATTTAGTAGAAATAAAAATTCAAGTCTAGCTCGACCCCAGCCAGGGGCTCTGCCCCTTGGACCCCGCCAGTGGCTGCCACCCCTTGGACCCCGCTACCAGGGGCGCTGTCCCCGGACCCCCGTCATTAACGGGCTTCGCCCTTACCCTAGGTTCACGAGTAACGGTGTTACATCTAAACTTTCACACAAAGTGTTGAACTTGTATCACATCAAACACGAATGCGACACAACTTCTAAAACAGATTGGAACTTACTTTTAGGTATAACACTTCAAAATCATCGAAATAATAATGTGGGATTATTATTACAAACAATCACCAACGGGCCGTACACATTTTCAAACACTTAAACAAACAACCAAATCGTGGTAATTTGGACATTGTAGTTGAACAAACAACTACAAGGGTGATCTTTGAGATACTCAATCATGTCAAAACCATCGCGTGTCGTGGACACCCTCAGGTTACAAGTCGTTGGACTTCGATTCTTGGCTAATCAATCTAAGTTTATTAAGATAAACTCTTCAGGCTCAGGTGAGTCTCATGGCCCCTCTTTTTACTGTTTTACTAGGGGTGTAATACATTGCTCTGTTTTTAACACATGAACGCGAGTACATATTCCATTATACTACATGAGTTGTTTTCAACTAATCAAACCAAAGTCCTCCGTCAATATAGTCTGGTAATACGAAAGTAGCGTGAATATTAATATATGGTACCATATCGGATTGACCCTCCTCGTCCGGGTTAGCAAGCACTAACCGGGTAAACGGACGTACTAATATTTGGGAAGACGAGTGTAGATTAGGCACTCGTGGAGGCACCTCGCTCGGAATTCTCTATATGGGACCCGACCCTCGAGTTAAGCTCAGACTATGCGCTCATGGTTGTATACATTATCTGTAACTTTATTTGCTGGATGCAAATCAATACTTAAATCTTGCGGTTCATAGAATATTATTTGATGCAAATCTATATGGGACCCGACCCTCGAGTTAAGCTCAGACTATTCACCAGTGTTAGCTGACCCATTTTAGCATGTATCACAGGTACTCAGCAGTAGATTTGGACTGCCCATCAGGATGCATCTTAGCTCGAGTCTTCATGCAAACTTAAGAGATTTCATTGCATTATTAGATTTTGTATAACTAATTATGTATTTAAATCTCTCATATTACGAACACGAGCTATGTACGAGTTCAAACTATTGTAAACCTTTTAATATTAATATATTTTGTTAAAACGACGCATATAGAGTCGTTTGCTATATATCTGTGTGCTTTGATTATTGATTAGTAACACCCAAATTATGCTTCCGCAAGACATTAAATTTGGGGGTGTTACAGATAACAGTGTAAGTTGAGATATTTTTCTTATATTTAATAACGTTATATTAATATAACTTCAAAACTATATTGTATTCAATATTTTGTTTTATTATATTTTTCTTTTCAGCATATTGACGGTTAGGAGAGGCTACTATTATGGTGGAGTTACAGGACTTACACACGCCCAACGCAGCTTGATAAGCGGGTGAGCTGGACGATTATGCATGTAGGTTTTATCGGGCTCATACAGTGTTTTGCAAACTACAGGGAGGATATGAAGCAGAAGAAAATGAAAAATTATAAGTTCTTGAAGGGATACGCAGACGGGACTTGTGTACCGTTTCCTCCGTGGTGGGTGATTGATTTGGTAAGTAATATTTGCTTTTAACTATCCGTTATGTTTCTGGATAAATAAGTGTTGTTGATTGAGGAATATTGTTGAAAGTTTGATGACTGGAAAAGCTAAATATTTTTAGCTGGTTTGTCCGTTTTATAGAAAGGATATTTCCAAATTTTTTTTAAAAAAATCTATTTTGTCATTTCCAGTCATATATCTTTCGCCAATATATATATATATATATATATATATATATATATATATATATATAATTTTTATGGTAAGTAATATGTATAAATGTATATGTATATGTAAATGTATATGTATAAGTAATATGTATAAATGTATATGTATATGTATACTTATATATATATATATATATATAAATAAGTGTTGGTATATATACGTCAATTAATATGTACATTTGACTAATATTTTTTTAACATTTACAGATACTATTTCCGGTCCTAGTTCCGAACAAAAGCCACTTGATACTAATTATGTTGGATCTTCGAGATTGGGCTGTGATTGGATACGATAGCATGGTGGGCCACTGCCAGGATGAGGAGCGTAATTGTATTGTAGAAGAATTGGCTCGTAACATAGTTAGATTTTTGGACGCCATTGAGTATTGGAGGCATGCCCAGAGGAAAAGGGAACTACAAGATACTACGGAGTTTATATCAGACATGTTAGATGATGTGCCTCAGCAGGTTGGGGATTTAGGGGATTGTGGAGTATGGGTGTGTAGAAATATGGTGATGCATGTCAACAGACAAGAGAGGATGGTTAGTGGAGATAGACAGTGGTTCGCTTGGGAATATAGGAAGCGGATGATGGATACCTTCTTCAGGTTACGTTATGATTGGGAGCCTCCCCACCACCACCACCTCCACCAGCATGATTGAGATTTTCTTAGTCGGTCTTATGTTGATATGATGGTTTATGTATTATGATGGATACCTTGTTTATGTAGTATGTTAAAATGTTTCGCCATGTTAGTATATGATCGAGCTGTTCCTTATCCAATTGATTGGTATATTACTGTATTTGCTACATTACTAATATCTTAATATATTTATTGATTAGTACATTACTCAAATTAACAATTAGTAATGAGTATTGGGACCTACACTATAAAGGCTTAACAAAGATTTACGATCTCACTAATCGATTTGCAACTGGCCTTATCCAGTTGATACGATTTTGGCTAAGATTTTCTGACATTTCGTGGATTTTTAGAGATTTTTCAGGATAACCTTATCTAGAATGAAATTTACCTTTAAATTGACCTCATTAGATCTGTCTGCACTCACATCTCGTCACAGTTAGGCTAGTATTTCATAATCAAATTGACTAATCAATTATATTTTGATATCAGAATGCAACTGATTGATCTTAATGTTTTTTTGTGGGGGAACTTCGTTATGATAATAAGTCGTACGAAAACGGGGTGAAACAAACAATCAAAAATTTTGATGTTACTGAGTTTGATCTCAGTAAATTGTTTTCATATCTTAAGGAAAATATAAATTTCACCTTTAGTGACGTATACTATTGTGAAGCCGGCAATCTTGAAAATGCAGGTGCTCGTATGCTTATGTCGGATGAAGCATGGAGTACAGTAGTAAAACATGCAAAAGAATGTTGTCAATGTATTGAGTTATATCTTGTATACATGGATAAGAACCCGAATTGAATTTCGGTGAGTATTAGAGTGATGAGAGCAACACACATTACTACCGATGAACGTTACTAAGAAGGGAAACACACGTCTCCCAAATAACTTTTAGACGTACTGCAAATCTCACTTATCTATCATATGTTGTTATGTAGGATTTAAATTGTTGTGTGGTGTCTTTTTAAATCCAAATTACTGTTATTGCTTTATCAGTCATTTGTCTGTTCTTTTGTAACACAACCTCTCTTGAAGGTTGATTTGTCTTTTTAATTTCAGTGGGTATGTTAATGCTTAAGCGATCTTTTATCATTCACGAGGATTTAAATTGTTGTGATGTGTTGTATTAAATTTCTAAGTCTAATAAAGATTGTGGCAAGTCACGGAAAATCCATAAAATCACGGGAAATCTTATCCATAAATTTAAAATTGTGATAAGAATGTTGTGTCATGAAATTTCCAATGCTATGTGTATGTTGATTTGCGATTTGCGACTAGCGACTTGCGATTTGCGACGTGCGATTTGCGACTAGCGCCCCAGCTTATCCATTATAGATAAGATTCTCGCTTAGATTTTCTGACATTTCTTTAGATTTTTCCGTTGGGCCTTATCCATTGTGGATAACGTTTTAGCTAGGGTTACCTGACATTTCTTTAGATTTTCTAGATTGTTTCGGATAATTGAAGCTTTATTAAATTTTTCCTTTAAATACGTATCATAACAGAAGTATTTTTCACAACGTAACCAAACAAAATATTATCCATTCGTCCCTGAACAACATTCAGGCGGACGTTCCAAAAAGTTAAAAGGTACAACTTTTGATCCATCGTGTTTTTGTTTACTTTGATTATGGAGAAGTTCAAAATTTAT
The DNA here is from genome assembly GCA_963422505.1 of Pseudognaphalium luteoalbum. Lineage (NCBI taxonomy): Eukaryota > Viridiplantae > Streptophyta > Magnoliopsida > Asterales > Asteraceae > Pseudognaphalium > Pseudognaphalium luteoalbum. The sequence continues at coordinate 65,977,930 of OY730198.1, forward strand.
ATTTGTTATGGAGGCCGTTTTGAATACATCAATAATATGCTGATGTATTTGCCAATAGAATGTACTAGGGTGCCATTGAAACTTCCGGTGGCACCGGAAAAGCCAATGACAGCCAAAGTTTTGTTGAAAAACATTTTAAAGAAAATTGGTCTACCTCTTGATACACGAATATATCTAAAATATAAGGTAGATCAGTATGTGATTGATATAAACGATGATGCTGATGATTTTGGAGATTTTTTGTGCCATGCAATAAACAACGCTCCGATAGAAGTTTACAAAGTTGATATTGTCCAAAATGTATCGGGTAAGGGTAGCAATCAACCTAGCAGTAGTAGTTCTAGTTTACAACAACAATTTCAACAACTACACACCAATGAATACAATCAACAACACCAATATCAGTCATTTCAACAACCATTTCAAAATTTCCCATATCCTTTTCAACCACAATATCAATTCTATTATCATGCTGCTCCTCACAACACATCAAATCACACATATCCAACACATCATACCCAACACACATCTTTTAAGGTAGATGAAGAACCCCAACATGATTATAAATATCATCAGGATGTTCAATATGATCACACTAACTCAGAATCCTATGTGGATGAGCCGGATCCACATCCTCATGATTTTGATCATTATGATGAAGAAAATGTCAATCCACCTAAGAAACCTGACCATCCTTTTTGTAATCACATTGTTATTGATGATGAGGATGAGCCTGATCCAAGAGATACATACGACATACCAATACCACAAAAACCAGCAGAAAAGGTTATATTCTGGAATATGCCTTCACCACTAGGAAACAAAGAAGAAGAAGTTAAACAATGACCAGTTACCATGTACGAGGCATCTTGTCGGATTCGAGAGGGCCAAATATTTGAAACTAAAGAGGAATTTCTTCTTCATTTTCATACTAAGTGCCTCGAAGAAGGTTTTCAGATTAAGCTGAAGAAGTCAGACAAAAAAAGGTACACAGCAAAATGTATATTGCCTAATTGTGATTGGAAGATAAGTGCAGCGTGCATCAAAGATTGTAACAACTTCCAGGTTAGGAAGTTACGTGATGCTCACTCTTGTTCTGGTACTCAAATCTTGGCCAACAGTCGTTCTGCGAGCAAGAAAGTGCTTGGTAACATCTTAAAAGAAGCGATGAGTTTAAAAGGACGTGTATACAGAGGTAAGGAGATCAAACTTGATATGACCGAACGATTTAAAATAAGCCTTACATACAACCAAGCATGGAGGGCAAAATGTTATGCTATAGAGTTGTTACGAGGTACTCCAGTTGAATCGTTTACGAAACTTCCTATTTACCTCCACAACCTAAAGCTACATAACCCGGGGAGCATTACAAATCTCCGTACAGACGAAGAGAATAAATTTGTAATGTGCTACATGTCAATTAGTGCACCTGTAAGTTATGATTGTTGGTTTACATCTTATGTTCGTATACGTACATTCATATATATTTTATATAATTTTTAATACGACCTTGTATATACGTTCTTTTGTCAACCATACACGCCCAATTATCATCGTTGATGGTGCCCATTTGAAGGGGGATTACTTGGGTACCAACTTGATTGCCGTTGCGATGGACGCAACTAACGGCATCTTGCCGCTAGCCTATGGAATTGGGGCGGGAGAGACGTCCGACGTTTGGACGTGGTTCTTAGGGAACTTACGTGACGCCATAGAATCTGCTAGTGGGATTGACAACCTGACATCATCTCTGATAGGGCTCCAGCTATTGCATCCAGCATCTCTGCTGTGTTTCCAGATGCATTTCACGCCCCGTGTTGTCGTCATCTGTTGGGAAACTTGAAAAGCAAATCTTCAAAAGTCAAGCACTTCGAATGGCATTATTGGAAAATGTGTAAGGCGTACCGTAAGTCAGATTTCGATCACCATTATGGTGCCATTACTAGACACTTACTAGCTTCAGCTAAGGTTCTTACGGACGTGGGGAAACAAAGATGGTCAAGGCACCATTCAATACAGACACGATAAGCTTACCTCACAACTAACAGTGCGGAGTCGATTAACGCCATGACCAAGCATGCAAGAAAACTCCCAGTCACAATGCTTTTGGAGTTTTTTAGATCTTCAATACAACAATGGTATTTCAATCATCGAAAGACTGCCGCGGGTGTTACAACACCTGTGACACCATATGCGGAGCATAAAATTGGTAAGAGGGTTGGCAAGTCGCTACGCTGGAAGGTCAAGCCATCGAAAAATATGATATGTGAGGTGCTTGATGGGAACAAGAATGGGATAGTTAACTTGGAAGCAAGAACATGCACTTGCATGCAATGGCAATTGTATGGTTTACCTTGCAGACACGTATCGGTAGTGACCCGCTACTTTAAAATAGACAGCGTGACCAGCTATGCAGAGAGGTATTTCACCACAGAAACATATCAAGCGGCCTACAGTGAGTCTATAAATCCTTTGCCTCATCCTTCAGAATGGGCCGATCCAGGTAATCTACAAATTTGCTTATCGCCGATACTTGTGAAGCGACAATCTGGTCGTCCACCTGAGCGTGCACATATTCCTTCTAAAGGAGAGGAGAAAGGAAAATACACAAAACAATTTGTAGCCGTTGCAAGGAACACGGCCATAGTCGAATTACTTGTATGGATCCTTACGATAGAACAGATGAGCAAAGCCAATCAACAACCATAACAAGATCCAACTCACGGTCCAAATCAAGATCGCGAAAGGTAACTCCTTACCCTATATGAATATAAAAACTAAGATATTACACTGTATTATTAATATCATGGTTAAATTTTTCCTTGCAGCAACCGTCCACAAAATCTACAAAAACCCATTTCGAGGACGAAGCAGCAACGCCGTCTCAACCGACTCAGAGTTATCCAAGTGTTCATTTGAGTCACGCATAAGTTTTTTAGAAGGACTAAACCTATGTGATGTACTACTTTGCAATGCTATTCCTGTTTTTTACTAGGGACTTTTAATTATCGTGGTTAATTTAGGTCAATAAATTTGGAAGATGTTCACTTTTACTTGTCAACACAATGGTAAAACGTCTCATTACAAAAGGATTCATAACAAGTAAATGGATACTAAATAAGCAACATAACGATTAACAAATTACATAATTTGGCAATCATCCAATTGATTGAAACATACATACGAATTGCAAGATTTGACTTATCACTAATCGAATAACCGTCTTGCACTTGAAGCACCAGTCATAATCTTAGAAATTGCTACTGGCATCATTGTCTCAGAATTCGAGGGATGTGACAGATCGTTACATGTAACATACACCTCAATTTCTCTATGTATTTTTGCGTAGTCAGTAATCTGCTTCAGTTGATCAGCATCATTAATTATCAATTGTAAACCATCATCTAGGTCTTTATCATGCTCTTTAAAGTAACAAAACCACCTCTCTGGAGCCCAATAACCTAGCTCTGACAAAGCGTAGTCCAGAAATTTGGTGTCAAATTTATCGACATCTACACAATCAAAAAACGTCAACAAACCTTGCGTGTACATTCTTTGTGCGCCCTGAAAATGTCCACCGTGACGAAAAGCAATTGAAAATAACTCAGGAACTTCAACATATAGTTCTTCACTAAATGGTTCTTCATTTGGAGATCGAAATTGCTAAAAGTGACCAGATTGAACCATTTTATAAATTTAATTTCGTATTTTCTAAGAATTCGTGAAAAAGTTGACAATGTGTTCCTGCTTACAGTCACACTATTTATAAATGGCAGAAGATCACGAAAATCAGAGAAAATCTTATCCATTAATCTTATCCAGATATCTTATCCAACAATTTTAAATCCCACAAATCACAGAAAAGCTTATCCAAAAATCTTATATCCCGAAAATCACGCAAAATTTTATCCAAAAATACAGTTATCGGAAATAATATATATATATATATATATATATAAATAATGTGTATATATATTAAATATATATATATATATATATACATATATATGATAAAAATGGGTGTGTATATATATATTTATAATCTCTAAATATGATATATAAAAAATATAAAAAACAAATACGTACGTATATATACAAAAGATTATAAAAATGATGTATTTATATCGCAAAAAACAAATATGTACGTACGTAAAATTATAAAAAATACGTGTCTATATAAAAAATATAAAAAACAAATACGTAGATACGTAAAATTATAAAAAAGATGTGTTTATATCACAAAAAACAAATACGTACGTATATATATCAAAATGTAAAAAAAGTAAAAAAAAATTTTAGGCGGAGGTAAATCGCAAATCACAAATTACGATTTCCGTGGATCTGGGCTACAACCTCGCAAACGACTCGGTACGACCTTTCAAATGACACGGCTCGAGCATAGGCAAATCGTAAAGTTGCATTTTGCGATTTGCGATGGCTTTGTTCTTGGCTTCGTCTATGCAAACGACACGGCTTCGTGACCGAGTCGCAAATCGCAAACACTGGATCGCAAAAGCAAATTTGCTTTTGCGATTTCTAGGGGTATATCCTCAAAAAAATTTCCTGTAGGGCAAAACGATATGTACTCGTAAAAAAATGGTATTTTTTTTAATTTCCCAACTAAAAACGTATTCAATATTATAATATATAACCTTATATAGAGATAGGGAGAGGGATGGTCAAAATCATGTGTTGTCTGTGATATATGGTCAAAATAGTAAAGGTAAGTTTTGACCTTATATAAGATTATATAACCTTATATTATGTAACTTTACTATATTATATAACCTTATATAGGAATAGGAATAGGAATAGGAATAGGAATGGTCAAGATCATGTACTAGTATTATATATGATATAAGGTCAAAATAGTAAAATTAAAAAGAAAGAATTTTGAAGAGAAAGATACTTGTGTTTATTTTAATAATTAAAATTAAATATTTAAATATAAATGTTAACATTTATAATATTTATACACAGAAATTGTAGGTATAGTTATGTAATATATATATATATATATATATATATATATATATATATATAAAAGGGGTGGGATGTGGATAAAAAAATGGTGAAAACACATTTTCCTTCACAATTTTTTTAAGGTGTGAACCTTTTATTTATTTATTTATTTTTAAAATCTTAAAAATTTAAGGTTCACACAAAAAAAATAGAAAAAATAAAATAAAGTAAAATCTGAAAACTAAAAAAAAAGCAAGATTCACAATTGAAAAACATAAAAACTTTATGTGAACCCAAAACAAAAAAAAATAAGGTTCACAATTAAAAAAGTAAAGAACTAGTTGTGAACCCAATAAAAATATTAAGGTTCATAGTTGAAAAAAAAGTTTACAATTAAAAAAGTTAAAAAACATTCGTAAACCAAAAAAAAATAAGTTTCACAATTGAAAAGGTAACAAAACTTTACGTGAACTCAAAAAAATTAAGGTTCACATTTGAAAAAAACAAGGTTCATAATTGAAAAATTTTAAAACTTTTCGTGAACCTAAAATAAATTAAGGTTCATAGTTGGAAAAAAAAATCGCAATTGAAAAAGTTAAAAACTTTCCGTTAAACAATAAAAAGACTTAAAAAAATTTCGTGAAAAAAATTACAAAAAAAATTAGGTGAAAAAAATAAGGTTCACAATTAAAAAAGTAAAAACTTTGTGTCCCGAAAGCCCAAACCCCCAACCCTAATCCCTAAACCGCAAACCCTAAACGTTTTACAAAATTCTAAACCCTAAATCATACTAAACCCTAACCCTAAATCCTAAACCCTATCCTTAAACCCTAACCCTAACTACAAAATCAAATGTAAAACCAATCACTAACACATGTGTTACCAATTTGTAATACCCACCAAAAAATGAAAAAGAAAATTTTTTTGTCGAAAGTGTGCCTTGAGGGATGGTAAATCGAATAGGAGAAAACGCTGAATTTTATGATGCAATTTTCATAATCTTTTGATTTGTCGTTTGCGAGATAATTGATGTTGGGGGTAAATGAGTTTTGTATATGTGGAGCATTCTCTTTGTACACATGACACGATATCATTGGTTCTCTCATTTTCACTCAAAATTAGTGTACTCATTTGAACTCTACTCTACAAATATAATCCAATAAATATTTATCTTTTTCATAACCTCTATAAATATTAATGAATATTTAAATGTATGTTAAGATTATTTTAATATATAATGAAAAATCATATATTATTTACTAATTATAACTCACTTTCATTTTATATATATCTTTTATACTAATATATAAGAATTTTTCAACAAATTCTCAACAATAAAAAAGGAATACTTAAAATTTATTTTAAAATTTACATTGAAATATGTTATTAAACATTTAAAATGAATTCAAGTACTTATACAAGTTAAAATACTGCTGCTATATAAACGATTTGAACATTTAATTTGAAAAAAAATATTACTATATTATTTTATACAATGTTAAATGCATAAGTTAAAGCATTTTGTAACTATATTAGATATTCTTATCTTAATTTTATTTAACTTTCAATTAATATAATTAAGGAGTGCGATGTGAGTCAAGTTAGGTTTACGGGTCTAAAGTTCACAAACTAAACTAGAAAATAATTTGATAAACGGGTTAATATGTCAAAAGTAACCAACTCAGATACGACCTGCATTGTGTTGGTTGGCCAGTCAATCTGTTGATATGGACTTTAACCCAAACCCAACAAGATAATTTAAAGGTGTCGGCGCCTCCGCGGGTTAAGACTTGATAATACAACTCTTCCTCGTTCATTTCAGGAAAAATTTCAAGTTGTGTTAAAAATTGACACTGCCATGTAGAATCATTTGAAATATAACACATATAAAATAATGTACAAATTGGTATTGTGTTATTGTTTACCATTAGCTGAAGTATGACATGTCGTTAAACAAACCTATTGTGAGCATAATCTTATTTGTCGCTATATTGTGCAGGTAAAATGCTAGTGTGTGTAGATTTGGATCAAATAGAATAAACCTTATGGTAGAATAAATAGAATAACACACAATTTAATATAGGTTTAGGGCTATTCTAGACAATTTACTCCAACATTTAATATTTCTCATAAACCTTCCCCCTCCCATTTTTTTCACAGGTCACCACTTTTCTCCTCCAACCAAACCATAATCTTCATTCCCTCCCCACATCTCAAACAAATCCTCTATCTTTGTCGTTCTTCTCTTCAGATTTAAGTTTTTAACAAAAAAAATACAACGGAAAATAAAGTGCTCAGATTTGCTTTACAATCGTACTGTTCGATGACTTAATTTAGTCCCCGTTCATCACTTGCTATAGAGATTTCCGTTTCCTTCAGTTTCAGACCGTAACCTTCATCGTTTTCATTTACTATATGTGGTTCATCATGAGATTAGTTTGTGAATATGTTCCTTTTGTTGGTATGTTAATCAAAGATGGAGAATGTGAATCACGATATGGATTTGGAAATTGATATGTGCATCATATACGGAGTAGTAAATATGTGCATCATATAGTAATTAAATATGTGCATCATGATGGAGATTTGTGTGCATCATATAGTAAATATGTGCATCATGATGGAGATTTGTGACTCAAGCTGTAGATACGTTCATCAAATACGTAATATCAGTTGAAATATGAGTTGATTCATTTAATTTTGATATTATTCGTTTTTTGACTAAATGTGCATCAATTTTTATAACAATTTTATGTTTAAGTTTGTATGTTCGGCGAAGGGTATGTTTAGTAAGATTAGCTTGTAGCTGGAGCTGAAAGCTTATAGCTGGAGCTTATAATATTACGATGGAAGCTGGAGCTTATTGTTTTATAAATGTTTGACAAACTAACTGGAGCTTAAATATGTTAATGAGCAAATTGCATAGATCATCCCCGTTTTTGTTAAAATTGCACGGATCATCCATTGAAAAATTAAATAGTAGTGGACATCCCTATATTATGTATATATGATCAATTGACATCCTTTTCCACGCTAAAAGACATATATACCCTTATGACCTTATTCTCATTTTCTTTAATTATTTTTCTACTTGTTTGCATTTAATATTTTCCTTATTCAACTTTAATTTAAGAAGGCAAACAATTACAATAAATAATTGTTATCCCCGTCGGGGTTCACTAAAAAACGTGCATAACGTTTGCTAGCAACAAATTACAATTACACTATAAGTTACTCATTTACGTAACTCATGATTAACTGCTATAGATGAGCGAATTAAGCACCATGAGGAAGCTTTTGACAAAATTCGATCAATTAACATATAAGTAGGACAAATCCTAACAAAAGTATGAGTAAAAGTAGTTGATGTTATAAACTAGCAAATACCAAGGAAACTTATGGGTGCGTTTAGTTACAGAAAATCCTTCTCTTTTCTTGAAAAAATCCTTTAAAAAAAAATAAGAAAATTAGAAACGTGTTCATATTCGTGTTTTCTAAAAAAATTCCAAGAAAAGGAAAATTCTTGTTTTCCATTTTAGAATTACAAAGTTAAAAATTACTTTTGATGATTTTTAAAGTTTTCCATTTCTACTTTTCCTTGGAAAAGAAAAACTCCATCCCTTACAATTAAACACGTTTTCTAAAATTTTTTTCATGTTTTTCTAGAGAAGTAAAACACTTCTCATTCTTTAGAGAAATAGAAAAGGAAAAATGGGAAAAAAAATTGTAACTAAACGAAAAAAATTATAAAACCAAAAAAAATCTAATTCCGACCGAAATGGTGCCGACGAGTTGTGGTTAGAGTAGGCTCATAAATTAGAAATTAGAAAAGAAAAATAATAAAACTAATAATATAATAGAAAATCTATTTTTTATATTAAGAAAAAATAACATTGAGGGTATATTCGTCATTTCATGTGAATAAGGATGTCGATTGATCAAATATATGTCTACTGCCATTTAAAATTTTGAAGGATGATCCATGCATTTTTAACAAAACACAAGGATGATCCGTGCAATGTGCTCTATGTTAATTGACATAAATGGACATGAAAATTATATAATAAATAATTTATAAGAGGTATTTAGTAAATTTTATATTCCATAAACTAGGAGCTTATTTAAAAAGCTACTTCTATTAGCTGATTTTTTTTCTAGAGCTTAGTTTTTCAATAAGCTCCTAAATTTTTGTTAACCAAACAAAGCTAGAAGCTTGAGCTTATGAAATAAATCTTAACAGCTCATTACTGGAAATGTGTTTTGATTTAATTAATACAAGTTTACAGAAAAAGTAAAGTACTTTTTTCTGCAATTAGTAGGGGTTGACTTCTTGTATTATTGCACGCAGGTCATACGGTTATTATCCACCTTGTTGAATGAACCTTCTCGGGTACACGGGTATTTGTCAGACCCGTGTACCTTGCATTGGAACTAATTGCTGGAGCAGGTAAGATAACTATTGATCCTCCACTTCAATAAGAAATCTTCTATCTCTATCTTCAGTCTTCGACTTCTGATACAGGCTTCAGTGTCTTCCAGCAGCTATTAATTACTTGCAAGTCTTCAAGGTTTAATCATCGTGAATATATGCGATGAATAACATTTTACAAGTTATCAGTGACGCTGCACAACATGTGCACCGAGACCACAAAGGTAAAAGGGAAGATGAAGACAAATCAACATCTAAGTAACGGTTATGTCATATATAAATTATAGAGCTAGGGTCGCTGACCCAACAATCACCACCTATTTCTTTATAATGGAACAAGTATTACTTGGTGACTATTCATTTATCTTAGATACTATTACAAGTACAATTCACGCATAAATAAATAGCATAATTAGAATGAATTTTTAGATTTTATATCATAATCAAAAGTATTACAAAAGGGACACTATAAAATGACATCTTCATATTCTTGCTTGATTTTTTCATAAAAGTCACTAGTGTCTTGAGCCATTCTTAGCCTCTGTAACATCGGATTTTAGGGTCTGGAATTGTATATAATTTTTAGCTTGGAAACGATTATTTAAAGAATAGAAAGGTAAATTTTATTTGATTTTGAGGAAAATAAATGGGTAAAATAGTCACAGGATTTATTGTGGATAATAAATTGTCGTTTGTTTTAAATAATTGGAGTTGACGGTAAAATAAAATTGTAAACGGTTTGCGGTTCCAAACAATAGAATTAGAAGGGAATAAAAAGTTACACTGTATTTATTTGGGTCGGTTGGATTAAACCGACATATTACACCTAACTTCTTAAAATTGGGATTTCTTTCTTTCAACTCATTTCATTCTATTTCTTTGAAATAATTTTCAACAAGAGATCATAAATAAAATTAAATCAACTTGAAGGGCTGTCATTTGGAGATTACATCAGGTTATATTCATCACCTTCATCTTGTTTTCTTTATTCATTTGTAAGTATAGTTTTTATTCTAACCTAAAATGATAATTTTGGAAAAATTGGCTATGTTATATAAATTGAAGTTTATAGAGTGATTATTTGTTGTTATGAATGATTGTGAAGTTATTTGGATATTTGTAATTAGGTCATTTGATTGATTATTGAATATGAAATGAATATGTTAGTGTTTTTCATAGATATACATGAATACATGAAATTGAAGTTAGAGTGATATATAATTTGATATATGATGTTAATAGTCATTATTTGAAGTTTTTGTGGGGTCACGAAGAAGTGACAATTATATTAACTTTGATTGGGTTGAAACTCGCATGGTCACTCGGAAACGGCCTAATGATCTAAGCTTTATTTAAAAAGCTTAGGTAGTTTTTGGTCTTTCGGGGTCATCTACGGGTCGAAAATGACATTTTTCTGTTTTTAAACGTCATTTCGGGATTTATTGATTTCTTATCTGATTAAATTTTTATTTGCTTATACTTCAGGGATTACATGATTTAATAAATATGCTAGAATGATGATTATGGGATGAGTTACTGATTTGTTATTATTTTTGTTCTCAGATAAGCAGAAGGAAACTCAGTGATATAAGACTACTGAGTTCAGAGACTGGGAATATCGATGAGTGGTAACTGTAACCTTTGGTTCAACTCAGTTGTAACAAGTTTGGTTACAACGAGTGAACATATATATTGTTATTGGTATTGATTGTTTAATCTTGTGGGTTACTGTTATTAATGATTTGGGTTGATTGGTTGTTGTTATTCCATGATGGCATGACTATTATACATTATGTGACTATGTGGATTATTCAGAGATCAACACTGGTTGAGTTTGTTGCTATTGTTTGGCTGGTGGGTTTCCGATACACATCGTTGATGGATAAATCCTAGTCAGTGAAGATAGCTTCAAACTATCGGTAAATCACTGTGATGGCATACCAGTGATTTAAGGTGTTCTTGGTGTGGCTACACAAGAACCGCCAGTCCTCTTTGACGTTATGTGCTTATGTGTTTATTTGTTGTAAGATTTGTTATTTCTGGATTGAACTATCAGATACAGTTCCATTCACTTAACTGTAAGCTAATCCCACCATATTTAACATTTTGCAGGTTTTGATTATGTTATGGATTGGATTTGTGGATACTTGATGGGATGTTTGACTATGACCACGCCTACTCTGATATTTTTGGAAAATCATATGTTTTGGAAATTTATATAACACCTAGTATTTGGTACATAGTTTGGTATTTAGTTTTATAAATGTAATCTTTTGCAATGTAAAACTTTTTGGTACAAATGTATGTACATATAATAAATATATATAGAGTAATATGTGTTTGGGACTCGCTGCCGATGTTTAAATATAAAATATAATTTTAAAAAGATGGGGTGTTATAGCCTCCGCTCTTCATCGATCAATCATATGTGATTATATAACAAATCACTTGTGATTAAGTGTACAAATAACAATCACATGTGATTTTTAATGAAAATATTTGCAATTTTTTTATTTTTTATTTATAACTATTAATGTGGGTGAATATTAAGTTATAATCACGTGTTAAGTAGCAAATACCATGAATAAATAATCGTGAACAAATTTTAATTTTTTATCATAAATCACATGTGATTATATTATGAAATCCGGTAAAAAAAGTGAAGAAAAAATGTTTGTCGAAAGTATATCATATGACATCTCTAATCGAAGAGAAAAACGCGCTGGTTCCGAATATGTAATTTTTATAATTTATGGACTTGCGGTTTGTGAGATAATTAACCAAGAGGGTAAAAAATATATGTGGGTTTTGTAGAGAAATGAAAGAATCCTATTGGTTCTCTCATTCTCTACTTTTTTAACATTATTAAAAGAACTCACCTCCCCACCCATATATATATATATATATATATATATATATATATAAATATATATATAGTCGGAGGATCTAAAAAGAAGAAAAATTTGATGGAGAAGAGTGAGAAGGAATCTTGACCAATTTTTTTCAAATTTAGGTCAAAGGGTATTCTAGTCTTTTTGATCGGGTCCCAACGGTCGGTCGGGTTTTACCCCGATCGTTATACCAACCGTCAGGACCGTATGATCGGAGGGTGGTTTTACATTTATAATTTGATGGGAATCCTAAGCTTTATTACTACCTGCTCTAAGGGTACTAGGGTAGTAAGCGGTAAGTCTGACTCAAGTGACGTTCTTAAAATTGGAGCGAATCAAAATGAAGTGAATACCTCAGAGTATAGTAGCTAATAGGATGGGTTTAATAGAGCCTGTAGGGTTTGTTTTTGGTATTTTCTAATTTAACTAAGATGCAGGAAAGTAAAATACTACACTACGGATAGGGTAAGCAGATAGATAGAGTTGTGATTGCTGAACTTTCAATATTCAGGTTTCGGCATGATGTTCATTATAAAAGATGATTGGAGACTTGCCCTAATTGCAATCAACAGAGGTTTGGTGTAAACACTAACACCCTACGATTTAAAGTGGAAACCCTAAGACGTATGTCACTGAGTACTAGGCTATCATGATTCTGATCAGATCAGGCTGCTCAACCCCCAACACTGTCCGATGAGGACAAGTGACCCTTCTTGGGATTAACCCTGGGTACATGAATAAGATAACAGACCGATATTTAATTTCTGACCGTTCTTAACACCTAGTTCCAATAGATTTTATTAAGGTTTGTACTAATTGCATGCTATTGTATGTTAAACTATTAGTTATGTTGGATAAGGGGGTTTAAGCATCTTACACTACAGCTGAATGTTCGCTTTCTTTTCCAAATCCCTTAAACTTAGTTGAGGAGCACAAATACTTTTGTCAAGGGGTAGACCCTCCTTTACGATCAAACGTTCATCCCTATGTTCGTTTCATGGTGTATACTACGTTTTTCAGCAGTTCCACAACTTTAATATATACCTAGACCATGTTCAGGAAGGGTGACTTCCAGGTATCCACGGTGTCATATGCTTACGACCGGTCCGTAGCTTCCACGCATTTGTACTCCACCAGAGGTGTTTCCAGCGCTATACTAAGTACTGGGCCATTTTACAGCATGTCCACAGTTTCATACAAAAACACAGATAACTATCTACCGATACTAGGGTTGATCAAGTCCTAATACTTAAGTAATAGCCACGTAAAAGCTTGAAAAAGTTGAAATGGGTGGTTTAGATCTACAGCTTGAGAAATTTAACCCGATACATAACATAGCAATTTCCAAACACATATTTAATTAAAGATTAATTTAACATCATCCCTACTCCTAAATATCTACATTCCAACAATCACAATATCACACTACTCAATAAACATGGCAATAAATAAAGCACATACCATAATACTACGCATGGATAATTCAAATATAATAACAGTATGAGGGAATAGATATCACCGGATAATAGAGCAGCGTAACAGAGAGAAAGTAATTGCAATCCTTGAATACCAGCTTGAACATCAAAACTCCTTTATTACAACGATTATCTCTCCTCTAATCTACTAGCTACCCCCTAATTACTCTCTAACTTCTCTAGAGAGAGAAGTTAGAGAGAGAAACTAACTAAGAAAATAAAATTACAAGCGAAATGTGTGTGAAAAAGTAGAATTGTTGAATGAAGAATGGGATATGAAATGAGGAGGTTAGGCCTAGTATTTATAGGCACACAAGTCACAATTTTACACTCAACACCCTCGCTCTCTATTAAACACTGAAATACACCCCCGAGCTATGAAATTCGATACCAAAAGGGGCGTATTCGGTAGTAAACGGGGCGTATCCGGCACTATAGAGGGGGTATACCACCCTTAGAAGGGTGTATACCACCCTAAAAAGGGGGTATACGGCCCTTTTAAGGAGGTATACGGCCCCTGTAGGGGGTATACGACCCTTAGAGGGGTGTATGCCCTTGGTCGTGGTCTTGTGTGCTGAATCGTAAGTCTTGTGCGCTGGATCGTAACCCGTTTGGCCCTATCTTCTTCGTTCTTGATCCGTTTTCAGCGTTCTTAATGTCCACGCGTTCGTATTCTGTAGACCTACATTATAAGATAATTTTTAAGTCCTGGATCGGAGTTTGACGATAAAATAGCACGTCGAATGAATTATGCCTATTTTAGTGTGTTTTTCGTCCATTTACCGTTGTTTTCGAAATATTTATAAAGTTTAGACCTTTTTAACAAAATGTGGTAAATGTGAGCTTTATTGGCATGATTTTGATAAGTTAGTGCTAAATATGAGGTAAAAGAAGTGCGTAAAACATGACTTTTTACGTCAAATCAAGTATCCTACACTTAGACTTTGCTTGTCCTCAAGCAAACCGTATCTCATTTTGCTCCAGATTTTGAGAAGATAGACCGTTTGACGAGAACAGATATTTCCTAAGGACATCAACTCCTCAAACTAAGTAAATTATTTCAAAAAGTAAGCATCAGTAGAATAAGAAATCTTAAAACGGAACTGGTTGTCCCTTTAACATACTTTTGCAACTCTCGAGATGTAGAAGTACATGACTGGGCGATCCTCACAGGTGGTCACTCAATTCACTCAAAAAGTGTATTGGGTTTCCTAACATTCTAAACAAACGAAATCGATCAAAGCCAGTCATGCAACGCTTATCATCATAGGCTTGGTCGAGAATCGCATCTCCACCACTCCAAATGAGGATGGTGCTAATTATCTTAAGGTATTTTTGTTGGGTTGTAGTGTTCGGGTGAGGGTTAAAGTGATATGGAAAAGGGTTGTTTTAAGGTTTAAAAAGAAAGGTTATGCTTATCTTAGGAATTTTCAAACTTTATGAAAAACTTTATTTAGATATGCTTGTTAATGAAAACGGAAACAGATAAGGGTAAGGAAGGAAGATAGCTATTTTGACTTCTATCTTCTTGAAAATACATGGAATATTTACATCTTTCAGAGATTAGAGTTTTCCGGAGATTTTGAAGCACTTAGCTTTATTTAGATGATACATATTTTTGTTTAAAATATCTTTGCCAAAGAAATTTCTAAGGATTTTTTTTCTTTCTTACTGCCTTTTGAGATCCTTTCATATTTTCATTTTTTCAGACTTTTTGATATTTTGAATTTTACTTGGTGCCAATTTTTCGCACCGTAAGATTCTCGATCTTTTGAGATTGGATTTCTTAAACGCACGCGAGAAGTTTTGAGTAAAACACGAATTTTGTGATTTTTGGAGTGAAAGCAAAAAGAATATCTAGATATCATTTTTCAAAAATTTAAAAATTCTAAGATAAGGTTTTGGTGGGTATGGAAGGTAGTGGGTTTTAAAAATTTGGATTTTTAAAAAATGAACAGGTTAAGGCTCAAAATGGTGTACTAAGCTGATCATCGATACTAAAATTGAGTATCGGAGGGTTAGGCTTGAAGAGATATGAGAAAATGGGTTTAATCCTAATAAATGCGAAGATCCATAAATTGCACCTATACCGCGTACGGTACTCTTTGGTATGGTCTGGAAGCATATACCAGGAACAAGTTCTAATTCTAAGACACATGCATCGGCACACACACAAAAATGAATGGTGAAGCATCAAAAATGAATGCTTATTAAAGGCTCAAGTTCCTCACACAACAATATAAGGTGTATGCGCCAAGTCATGCGATGCTTCGAAGATGACCATTTCATTTTTATGGGATCCTCATTCTGCCTTATCTTACTTTCCAAAGTAATTTATTTATTCTGAAAAAGTGATTATCCTTAAAAAGTATTATTCTTACCAAAAGATCAAAGAATTTTCAAAAGTTGACTGATAAATCAGTTGAGTTTTTTGAAAAAAATTTGAGCAAGAAATGAGAACTTTACTTTAGAGGACAAGAGGTCAGAATATTTCAGTATACCACGTATCTCACACTTTAAAGGAACATTGTCCCTAATCTTTTTGGGGGATCCCACACTTAGAGTTTGATTATAGGAAATGCTCACTTTATTGTGTTTTTAAGATGGTGGAATTAAAATCCCACACTTAGAGATTAGGCATAAGGATATGGTATGAATATTTTGGGAAGACAACGAAAAAGAACGAAAAACTCCCCTCATGGATTCACGAGATGAAAATGATTTGGCTGAAGAATATGTTTTGGCTCGCTAGAGATTCAAGCTTGCTTCCGTCTAAGAACAACCTTCCGTTTTAATGCGAGTCATCTAGTCGTGAATCGTTTCCATCATTCTCAACAATCTGTTCAACCACATTATATTCTACTAAAATAAACAAAGAGAACGTAAGCATAATAATAAAGATAGATAGATAGATCATCCAGCTAGGTAGCAAGCTGGGTAAAAAGTACCAAAAGATCAAAAACAAGTTCACAAGTCATCCCGCCATAATAGTTAGTGTTAATACAGACCAATAATAATAATAGTACTGTTGCGCCCACAACCGTCGGTTCAGTGTCGTTGCGATTCCTGATGGTGATGCGGGCGCAGCAGGGGTCTTAAAATTTATATTTTGTGGGGCTTAAATAATACGTACTACCTACTCTGGTTAGCAAGTGGTAAGTATGACCTAAGATCGTTCTATGAATCCAAACATGTGGGAGATTAAAGCTGGTGCTTTCGGTAGGAGATATTTAGGATGAAACAAAGTAGGTAGGTTTGGGGGGTTTTTAAACTAAAGACAGGTAATTAAAATGCGGAAAAGTAAATTACAGGAAAGCAGATAAAGATAAACATGTGATTGCTGAGATTTCGATAATTAATGTTTCAGGATGACAGATTAAATAGGGGCAATACTAATATAATGATTTAAACTATCAGGTGTAAACTCTAGAACCCTACCAATTAAATTTCCCATTGGTATGTCATTAGGAACTAGGTTGTCGTGATTCTGATCGGAGCAATACGCAAACTTCCAATACTTATCTAGTTGAAAGATAAACAACCTATTTTGGCTTAACGCCGAGGTGCATGAATCAGTAGCGTATCGTCTCATAGGTCCGACCTTTCTTAACCCCTAAAATAGTTTAGTATTTTATTAGCATGCAGATTAATAACTTTGTATATTTTGACCGCTGATTGTGTAAGGCTTAGTGTTTTAAGGCATTTAAATCATGAGGATGTTATCCTTATTCCTAAGTCTTGTTTTATGCATTAAAATTTTGTTACTTCAACTTATGACTTGGGTTCTCCTTTTCAAACAGTTATACATCCCTAGATTATTCGCAGTTTATAAAAACGTGTTTCATATGCAGGCCATGCCTTTCAGTAATCGGACAGTGTACTTTACAGGGTAGTTCGACTGCTTCTTACATCAGACATGCAGTCAGGAGTAATTGACGGTGAATGTGACACTCTAAGCTAACTAAATAAAAAGCGATGCGAAAATATAAACCTAATATGTACAACAAGTGGGTTCACTGTGTCTTACTTGTTACATGTCATGGGCATAGATAACTACTTACCATAATTAAGGTTGATCAAGTCCTAATTACTAGGTTGCAGTCACGTGGAAAACTAGAAAGGGTACTCCATAAATTAAACTCAAGTTCATAAAGTCTTAACGGTACAAAGGTTATTAATTCCTTTTTTATCTGAACGTGTTTTCGAACATTATTTTATTGTGCGTTGACTTTCGTAGGATATACCAATTAGTTGTGAAATTGTATTATCCTTTCGAAATTTCAACTGTTAAACCAGAGCTGATTCCAGTGATGTAACTACCTTCGGTCGTTTATCGACTTCCATACATTTGTACTCCGTATAAAACGTTTCCAGTACTATATCAGATAAACTGTCGAATAGGGGCCGTTACATCACGTTTACAATTGTCGTACACTTAATCATATAACGTCATCCTTACTTATAATTATCTACATCATCAACAATCACAATAATAGACTACTCACAATTCATGGCAATAGACAAATCACATACTAGACAATAACACATAATTGAAATATGAAATAAAGCAAGTATGATAAAGGTTTCGATATCACCCGGAAATAAATGCGCAGCAGTGTATTATTATGACAGACAACTCGTTCACACGTACAAAGATGAATCTCTAGACTCCTAACGTTCGCTCTAACCTCTATGTTAATCCGTAGATTAATTACAATAACCCTAGACTAAAATATGAGACTTTTAGAGTGAGTGTTGAGTCCTGAGCCACTGCCAGATTTGCTTAGAAGACAAGTCTTGTGCCACTGCTAGAAGAAGTCTACCACTGTCAGTTAGAATTAGTCTAACAGTGCCACTGTTGACATAAGTTTGTATTTTGTATTAAGTACTTAACCACTGTTGGTAATATACAAGTACTACCCCTGTTAGTGTATAGCTCACCCACTGTTGGTAGTCGGTTAGAGAGAATTATGGAATAGATAGAATTTCCATAATAGTTTGATTCTGTAAAGGACTCTATGTGATATAAATAGAGATTCTGTAAAACCTAGATAGACGAATTTCTAGTTATTAGCTTCAAGGTTGTAAACCCTAACACAATTGTGTGTTCGTATTATTGATAATAATATTGAAGCTTTTGATTAATATTCTGTGTTACAAGTTTAGTTCTTCAAGTTATTAATAAACTATTCCGCAAGCTTATTAATAATTAATCAAAGTAATACATATTAAGATCCTGACTGGGATCAACAAGTGGTATCAGAGCTAGATATTGCTTTGATCTTGAAGAATTCTATTAAAGTTTGCAGCTTTCTCTTCAAATACTAAGATGTCTACTGAAACGATGGAAGGAATACAGGCAACAAAGATTCCTATGCTCAAACCTGATGAGTTTGAGTTATGGCAGACAAGAATAAGGCAGTACATGCTTCTCACAGATTATATGATGTGGGAGGTGGTTATCAATGGACCTAATTATCCAAAGGGTCCAGATGGTGAAAAATTGGAGAGACCACCACCCAAGACAGATGCTGAGAGAAAAGAAAGAGCCACCGAATGGAAGGCATTGAGTACATTACTTTTGTCAATTCCCAATGAGTATCAAAAGAAATTTGATAAATGTGTAGATGCTAAGGTACTCATGGAAGCAATAGTCACAAGGTTTGGAGGTAATGATAATACAAAGAAGAACAAGAGGTCTCTTCTCAAACAACAGTTTGAGAACTTTGCTGGAGTAAAGTCAGAAACTTTAACTCAAACCTTTGATAGGTTTCAGAAACTGGTAGGAGATCTTGAAAATCACAATGTTAAGATAGACAAGGATGATCTTAATAGAAAATTTTTAAGATCACTTGGTACAGAATGGAACATGTACACTGTGGGACTTAGACAAAGTGCAGACCTTGATCAGAAGGAAATTGAGGATCTGTACAATGATCTGAGAAACTTTGAGCCTGAGGTTTTGGCTATAAAACATTCCACTGGTAGCTCTAATAATACTGCTTTTGTGTCTATTGGTGAAACTGGAAGTAGTAGCACATCTGGTGCTAATGATAATATACTAGAAGCATTCTTTGCTAGCCATGTGAATTCATCATTAACTACAAAAGATTTGGAGCAGGTCAGTGAAGAGGACCTTGAGGAGATGGATTTGAGATGGCAAATGGCTATGATCACCATAAGGGCAAAAAGATTTATGCAGAGGTCTGGTAACAGAAACTTTACATTCAAGAGAGATGATGTAGCTGGTTTTGACAAGAGCAAGGTGGAGTGTTTCAATTGCCACAAGTTGGGTCACTTTGCAAGAGAATGCAGGAACACACAGGATGGAGGATCACAGAATACAGTTAATGGAATTATGAGAAATAGTTCTGGTCCTCAAAGAAGATTGGTACCTGTACAGAACACCACTTCAGACTCACTGGTAGCACAAGATGGAATGGGAGGCTTTGACTGGAGTGATCAAGAAGACCTTGTGGTAAAGAATCAAGCTTTGATGGCTGTCACAGAAGAACCAGAACCTTCAGACATTCCACATGAGGTACAAGTTAAATTATGTTCTCCTGAATGTAAGAAAATAGTTAAATTTTACAGGGATCATAATGTTGTTGTGTGCAATGAGTTGAAAGCTTTTGAGGTCAAAAGTCAACATGCAACCTTAGCTATTGAAAATCTTGAAAAACAAATTAAAGCTTTTGAAAAGAATGAATCACAATTTCACTTAGATATTAAATATCTGAATTGGGAAAAGAAAGCTTTACAAACAAAAGTTGATATGCTAAGTGCCAAGTTGGCTGAGGCAATTTCTGATAAAGAGTCAATAAAGTTGAAAGTTGATGAATTGGAAAATGCTTCAAAAGGTGTTCAAAACTTAATCAAGTCTCAGATTCATGATAAATGAAAACTGGATTAGGTTACAATCTTAATGCTGTACCCCCACCTTATAATCATACTTACTTCCCATCTAAAATTGATTTTGACTTAGAAAAACTTAAGGTAGGTGTGTCAGAGGAGGTTAAAAAGGTAGATCCAATAGTTAATTATGCTGATAATATAAATTTTGATAAAGTGGAAATATCTGATTGGACTGAGGAAGATGAGAGTGATAGTGATAGCTCATCTAGTGGTAATTCTATGGATGGATGTGTTAAGTCTATTACTGGTCTAGTTTCAGAACTTAAGAGTGATAAACTAGAAGAAGGCAAGAAGTTGTTCATGGAGAAAGCTAAGGTTCAGCTTGAACAAGTGAATAGGACTAACAAATCTAGAACTGGTCTAGGTTATGTGAATAATAAGGTTAATCATGAGTCCAATAAAAAGGCTGAATGTGTTAAGTGTGCTAGCAAACATGATAAAAATTCTGCAAAGAAAATAATCAAACCTACACCTAGAGGGAATCAAAGGAATTGGAATCAATTGGTGTCACAAAGGCTGGGTAATGGGTTTGAATGTGTGAAAAGAAAATCATGTTTTATTTGTGGTAGGTATAATCATCTTCAACAGGACTGTTACTACAATCCTAAAAATAATAGGAACAGTGGTACAGGACAAGTGTTGAGAAATTAGCCTAACAGAGGCAAGGCTGCAGCCACTGTTAATACTGCAGCAGTGCCACTGTCAGAGGCTAACAGAGGCAAGACAAGAACATGGGAGGGTTTGACCACTGTCAGGCATGGTACCGCTGCTGGTATCAAGCATTTGCAAAGAATGTTTATACCAAGTAAAGCTACCACTGCCAGGGTAATAAATACGAATTTGAAGGTGACCACTGTCAGACCATTAACCACTGTCAGGTCTAAAACAGATTGTTTTTGGAGACATAAGAATGCATCCACATCAAAAGTGTCCAAAATCAACGAAGCATTGAGATCAATCACCTTTAAGAGGGTTGATGTCAAAAATGCTCAAGGGAAACCCAAAGCCAGATTGGTTTGGGTTCCCAAGAGAAACTAATTATTTCTCTTTTTATATGTGCAGGGCAAGCCAAGCTTATGGCATATTGATTCAAGATGCTCAAGGCACATGACTGGAGATAGGGAGAAACTGCAGGATTTTAAAGCTTTTAATGGAGGAGATGTGGTATTTGGCAGTAATCCTAAAGGAGGAAAAATAACAGGTAAAGGCAAGGTAAAAAGCAGTAAGCTCACTTTCAATGATGTTTATTATGTTGAACAATTGAGATATAATTTGCTAAATGTGAGTCAAATCACATATAAGCAAAATCCTGTTTACTTCACTGACACAGAATGCATTATACTTTCTGAAAAACTCAAAATACCTGAAGATAAAATCTTAATAAGAGTTCCAAGAAAGAATAATGTATACTGTAGTGATTTAAACAAGATGGAATCTCAAAATGTTAGCTGTCTTATATCTAAACCTACTGTTTCTGAATCTAACTTATGGCATAGGAGGATGTGTGACTTGAATTTCAAGACCATGAATAAACTTGTTAGGAATAGGCTAGTGAGAGGCTTACCTGAAAAGTTATTTGAATGTAGTGACCACTGTGTAGCTTGTCTCAAAGGCAAGTAACACAAGACTTCTTATAAGACCAAGCTTGTGAATACAAATACCACTCCCTTACACCTGTTACATATGGACTTGTTTGGCCCTACCAATGTAGCTAGTCAAGGGAAGAAATCTTACTGTTTGGTGATAACTGATGACTATTCTAGGATGAGTTGGGTATTCTTTCTTAGAACCAAGGATGAGACAGGTGAAACACTTAGATCCTTTATAACTAGGATTGAGAATTCAACTAATCAAAAGGTTAAGATCATCATGTGTGATAATGGGACAGAATTTAAGAATCATGAGATGAATAAGTTCTGTGAGGAGAAAGGTATAGAAAGACAGTTTAGTGCCCCTAGGACTCCACAACAAAATGGAGTAGCTGAAATGAGGAATAGGACACTAATTGAGGCTGCTAGAAGCATGCTAGCAGATGCTAAACTTCCAATGTCTTTTTGGGCAGAGGCAGTCAGGACTGCTTGTTATGTTTTGAATAGGATTTTGATAGTCAAACCTCATAACAAGACACCCTATGAGTTATTCTTTAAGAGAAAACCTTTGGTTAGCTTTTTAAAACCATTTGGATGTCCTTGTACTGTCTTAAATACCAGGGATCACCTAGGTAAGTTTCAAAGTAAGGTAGATGAGGTTGTCTTTGTTGGATACTCTATTCAAAGCAAGGCTTATAGAGTGTTTAATAAAAGGACTAGGATCATAGAGGAGACCATGGATGTGACTTTTAATGAAAATACACCAAATGTAGAAGGAAAAGGTCCAGAAGTATTGTTTGATATTGATGCACTAACCCATGCTTTTAGATATCCATATTTGTCTACTAGTGCAGGTACAAGTGCAGGTGATGATGCAAATGGAGATAGCAGCTCAAGTCAGTCTACAAAGGATGACTTGGAGTATGTATTATTTCCAATTTGGTCTCCAGATCCACCAGCAGTCTTTCAACAGGATCAAACAGAAACTGAAGGATTAACTCCATAAACAAATGGATCATTTGCAAAGGATGATTCAGATAAGGGTACACATGGTTTAAGGGGTTCAAATGAAGATTCAGAAAGTGAGTTAGAGATACCTGGGCTATCAGATGAAGAGCAGAGATCACCAAAGAACTATGAACAAAGTCCACCATTTCAAGTTTTGGAAAGAACTTCTTTGTCAGATTCTGAAACAACTCCAAAGCTTTCAAAAGAAAGAAAGGAAAGAGATTCTTTTTCAGAATCAGAAATGGATAATCTTGTGGGTCCTAATTTAGAAAGAGAATTGCTTGATACATCCACATCTAAGTATCTGGTTCATAAAGATCATTCCTCGGATTTGGTCATTGGTGATATTGGTTCACATGTTCTGACCAGACAGCAGTCAAAGATAAGAGAAGAAGATTTACATACTTCATTATATGTTTGTTTTCTTTCTCAGATGGAACCAAAGAAAGCAGTGGAAGCTCTCAAAGATCCCAGCTGGATTGAAGCCATGCAAGAAGAATTGCTACAATTCAAGCTGCAGGATGTATGGGATTTGGTTGATTTACCAAAAGGAAAGAGAGCTATAGGCACCAAGTGGATTTTTAAGAACAAGAGAGATGAGAGAGGAATTGTCATCAAGAATAAAGCCAGGTTGGTAGCACAGGGGTATACACAGGAAGAAGGAATTGATTATGATGATGTTTTTGCCCCTGTTGCTAGGATAGAAGCTATTAGATTGTTTTTAGCTTATGCATCTTATCAGGGTTTCAAGGTTTATCAAATGGATGTAAAGAGTGCTTTTCTTCATGGTCTAATTGATGATGAGGTGTATGTATGCCAACCTCCAGGGTTTGAACATCCAACATATCCAGATAGAGTGTGCAGATTGAAGAAAGCTTTATATGGTTTACATCAAGCACCAAGAGCTTGGTATGATACACTATCTGAGTATCTTCTTAAGAATGGATTCAAGAGAGGTACTATTGACAAGACTTTGTTTATCAAGAGGATTCAGAAAGATATTTTGCTGGTACAGGTCTATGTCGATGATATTATATTTGGATCTACAAGTGATTCACTTTGTAAAGATTTTGAGGAACTAATGCATAAGAAGTTTAAGATGAGTTCAATGGGAGAACTCACTTTCTTTTTAGGATTGCAGGTTAAGCAGAAGACAGATGGAATCTTTATTAACCAAGGGAAGTATGTGATAGATATTTTGAATAAATTTGGTTATAAAGATGTAAAGATAGCTAGCACTCCCATGGAGGCACACAAACATCTTAATTCTGATCCTGAGGGGGAGGAAGTAGATGTGCACTTGTACAAGTCAATGATTAGCTCTTTGATGTATTTAACTTCTTCTAGACCTGATATTATGTTTGCAGTGTGTCTTTGTGCTAGGTACCAAACCAATCCAAAGCAGTCACACATGTATGCTGTGAAAAGGATCTTTAGATACTTGAAAGGTCAACCAGATTTGGGACTTTGGTATGCTAAAGGATTAGATTTTGAGCTAAAGGCTTTCACAGACAGTGACTATGGTGGTGAGAACATGGATAGAAAATCAACTAGTGGAGGATGTCAATTTCTTGGAAATAGGATAGTGTCATGGCAATGCAAGAAGCAGACCACAGTGTCTACATCTACAGCAGAAGCAGAATATGTTGCAGCATCAAGTTGTTGTGCACAGGTGCTCTGGATTCAGAATCAAATGATGGACTATGGTTTGACTTTCATGAACACTCCTATTTACATTGATAATACATCTGCTATTAGTATCATACAAAATCCTGTTAAGCATTCAAAAACCAAACACATTGAAATCAGATATCATTTTATAAGAGATTGTTATGATAAACGATTGATTCATATTTTCAAAATTCATACTGATAATCAACTTGCAGATCTTTTTACCAAATCATTTGATGTAGGAAGGTTTACATTTTTGATATCTAATATTGGTATGATCAATCTCACTTAGTGTTTTGGTCAGGATTTGATACTAACAGAGGTGAAGTATATTGTGTGTGACAGGGTCAAGTGTTGCCACTGTTAGCTTCATCATGATAACAGTTGGTTCCACTGTTAGTTTACTTATGCCACTGTCAATGTACTTTCAACCTCTGCTGTATATGTGTGTAGTTTAACCCCTGATAGTTGTTTTCCTTAGTTTAATATTGCAGGATTAAGCCACTGTCAGGAGATATTAGGAGAGCTGGAGTCTAATGTTTTCTTTATTGATTTTTCTTTATGATTAAAAAAAAAATCGTGTTAGTTTATGAAGTCTACGCCCTTGCTAGTTCTAGTGTACCCCTGCTAGTACTAGTACCCTTGTTGGCTTTATTGAGGGTTATTAATGGTTGAATTTGATCAAGTGAGGAACCCCTGTTGGGCTTAAGTGTTAAGTTGTGCCCCTGTTAGTGCATATCTGACAGTGCCACTGTTAGTTCTATTTACTAGGGCTTGGCACTGTCATCACATAAGTACCCAAACACTTCACTTTTTCATTTACGCTTTCAAAATTCTCAAAACTCTTTAATAACCGCTCTCGTTTGTGTTTGATCATTATACACCACTCTTCTTTCTTTCATCAATTTCATTCATGGCATCGTCATCTTCATCTGATTCTGGTAATTCTACTTTGAGTGTTCATTCTGAACACAACATGAGGGCTTTCTTGGACAAAGAAGTCGCAGATGAGTATTTTCACCCGATTATTGATTTCTTGAGTAACTGTCCAGTTACATATGCTCTTAATGTCACTCCAAGATTGATCAGATCACATATTCAAGAATTCTGGAAGAATGCAAAGGAAGGGAATGTTAATGGCATTACTCACATTCATTCCACTGTCAAGGGAAACAAAGTAATGGTAACTGAGATTGTTCTTAGAGAACTTCTGAAGTTTGATGATGAAGGAGGAGTTCTGGAATTGTCAAGAGAGGATCTCTTTCAAGGAATAAAAGATATGGGTTATGAAGGTGCTGGAAAAGCAAGGTCTGAATATACATTCTTGAAGTCATGGTTCTGTCCTCAATGGAAGTTCTACATTCATACTTTTCTGGTATGTTTATCTCAAAAGAGGACTAGTTTTAATGAATTTAGTTCTAGTATTGCATATCCTATAATCTGCTTGGCACAGGGTCTTAAATTTAATATGTCTAGGTTCATCTTAGATAATATGATCAAAAATGTAAAGGGTGATACATTTATTATGTACCCTAGATTTGTTCAACTTTTGTTGAATAAGCAGTTGCCAAATTTGCCAGTAGATAAAAGTGTAATAGTTAGTTCTACTTTATCTTTAAAGACTATTAGGGCCATGTATCAATATCAAAACACTTTTTCCAAGAAGGAAACTGCATTGTTTTCTACAATGTTAGTTGCTCCTTCTGCCACTGGTGGTGTATTACCAACACCACTTGGACCAAATGATGACAGGACAACAAAACAAGTTGGTTCTGATCACACATCAGGAGGTGGCACAAAAAGAAAACAAGGGTATCAACAGCCTACCCAAAGCAAAACCAAAAAGTCCAAGAAAACTAAACAGGCTATGGAGATTCCTGTTTCTCCACAGTCTCAGTCAAATGATCAATCACAACAGGTGAACATACTTGATGAAAATGTTCATTCTGGAAGGGCTGCCACTACTGTTTCTAGCCCACTGCAAGGACAGGACAGTGGTAACATCAATAAGACCCAACCAGAGGCAACTTTGTTTGATGAACCTATGGGTAACGAGTCAAATGAAGGTCCCAGTACCACGAATCAAGGGGCATCTGAACATATTGCAGGGTAAGTGACAGATGTAGTCAATGATTCATCTAGGAGGTCACACTCCAATGTTGATGAGACTAGTCATATAACTAAGGAATTGACAATTGATGATTTGGTACATGATGTCAGGCTGATATGGACAAAATTTGAGAGGGAAAGAGAGTTGAGAAGGGAGCAACAACTCAACTTGGCTGCCCAGGATGAATTGATCAAGAAGCAGCAGGAGGAAATCAATGATTTGAAAACTAGATTGGCGGTGGTAGAGGATGTTGTCTTACAGGTCTTAAAGCCTGCTGCAGAATTAAAAAAATCTTCAGGCAAGGGGGAGAGAAAAGATAAAGATCAAGAGAAAGATAATGTGCCTGAAGATAAGGGAGATGATAATGATGGTTCTGATGGGAATAATGATGATAATGATGGAGGTGCAGGTGGTATTAGCTTCATGGATACATCTGAGATTAATGAAAATGTTGAGGATGAATTGAATGTTTCAGATTATGTGGTTAATGAAAGCATGGATGATGAAATGGTGAATGCTGAGCTTGATAGAAGAATGGTGGTATATGTGGGTGGAAATGAGCAAACAAGTCAGAATGTTGCAGATGATAATGCACAAAGAGGTCCAGCTTTGAATGTTTTTCCATTGAACAAAGGATTACCTTTCGAGGCTGTGGCTAATTTGTATTTCTGGGATGTTATGGGAGAAAATATTGATATGGGCAAAAGAGTGAGCTTTAGTGATAGGATGGTGTTTGATAAATCTGTTGAAATAGAGATGAAAGGTGGAAATGTAGAGGCTGAGGGGGAGTGTTTAGAGTTTAAATCTGAAGCTAAAGAGGAGGTAAGAGAGAAGAATTATAATAGAAAGAAATCAATTCCATTCAGAAAGTCTATCTCTGCCAAGAAAAATACTCCTGTGTCATCTCAACCTATAACCACTGTTAGCAGTTTGGTTTCTACCACTGTTGAGGTATCTACCTCTGTTGCTACTTCAGCAGCAACTACTGTTATATTTCCTACCCCTGTTATCACAGAGTCAACCACTGTTACATCAACCCCTGTCAGTACTTCAAGTATTCCCACAACTGTCATAACAACCACTGTCACCACAACTACACCAAGATCTATTCTACCCCCTGTCATTATTGAAAAACCCTCATCATCACCCAAACCTAAGTCTGATCTTTCAAAGATTGATTCAAAGGACAAAGGTAAGGGAAAATTGAAAGAAGAAAGAAAGATTAAGAAGGTTGTAGAGCCTCAAATTGATTTAGATGAAGCCAGGAGAGCTTAGGAGGAGCATGATGAGAGAAGGTTAAGAAAGGCAGTTGAGTCCAAGAGACTAGAAGGTCCTGATGTTGATGTTGTACTGGAAGATATGAGTGTGGTAACCTTATCTCAGAAGGCTGCAAAGATGCTCAATGATATGGCTGTAATTGGTAAAGGGTTATCTGCACAAAAGATTCATGATATGATCAACAAAAAGGATGGTAATGATGATTTGAATCTAGGGTTTGCAAAGCTAAAACAAGCAAATGAAGAAAAGGCAAGAAGGAAAAGACAAGCAGAGCTTGAAAAGAAAAGAAACAAACCACCAACTGCTGCTCAAAGGAAAAAGGAATTAATCAGAATTCTTGGTGGAAGATATGCACCAAGAAGTATACTAGAAGGATGGGATGTAGAGAGGTTGGAGAAAGCTTATGCTAGACATCAGAATGAAGGAAAGGTGGATTTTGAAAAGAAGCTCATGCAAGACAAATTCATTGAGAAAAAGTTGTCTGAGGATAGGAAGAGGATTGCTGAGCAGGTGAGAAAAGAGGAACAGGATAAAATTGAAAAGAAAGAGCAAGAGAAAGCAGAAGCTGAAGAAAGAGAATTAAAAAGGCTTTCTGATAGAAATCTAAAGATTAGATGGGATGGAGTTCTTGCTTGTGATAGTATAGTTCCTGATTTGGAGAAGGATGCAGCAGAATTGAGAAAATATATCAAAGAGGTGAAGGATAGTAAAGAAAATATTCATATCAATCATGATAGATCATCAAGAATAGTTGAATGGGAAGGACAGAAATTAAAAGTTGCTGATGTTGTTAAAGAACAGATCAAGATTGTTAGAGAGGATGGGAATGAGCAATACATGACATCTGTAGCTGATGTGCTCAAGAATGTGAATAGGTTAGACATTCTAGATCTGTATGAGCTTAACAGTCAAAGAAACAGGCAAGCTTCACTGGTGATAATGGAAAGAGATTTGGGAAGATGTTTGAATATGCTGTTTGAGCCTGAAACATTCACTAATTTGTTCTTAAACTGCATTGAGCATGTGAATACCTGGAGACACTTTGTTAGAGCTGGAGTTCACATGATTTTGTTCAGAGATGGAGTCACAATCTACATGCTTGATGAAAGACAATATGTTTTGGGGACTCAGATTTTAAGAAATGTGCTTGCATCTCAACTAAGGACTACAGTGATTTCAGAAGGTGCATTCAATGCTTTATACATGGTGTTCAATCAATTTCATGAAAGAATGGAGTTGGAAAGATTAAGAGAGAGGAGGAAAAGAGAAAACAGAATCAAGCTCCTAAAGATGAAAAGAAAAATGAAGAAACTTGATTCATTGCTGAGAATGATCAAGTTTTAGGGGGAGATTGTTGAGTTCTGAGCCACTGCCAGATTTGCTCAGAAGACAAGTCTTGTGCCACTGCTAGAAGAAGTCTACCACTGTCAGTTAGAATTAGTCTAACAGTGCACTGTTGACATAAGTTTGTATTTTGTATTAAGTACTTAACCACTGTTGGTAATATACAAGTACTACCCCTGTTAGTGTATAGCTCACCCACTGTTGGTAGTCGGTTAGACAGAATTATGGAATAGATAGAATTTCCATAATAGTTTGATTCTG
Source organism: Pseudognaphalium luteoalbum (assembly GCA_963422505.1). Lineage (NCBI taxonomy): Eukaryota > Viridiplantae > Streptophyta > Magnoliopsida > Asterales > Asteraceae > Pseudognaphalium > Pseudognaphalium luteoalbum. The sequence goes on from OY730198.1 coordinate 66,007,863, forward strand.
TAAAGGACTCTATGTGATATAAATAGAGATTCTGTAAAAACCTAGATAGACGAATTTCTAGTTATTAGCTTCAAGGTTGTAAACCCTAACACAATTGTGTATTCGTATTACTGATAATAATATTGAAGCTTTTGATTAATATTCTGTGTTACAAGTTTAGTTCTTCAAGTTATTAATAAACTATTCCGCAAGCTTATTAATAATTAATCAAAGTAATACATATTAAGATCCTGACTGGGATCAACAGTGAGAAAGTGAAAATGGAAGAATGAGAGTGTAAGTATGAGTGTGTGTGTTTTGTGTATGAGTTGGTGTGTTGAAATGAGAGCTAGGGGCTGCCTTTTATAGAGGAAATTCGGCTCAAGTTAGCACCCTCAAGCTCATGATAGCAAAATGTGACACCCGACAATTTCGGGTTACTGATTAACCCTCTAGAAATCCTAATTACGTGTGTTTAGTTTAGTCTTAGGCTAAATACTTGTAATTACTTTTAACTATTTGTATATTTTATGTGAAATATACACCTCCGTAATTGATTTATATTACGCTACGTAATTAGTTGTAATTACGCTTACGCAATTTGGTGAAATTGTGCAAAACAACCGGACGGAGTCCGACACAGTAAAAATACGACGTTGGTGAAAACATCTTTATAAATAACTTGAACCTATTTTAGAAGTTATTTATCATATATTATTATTTTAATATAATAATACCCGAGAAACCTAGACGTTTCAATTAAAACGTCTCAAACGCAACGAAAACGCGCAGAACGCGCCCGGCAATCGAACGAAAGTCAAAATATATTTTTGAATCTAAAATATATTATTTAGTGTAAAACTATCAATTAATATATCGTGTCTTTAAACGATAACGAAAAATGTCCAAATAAAACGTCACGCGATTTAGAATCCGTACAATGAACGCGTAAATCGAGATCACTAAATTAACAAATCATTTTTATAAATGTTTTTCAAGTATTTAGAATGAATACTTCAAGTGAAAATATTGAAAATTAAATCGATACTTAAAAACGCGTATTAAACGTTTAACATCAAACCGAACAAGTAAACGAACGTAAAACGCAACAAATAAAGTTGGGAATGAGAAAATGACCAAAATACCCTTGAGTGGGCCCCCTTGGACGGACCCCTCTCCCCCCATGTGCCACCTCCCCTTCCCCCTCTTAAAATCCATGCATTTCAATCATTTGATTCCCCTAAACCCACTTAACTCACATGCAATACCTCATTTCATACTCTAACACTCCACCACTTTTTCTCTCAAAAATCCACTCCATTCTCTCTCAAAAATCCAGAGAAAAACTCAGTCTTTTCACCACCAATAACCACCACCACAACCACCATAATCCACCATAGCTCCACCACCTTAAAAACCATCATTTTTGCAAAGTCCTTCAAGAAGATTCAAGCTCACAAGTTCCTCATCATCATCTTAGCTTTCTTTCTTCAAACCACCATTGTGAGGATACATCTCTACTCGCATTTATGTTTATTCACATGTTATAAAGCTCATCTAACAAGATTATGTCCAAATGTAAGCTTAAAATACGTTTTTATGAATTTATACACAAAGGTATACAATCTGTCCAGAAAAACACAGGTTACTAAAAATACCATATCTTGAGTTCTAGGAAGAGTTAGAAGATGCATTTTTTTTAAATTTGAGTATTGAAAAGTTATACAACTTTCGTGTTTTACACTTCTTCCAGAAACGTACAAGTTTTTCTATATTGGTCGATTTGTGGGACTGGTCTGGGTGAAATCAGAATCTGGGCTATGCATGGCCATTTATATTGTTTCTATATGAAGATGGGACTTAAAACTCTTAGGAAATATATGTTAGAGACTAGATACATAGAAGATCAGTTGGTAAAATTGGTGAGACTTGGGTTGGAAAATAAATATGTTAGACACATGGTGAAACAAACCGACAAAAGTCGAAAAGGTGAAATCTTGAATATTTGGGACTTTTATAAGAACCGACACTCTTGATAAATTTGGACACGAACCGACAATATATTTGGATTCTATAAACTGATATTTGGGTTGGGTAAAAGTTTCGGGTCAAACCGAGAAGTTTGACCAAGTCAACAAAAGTGGCTCGATTTCGAAAAACTTACTATATTTGGAAAATGATAACAAAAATGGGTTTGGGTGACTTAGTTAGTAACTTGGACCAAAAACTAATTTTGGAAAGTTTCCCGAATGAAAAACCGACACTTAGAGCACTTGGATTAAAAATCAAAATCTGATCAGGCACAAGTGCCGCCCTACCAGCGACACTTACCCAAGTGACGCCTATAGCGTCACTTACCCTTAGTGCCGCCTGAACCAAGTGTCGCCTATAGCGTCACTACCCCAAGTGACGCTGCCACTTTAAAAATCACATTTAACGTCACTTGACCTAGTGCCGCTAACCAACCGAGTGTCGCCTATAGCGACACTTACTTGAGTGACGCCCCTAAGTGACGCACAGAGTGACGCCCTAAGTGACGCCTAAAACAGAAACTTTAAAACTAGATTTCACACTAAGTGTTGAACTTGATGTAACATCTAAACTTATACGATATAAATCAGTAACACATAAAACATGCTTGGTAAGCACACGATACAACATCATAATGATAATGTCTTAACGAATTATTATTACAATCTTTCACCAACGGGTCGTACGCGTTTTCGATAAACGAACTTGAACAACTTATTTGGACATACTAGTTGATGAACTAGCTTTAGGTGGACATAAAACCCCCACCTACCCGATTGGCTTAAGTGGACATTAACCCCCACTTATACAATCGCTATAGATGGTCTTTTGAGACATCTACTTATACAACCTCATACGTTTAGGGCGTTAGGAGGTTGCACACGGGAACGAGAACACCCACTACTTGCTAATATTTGATATTGCTTGCTACCTGCTCAACTCTGGTGAGTTTCATAGCCCCTTTTTACTGTTTTTCACTGGGGTGAGAATACATACAACTGTTTTATAAACTGCTTTATGATCACAAGTACTGGAAACAACTTTTTGTACGGATTGCATGAGACCTGAATAATCCACTAAAGTCCTCTACTTATCATAGTCATTAAAATTTGTGCGTGAGTATTATTGGGTGGTACCATCAGGGTTAGACAAACCTCGTCCGGGCTAGTCGCGCTAGCCAACCCACGGGCGCAGTATTACTTGTGATTTAGAAGTGTATCGGATTAGTACACTTACCGGAGGCAAAAAACGTTAAGCTTGACTATGAGACTCATGCAAATGGTATACTTATATTGCTGTATGCAATACTTTTACTTGTCGTTGGCTAACGATACTTTTACTTATCATTGACGAATGATGCAAAACTTGTGAAATCTTGTGTATCATTTTAGCAAGCTGATTACTTAACAAACCTATGAACTCACCAACTTTATGTTGACCTTTTAGTATGTACTTCTCAGGTAACACACCGCAATAGGAAGCTTATGGATAGCTTAGCTCGAGTCGCATCATTTTCAAAACATCAAGAGATTAGATTGCATTTAGCTACATTTTGTATATCCAGTAATGTAATAGAAATCTCTTAACAGTTTATGCGAACTCCGGAATTATTTTGTAAACATTGGAATCATGGTAATGTAATATTTTCAAACGTCTCATGTAGAGGTCGTTTGCTTTAATTTTTGTGTTGTGATATTTAATTTGGTCGGCGCCCCCGTGACACCTCCCACTTCCGCTGCCACGTGTTTTGGGGGTGCGACAGATTGGTATCAGAGCCAAAGGTTATAGCGAACTAGGATTGCATTAGTGACCTAGACTATAACCATTAGGTTAGTATTCCTTGTTTAGTATGACTGGTTCAGCGATTGCATCGTTTGAATTTAATTTAACATAGCCTGATCAACTATGTACAATTAAAGGAGAATTGATGCAAGACCTGAAATGGTTATAGTGAATGGGAATGCATTAGAAGACTTTGACCAAGGATAGAAACGGAACCAACCCTATACGTGCTTATGTGCTAGGTTATTATATTTCTATATATAACCTTAACCTCTCGTATACTAAACTCCTTGCCACAGAAGTGGCAGACTCCTCTAACGCATCATCAACAGACTTGAACAACGAAACTCAAACGCGGTCCACTACTAGGGGTACCACCCCCTTACCTATCCCTACGACACCAAACTCTCCCGAACCTCTTTACTACATGACCGGCGAAGCCCGGGTAGTACGAAGACGCCGAGGGAATGCCGGATCATCCCGAGCAAACCCTTACTCAAACTCCATTGGTAACACCACGACTAATACCCGCCGTTCAGCCTACGCCCGTAGATGGGACTGGCTACCCACAACTTTAAACACTTGGAGGTCTGAGGAAGCAATACAGATTCCTGCTGACCCCATGGACATCTCCCCGTACACACAAGAACCAATACACCATACTGTACCGGTGTTAGCAGCCCGACTTCATCGTCACGAAGAAAGGATCGAAATCCTAGAACAAGATCATTATATAGTACAAAACTACCTGTTATACCGAACCGATGATCGCATAACACAACTTCTTCAAGAACGGGAAAGCACGAACCGTACTCTAGAAATGATTCATCAACAAGTTATAGACGACATGAGCGCTACCGACATCCTACAAGCAAGGTTGGAAGAAAGTGAACAACGTTCACGGGAAGCCGAGGAGTATGCTCGTGCACTCGAGCAGCGACTAACCTTAGCTGAAGAAGGTGCCAGGCAAACAAGCAGACTTGCGGATACTATAAATCGCCTCGTCACTCTAATGTCACGAGTAAACCTGCGCCAGGACTAGATCTATTCCTCCTATTGTAACCTATTGAGGCAGGATGTACTCAAACTTATTATCCTTTATTATGTTTCTGTAAACTTTCGAATTCAGGCCGGAAGTAACATTCCCGGCATCTTTTGTAATCCTTGTGATTGTTGTCTTTTGAAACTCGTACTCTGTATTCAACTTTTCTGTTTAATGAAATATGGTTATCATTCTGAGTTGTTGTATGTTATCTCATTATATGTATACATCTGATATATCATAACCTCGCGCAAACCTCTTATATGTATGATTTCATTGTTGTTCAGCATCATGCCTCCAAGACGACATACTTACACCGACACCGAAATCGCCCAAGTCATTGCACAGAGCGTAGCTCAAGTCCTTGCTGCCCAACAAAATCCGGGCGGCGGAGGCGCACCTGCTAACACACCTACTCCAAAACCATCTACCTACAAAGATTTCTTGAACTGTAAACCCTTATATTTCAAAGGATCTGAAGGAGCTATCGGTCTGATACGTTGGATCGAAAAGACAGAATCTGTTTTCCGAATCTGCAACTGCACTGAGGAGGACAAGGTTAAATTCTCCGCATGCACCCTTTCTGACGGAGCTCTCACCTGGTGGAATTCTTATGCCCAAACTGTGGGTATTGATACCGCATACCAACTTCCATGGGAAGACTTCAAAACAATGCTCAGGGAAGAGTACTGTCCCCGTGAGCAACTGCAACAACTTGAGGAAGAATTCTGGAAACTCTCTGTTCAGGGAAATGACATCACCACCTACACCACCCGATTCCACCAGCTATCTGTCCTATGCCCATCCATGGTGGACCCCGAATACAAACGTATCGAGAGATACATTTGGGGGCTACCAGAATCAATCCAAGGTAACGTCATCTCATCACGGCCCGGGACCATCCAAAGTGCTGTGCGCATGGCTCATGAACTCACGGCTCAGATTGTCCGCCGAGGGACGACCGCTGAGAAAGCCATCGGGGACAACCAAAGAAAATGGTCCGGTAACAACCAAAACCAGCAACACCAGCAACCAAACAAAAAGGCCGAAACTGTTAAGGCCTACACCTCTGGTTCAGGGTCGGGGGACAAGAGAGGATACATTGGGAACAAACCTTACTGTTCCAAGTGTACGCGACACCATGATGGCCCTTGTACCTGTACCCAGTGCAAACGACAGGGACATCTAGCCAAAGATTGCAGAACCCCCAACCCAAACACCAACCCTAATGCACCAAAGGCTTGTTTCGAGTGCGGTAACACCGGGCATTCCCGAAATGTTTGCCCAAAACTGAAAAACAACAATAACCGAAACAACAATAACAGGAACAACAATAACAACAACAACCCTCGCGGTCGAGCTTTCGTACTCAATGCTGGGGAAGCCCGCCAAGATCCCAACGTTGTCACTGGTATGTTTCTCCTTAATGATCTAACTGTCTCAGTTTTATTCGATACCGGTGCTGATAAAAGTTTCATATCTGATGAGTTTTGTCCATTACTCCATATCACACCCACTACCTTAGATGCTAAGTTCACCATAGAATTAGCTAATGGCAAACTGATTGAGGCCGATAGTGTAATACCTAACTGCACTTTAAGCCTCGCTAATGAACTGTTCCCCATAGACCTCATACCCGTTGAAATCGGAAGCTTTGATGTTATTGTAGGCATGGACTGGTTGTCCAAGCATCGTGCCGAAATCGTTTGTTTCGAGAAAATCGTTCGTATTCCCCTCGTCACCGGTGGAACCTTGATCATACAAGGGGAGACTGGTAAACCAACTTTGAACCTCATTTCTTGTATGAAAACTCAAAAGTACCTAAGGAAAGGGTACCCGGCAATCCTCGCTCATATAACCGAAAAGAATTCGACTGAAAAGCGACTTGAGGATGTGCCCATCGTCCGAGACTATCCAGAAGTCTTTCCCGAAGACTTGCCAGGTCTACCTCCACTTAGACAAGTCGAATTCCAAATTGAACTTGTGCCCGGTGCTGCACCCGTGGCACGAGCCCCGTATAGATTAGCCCCATCCGAGTTGTAGGAGTTATCCACCCAATTACAGGAGCTCCTGGACAAGGGATTCATCCGACCGAGTTCTTCACCTTGGGGAGCTCCGGTCCTATTCGTTAAAAAGAAGGACGGATTCTTCAGAATGTGTATTGACTACCGCGAGCTGAACAAACTTACCATCAAGAACCAATACCCACTTCCAAGAATTGATGACCTGTTTGACCAACTTCAAGGTTCGAGCTTCTACTCGAAAATCGACCTACGGTCGGTTATCATCAACTTCGAGTTCGAGACTCCGACATCCCAAAAACAGCTTTCAGAACCCGCTATGGGCATTACGAATTTCAAGTGATGCCTTTTGGCTTAACCAACGCACCGGCTGTATTCATGGACCTTATGAATCGGGTGTGCAAACCCTATCTAGATAAGTTTGTCATCGTGTTCATTGATGACATCTTGATCTACTCTCGCAACAAAACCGATCATGGCCAACACCTGAAAACCATCTTGGAATTACTCAGACACGAGGAGTTATACGCCAAGTTCTCCAAGTGTAAGTTCTGGATGCGAACCGTACAATTCCTAGGGCATGTCGTGGACAGTCAAGGGATACGTGTTGATCCAGCCAAGATCGATGCCATTAAGTGCTGGGAAGCACCAACCACACCAACTGAGGTACCACAATTCTTAGGTCTCGCCGGATATTATCGGGGGTTCATTGAGAATTTCTCCAAAATAGCCTTACCTTTAACCTCACTGACTCAGAAAGACAAGAAATTCGACTGGACCGATAAGCAGGAGTCCGCTTTCCAACTTCTGAAACAGAAACTCTGCAGTGCACCAATCCTGTCCTTACCCGAAGGCACCGATGATTTCGTAGTTTACTACGATGCCTCACGCCAGGGACTAGGTTGTGTGTTAATGCAACGTGAAAAAGTCATTGCTTACGCCTCCCGACAGCTCAAAATCCATGAAAAGAATTATACCACTCATGACCTTAAACTCGGAGCTGTCGTATTTGCCCTCAAAATCTGGAGGCATTACCTTTATGGCACTAAGTGCACCATCTTTACAGATTACAAAAGTCTTCAACACATATTCGATCAAAAAGATCTCAACATGAGGCAACGTCGCTGGATCGAGTTGCTTACCGATTATGACTGTGAAATTAAATACCATCCTGGCAAAGCAAACGTTGTTGCTGATGCCCTCAGCCGAAAAGAACATTCAAAACCCCTTCGTGTTTGAGCCCTTGGTTTAACCATTCGCAATGATCTCACCACTCAAATCCACACCGCTCAACTCGAAGCACTTAAAAACGACGACATCAGAAACGAAGCCTTGCGAGGCATGGATAAACAATTCGAAATCAAACCCGACGGAACCCGATACTTCTCCAACCGAATCTGGTTACCAAACTTTGGAAACCTACGAAATTTGGTGATGGATGAAGCTCACAAATCTCGATACTCTATACACCCTGGTTCCGACAAGATGTATCATGACATCAAACAACAGTATTGGTGGCCCAACATGAAAGCTGACATAGCCACTTAAGTTAGCAAATGTTTAACCTGTTCCAAGGTTAAGGCCGAATACCAAAAACCCTCCGGATTGCTACAACAACCCGAGATACCCCAATGGAAATGGGAAAACATAACCATGGACTTCATCACGAAACTACCGAAAACACCGAGCGGTTGCGACACCATTTGGGTGATCGTTGATCGTCTCATGAAATCTGCCCATTTCCTAGCTATCAAAGAAAACGACAAGATAGAGCGTCTGGCTCGCATCTACATCAAAGAGGTTGTGGCACGTCATGGTATTCCCATTTCAATCATCTCATATAGAGATAGCCACTTCACCTCTCGATTCTGGCAAACACTTCAACGAGCCCTTGGTACTCGCCTCGATTTGAGTACTGCTTATCATCCGCAAACCGATGGTCAGAGTGAACGGACCATTCAAACCTTAGAAGACATGCTACGAGCTTGCGTAGTTGACTTCGGAAACACATGGGAAAACCACCTACCCTTGTGTGAATTTTCCTACAACAACAGTTACCACACCAGCATTAATGCTGCACCATTCGAGGCACTTTATGGGAGAAAGTGCCGATCACCCATTTGTTGGACCGAAATCGGCGATAGCCAACTCACTGGTCCTGAAATCATCCATGAAACAACCGAGAAAATCGTGACTATTCAAAACCGGCTGAAAGCCGCACGTGATCGTCAGAAAAGCTATGCGGACGTGAGACGCAAACCACTCGAGTTCCAGGTTGGGGATCGAGTACTCTTAAAAGTATCACCTTGGAAAGGTGTTATTCGTTTTGGCAAACGCGGCAAACTAAACCCTAGGTACATCGGACCTTTTGAGATTCTTGAAAGAATTGGTCCGGTGGCATATCGACTGCAGCTACAACCACAACTAAGTAGCGTGCACAACACGTTCCACATTTCTAACCTAAAGAAATGTCTGTCTGATGAGACACTTGTAATACCGCTCGACGAAATCCACATTGATGACAACCTCCATTTCGTCGAGGAACCTATTGAAATCATGGACCGTGAGGTCAAACGCTTGAAACAGAGTCGTATTTCCATCGTTAAAGTCCGGTGGAATTCTAAGCGCGGTCCTGAATTCACTTGGGAACGGGAAGACCAAATGCGACTGAAACATCCACATCTATTCTTAGATACCTCACAGACCACAACAACAAGCTAATTTCGGGACGAAATTCTCCTAACAGGGGGAGAATGTGACACCCGACGATTTAGGGTTACTGATTAACCCTCTAGAAATCCTAATTACGTGTGTTTAGTTTAGTCTTAGGCTAAATACTTGTAATTACTTGTAACTATTTGTATATTTTATGTGAAATATACACCTCCGTAATTGATTTATATTACGCTACGTAATTAGTTGTAATTACGCTTACACAATTTGGTGAAATTGTGCAAAACAACCGGACGGAGTCCGACACAGTAAAAATACGACGTTGGTGAAAACATCTTTATAAATAACTTGAACCTATTTTAGAAGTTATTTATCATATATTATTATTTTAATATAATAATACCCGAGAAACCTAGACGTTTCAATTAAAACGTCTCAAACGCAACGAAAACGCGCATAACGCGCCCGGCAATCGAACGAAAGTCAAAATATATTTTTGAATCTAAAATATATTATTTAGTGTAAAACTATCAATTAATATATCGTGTCTTTAAACGATAACGAAAAACGTCCAAATAAAACGTCACGCGATTTAGAATCCGTACAATGAACGCGCAAATCGAGATCACTAAATTAACGAATCATTTTTATATATTTAGAATGAATACTTCAAGTGAAAATATTGAAAATTAAATCGATACTTAAAAACGCGTATTAAACGTTTAACACCAAACCGAACAAGTAAACGAACGTAAAACGCAACAAATAAAGTTAGGAATGAGAAAATGACCAAAATACCCTTGGATGGACCCCTCTCCCCCTATGTGCCACCTCCCCTTCCCCCTCTTAAAATCCATGCATTTCAATCATTTGATTCCCCTAAACCCACTTAACTCACATGCAATACCTCATTTCATACTCTAACACTCCACCACTTTTTCTCTCAAAAATCCACTCCATTCTCTCTCAAAAATCCAGAGAAAAACTCAGTCTTTTCACCACCAATAACCACCACCACAACCACCATAATCCACCATAGCTCCACCACCTTAAAAACCATCATTTTTGCAAAGTCCTTCAAGAAGATTCAAGCTCACAAGTTCCTCATCATCATCTTAGCTTTCTTTCTTCAACCACCATTGTGAGGACACATCTCTACTCGCATTTATGTTTATTCACATGTTATAAAGCTCATCTAACAAGATTATGTCCAAATGTAAGCTTAAAATACGTTTTTATGAATTTATACACAAAGGTATACAATCTGTCCAGAAAAACACAGGTTACTAAAAATACCATATCTTAAGTTCTAGGAAGAGTTAGAAGATGCATTTTCTTTTAAATTTGCGTATTGAAAAGATATACAACTTTCGTGTTTTACACTTTTTCCAGAAACGTACAAGTTTTTCTATATTGGTCGATTTGTGGGACTGGTCTGGGTGAAATCAGAATCTGGGCTATGCATGGCCATTTATATTGTTTCTATATGAAGATGGGACTTAAAACTCTTAGGAAACATATGTTAGAGACTAGATACATAGAAGATCAGTTGGTAAAATTGGTGAGACTTGGTTTGGACCAGAAATATGTTAGACACATGGTGAAACAAACCGACAAAAGTCGAAAAGGTGAAATCTTGAATATTTGGGACTTTTATAAGAATCGACACTCTTGGTGAATTTGGACATGAACCGACAATATATTTGGACTCTATAAACTGATATTTGGGTTGGGTAAAAGTTTCGGGTCAAACCGAGAAGTTTGACCAAGTCAACAAAAGTGGCTCGATTTCGAAAAACTTACTATATTTGGAAAATGATAACAAAAATGGGTTTGGGTTACTTAGTTAGTAACTTGCACCAAAAACTAATTTTAGAAAGTTTCCCGAATGAAAAACCGACACTTAGAGCACTTGGATAAAAAATCAAAATCTGATCAGGCACAAGTGCCGCCCTACCAGCGACACTTACCCAAGTGACGCCTATAGCGTCACTTACCCTTAGTGCCGCCTGAACCAAGTGTCGCCTATAGCGTCACTACCCCAAGTGACGCTGCCACTTTAAAAATCACATTTAACGTCACTTGACCTAGTGCCGCTAACCAACCGAGTGTCGCCTATAGCAACACTTACTTGAGTGACGCCCCTAAGTGACGCACAGAGTGACGCCCTAAGTGATGCCTAAAACAGAAACTTTAAAACTAGATTTCACACTAAGTGTTGAACTTGATGTAACATCTAAACTTATACGATATAACTCAGTAACACATAAAACATGCTTGGTAAGCACACGATACAACATCATAATGATAATGTCTTAACGAATTATTATTACAATCTTTCACCAACGGGTCGTACGCGTTTTCGATAAACGAACTTGAACAACTTATTTGGACATACTAGTTGATGAACTAGCTTTAGGTGGACATAAAACCCCCACCTACCCGATTGGCTTAAGTGGACATTAACCCCCACTTATACAATCGCTATAGATGGTCTTTTGAGACATCTACTTATACAACCTCATACGTTTAGGGCGTTAAGAGGTTGCACACGGGAATGAGAACACCCACTACTTGCTAATATTTGATATTGCTTGCTACCTGCTCAACTCTGGTGAGTTTCATAGCCCCTTTTTACTGTTTTTCACTGGGGTGAGAATACATACAACTGTTTTATAAACTGCTTTATGATCACAAGTACTGGAAACAACTTTTTGTACGGATTGCATGAGACCTGAATAATCCACTAAAGTCCTCTACTTATCATAGTCATTAAAAGTGCGTGAGTATTATTGGGTGGTACCATCAGGGTTTCTCAAACCTCGTCCGGGCTAGTCGCGCTAGCCAACCCACGGGCGCAGTATTACTTGTGATTTAGAAGTGTATCGGATTAGTACACTTACCGGAGGCAAACAACGTTAAGCTTGACTATGAGACTCATGCAAATGGTATACTTATATTGCTGTATGCAATACTTTTACTTGTCGTTGGCTAACGATACTTTTACTTATCATTGATGAATGATGCAAAACTTGTGAAATCTTGTGGATCATTTTAGCAACTGATAACTTAACAAACCTATGAACTCACCAACTTTATGTTGACCTTTTAATATGTACTTCTCAGGTAACCCGTCGCAATAGGAAGCTTATGGATAGCTTAGCTCGAGTCGCATCGTTTTCAAAACATCAAGAGATTAGATTGCATTTAGCTACATTTTGTATATCCTGTAATGTAATAGAAATCTCTTAACAGTTTATGCGAACTCCGGAATTATTTTGTAAACATTGGAATCATGGTAATGTAATATTTTCAAACGTCTCATGTAGAGGTTGTTTGCTTTAATTTTTGTGTTGTGATATTTAATTTGGTCGGTGCCCCCGTGACACCTCCCACTTCCCCTGCCACGTGTTTTGGAGGTGCGACACAAAAGGTGGAAAAGGTAGTGGCACCAGGTACAAAAGGCGAAAAAGGTAGTGGCACCAGGTATGAAAAGTAGGAAAAGGTCTAGCATCAGGTACGAAGAAGTACCAAAAAGCGCAATCCGTGCGGGTGACGGGCAGCCGGCGGCGGCTGGCTGGCTGGCGGCGGCGGCTGGCTACCAGCAGCACCAGTTCGCTACCGGTTGCTCCGTTTCTCGATTCGTGCGTGTTTTCTTCGTTACACTTCCGTTTGTGTTGATTCTTTTTGTATTGGATTCGTAATTCAAAAATGAAGCTTTTGATGAAAAGAAATCCCAAAAATATGTCTTTGAACTTTAGATGTGTCGTACGAATCGTTTGGATCTTCCGGCATGCGTAGAATCTTCGTTCTTCGCCCGTTTTAGTTGATTCTTCTTCTATTGGATTCGTAATTTGAAAACGAACATCTTGGGTCAAATAGATGTTGGTGATGGGATCTTTTGTCTTGAAACCTTGTTCCGGTGTCTGGAATCTTTAAACGTGCGTGGAATCTTCGTTTTCTGCCCGTTTTGCTTGATTTTCATCATGCAACCTTTTTTTCCCATCTTGGCATAATATTACAGATTTGTAATGTTTTTGAGTCAAAGTGCCAAGAATTGTTCCAGAATGAGAGAGATATCTATAGTAAAAACGTGACTTTTTACGCGATATCAAGTACTGATGATGAAAAAGTCTAAGGACGAGGGGACCCCTGATCAGTCACACGAGGATCAACAGCAGAAGTGGATGGATCCATGCCCGCAGCTGAATGCTCCCCGCTAGTAGCTCTCCCAGATACAGACTCTGATACAATAACTCTGTGCTGTCTGAGGATGGCTTGCATAACATGGATAGGCAAGTTTTCTGTAGTCTCAAATCCCCACTCCTGTAAGCACTGTTGTGTCATGTGTGTCTCCTCAAGTAATATATGGGTCCTCTCCTATTGTCATTCTCATTTGGAAGCTCTGATTCAGGGATGGGTTCGAAGTTGAGCATCCCTGAGAGTCCTGAGAGTGTGATGCCCTCAGCACTAGTGGTGGTCATGACTGGTCGGTAAACCTGTGGGTCATTAGGTATTGGGATCTCATAAGTCAGAGATAAGACATGGGTGGCTGGGGGGTGGCTGTCGTGAAGTGGATGGAGCAGCTGAGGTGTGTACAGAGTATACTGGCTCATGGCGAGATGTGGGGTATGGTGTATGGTGGAACAGTGGCGGTGACTGGTGGAATGGGAAAAACTATCGGTGGTGTCTCACATCTGTACATCAGTGGCTCTGGTATCGGCAATCCAAACTTACGTGCTACATTGATGTCATGAGCATGTTTAACCTGAAGTGCATGAAAAGTCCAATACTGAGAAAGTGGAGTCACCGGTGTAGTCCAGTCAACAACACTCTGAACCTTAGATGTAGAGCCAGATGCCCTAGTATCAACCTGCGGCGCTCTAACATCACTGTCATCATCTTGTATCTCTATCGGCTCATCATCCTCAACATCCCTGTCTCTCTTACTACCCTTCCTCTTCAGAACACAACCAAGAATGGGCTGTTTGGTAGCTCTCCAGAATGCCTACCCGCTCGAATCAGTAGTGATCAACCAGATAGTCCGAAAGTAGTCCAAGTCGAACGACAGGGATCTAACATGAGGTGAGCTGGTATACTCACTCATGTGATCCTCAGTGAGCAAACCCATACGGCAACAAATCACTAGATTGCTATCATATATCATCATACAATCATCATAAGCAAGTAATAACACCTAAAACCCTAATCTTTAGCCCTAAATATCAAGTTTCAAATTGAAATCCTAACTTTTGGGTAAAATTATGAACTAGAGATTTTAAGTTAGAAATTTACCTTAGAAATGAAGCAATGATGAACAATGAAGCATACAAGTAATGAAAATGAAGATTATTGAGCTTGAATCCTTCAACAATGGTGAAAAATTGATGGTGGCATGGTGGTTGTGGTGTGGTTCGGCAGAAGAAAAAGAGGGAGGAGGGAGGGGATTGAAAAATGATTTCATTTTTTGCTTTTTAACCTCCTCACCCACTTTTTACTTTTACCTTTCTACCCCTAGTGGTAATTTAGTGAAAGTAAATGGTAATTAGGTTAAAAGGATTTTGTTAACAACTTTTGAAAATTATTTTTGTGTTCTTAAAATTTTAGTCCCATTTAAAAGTTGTTATTTTGCCAATTGTTTAATTGAAGTTAAATAACTAAACAAAATTTAAACATTGAGTGATAAATGATGAGAAAAAATTATAAAGAACATTTTTAAAGATAATTTTAAAACGTTAAAAATTTTAAAATTTAAAATCCTAACTTTTACACAGAAAGTAAATAAACTGAAAATTTAAAATACTACGCTTTTAACTAAATTAACTACTTGATTTACTTATTGAAATTGGGTTGCCTCCCAATAAACGCTTTGTTTTAAAGTCAACGGCTCGACTTTTCCAAATAATCAATTCGGGGCCCGAGGTTGAGGGAATATAACGAGGAATAAATGAAAATCGGAGCACTTTAGTGATGTGATAAATTAGGTCGGCAGAGTTTAAGAATAATTCAAATTCATTCAGAAAACTTCTCTCCTTGTATCCTAATTCTATAAGTGCATCAACGAATATATTAAATTCCCATTTAACTTTCTTGGGATTTGAAATGCCATCTCATGGTCCGTCGTCTGAAAAGTTAAGATCATGAAGTAATTTTTCCAATATATTCAAAAATTCCTTCTCTTCTTTTGAATCAGGATTTCCGGTAGTATCGTGGACTGCTATCGACAATTATTTATAAAGTAATTTTTGTTGAAGTGTGAAAGGAAGTTGTGATGTTTGAAATAACTGAATTAGCTTAATGTGAATATCTATTCGTTTTGCAAAGAAAGATTTCTCAATAGCTTCCTCAGTTGCATTTGGAAAAATTTCTATCAGTTTGTTGATTAAATAGACGGCAAGATCAACAAAAAATGGTATTTTCCCAGGGAGTAAGTTCGGAATTATAGGGTCACGCTCTATCCAAAATTCAAGCTCACTAACCAGATACGCAATATACCGATTAATCCGTGTTGATGAAACATGATGATAATCAGTATTAGCAAGTACATTCATTAACATGTCTAGATCTCATTTTAGTAATAACTCATCTTTTCTAGTGTAATTAGCGCGGAGTCCTAAAATTCTGTTATCGATAATCACGAAGGTCTTTCTTTGGTCAACCGAAAAGGGGAAGTCTGATATTTTAAGATATTCAAGAAATTTAGCACAAATATCTATCCTCCTATCTGGTTTAAAAGAAATTCCGACATGACGCTCGGTTTCAGTCTCGGGTGGAATATCTGTGATTTCAATGATGTCGGTCGGTGGTCCTTCCAGTATAGTTTTAGCTGTGGTGTACCTAGGCTAGACTGGACATCTGTGAAGTGGTTCATCTATGTAGGAGGTTCCTGATTTGAATGTATGATCATCCGAACATGAGAGATTCTCACTAAGTGTATTAATGTATGTTTTCAAAATGTCAGGAAGATCATATTCAAAGTATTCATCCAAGCAGTGAAGGTGATCATTTCTATCTAATCTTAACATAGGTAGATAAAAGTAAACCTCAGTGCCGAATGGTACTTCTTCAGGACAGTCAGGTGGCCTAACATAGTGTGGGTATTTGGCCAGAAGTGAAGAAATCTCAGGGTCAAGGGTAAGTTGACTACTTAAAGTGTGAGTAACAGAAGTTGAGATCTTCTGCTGAGATTCCTCTACTTCTATGTCAAAGTGTTTTTGCCTGATATCAATTTCTTGGACAGAAACCGAATCAGATGGTTTTTGATTTTTCATATTTTTATGGTTTTTGGGTTTTAATAACTAAACTATTCTAAGGAAGCAGTAACTTTCGAAAAAGATAGGCTTAAACGAAAGGTTCTCCTAAGGGCTTCTAATTCTAAGGTATATTTATCAAATCACAACGCTCTGCGATCCCCGATAGCTGCACCAAAAACCTGATCGGGTCCCAGCGGTCGGTCGGGTTTTACCCTGGTCGTTATACCAACCGTCAGGACCGTATGATTGGAGGGTGGTTTTAAATTTATAATTTGGTGGGAAGCCTAAACTTTGTTACTACCTACTGCTCTAAGGGTATTAGGGTAGTAAACGGTAAGTCTGACTCAGGTGTCATTCTTAAAATCGGAGCGAATCAAAATGAAGTGAATACCTCAAAGTATAGTAGCTAATAGGATGGGTTTAATAGAGCAGGTAGGGTTTGTTTTTGGTATTTTCTAATTTAACTTAGATGCAGGAAAATAAAATACTACACTACGGATAGGGTAAGCAGATAGATAGAGTTGTGATTGCTGAAGTTTCAGTATTTAGGTTTCGGGATGATTTTCATTATAAAAGATGATTGGCAACTTGCCTTAATTACAGTCAACAGAGGTTTGGTGTAAACACTAGCACCCTATGATTTAAAGGGAAACCTTAAGTCGTATGTCATTGAGTACTAGGCTATCATGTTTCTAATCAGATCAGGTTGCTCAACCCCTAACACTGTCCGATGAGGACAAGTGACCCTTCTTGGGATTAACCCTGGGTGCATGAATAAGGTAACAGACCGATATTTAATTTCTGACATGATCCTACAAGGTCGCGGCGTGATCCTATGTCGGCCAGAGGGTTTTAAATCTAATTTTTCTCATTTCAAATCCTAACTTTTCATAACAAAAACTAGAAAGAGGCAGCCAACTAGAGGGGGGTTCTACCCCATTTTGGGAGCATTTTGATGATGATTCGGAGGCGTAAAAGGCTAGGATTGATTCCTATCGATTCTACTTCGAACGGTTTATGATTCGGTTTGCATATCTTTTCCCGATTTCAATTCGAACATCGTCTATATGTTTTGTTTGAAATTATGAAACTGATTTTGTATAATTGAATGATGAATTAGACTTTATGTATATTGTTTAGTTTAAGAATCTTTGATTATGATTGTTTGAAAGTTATAATTGTGTTTTGATTCAATTGACTGATTGAAGATTGTTACGTTGTCTATAGAACCTTATTTATTGGTGATAATTAATTGCTACTTAACGTGGTCAATAGGATTATTGAGATTGAGTTTCTTTGATACTATTGATTATTGATGATTATGAATTTAGGTTTATGATCATTGCTAAATATATTGAGTTTGATAGGTTAAGAGCATAGTAATTCATTAATTTAAAATGAATGAGCTAATAAGAGATTATTAGTAGGTATTGTTGAGTCATACCGCGAAGATTAATCGTAACAAGTCGTGAATACTCAATGCACAATCTAGAGAAAAGCACGCAATAGAGAAACATTCTTGTGACGTCGGAGCGATGTTTAATGTGGAACTCTATATTGTAGAAATTAGTTAACCAGAACCGAAGACTAATTTACATTTAACTTGGATTCTTTGAGTAGTAACTAAGTTAAAATAAAAGAAATCACAATCAGACAATCAAAGCACATGAACTGGATAATATGAATATGAGCGGAAGAATCTAAGCAATTACATGTCTACCTCCGATTGTTTATCTGTTCCTCTTATCTTGTTTTATGCTGTTGGTTTGGTTATTTAGTTCATATTGAACGTTCATACAGAACTAAAACGTACCCCCTATGTTACTGTTTTATTAGTTTAGTTAATAATTCCATTTTAATTGAATAATGTCGTTCCTGTGTTCCTATGTTCGACCTGGACTTACCATAGCTATACTATTCCGATCGGGTATTCTTTCCTGGTTGTGTGATAGTAGTGATTGGTATATCCTGTACTTTATAAATAATAAAATTAGACACTTTCACACGCATCATTATACCAACCGTCAGGACCGTATGATCAGAGGGTGGTTTTAAATTTATAATTTGATGGGAAGCCTAAGCTTTATTACTACCTATTGCTCTAAGGGTATTAGGGTAGTAAGCAGTAAGTCTGACTCAGGTGTCGTTCTTAAAATCGGAGCGAATCGAAATGAAGTGAATACCTCAGAGTATAGTAGCTAATAGGATGGGTTTAATAGAGCAGGTAGGGTTTGTTTTTGGTATTTTCTAATTTAACTAAGATGCAGGAAAGTAAAATACTACACTACAGATAGGGTAAGCAGATAGATAGAGTTGTGATTGCTGAAGTTTCAATATTCAGGTTTCGGGATGATGTTCATTATAAAAGATGATTGGAGACTTGCCTTAATTGCAATCAACAGAGGTTTGGCGTAAAAACTAGCACCCTACGATTTAAAGTGGAAACCCTAAGACGTATGTCACTGAGTACTAGGCTATCATGATTCTGATCAGATCAGGCTGCCCAACCCCCAACACTGTCCGATGAGGACAAGTGACCCTTCTTGGGATTAACCCTGGGTGCATGAATAAGGTAACAGACCGATATTTAATTTCTGACCGTTCTTAACACCTAGTTCCAATAGATTTTATTATGGTTTGTAGTAATTGCTTGCTGTTGTATGTTAAACTATCAGTTATGTTGGATAATGGGGTTAAAGCATCTTACACTACAGCTGAATGTTCGCTTTCTTTTCCAAATCCCTTAAACTTAGTTGAGGAGCACAAATACTTTTGTTAAGGGGTAGACCCTCCTTTGCGATCAAACGTTCATCCCTATGTTCGTTTCACGGTGTATACTACGTTTTTCAGTAGTTCCACAGCTTTAATATATACCTAGACCATGTTCAGGAAGGGTGACTTCCAAGTATCCACGGTGTCATATGCTTACGACCGGCCCATAGCTTCCACGCATTTGTACTCCACCAGAGGTGTTTCCAGCGCTATACTAAGTACTGAGCCGTTTTACAGCATGTCCACAGTTTCATACAAAAACACAGATAACTATCTACCGATACTAGGGTTGATCAAGTCCTAATACTAAAGTAATAGCCACATAAAAGCTTGAAAAGGTTGAAATGGGTGGTTTAGATCTACAGCTTGAGAAATTTAACCCGATACATAACATAGCAATTTCCAAACACATATTTAATTAAAGATTAATTTAACATCATCCCTACTCCTAAATATCTACATTCCAACAATCACAATATCACACTACTCAATAAACATGGCAATAAATAAAGCACATACCATAATACTACGCATGGATAATTCAAACATAATAATAGTATGAGGAAATAGATATCACCGGATAATAGAGCAGCGTAACAGAGAGAAAGTAATTGCAATCCTTGAATACCAGCTTGAACATCAAAACTCCTTTATTACAACGATTATCTCTCCTCTAATCTACTAGCTACCCCCTAATTACTCTCTAACTTCTCTAGAGAGAGAAGTTAGAGAGAGAAACTAACTAAGAAAATAAAATTACAAGAGAAATGTGTGTGAAAAAGTAGAATTGTTGAATGAAGAATGGAATTGAAATGAGGAGGTTAGGCCTAGTATTTATAGGCACACAAGTTACAATTTTACACTCAACACCCTCGCTCCCTATTTAACACTGAAATACACCACCGAGCTATGAAATTCGATAACAAAAGGGGCGTATTCGACACGAAAAGGGGCGTATTCGGTAGCAAATAGGGCGTATTCGGTAGTAAAAAGTCGTATCTGGCACCGTAGAGGGGGTATACCACCCCAAGAAGAGGGTATACCACCCTAAAAAGGGGGTATATGGCCCTTTTAAGGAGGTATACAACCCCTATAGGGGGGTATACGACCCTTAGAGGGGTGTATGCCCTTGGTCGTGGTCTTGTGTACTGGATCGTAACTCGTTTGGCCCTATCTTCTTCGTTCTTGATCCGTTTTCGGCGTTCTTAATGTCTACACGTTCGTATTCTCCAGACCTACATTATAAGATAATTTTTAAGTCCTGGATCGGAATTTGACGATAAAATAGCACGTCGAACAAATTATGCCTATTTAAGTGTGTTTTTCGTCCATTTATCGTTATTTTTGAAATATTTATAAACTTTAGACCTTTTTAACAAAATGTGGTAAATGTGAGCTTTATTGGTATGATTTTGTTAAGTTAGTGCTAAATATGAGGTAAAAGATGTGCGTTAAACATGACGTTTTACGTCAAATCACTTTTCTTATTTAGTAAATTAATTAAATAACGTATATTTTGAATTAGTAAATGCTAGGCGTTTAATGTGCATGCAATATTTTAGGAATTTTAACAACAAACATTAAAACATATCATTCCACTTTTTATAGTGATTCACGTGACGAAGAAAGGATCAAACCTTAAAACATATCATTCAACTTTTTATATTGATTCACGTGGAGAAGAAAGAATTTGCACAAATTAATTAGATCGATTCATACATACACACATTTTTTATTTTGTAAATCTGCACTCATTAATCTTATGTGATGGAATGATATATTGGATCGATTCATACATAATTGCATTGCATAGCTTAATACAATCTACAATATATGCAACGATTCCTGGGAGTGATTCATACTATATTTCATTCAACTTCTTGCACGATTTTTGAAACGTGAAGAACTCATTTCTTGCTTCAATTCATACATAACGTGAAGAACGATTTCTCTGGAGTATGATGAGTGATGTCGCCCGAAGCGTCAGTGTCGTTGATGGTAACTAATCGGACGCCAACAGGGGTTTTAAAATTTATAAATAGCGGGGCTTAAATTATATGTACTACCTACTCTGGTTAGTAAGCGGTATGTATAACCTAAGATCGTTTTATGAATCGAAACGTGTGGGTGATTAAAGCTGGTGCTTTTGGTAGGGAAGTATTTAGGATGGAACAAAGTAGGTAGGTCGGGGTTTTTTAAACTACAGACAAATAATTAAAGAACAAAAAAGTAAATTGCAGGAATTTAAAATGCAGGAAAGCAAATAAAGATAAATATAGGATTGCTGAGATTTCGATAATTAATATTTCGGGATGATAGACTAAATAGGGACAAAACTTAATATAATAAATAAACTACTAGGTGTAAACTCTAGAACCCTACCAACTAAATTTCCCATTGGAATGTCACTAGGAACTAGGTTATCATGATTCTGATCGGAGCAATACGTCAACTTCCAATACATATTTGGTTAAGAGATAAGCAACCTATTTTGGTTTTATACCGAGGTGCATGAATCAGTGGCGTATCATCTCATAGGTCCGACCGTTCTTAACCCCTAAGATAGTTTACTGTTCTATTAGCATGCAGCTTAATAGCTTTGTATGTTTAGACCGTCGATTTTATAAGACCTAGAGGTTTAAGTATCCTAAGTCACTTGGACTTTTACTTTCATTCCCAAGTCTTACTTATAATTAATTAGATTCCGGTTTCTTCGACTTATGACTTAAATCTCTTCTTTTCAAACAGTTATACATCCCTGGATTATTCGCAGTTTATTAATAACGTGTTTCATATGCAGACCATACCTTTCAGTAATTAGACCGTGTACTTTACATGGTAGTTCCAAGGCTTCTTACATCCAACATGCAGTAAAGAGTAATTGACATTGAAAGTGACACTCTAAACTAATTAAATGTAAAGCAGTGCGGAAATGTAAACCTAATATATACAACGAGTGGTTTCACTGTGTCTTACTTATTGCATGTTATGGGCACAGATAACTACTTACCATAATTAAGGTTGATCAGGTCCAAATTACTAGGTTGCAGTCACGTGGATAACCAGAAAGGGTACTCCATAGATTAAACTTAAGTTCATAAGGTCTTAACTGTGACACCCGTCAAATTAGTACTAGTTATTAGTTCCTAATCATTTAGAAACACATGTAATTAGCTATGTATTAGGCTAATTGTATGTATCAATATATATATTGTTGAATATATATCAGTACACGATTAAATTAAATCGTGCATTTTCAAATCGGTCAAAATCTGATTCATTTACACGGGCGTTGGTGAAAACAAATATTAAGTAATATGAAACTATTATTTAATATACTCAGTATTTATTATATATTAATTCGATAATATATAAAGTATTTGTATCGTACAAAGTAAAAACATTCGCGACAAAACTTATAAATAATGTATTATTATTGAAAATAATAATTACAATTTACATTAGACAAAAATGAAACATATTAGTTTTATTCAATCTTACTCAAACGCGACGAAACCATTCGAACCATATCCGTCATTCAAACTTAAAACAAAGATATATTTTTTATATCTCACTAAAAGTATTTTTATAAAATACTTCGAATAAAAGTATATACGATATCATTTTTAGAAATTTATCAATTAAAAACATTATACTACTTTTACGACCGGGTACAAAAACACGGGTATTCTGTACTACGCGTGGGAGCCAACCAACTCCAATAATTGGAGTTGACCGGCCTATACTTCTTCTTCTCCTTCATTTCATCTTCATCATCAATCTATCTCTGCTCTCTCTCTCTCGACCTCCTTCGAAATCAAAAACAACAACAACAATATTAACAATAGCAAGATCAGCAGCAGCGATAAGCATCATCACCATCTCCATCTTCATCTTCATCTTCTTCGGCATCATCACCATCATCCGTTCCTCATTTTTACCCGTAAGAAATCTTTCACTTTTCTTTTAAATTTCATGTTTAAATAACATATATCATCATGTATTAGTGTTCTATCAAGTAGATTATGTCCAAAAATCGAACCTATACTCGTTTTCCCAACTGATTTCGCGAACAGACCTGAAACTGGTCCGTGAGCCAAACGGCTGGATCTGATGAGCCGAACGGCTGGAATTGATGAGCCGAACGGCTGGATTAGATCAGCCGAATGGCTAGGTTTCCCTTAGCCGAACGGCTAGGTGCTTCATAGCCGAACGGCTAGAGCTTTATAGCCGAACGGCTAGATTACTCAAACGGAACAATTTTTGTAAAAATGCCGAAGAATTTCACAAGTATTTTCAGGGTAGCTTCTCGATGAAAAATTTATTGTAACGGATTGGGCTAAAAGTCACATGGATTGGGCTAATGTAAAGGATATAACGAACTTGAATAACAACTAAACTTATACGATACGACTTACACACAAAACACATATACTTTTCTAAGTACAACAAATCATGTATAATAATAATAGTTTGAAATTATTATTACAAACCGTCACCAACGAGCCGTATACACTTTCTCAACTTCAAACATAAACATTAACCAAATGATTTGGACATAACTAGTTAATAGAACAACTAGCATAGATGGTCTGTTGAGACATCTTACCAATTAAACCTTGTGCGTTTAATACGCCCGGCAGGTTTCAACATCTAATTATTAAAACCTTGCGCGTTTAGGATGCCCAGCAGGTTTCAGTCGTTGGAGACTACATCCTTTCTCTTGTAAACCATCAATTGTGCTTGATAGCATCTCATTAGACTCAGGTGAGT
The DNA here is from genome assembly GCA_963422505.1 of Pseudognaphalium luteoalbum. Classification (NCBI taxonomy): domain Eukaryota; kingdom Viridiplantae; phylum Streptophyta; class Magnoliopsida; order Asterales; family Asteraceae; genus Pseudognaphalium; species Pseudognaphalium luteoalbum. The sequence goes on from OY730198.1 coordinate 66,032,189, forward strand.
CTCATAGCCCCTATTTTACTGTTTTTAACCTAGGGGTGTGAATACATGCTTGTTTTGTTTTACATGTGAATGCAAGTATCAAATATCGCTATATTCTGCATGAGTTTATCATCTAATCTTTTAAGTCCTCCAAGCATAGTTTGGTAATACTTTGTAGCGTGAATGTTAGTGTATGGTACCATATGGGACTGACAATCCCCGTCCGGGTTAGCAAGCTCTAACTGGTCAAACGGACGCATTATCATTTGTTCATACGTGTGTTGATTAGGCACACGCATAGAGGCACCCTCGCTCAGGCACTTAATTGTGATCCTGACACCTCAGTTAAGCTCAGACTATGTGCTCATGACAGTTATATACATCATTTATCAATTACTTATTTGTTTAATTACAAATATTCATACTTAAATCTTGCGGTTCATACAGTACACTTTATCATTAAACCTGTGAGCTCACCAGCTTTTAGCTGACCATTTTAGCGTGTATTCTCAGGTTCACAGCAGCATTAGGTCTGCTCACTCAGGATGCCCATTAGCTCGAGTCGCATTCAGACATCAAGAGATTGTCATGCATTACTATATTTTGTATAATTTAGTTATGCCATAGAATCTCTACCATTTGGCTCAAGAGCTTTTATAAACTATATTATAACAGTGTAAAACTTTTATAATATCAATGTATTTTGTAAAACGACGCATATAGAGTCGTTCATTGTATGCCTTGTGTGCTTGATATTTGATTAGTCGCGCCCCGAACCGACCCGCTTCCGCATCATAATTTGGGGGTGCGACAGATTGGTATCAGAGCCTAAGGTTATAGTGAACTAGGTTGCATTTAGTGGGCCTAGACTATGACCGTTAGGCAGTATTCCTCACTAGATATAACTGGTTCAGGAATTACATCATGCGAGTTTAATTTAACATAGCGTAGCTAACAATGTACGATTAAATAAATATGATGTGATATCTGAAAGGGGTTATGTTGAACAGGAATGCGCTAGTTGACTCTGACCATGAGAGAAACCGAGACTTATACTTGATTTGTGTTAGACACACTCTAGGCTATTATGTGATATAAGCGTATATACATACATAGGCCTCACCTACGTGCTACTCTATAGGCTATTATATATTGAAGATATATGAATAGGCCTTACCTGCATATTACATTCTAAGCTATTATATATGTCAAATATATATAGATATCATGCGATAGTATACTCATTAACGCCCACACCACCGAAGACGACGAGTATAGCTACAACCGTCTATTTAATTATACTCGCGTAACATCTTACAACACATTTCGCCATACCGTCATGTGCTATAGAGGAATATATCATTTCGTATTCCTTCCATCATTTTATTTCTTCGGAATCACAAGTGGAACCTATTGTTAGAAGGACTTATAGGTTTCCATAAGTAAAACCTTACCCCGATCTCTCGCAAACTCGCATCTTGTATTCAACTCCATTATCTGTTGAATTATGATTATCACTTGTGCTACTGTGATATATCGTAAATTTGTACAGACAACTCATTTATCCTTTTCTTGTTTCTTTCTTGAAGAATCATGCCGCCAAAGAGGAAGGGTTACAGTGAAGCTGAACTCAATGCAGCGGTTTCCCGAGCTGTAGCTGAGGCGTTGGCTGCTCGAGACTCTCGAAGGAGTGATGAGACAGTCAATACCACTCCTCCTCCTGTTATCAAACCATGTTCCTACAAGGATTTTCTCAGTTGCAAACCATTGTACTTCAAGGGCACGGAAGGTGCTATTGGCCTGATCCGATGGATGGAACGAATGGAATCTGTCTTCAGTCTCTGTAACTGCACTGAAGATAGCAAGGTCAAGTTTTCTGCTTACACCTTTCAGGAAGGTGTCCTCACCTGGTGGAACACCCATACTAGTGCTGTGGGAATTGAAGCGGCTAATCAACTTCCCTGGGGAGATCTAAAGGAGATGCTAAAGGAAGAGTATTGCCCTAGCGAAGAACTTCAGAGGTTGGAAGAAGAATTCCGGAGTCTGAGAGTCCAGGGCACTGACATCGCTGGTTACACCACCAAGTTCCAACAACTCGCTCTCCTCTGCCCATCTATGGTAGACTCAGAGCAAAATCGCATCAAGAGGTACATTCGTGGTCTCTCGGAAAGTATCCAGGGAAACGTCACCTCGTCCAAACCGACAACCATCCAAAGTGCTATCCGCCTCGCACACGAACTCATGGCAATGATCGTCAGCCGTGAGGCATCCGTTACATCTTATGGTAACAACAAAAGAAAGTGGTCTGGAAATCCCACTCAAAACCAACCATCATCTAAGAGGTCTGAGTCTGACAAGACCACCAGTATTGGTTCTGGTTTCAACAAGGGTTATACTGGGAACAAACCCTTCTGTTCAAAGTGCCACCGACACCATGAAGGCCCTTGCGGCACTCCTTGTGGTAAGTGCCAAAGGTATGGGCATCTGGCCAAAGACTGCAGGTCTACCAATGCCAATACCAACACCACCACCAGCCAACCAAAATCCTGCTATGAGTGTGGAGATATCGGGCATTTTAGGAATGAATGCCCAAAGCTGAAGAACAAGGGTAACAACACTGCAAATGGAAGAGCTTTCGTGCTGAACACAGGAGAGGCCCGTCAGGACCCGAATGTGGTCTCGGGTACGTTCCTTCTCAACAATCTTACTGCCACTGTTCTATTTGATACTGGTGCTGATAGGAGTTTTATATCTGATGAGTTTAGTTGCAATGACATCACTCCTATTGCTTTAGATGTTAAGTACATTGTAGAACTAGCTAACGACAAACTCATAGAAACCGATAGTGTAATTCCTAATTGCACTTTAAACCTCGCCAATGAATTGTTTGCCATTGATCTCATCCCTGTCGAGATTGGAAGTTTCGACGTCATTGTTGGCATGGATTGGCTATCCAAGCACCGAGCTGAAATTGTCTGTTATGACAAAATCATTCGTATTCCTCTCGTCACCGGTGGTACTTTAATCATACAAGGGGAGACCGGTGAGACGAGATTGAATATCATATCATGCATGAAAACCCGCAAATATCTTAGAAAAGGCTATCAGGCAATCCTCGCGCACGTTATGGAGAAAAAGTCAGAAGAGAAGCGACTTGAGGATGTGCCCATTGTTAGAGACTTTCCAGAAGTCTTTCCTGAAGACTTTCCTGGTCTACCGCCACCGAGACAAGTTGAGTTCGCAATCGATCTAGTGCCCGGGGCAGCACCTGTTGCACGAGCCCCGTATCGTTTAGCCCCTTCAGAACTTCAGGAGTTGTCTACTCAGTTGCAGGAACTCCTAGATAAGGGTTTCATTAGACCGATTTCTTCACCATGGGGAGCTCCGGTACTGTTTGTGAAAAGAAGGACGGTTCATTCAGAATGTGTATCGACTACAGAGAGTTGAACAAATTAACCGTCAAGAATCGTTACCCACTTCCTCGCATTGATGACCTATTTGACCAACTTCAGGGGTCAAGTTTCTATTCAAAGATAGATCTACGATCAGGTTATCATCAGTTACGAGTTCGTGACATCGACATCCCAAAGACTGCCTTCCGAACTCGCTATGGTCATTACGAGTTCCAAGTGATGCCATTTGGTTTGACAAACGCACCGGCGGTATTCATGGACCTCATGAACCGAGTATGTAAACCATATCTTGACAAGTTTGTCATTGTCTTCATCGATGACATTCTCATTTACTCGCGCAATGAACAAGAACACGCGCAACATCTCAAAACCATTCTAGAACTTCTTAGACACGAAGAGTTATATGCTAAATTCTCCAAGTGTGAGTTCTGGATGCAAACCGTTCAATTCCTTGGTCATGTGATTGATAGTCAAGGAATTCATGTGGATCCATCGAAAATCGAGGCCATCAAGTGCTGGCAAGCACCGACAACGCCGACCGAGGTACGCCAATTCTTAGGACTGGCTGGGTACTATCGACGTTTTATTGAGAATTTCTCCAAAATAGCTCAACCTCTCACGACACTGACTCAGAAGGAAAAGAAGTTCGATTGGACTTATAAGCAGGAGTCAGCATTCCAGCTATTGAAGCAAAAGCTTTGTAGTGCACCTATTCTATTGTTACCCGAAGGCAACGATGATTTCGTGGTATACTGCAATGCCTCACACCAAGGTCTTGGTTGCGTGTTGATGCAACGAGATAAGGTTATTGCCTACGCCTCCCGACAACTCAAAGTTCATGAGAAGAACTACACAACTCATGATCTCGAACTAGGAGCCGTAGTGTTCGCACTCAAGATTTGGAGATACTATCTGTATGGCACAAAATGTACCATCTTCACCGATCATAAAAGCCTCCAGCACATATTCGATCAGAAGGATCTCAATATGAGGCAACGTCGCTGGGTCGAGTTGCTCACCGATTATGACTGCGAGATCAAGTACCACCCGGGTAAGGCAAATGTTGTTGCCGATGCCCTAAGTCGAAAAGAACATCCAAAACCACTTCGAGTCCGAGCCCTTAGTATTACCATTCATAATGATTTTATCATTCAAATCCTTGCTGCTCAACTCGAAGCATTGAAACCGGAGAACATCAAAGATGAGGCCTTGCGCAACATGGAGAAACAGTTTGAAACCAAACCCAATGGGGTCAAATACTTCGCTAACCGAATCTGGTTACCTAGCTTTGGAAATCTTCGAGACTTGGTGATGGATGAAGCTCACAAGTCCAAATACTCTATACATCCTGGATCGGACAAGATGTATCATGGCATCAAGGAGTTATATTGGTGGCCAAACATGAAAGCAGAGATTGCCACGTATGTCAGCAAGTGCCTCACATGTTCAAAAGTCAAAGCAGAATATCAGAAGCCCTCCGGTCTACTGCAGCAACCGGACATTCCTGAATGGAAATGGGAGAAAATCGCTATGGATTTCATCACTAAACTCCCGAGAACATCAAGCGGTTGCGATACCATTTGGGTGATCGTAGATCGGCTCACCAAATCTGCACATTTCCTCGCTATCAAAGAAACTGATAAAATGGAACGCCTCACACGAATCTATCTGAAGGAGATCGTAACCCGACACGGCGTTCCTATCTCAATTATCTCTGACAGAGATAGTTGTTTCACTTCTCAGTTTTGGAGATCATTACAGAAATCGTTAGGTACTCGTCTGGATATGAGTACTGCGTATCATCCTCAAACCGATGGTCAAAGTGAAAGGACAATTCAAACACTAGAAGATATGCGCCTGTGTAGTTGACTTCGGTGCAAATTGGGAACATCATTTGCCATTATGTGAATTCTCGTACAACAACAGCTACCACACTAGTATTGCAGCTGCCCCATTCAAGGCACTGTACGGTTGTAAGTGTCGGTCGCCTATCTGTTGGACCGAAGTTGGAGACAGCCAACTGACTGGTCCTGACATCATACATGAAACCACCGAGAAGATCGTTGGTACCCAACAACGGCTGAAAGCCGCACGTGATCGTCAGAAGAGTTATGCTGACGTGAGACGCGAGCATCTCGAGTTCCAAGTTGGGGATCGAGTATTGCTCAAAGTATCACCTTGGAGAGGTGTTATCCGATTTGGAAAACGTGGAAAACTAAACCCTAGATACGTTGGACCTTTTGAGATCCTCGAGAGGATTGGTCCAGTCGCATATCGATTGCGGCTACCACCTGAGCTTGGTAGTGTGCATCCCACATTTCACATTTCTAACCTTAAGAAATGCCTGTCTGATGAGACACTCATTATTCCGCTCGAGAAATTCAAATCGATGACAAACTTCATTTTGTCGAGACACCAGTGGAGATCATGGACCGTGAGGTCAAACAGCTTAAGCAAAGTCGTATCCCAATCGTCAAAGTTCGGTGGAATTCACGGCGTGGTCCGGAATTCACCTGGGAACGGGAAGACCAGATGCGACTCAAATATCCACATTTATTTTCAAACTCCACTCACGCGCCAACTCAGAGCTGAATTTCGGGACGAAATTCTCTTAACAAGGGGAGAATGTGACACCCGTCAAATTAGGACTAGTTATTAGTTCCTAATCATTTAGAAACATATGTAATTAGCTGTGTATTAGGCTAATTATATGTATCAATATATATATTGTTGAATATATATCAGTACGCGATTAAATTAAATCGTACATTTTCAAATCGGTCAAAATCCGATTCATTTACACGGGCGTTGGTGAAAACAAATATTAAGTAATATGAAACTATTATTTAATATACTCAGTATTTATTATATATTAATTCGATAATATATAAAGTATTTGTATCGTACAAAGTAAAAACATTCGCGACAAAACTTATAAATAATGTATTATTATTGAAAATAATAATTACAATTTACATTAGACAAAAATGAAACATATTAGTTTTATTCAATCTTACTCAAACGCGACGAAACCATTCGAACCATATCCGTCATTCAAACTTAAAACAAAGATATATTTTTTATATCTCACTAAAAGTATTTTTATAAAATACTTCGAATAAAAGTATATACGATATCATTTTTAGAAATTTATCAATTAAAAACATTATACTACTTTTACGATCGGGTACAAAAACACGGGTATTCTGTACTACGCGTGGGAGCCAACCAACTCCAATAATTGGAGTTGGCCGGCCTATACTTCTTCTTCTCCTTCATTTCATCTTCATCATCAATCTATCTCTGCTCTCTCTCTCTCTCGACCTCCTTCGAAATCAAAAACAACAACAACAATATTAACAATAGCAAGATCAGCAGCAGGGCTAAGCATCATCACCATCTCCATCTTCATCTTCATCTTCTTCGGCATCATCACCATCATCCGTTCCTCATTTTTACCCGTAAGAAATCTTTCACTTTTCTTTTAAATTTCGTGTTTAAATAACATATATCATCATGTATTAGTGTTCTATCAAGTAGATTATGTTCAAAAATCGAACCTATACTCGTTTTCCCAACTGATTTCGCGAACAGACCTGAAACTGGTCCGTGAGCCGAACGGCTGGATCTGATGAGCCGAACGGCTGGAATTGATGAGCCGAACGACTAGGTTTCCCTTAGCCGAACGGCTAGGTGCTTCATAGCCGAACGGCTAGAGCTTTATAGCCGAACGGCTAGATTACTCAAACGGAACAATTTTTGTAAAAATGCCGAAGAATTTCACAAGTATTTTCAGGGTAGCTTCTCGATGAAAAATTTATTGTAACGGATTGGGCTAAAAGTCACATGGATTGGGCTAATGTAAAGGATATAACGAACTTGAATAACAACTAAACTTATACGATACGACTTACACACGAAACACATATACTTTTCTAAGTACAACAAATCATGTATAATAATAATAGTTTGAAATTATTATTACAAACCGTCACCAACGAGCCGTATACACTTTCTCAACTTCAAACATAAACATTAACCAAATGATTTGGACATAACTAGTTAATAGAATAACTAGCATAGATGGTCTGTTGAGACATCTTACCAATTAAACCTTGCGCGTTTAATACGTCCGGCAGGTTTCAACATCTAATTATTAAAACCTTGCGCGTTTAGGACGCCCAGCAGGTTTCAGTCGTTGGAGACTACATCCTTTCTCTTGTAAACCATCAATTGTGCTTGATAGCATCTCATTAGACTTAGGTGAGTCTCATAGCCCCTATTTTACTGTTTTTAACCTAGGGGTGTGAATACATGCTTCTTTTGTTTTACATGTGAACGCAAGTATCAAATATCGCTATATTCTGCATGAGTTTATCATCTAATCTTTTAAGTCCTCCAAGCATAGTTTGGTAATACTTTGTAGCATGAATGTTAGTGTATGGTACCATATGGGACTGACAATCCCCGTCCGGGTTAGCAAGCACTAACTGGTCAAACGGACGCATTATCATTTGTTCATACGTGTGTTGATTAGGCACACGCATAGAGGCACCCTCGCTCAGGCACTTAATTGTGATCCTGACACCTCAGTTAAGCTTAGACTATGTGCTCATGACAGTTATATACATCATTTATCAATTACTTATTTGTTTAATTACAAATATTCATACTTAAATCTTGCGGTTCATACAGTACACTTTATCATTAAACCTGTGAGCTCACCAGCTTTTAGCTGACCATTTTAGCGTGTATTCTCAGGTTCACAGCAGCATTAGGTCTGCTCACTCAGGATGCCCATTAGCTCGAGTCGTATTCAGACATCAAGAGATTGTCATGCATTACTATATTTTGTATAATTTAGTTATGCCATAGAATCTCTACCATTTGGATCAAGAGCTTTTGTAAACTATATTATAACAGTGTAAAACTTTTATAATATCAATGTATTTTGTAAAACGACGCATATAGAGTCGTTCATTGTATGCCTTGTGTGCTTGATATTTGATTAGTCGCGCCCCGAACCGACCCGCTTCCGCATCATAATTTGGGGGTGCGACATTAACAGTCCAAGGTTACTAATTCCTATTTTGTCTGAACGTATTTTACGAACATTACTTTACAGTGTATTGACTTTCGTAGGATATACCCGTTAGTTGTGAAGTTGTATTATCCTTTTGGAATTCCAACTGTTAAACCAGAGCTGATTCCAGTGATATGACTACCTTCGGTCATTTATGACTTCCATATATTTGTACTTTCTTCGAAAGCATTTCCAGTACTATATCAAATAAACAGTCGAATAGGGGCCATCATATCACTTTACGATTATCGTGCACTAATTATATAATGTCATCCCTACTTATAATTATCTACATCATCAACAATCACAATAATAAACTACTCGCAATATATGGCAACAAGTAAATCACATACCAAGTAATAATACATATATAAAATACGAAATAAAACAAGTATGATAAAGGTTTAGATATCACCCAGAAATAAATGCGTAGCAGCGTATTATTATGATTGATAACTCTTTCACACGTACAAAGGTTTATCTCAAATCCCTATCGTTCGTTCTAGCTCCTATATTAATCCGTAGATTAATTACAATAATTCTAGAATGAGAAAAACTATGAAATAGAAGAGAATTTGGAATGAGATTTGTGAGGGGTGTATATGAGTGTGCGTTGAAATGAACCATGGAGCCTCCTATTTATAGGAGAAAATGGGTGCATCTTAGCAACTTGGGGCACATGTTAGCAAAATGAGGAAAAGTTGCTAGCATATGTACCCTAAAGCGCGTAAAGGTCTAGCACGTGTACCTGAAGTTGCAGAAAAGGTCTAGCACGTGTACCCTGCGAGTACGGGTGAGGAAGAAAAAGTGGACGGGGGATGGGGGCCTGGTGGCCGGCGGCGGCTGCCATCCTCCCGCCCTGGTTCGCCGTCTTTCGCTCCATTTCTTAAATCGCACGTATCTTCTTCGTTTTGCGTCCGTTTTTGTCGATTATTTTTGCGTTGGATTCGTTTTTCAAAAATGAAGACTTTGATGAAAAGAAATACCTAAAATATGTCTCTGATATTTGGATGTCTCGTACGAATCGTTTGAATCTTCCGGTGTAGAATCTTCATTCTTCATCCGTTTTTGTTGATTCTTCTTCTGTTAGATTCGTATTTTGAAAACGAATATCTCAGATAAGAGAAATCTCAGTGATGGGAACTTTTTCCTTTAAATCTTGTCTCGATGTCTTGAATCTTCAAACGTGTGTGGAATCTTCGTTTTTGGTCCGTTTTGCTTGATTTTTCTAGTGCAACTCTATTTTGACCTTCGTGGCAAAGTTTCATTGATTTGAATGTTATCTGAGTCTATTTTTCAAGTATTGTTCTAGAATGAGAGAGATATTAGTAGTAAAAACGTGACTTTTTACGCAATATCAAGTATCTCACACTTAGAACTTTGCTTGTCCTCAAGCAAACTCATTCATAAAAGGCCTTTAGGAAGATTCTAATTACACGTATCTTTTAGAAGTACCGTTTCCAGTTATGAAAAAAAATTTCTAAGAAATTAAGGGTTTATAGAAGTTGATACTTTCTTCAAGCAACTTAAATGGTAATCATGACTAGGCAATCCTCGCAGTGGGTCACTCAAATCACTCAGGTGTTTAGGGTTCCTACTTGCTAGTGTCAATCACTCAGATAGCCAGTCATGCAACATTCTCGTCATAGGCTTGATCAAGAATCAAATCTTCATCACTTTGGATGAGAATGGTACTAATCTTTCAAGATTTCTTAGAAAGGAATCGGGTTTTCGGATTTGGGGGAGTTGAAGAAGGTGTGTGAAAGAGAAGATTATGGGTTTTTTCTTTCCTTGTATCTTTCTAGAAGCTTAGGTGTTTTTTCGAGAAAGTCTCTTTTGGAATTTCTCAGACTTGAAAAGACTTAATAATGCAACCCTTTTTCGGATTTGAATTTTTCCTTTTTCTGGACTTTTTGGGTAGTTCCAGCATGTATGTTTCTTTTTTTTCTTTCTTTTTCTCATTTTTCTTTTCCTTCTTTTTATCATGCCGTCCCTATGGATATTTTGTCCGAAAGGTTCCGTATGGTATTGGGTTGTGAGGTTGTATGGGATTTTCTTGTGGGAAATTTGGGAAATTTGAGAGTGTTTATGAAAATATTAGAAGATGTGGCTTCCCTAGGTTCGGGAGGAAGATATAAGGGAAGTTTTTGTTTGTGTGTGAAGCGTGAGTAGTGAGTGGATGTTTGGTGGTAAGTAGGTGTTGGGATTCCTTAGAAAGTATCGAGATAGGTTGTACCTATGCCACGAATGGCACTCATTGGTGTGATCTCGAAATGCATTACATGAGCAAGTTCTAATTCAAATGCGTATATCGGCACACACATGAAATGAAAGTAAAGCATTTTAAACATTAATGCTAATCAGGGCTCAAACCTCACGAATTGAATGTTTTGGTCAATGTGTGTCTAGCCATGTGTTGCCCTTTTAGTCCGTATCTTATTTTAAGAAAACCGGTTTGTTTCTTTAAAAACTCATTTCTTGCTGTAATTTATATTTTTTAAAAATAGAGGTTCTTAAAGAATGTTGCTTTTGAATCCAAATTTTTTAAAAATTTCTCTATTTTTAGCCTTTTTAATGGAAATATTGTTTATGTTACGGACAAGAGGTAAAACTTTCGGTTGCAGACCGTATATCCCACACTTAAAGGAACATTGTCCCTAATGTTCGAATCTATGTATTGAACACCTCTTGTCGAAGTATCCCACACTTAGAGATTCTACATATTTTTGGATTGTTACGTAATTGGAATATCGGATTAGATAATCAAGGCTTTAAATAGATAAAAAGTTGGAACGGGTTACCGCTTCATGATACGTTGTGTGTGTAACACCTGGTCAAAAAGTCAATTTTCGCGCCAAATTTAAACTTCAAATAATTGTATTTTTATATGCGATTATAACAAAGTATTCGAAAATTTTATATATAATTATATATGTATAATACTCAATGATTATTTAATAATCACAATTGAAAGAATCTGAAAGCACTCAGAAACCAAGTTACATTTTTGTAACTCAAACGAAATATTTTTTTTATTTATTTGAAATATTTACGAATTTATATAAAGAAAATTATAAATTTGAAATATTAAATTTATATTACGATCGGGTACAAAAACACGGGTATTTAATACTGCAAGTAGGGGACAACCAACCCACCCACCAAGGATGGGCCGGCCATCCCCCAACACCCCTTATCCTCATTTCTTTTTCCTTCTCTTTTCATTTTTCACACACACAAACACATTTATCCCTTTCTCACCTCTTCTCCCTCTCTCTCGGTTTACACCACCGCCACCACCGAAAATCACCACCATCTCGTCATCATCATCATCATCATCAAGAGCAACAACATCAGCTTCACCATCATCATCCTCTTCACATCATCTTCATCCTCTCCATTTTTCCTAAAAAGTAAGATTCCCTCTTTCTCTCTCTAGAAATCGTTTCTATTACTAGAAATCACTTAGATATTACAAGAATGCATGTTAGTAGCGTCTTAAAACAACAAAACGCCCAAAAATTGAGCCGAAACTCGATTTAAAGCTTAAAATCAACGAACAGGTCCTGATGTCGCATCGGACCAAAAATAGTGTTGCGACATTGTCAATGTCGCAGCACAATGTCGCAAAAATCTAATGATGTTGCATGGTGCGACGTAAACCACAATGTCGCTGTAAATCTGAACGTCGCACATTGCGACACAGCACACAATGTCGCATTCAAATTGCGAACGTCGTACGAAGCGACATACGTCCTTATGTTGCACATAGCGTCGCACGTAACATCGCACCTAATGTCGCAGGTCACAGAACCCTAAAAACCTATGATTTTCACTAAGTGTCGGGACCAGATTTTACCACTTGATTTTATTCCAAATTTGGATTTCGGATGCGTTTTTACTAAAGTAATGTGATAGAAATAAAAAATTCCCAAGCTGACCCCAGCCAGGGGCTCTGCCCCTTGTACCCCGCCAGGGGTTGCCACCCCTTGGACCCCGCTACTAGGGGCGCTGCCCCCGAACCCCTGTACACAGTTTCCAAACCTGAACGATAAATGAATACTTACACAACTCGCTTAGGCAAATTGATTTGTCTCGTACTCATAAAACCTCACGTGTTTAGGACACTAGGAGGTTACCATCGGTCAACACACGTATCGTCGGATCGCTGACAACTCACAGGTGAGTTCATAGCCCCACTCTTTCAACTGTTTTACTGTTTTCGGGGTGAGACGCATTCTCAATTACTGTTTTCGAATTAAAATAATAAACCTTTATAATTCACACTTAATCATATTACTGTTATGTAATACAAATGTGTAATACTTAGAAATTACACCCATCATAATGCTATTAAACAAAACCACTACTTAACCTAGTTAGGTTATAATTATACTTTGGTCATATTGTCACGGGACAATATTATGGAATACATTAGAACTAGTTAGTTCTACCCACATTGGACAACATCTAGATATTTACAGGTTTAGTTTTCCTCTTAGGAACTGAGACTGCCAATACACTCCAGGATCTTTAGAATGGAATTGTACTTAAACAAACGTTAATCACGGACCTCAATGTACTTGCTAGGCTGAGGCTAGGAGTACACGTTAGTAACATACGTTAGTATAGATTCCTTATACTAATACAAAATAACTAGGTGATGATTAGTCATACCTAGACTTATTGCGATACAACTAATATCTAAGTATTGTATATTCATATTTAGATACAATAAATCACTATCATATGTACATGATACCCTATTAGAGGTGTTTTTAACTTGACATATATATATATATATATATATATATATATATATATATATATATATACATAGATATATATATATACATACCCGTACTCTACCACGAGCACTTGGTGCCATCTACAATTTAGTTATGTATATAGGTATACATACAAACACAATCAAATTAGTCGGGCATGTCGTAGTACTGCCGGCTCTCATTTACAATAGTTGGGCATGTCGTAGTACTGTCGGCTCTCATTTACACTAGTCGGACATGTCGTAGTACTGTCGGCTCTCAATTACTCAAGTCGGGCATGTCGTAGTACTGCCGACTCAATTACATAATTTGCCTGTGAGCAATTCGGTCGATCCCAGATAGGCACAAAACGATGCCACGGTAGAGTGGGCACAAAACGACGCCACGGTAGTGCAGTGGGCGCAAGTACGATATCGCGGTAAAGCGATACACTCGATGGATGGGAAAGCTTATGCTCGTGATCCACACACATATACGGATGGGCGAGCTTATGCTCGTGATCTGTGCAATTAACGGATCGACAAACTTTCACGTGAGGCCGTTAACTCAGTATTTGACTAAATACTCAATCATAGTCCGTGGGACTACAATTAGGTTGCTGGATGCAACACTGTTGCGCTGCACACCGGTTGTTGGAATTTCTAATGGAGATGCAGCACAACAGTGGGTTTTAAATTTATAAGGTTGGGGCCTAGGGTTACTATTATGCTAATCAAGGGGCTAGCAAAGGACAAGTATGACCTAGGATCGTTCTTCAAAGCGCGTCAAATTGAAGCTAGGGGTTTTAGAAACTTTTATGTATTTAGTTGAGAAGAAAATAGTTGGTTTTTATTTTGGGTTTAGAGTTTCTACTCTAAATTAAATTAAGATAAACTAAAAGGTGGAGGTTACTTCGGGCGTTCAGCAATTAAAGCGATTGTCTACTATGAAGCGGTTTAGGAGTTGTTGAATATATATAGAGTTCTAATGGAGATAAGTTCGTATGTTAATGTGAGCTATTACTGCAGTCCTTCTATCGGGCTAATGCGGAGGTGTCCACAATCAGGCAAATAGAATGTCACATGGGTTGCAGAATATATTAAAGCATACACCGAAAGTTCTCTCAAATGTATACCCATATTATGTAACACCCCCAAATTTGTTGTTTTTGTTTAGCGGAAGCATTTAGTTAAGTGTAGGGGGTGCCACAATACACAGTACATGCATACGTATCAGAGCTTATGATTACAACAGAACAATATATATTAAGATGCCAAAAATAAGTTACAATGTTTTACGATTTATCAAATCGTACAAATGAACAAGTTATTAAGTTTGCAAAAGTAGATTTCGTAAATATGACTAAAATAGATTAGTTATATAAAGGAAATCCAGTTGTCAAAAGTTGGCATCCTAGTTTCATCGTGGGTCGCCTAGGGTCCGTATGTGCGGGCGGTCCTTACGTGTGCTGCTAATTCCCTGAAAAACATAGTAAAAGTCAACAACGAGGTTGAGTGAATCCACAGGTTTTATGTGTGCAATAATAGTTGGTTGTTTTCAAAGTGTTCACCAGAGTTGTTATTATTGAAATCAATTGAAGTTTGGAGACCTGTTGTCCCAAGCATACATTTAGTGGGATGTTGCCCAAAACACAGTTTATAATTCGTAGGAAAACGGTATCCTATTAGTCTTCATAGGAGTGTAAGTATCCGAGTAGTTGTTTGTAGACCTAACAATACCTAATAGTTGTTCGTAGGAATGTCAGTATCCTATTGGTCATTCGTAGGAATGTCAGTATCCTATTAGTTATTCGGTGGATCCATGTCAGTAGGATCTAGTGCCCATGTCAGTAGGGACTTTTCAATAGTTTAACAATAGTAGATCCATGTCAGTAGGATCTAGTGCCCATGTTAGTAGGGACTTTTCAATAGAAGGGAGTGTCAGTGTCCCTTGATCCATGTCAGTAGGATCTGGTCCATGTCCGTAGGACCCATCAGTTATCCAATCAGTTTCGTAAAAGCGCTGCTGGTGGTTCCCCAGCGTTTCCAAAACATGTTTATGCGTTTACAGTGTTTATAGTCTGAAAGTGTCGTTTCGTAATCATCGGTTTGCATATCAGTTTACCAGTTCAATGTACTCCACTTGTTTGAGTAAAATAGTATACAATCATGTTTATATAAAAGAGTTTGACTATGTTTTCCACCCCCAAAAGCAGTTAAAACAGTAAAAGTAGGGGGTTGTGAACTCACCTCGTGGACTATAGTGTATGAGAGCTAGCAAGTGGGTTGCCCAAATGTATCTTTTAACGTCCTAAACGTAAGAGACGGTTGTATAAGTAGTCGGTTCAATGCCAAACTATGTTCGTTGTTCACTCGTTCCAAATGGCCGTTTGTGTTAAGCGCATGTTCGCTTGGTTTGTGATGTTTTTGTAATAATAATAGTTCAAAACGACTTTTATTATTTTATTCGTATTGCCGTATGTTTTATAAAAATATATGTATATAATCTGTTCATCCATGATTTTATATCTGTTCATCCGTGATTGTATGTATTCTCGTTTTAATATTCAACTATGTATTTCTATATCCGTGAGTTTGATAGTCCGACAATAGGGAATGTCGGATGCACTGTTCATCCGACAATAGTGTTGTCGTGGAATATTTGTGCGACAATAAGGAACTGTTTATGCAACAATGGGGTATTCACGGAAAGTCTTATGCGACACCAAGGACTTTATGCGACAATAGTAGTGTCGCAAAAAGGGAATTCACGGAAAACTCTATGCGACAATAGCTAGTGTTGCAATTGCTATTCACGGAAAGCGTTATGCGACACTAAGGGTTCACGGGTTACTGTTCATGCGACAATGTCCAAGTGTCGCAGGTGATTCACGGAAGAATTAAAGGTCAAAAGTCAAACTGTCGGATTCGTAGTGTCGGATTCGTATTCTCGGAGTTTGAATTGTCGGATTTTCCTTAAGTCAGGCTCATTTCTACAGGGTGTTTGGACATTAATTTGATTAAGTTTGACTTAACTAGAATTTATGAAATTTTTACACAAAGTTCCCCTATGTCTTAGCTTTCCAAAACATATCTTTGCATCAATTTTAACACATTACAACTCGAGATAAAAATTTGCAAAGTGCAGCAGGTCCAGTGAGTCATTTTTGTGACATGTGTGTACCAATCTGGTTATATCTCAAGTTTTACGAAACTTCATGACATGTGCGCATAGGGGAATTAAAGGTTACACAAAAACACAGGTTTTCCAAGTGGTTTCATCGGTTTTTGATGGGTATTTTTCAAGATACACTAGTTCCAAGTTGACTGCATTTTTGGTCAGAAAATGCAGGCTGAACATGTACTTTTATTTTATTTCTTAAAAATAGTAAATGACCACCAAAATTCGTGTAAGTTACAGATTTGAGATCTAGACTCTTTGAACTTCGTTTTAGGCTCAAGAACCGCATGATTCCATTAAGAAATAAGTTAGTTATCATTCTTTAAAGTCGGTTTAAGTTTTGTCCGGTGGGTAAAGTCGTTGTCCGATGGTTAATCATGACTAGTTAACGTTTTTGGTCAGGTTTTTGGTCGATTTTCGAGTGAGATGAACAACAAACATGTTTATATACTTAAAGCAAGGAAATCTAAAGGAAAAGTGAAGAGTTTTACCCAAAGAAAACGTGAGCTAAAGCTGAAATACGAGTGGTGTGCAGATTTGGTCCTATCCTTGCCTCTCCTTGCAAAAGTCGATGGTAGAAGGGGCTAGATGACTGTGGCTGAGGTTGGTGGTGCTAGGAGGACGTGGGTGGTGGTGTTGGAGGTGGTGGTTCGGCTGGAATAAGCAGAGCAGAAAAGGAAGTGGTTGTTTTGTGAGAGTTGGTGCTTGTGAGGGTTGAGAGGGTTAGGGAAAACACCCAATTATGCTTCCTTAGGGCTTTGGTGGGTTTGTTTAGGGTTGGGCTGACCTAGGCTGGACCTGGGCCGTGCCAGGCCTGGTCCATGAGATCTCGGGCTCATGTGTTTCGTTTCTCAAATCTCCTATAAGTTTGGTTGTCTGTTATTCGTTAGTTGTACATTTTGGTGTGATAGTTTTGTTTACCACTTTAATATCTAACATAGGTTAATACATTTTAGGGTATCATTTATAATACTTTATTTTGAGTTTCAAAAGTATAATTTTTGACTCGTTCGGTTGTCGGGTTCATTCCGATTGTTTTGTGTGTAATAAGAATAACTAGGAACTCGTAATACTCCGCGTATTAAAATAGTGGACCTTGTTAGACTTAACTCATAAAGTAGGGAATTAGCACCAAGTATGAAAGTGATTAATGTTCGAAATTGCGTTTAAATTTGCAGGGTGTTACATATTATCTGACAGTTAATCTTGAATCCTATTCCCCAATCTCGGTCGTCAGAGATGTCCGAATCATGGCATAGTTTGTTGAATAAACAATCTTGTGAACGAGGTCTTACCCTCACCAGAATAGGTTGGACTAACTGGTCTAGGCGGTCGGATAATATGTCATCACTTATTCGTACGATTTATCAACATACTCAGGTATGCAAGAATACTGGGATGGTTTGTACTACAAATGGAAACTTAAGTAACACAATTGTTATTCGATTCATAATGCAACTACCTTCGTTCGTTCTCGACTTCCATACATTTGTACTCCGCCGTAGGCGTTTCTAGTACTATATCAGAGAACAGTCGAATAGGGGTCGTCGTATTACGCCACGATATTTAATGCCGTCTGTATTTCACTATTATGACAATCCTAAGGCAACAATCAAACAAGAACATGAAATAAGATGATCAAAGCAATAGTTCAATATAAGCGTGCAAAGTTATTATTTAAGTCGAGGATATTCCGAAAGTTGTCTCAAAAATATCGTCTATATGAATTTAATCTTAATCTACCTCTATTCCCATATTCCGTGTCTCTTGGATCCTATTTTGGTCTAGAGAACACCGACCATGCCGAACTCAATGATTCAATCTAACATAGTATAACTAAGTGACCTATATCCTATGAGTTAACTACGTTCATTTTTGGATAAGGTTTTAGTCACAACATGAGTTGGGCAGATAAACGATAAAGATTTAATTCCTACATATATTTAACCATCCACAATCTCATAACATACAACACAATTACATATTAAAACTTTCTAAATGACTATCATAGCAGAATATTGAGTTATCTAATTAATCATGGCAATTCTAGCATGCATATTTAAATTTAAATTTATTAAAGAAAGGACAAACATAATTAAATATGAAAGATAGATTAAAACCTGAAAAAGGCGTAAATAACTCGTAGCTACAAATGCGTCCCGGAGCACCTCCGTACAAGTCTTCCTAAATTAGTTAACTAGCTAATATAATTAACTAAGGAAGAATTTATAAATAAAGAAAGAAAAAGTGAGTGTGTGTGTTCCAAGGTATGGAAGGAGTGGTGTGGTGTGTTGTAGGTGTTTTTGGTGTGTCTTCCAAATGAACCAAAGCCCTCCTATTTATAGGTAAAATCCGGCTTACATTAGCAACTTGAGGAGCACTTTAGCAAAAGGTGGAAAAGGTGGTGCACCAGGTACGTACAATCGCGCAAAGGTGTGGCACCAGGTACGTACAATCGCGTAAAAGTGTGGCACCGGGTACACGAAAGGACCAAAAAGCGGAAACGAGACGGGGGAGGGGAGGCCAGCACCACCCACCAGGTGGCCGGCGGCGGCTGGTGGTTGGCCTGCGGCGGCTGGCTGCCACCCACCCCGGTTCACCGTCTTTTGTTGCGTTTCTTAATTCGCGCGTGTTTTCTTCGTTATGGGTCCGTTTTCATCGATTCTTTTTTCGTTGGATTCGTTTTTCAAAAACGATGACTTTGATGAAAAGTAATCCCAAAAGTGAGCTTCCTATATCCAGATATTGCATACGAATCATTTGAATCTTCCGGCGGGCGTAGAATCTTCATTCTTTATCCGTTCTTGTTGATTCTTCTTCTGTTAGACTCGTATTTTGAAAATGAATATCTTGGATAAGATGGATGTTGATGATGGGCACTTTAGTCTTTAAATCTTATTTTGATGCCTTGAATCTTCAAACGTGCATGGAATCTTCGTTTTTCATCCATTTTGCTTGATTTTTATCGTGCATCTTCATTTTGATCTTCTTGGCGGATTCTCATTGATTTTGATGTTATTTGAGTTAAAATGCTCAGAATCGTTCCAGAATGAGAAAGATATCGGTAGTAAAAACGTGACTTTTTACGCGATATCAAGTATCCCACACTTAGAGTTTTGCTTGTCCTCAAGCAAATTGTCAGAAAAAACTGCTTTGAAAGTTTGGAAGGGTGTCTTCATATCCTGGAGAGCTTTGATTCCTGTAGGATTGGTGAAAAGATTTTAAACGGGGTTTTAACCTTTGATGCTTTCCCAAACTACTGGTTCTGACAAGCTCTCTTTTCAATCTTCGTGATGTAAGATATACATGACTGGGGCCCTCTATAACACCCCCAAATTTATGGTTTAGCGGAAGCAAGCTTTGGGGTGCTACTAATCAATAATCAAAACACACAAGGCATATAATGAACGACTCTATATGCGTCGTTTTATAAATACATTGATAATATAAGTTTTACAATGTATAAATGTTCACAAATGCCCAATAATTACAATGTTTAGAAATTAATCGGCATAACTTAGTTACAAAATGTAGTAATGCAAAATAATCTCCTGATGTGTATGCTGACTCGAGCTATGGGCATCCTGAGTGAACAGGTCCTACTGTTGTTGGGTACCTGAGAACACATGCTAAAAAGGTCAGCTAACGCTGGTGAGCTCACAGGTTTGCATAATAATTATGTAAGTGTGAACCACAAGATTTAATAATAACCGTTTGAAATGAATTAAATGATGTATATGTCTGCCATGAGGTCATAGTCTACGCTTAACGGGGGTGTCAGGATCACAGTAAAGTGCCTGATCATGGGTGCCTCCGGGCGAGTGTCTAATACACACTCGTATGAACAAAAGTTAATGCGTCCGTTTAACCAGTCAGTGCTTGCTGACCCGGACGAGGATGGTCAGTCCTATATGGTATCATACACTAATATTCGCGCTACTTAAAGTATTACCAGAACTATGATCGTAGAGGACTTAAAAGTGATTAGAAAACAGCTCACGCAGAATATAGCGAGTTTTATACTCGTGTTCACGTGTAAAACAGTTAGAGCATATATTCCCACTCCGGGAGTAAAAACAATAAAAGTTGGGGCTATGAGACTCACCTGAGCCTGAAGAGTTGCAATGAAGCAAATGTGGTGAAGTAAAATGGGGTGTCCGAAGACTGTAACCTGCCGGGCGTTTATAACGTGCAAGTTTAAATAAAATAAGTAGGTATCTTAAAAGATAACTTATGCTAGTTGTTCATCCAACTAGTAATGTCCAATGATTTGATTTGATTGGTAAGTTCGAGTTTTGAAAACGTGTACGAACCGTTGGTGACTGGTTGTAATAATTCTCTCATTAATATTGTTATGATTTTTGGAGTGTTATACTTAAAAAGGATTCACAGACTTTAGGTGATGGGGGTCCGGGGGCATCGCCCCTGGTTAGCGGGGTCCCAGGGGTGGCAACCCCTGGTCGGGTCCAAGGGGTTGGCCTCTGGCTGGGGTCGAGATATTATTATATAGTGAAAAACGCTTCTAAGATCTGAATTTGGGTAAAATCAAGTGATAAAATTTTGAGGTCTTGACACTTAGTAAAAATCTTGGTTCTGTTTTATGCGACACTTATAGCGACACTTAGGGTCTATGCGTCACTCAGGAAGCTTCACATAAAATGAGAAATTCTGGGGTACTAGCGTCACTTGAGGAAGTGATGCATGAGATGCAACACTTAACCAAGTGCCAGGTGTGAGTGTCGGGTAAAGGTGTTAAACGTCTGATATCGCGTAAAAAAGTCACGTTTTTACTATCGATATCTTTCTCATTCTGGAATAATTCTTGGCACTTTAACTCAAAAACATTACAAATCTGTAATATTATGTCAAGATGGTAAAAACAAGGTTGCATGATGAAAATCAAGCAAAACGGGCAGAAAACGAAGATTCCACGCACGTTTGAAGATTCCAGACATCAAAACGATATTTCAAGACCAAAGAGCCCATCACCAACATCTATCTGACCTAAGATGTTCGTTTTCAAATTACGAATCCAACAGAAGAAGAATCAACTAAAACTGACGAAGAATGAAGATTCTACGCACTACGGAAGATCCAAACAATTCGTACGACACATCTAAAGTTCAGAGACATATTTTTGGGATTTCTTTTCAACAAAAGCTTCGTTTTTGAATTACGAATCCAACGCAAAAAGAATCAACGCAAACGAACGCGTAACGAAGAAAACACAGACGAATCGAGAAACGAGGCAACGGGCAGCGATCGGTGCGGGTGGCAGCCAGCCGCCGCCGGCCACCACCCAGCCGCCACCGGCTGCCATGGTGCCACCGCCGGCTGCCACTCACCCGTACAGGTTGCACTTTTTTGTCCTTTTTCATACCCGGTGCTAGACCTTTTCCTACTTTTCGTACCTAGTGCCACTACCTTTTTCACCTTTTGTACCTGGTGCCACTACCTTTTCCACCTTTTGCTATCATGAGCTTTGGGGTGCTAACTTGAGCCGAATTTCCTCTAGAAAAAGCTGCCCCTAGCTCTCATTTCACACACACCAACTCACACACTCATAAACTCTCTCATATTTACACTCCCATTCTTCCATTTTCACTTTCTCACTCTAAAAGTCTCTTATATTTTAGTCTAGGGTTATTGTAATTAATCTACGGATTAACATAGAGGTTAGAGCGAACGTTAGGAGTTTGGAGATTCATCTTTGTACGTGTGAACGAGTTGTCTGTCATAATAATACGCTGCTGCGCATTTATTTCCGGGTGATATCGAAACCTTTATCATACTTGCTTTATTTCATATTTTAATTATGTATTATTGCCTTGTATGTGATTTGTCTATTGCCATGAATTGCGAGTAGTTTATTATTGTGATTGTTGATGATGTAGATAATTATAAGTAAGGATGACGTTATATAATTAAGTGTACGACAATTGTAAACGTGATGTAACGGCCCCTATTCGACAGTTTATCTGATATAGTACTGGAAACGTTTTATACGGAGTACAAATATATGGAAGTCGATAAACGACCGAAGGTAGTTACATCACTGGAATCAGCTCTGGTTTAACAGTTGGAATTCCGAAAGGATAATACAACTTCACAACTAACTGGTATATCCTACAAAAGTCAATGCACAATGAAATGATGTTCGAAAACACGTTCAGATAAAATAGGAATTAATGACCTTTGTATCGTTAAGACATTATGAACTTGAGTTTAATTTATGGAGTACCCTTTCTAGTTATCCACGTGACTGCAACCTAGTAATTAGGACTTGATCAATCTTAATTATGGTAAGTAGTTATCTGTGCCCATGACATGTAACAAGTAAGACACAGTGAACCCACTCGTTGTACATATTAGGTTTACATTTCTGCATCGCTTTACATTTAGTTAGTTTAGAGTGTCACATTCACCGTCAATTACTCCTGACCGCATGTCTGATGTAAGAAGCAGTCGAACTACCATGTAAAGTACACTGTCCGATTACTGAAAGGCATGGCCTGCATATGAAACACGTTTTTATAAACTGCGAATAATCTAGGGATGTATAACTGTTTGAAAAGGAGAACTCAAGTCATAAGTTGAAGTAACCAAACCTTAATGCATAAAACAAGACATAGGAATAAGGATAACATCCTCGTGATTTAAATACCTTAAAACACTAAGCCTTACACAATCGGCGGTCAAAACATAAAAAGTTATTAATCTGCATGCTAATAAAATACTAAACTATTTTAGGGGTTAAGAAAGGTCGGACCTATGAGACGATACGTTACTGATTCATGCACCTCGGCGTCAAGCCAAAATAGGTTGTTTATCTTTCAACTAGATAAGTATTGGAAGTTTACGTATTGCTCCGATCAGAATCACGATAACCTAGTTCCTAGTGACATGCCAATGGGAAATTTAATTGGTAAGGTTCTAGAGTTTACACCTAATAGTTTAGACCATTACATTTAGCATTGTCCCTGTTTAATCTATCATCCTGAAACATTAATTATCAAAATCTCAGCAATCACATGTTTATCTTTATCTGCTTTCCTGTAATTTACTTTTCTGCATTTTAATTACCTGTTTTAGTTTAAAACCCCCAAACCTACCTACATTGTTCCATCCTAAATATCTCCTACCGAAAGCCCCAGCTTTAATCACCCACACGTTTGGATTCATAGAACGATCTTAGGTCATACTTACCGCTTACTAACCAGAGTAGGTAGTACGCATAATTTAAGCCCAGCAAAATATAAATTTTAAAACCCCTGCTGCGCCCGCATCACCATCAGGAATCGCAACGACACTGAACCGATGGTTGCGGGCGCAACAAGTTTTTGGCGCCGCTGCCGGGGAATCACAAACGTACGATTCAAAGCCGCCTTAAAGAGTTATATTTAGGAGACCCTTCCGATTGAAATCTTCTTAGAAATCTTTCGAAAGTTAATTTAAGTGATTAGCATTAATTAATTAGTTAGGATAACTTTAAAAATGACAACTCGAAAACCCACTTCTTGCTTCATTTCAATGGATGATACGGAATTCTTTGACTACTTAGAAAAAGAGTTAGGATCTGATTTCTTTTCACCTTCTTCCTCTAAAACTAAGGAAATCTCCGACACCTAAGATGAATATAGGACCTCACTTTCAATTCCAAAACATTGCCTGGATTTTGATGACACGGACCAGTTACCTGACCTTGCATCATCTCCAGAAGATCACTCGCCAACTTTACACCTACCTGATCTACCCAATTCTTCCTACTTCGATTATTTTCCTGAAGATAATTCTGAAGAAAAACCTCCGAAGTCTTGTGACTTAATCACCCTCATTCCTGAAACATCGGTGTATTCTCAAACTACACCCGATTCTCGGAATTACGGCATCTTTCCATTCATTTCACACAAACACCAATACACCATTTACCAAGTGGTGGATAAAGTTCCATCAGTCAAGCTGGAACAACCTTGTTTTGAAGAACGCCACCTCGGTGTTTCTTTCAATCCTTCCCGTAGGGTAGATGTCTATATAGCATTCGTCAGGCAGTTAACCTATGCCGATCTCCCATATTCCTACGAACAACGAGAAACGATTGCCACATTAGAAAAACAAGTAGAATTCCTTCTTCGCCTGTCAAGTCATGAATGCGAAAGCACTTCCACAAATTTCAGAGACCAAGAACTAAAGTTTATAGCAGATTTAGATTTACTTTTCGAATCACTCGCTGACATGGATTTTCTTCCAACATCTATGATGTTAATCAATCACAGTGTCGCCGCAATGATCAACAAACTTGAGTTCTGGGAAGAACAAGATCCGATGATCTCTATCGTCATTTTTGGTAAAATTCCTTTCTTTGTTGACCCCGCCTCTTACCTGATCTCCAAATTACGAGACGTTTTTCCTGATTCCACCAATGAAAGAATCGACACAGTTTTCTTCGTAAAAAGAAAAGAACTTTACGTTAAGCTTACTCGAATCTTTGCCTTTACCAAATACCCTTTCACTTCCGTACAAAAATCCACAATCAGTGAACTCTGTAGGATAGTTAAGTCTACAACCGGAGACCCTGATTCACAGGAAGAGAATGCATATCTGGAAGTCATGAATAAACTCACTCACGATCTTAATTACAAAGATCAAGGTCCACGCGTCGGTTTGTCAAACCCTAAAAAGATAAGGAAGGCGTACAATAAGTTAATTGGTGATCTTATCAATTTAGGATACGAAGAACGAGAAGTCCTAGGATTAGAGAATCGTCATTACTATTTAGTTTATAACACCATTTTGGAACTTTCAAAATGTTTTGTGCTGAAAAAGGTTCGCTTAAGGGAGCAAATCTCGACCCTTTCCCTATGGAGGGATCGGAACGAATCTTAAAACAATTCCTTCCAAAAAAGGTCGAAGCTCGCGGCTTTAAATGAGCATATTTTAGTATAAATACAGTAATATAATAAAATTTTGAAAGTTTCCTTTGAAAAAAAAAACCTTTTTAAATTTTTGCTTGAAAACACATGCGCGACAACAAGAACGTACAACGATAAGCTTTTAGCCGAAACATGTACATTCAACAAGTCCACGTTAGACAACTAATTTTAAAAAAACTAAAAATAGTTTAAGTTTAATATCTCAAGATTGCTTTTAATTGTTCCACAAAAATTTACGCGCTTCTTAAATTGTTTATAACGTAACGAAAGACTAACAAGTAACTAGTTACAATAAATACGTTTAGGATTCGTAATCATTATTAGTGGGACATTAGGAATTAATCTAGGGAAGTACTTAGAAGTACATAGGGGACCATGTAAGGAATATGGTACATGGGAGTATGACAAATATTCTCATGGACCACAAGCCTTCCATTTGATCCCATAATTCAAAAATAACACAAAAAAAACTTCTCTTCTCCTTCCTCCCTCACCCTAAAAACCGACCACCCTCAATCCACCATGGATCACCACTCAATCTTCACCAACCTCTCTAATTTCATGTCCTTTTGAACTCCTCATTGCATGATATTCTCGATTGTACGTTCGTTTTGAAGCATAACATACTAAAACAAGGTATGATCATGAAAAACCCACTTTGAACTTAAAATGTCTTATTTTAGGAAGTTAGCTAAGATAGTAGCTAGGAGTTAGTATTTTTCTTGGTTGAATGCTTAGAAATTACATGCTACTACCACTTACCCTTGGTAATTCATGCTAGTTTGGATCTTTCAAGAAGATGTACCTTAACCTAGTAATT
Source organism: Pseudognaphalium luteoalbum (assembly GCA_963422505.1). Taxonomy (NCBI): domain Eukaryota; kingdom Viridiplantae; phylum Streptophyta; class Magnoliopsida; order Asterales; family Asteraceae; genus Pseudognaphalium; species Pseudognaphalium luteoalbum. Next base: position 66,058,360 of record OY730198.1, read on the forward strand.
AAATTAGCTTGATTAAGTACTAGTTGTTAGATATTTAAGTAATTGTGGTGTTTTAAATAATTGCCCTATGTTAATTGCGTAATGCGGATAAATTAGGATTAGCAAATTTGACTTTTCAAAGTTAACAAAAAGTTAACTAGCATGCTTCATTAGAATAGTAAATTAAGATTACTTGAAAACTCTTGCTTACTATGACACTTGTACTTGCTTGACTAGTCAAAATAGGCAATATAGAATTATTACTAGAAACAAAAGTCTTGAATAAAACCAAACACATGGATGACATAACTTTTGTGCATGACCTAGCTTGTTATGTAGTAGGAAAATGCCTAAAAATAATGTTTACATGTTTAGGTTATAATTTTGGTATGCGGACAAATTGGAATTATCGTCTGAAGTAAGTTTTGACCTAAAAGTCAATTTGAAGTATTGCATTATAAAAAAAAAAAAAATTAATTGCGATTTTTATTCAAAAACCTTACTTCAAGTTGAACTTTTAAAAGTCAAAAACCTACAATGAGACTATAAACTGTGAAATAATGACATTTCAAATTTGGCTAAACACCCGACTTTGTAAACAACATTACTTCACAAGTTAAGTTACCGCCATCCCATGACTATATGTTTTCACAGATTGATGATTGCCTTACTATTGTTACTTGGGGGCATTTGATATTTATTGTAATTTTTGGACTGTCAAGAATTTAAAGCCTTCATTTTGAATTTTCCATTAGAAAATTCGAGAAGCGCTTTAAATTTCACCTTTCTTAAGACCTATTACTTTAAAATTTTCATGTTCTCAGGTACTATGAAGAAAAAGCTAAAACCAGCACGTCCACTTACAGGATCTCTTGCATACCTTAGTGCAACACCAGCATACGATCGGATGGCATGAATATGGAGAGATAAACCTTTTGGCCGTTTTAGATATGTAGATTGGGAAAAGCTACAGTTATTGGGGTTCAGGCAGAAATTAGAGAGTCTACTCAGTTACTCAATAGAGGGTCAGCAATTTGAGTCTTTCAAGAGATTGTTCAGCATTGACGAACCGGTGTATATGGAGATGATCACCGAGTTCATGACCACCTATACATTTGAGCCAGGGAGTAGAGTTGGAGACGGGGTGATCACGTTTAGATATATGGGGAGCCTATTCACCTTGTCATTGGCTCAGTTTGCACGTCACCTAGATCTCTATACTCCAGAAGAGATAGATTCACCCCTGTTTACTGATGGAGCCACCACGATTTCTCTCACGACTACTACCGCAGAGGCATGGAGTCATTGGTCACCAAAGCCATATTTCTCGGGTATTAAAGCTACCCAGCTCACAGACCCAATTATGCAGATTTTGCATAAACTACTGGCTTGTTCGCTTGATGGGAAACATACGTCTAATGGCCGAGTGTCTGAGTTTGATGTTATCATGATGGCATGTATCCTCGAGAGGAGAAACCTTCAGGTTGCCCATCTAGTTGCTCAGCGGATTTTGGAAGAAAAAGAGTTTGGTGCAAGAAGATCATTCATGGGCCCAGTAATTACTAGGTTAATTCAGAAAATGGGATTGATTTGGACGACGGAAATAGTAAAGTTTAAAAGCCTTCCAGGATGGAGTGCCCAACCAATAGACTATGATTTCTTAAGGAAAATGGATATACTTAGGATTCTGAAGGATGGTACCATTTACATCAGGGCACGATCATCAGACCCTGAGAGTATTAATACATTGGTAGCAGGTCTAGTCCTACCCAGGGAGTCCAGAAAGAGGAAGCAACCGAGAGAGGCCCGAAGTTCACACTCTGATTCAGATGAGGATGCACGAGATTCCGATGTCCCAGTTGCACCACCACAGCCTACTAGGCCAGGACCTTCTGTCCCAGCCCCTAGAGCTAGGATACCAGCTTACATATACCATTACGGGACACCCCCAGGACCCGATTACTGGTACTGGCTGATGCAGATGCAAGTCAGAAGCTACAGAGCTATGAGGCAGCAGATTGCAGGGATACCAGTGAGCCCACTTCCAGACATACCGTGCAGGATGGGCCGAGCCCCACCACATTTGTATCCCCCTGCAGCTCCTACCCCAGCACCTCGCCGACATCCAGTCCATGGCCATGGTTTACCACCTCGGACAGTCCCACTCAGGACACAGGCACCGCAAGCACAGATCCCCCCTCAGAGACAGCAGATTCCCTCAGTCGTCGGCTCAGCTAGAGGATAGGCTTCGAGTAGCAGTAGGATATCCAGAGCCCCTACTTGAGCCACTTTTGTTCAGAGTCATAGGATTCTTAGGACCAACAGTCCTACAGCTGCACCGATTGCTCCAGTATCTTCTCACAGACAGACCGATCTATTCAGAGAGCACTCTCAGCAGGGGATACATGAGACTCCACTCTATAGCTTTGACATGCCCGTAGGGGAGTTTGTTGACCAGTTGATAGATGACGGGATATTCACCGTGGGTACACCAGACGCAGAGGATGATAGGGATGCATCAGATAAGGGCACCAACTATCAGCACGATGACTCTTCATCAGATGAGACATCTCCCATAGCATCTTCGACTGCAGTACCACCACCAGCGGAGCAATAGATTGCTCCGCCTTCTTACTTCTTTCTATTTTCTACCAAGACTTTATTATTATTATATGTACTGTGGATGCATAGACATCACATCTATCCAGTTACTACTTTATCATTTTATTACTTTATTTTTCTTATCAGCAGCTATTACTTGATTGAATTGAGTGGTTTGTTTGAAAAAACTATAGAAGACCTAAGCAAGGAAGGACTGTGGACCATGCAATGAAGAATGCCGAGCACCATAAGCTACGAGCCGCGGACCAGTAACCTTCCAACAAGGTGCCGATAACGTGCACAGCAAAAGCGGTACACCGTTCTAAATCCCTCTACCCGTTTTGATTAACTCATCCGATATTCCAAACACTAAGTGTGGGATAATAAAAACCACACTACACTTACGAAGCAATCCAATAATAAGTAGAATCTCTAAGTGTGGGATACTTCAACAAAGAGGTACTCAACAAATGGATTCGAACATTAGGGACAATGTTCCTCTAAGTGTGGGATATACGGCCTTCAACCGCAAGTTTTTACCTCTTGTCCGTAAGTCAAACAACATTTTTAAGGCTAAAAATGGATAAAATTTCAAAATTTTCAGATTCAAAAACATCGTTCTTTGGAAATCCTATCTTTCAAAATTATAAATTATAGCAAGGAACGAGTTTTGACAACGAAACAAAACTATTTTAGAATAAGATACAGACGAAAAGGGCAACACATGGCTAGGCGCCGATATACGCATTTGAATTAGAACTTGCTCTTGTAATACATTTCGAGATCACACCGATGAGTGTCATACGTACAACCCATCTTGATAACTTCTAAGGAATCCAAATACCCTTCCACCATCAAACATCCACCCACTCAACACTCACTCTTCACACCCAATTAAAACCTCCTAACATTCGTCCTGAACCTACAGAAGTTTCATTTTCCAACGAATTCTCAAAGATATTCTTGATTTTCCAAGACTTCTGCAGCCTAACACAAAGCCATCGGAGCATTCCCCAAAGGATGAGCATCATCCGTAAAAGGAGCTCCAAGAAAAGAAATTCAGCAAAAAGCTTATATCGGAGCGTTCCCCAAAGGATGAACATCATCCGTAAAATGAGCTCCAAGAAAAAGAAATTCAGCAAAAGCTGCTCAAAAAAAAAAAAAAAAAAGCCCAAGGATCAAGAAAAAGGCTATGTAGTCCTTTCAGAATCTGAGAAATTCCAGAGAAACTCTCTCAAGAAAAGTTTCGAGAAAATACAAGGAAAACCCTCACACCTTCTTCACACCAAAAACATCTGATTCCTTCCTAGATATCTCGAAAGGTTAATACCGTCCTCATCAAAAGTGATGGAGATTTGATTCTCGATCAAGTCTATGACGAGAATGCTGCATTTGCCTAGTCATGATCATCATGTTGCTCGAAGAAGCTATCAAATTCAATAAACCCTTAGTTTCCAGTAAAAACTCTTTCATAACTAAAACTTTATATTCTTTGGAAAGAGGTATCTCTAAAAAACTGATGCAATTAGAATCATTCCAGAAGCTTTTAAGAATGAGTTTGCTTGAGGACAAGCAAAGTTCTAAATGTGGGATAATTGATATCGCGTAAAAAGTCACGTTTTTACTATCGATATCTTTCTCATTCTGGAACAATTCTTGGCACTTTAACTCAAAAACATTACAAATCAGTAATATTATGTCAAGATGGTAAAAACAAGGTTGCATGATGAAAATCAAGCAAAACGGGCAGAAAACGAAGATTCCATGCACGTTTGAAGATTCCAGACATCAAAATGAGATTTCAAGACCAAAGAGCCCATCACCAACATCTATCTGACCTAAGATGTTCATTTTCAAATTACGAATTCAACAGAAGAAGAATCAACTAAAACGGACGAAGAACGAAGATTCTACGCACTCCGGAAGATCCAAATGATTCGTACGACACATCTAAAGTTCAGAGACATATTTTTGGGATTTCTTTTCATCAAAAGCTTCGTTTTTGAATTACGAATCCAACGCAAAAAGAATCAACGCAAACGGATACGTAACGAAGAAAACACGCACGAATCGAGAAACGAGGCAACGGGCAGCGATCGGTGCAGGTGGCAGCCAGCCGCCGCCGGCCACCACCCAGCCACCGCCGGCTGCCATGGTGCCGCCGCTGGCTGCCACTCACCCGCACGGGTTGCACTTTTTTGTCCTTTTTCGTACCCGGTGCTAGACCTTTTCCTACTTTTCGTACCTGGTGCCACTACCTTTTTCACCTTTTGTACCTGGTGCCACTACCTTTTCCATCTTTTGCTATCATGAGCTTTGGGGTGCTAACTTGAGCCAAATTTCCTCTATAAAAGGCAGCCCCTAGCTCTCATTTCACACACACCAACTCACACACTCATATACTCTCTCATATTTACACTCCCATTCTTCCATTTTCACTTTCTCACTCTAAAAGTCTCTTATATTTTAGTCTAGGGTTATTGTAATTAATCTACGGATTAACATAGAGGTTAGAGCGAACGTTAGGAGTTTGGAGATTCATCTTTGTAAGTGTGAACGAGTTGTCTGTCATAATAATACGCTGCTGCGCATTTATTTCCGGGTGATATCGAAACCTTTATCATACTTGCTTTATTTCATATTTTAATTATGTATTATTGCCTTGTATGTGATTTGTCTATTGCCATGAATTGTGAGTAGTTTATTATTGTGATTGTTGATGATGTAGATAATTATAAGTAAGGATGACGTTATATAATTAAGTGTACGACAATTGTAAACGTGATGTAACGGCCCCTATTCGACAGTTTATCTGATATAGTACTGGAAACGTTTTATACGGAGTACAAATATATGGAAGTCGATAAACGACCGAAGGTAGTTACATCACTGGAATCAGCTCTAGTTTAACAGTTGGAATTCCGAAAGGATAATACAACTTCACAACTAACGGGTATATCCTACGAAAGTCAATGCACAATGAAATGATGTTCGAAAACACGTTCAGATAAAATAGGAATTAATGACCTTTGTATCGTTAAGACTTTATGAACTTGAGTTTAATTTATGGAGTACCCTTTCTAGTTATCCACGTGACTGAAACCTAGTAATTAGGACTTGATCAATCTTAATTATGGTAACTAGTTATCTGTGCCCATGACATGTAACAAGTAAGACACAGTGAACCCACTCGTTGTACATATTAGGTTTACATTTCTGCATGGCTTTACATTTAGTTAGTTTAGAGTGTCACATTCACCGTCAATTACTCCTGACCGCATGTCTGATGTAAGAAGCAGTCGAACTACCATGTAAAGTACACTGTCCGATTACTGAAAGGCATGGCCTGCATATGAAACACGTTTTTATAAACAGCGAATAATCTAGGGATGTATAACTGTTTGAAAAGGAGAACTCAAGTCATAAGTTGAAGTAACCAAACCTTAATGCATAAAACAAGACTTAGGAATAAGGATAACATCCTCGTGATTTAAATACCTTAAAACACTAAGCCTTACACAATCGGCGGTGAAAACATAAAAAGTTATTAATCTGCATGCTAATAAAATACTAAACTATTTTAGGGGTTAAGAAAGGTCGGACCTATGAGACGATACGTTACTGATTCATGCACCTCGGCGTCAAGCCAAAATAGGTTGTTTATCTTTCAACTAGATAAGTTTTTGAAGTTTACGTATCGCTCCGATCAAAATCACGATAACCTAGTTCCTAGTGACATGCCAATGGGAAATTTAATTGGTAGGGTTCTAGAGTTTACACCTGATAGTTTAGACCATTACATTTAGCATTGTCCCTGTTTAATCTGTCATCCTGAAACATTAATTATCAAAATCTCAGCAATCACATGTTTATCTTTATCTGCTTTCCTGTAATTTACTTTTATGCATTTTAATTACCTGTTTTTAGTTTAAAACCCCCAAACCTACCTACTTTGTTCCATCCTAAATATCTCCTACCGAAAGCCCCAGCTTTAATCACCCACACGTTTGGATTCATAGAATGATCTTAGGTCATACTTACCGCTTACTAACCAGAGTAGGTAGTACGTATAATTTAAGCCTAGCAAAATATAAATTTTAAAACCCCTACTGCGCCCGCATCACCATCAGGAATCGCAACGACACTGAACCGACGGTTGTGGGCGCAACAGCGTGACTAGGCAAGTGACGGTACAAATCAGATTTAGGTTATTGTCGTCAGTTAGGCAAGTGATGCTAGAAGTGTTGGTAAGTAGTGTTAGGCGTCACTGGACAAGTGACGGATGTAAGTGTCGGGAAAAAGGGGTTTTATGCGGCACTTAGGCAAGTGACGCAAATTTAGGGCTTTATGTGTCACTTAATGCGGCACTTAAGTGACTCACGAAGTGACAATATACTGGTCTGTCCTATGCGACACTTATGTCTGTTCGACGGATTTTGAGCCAAAAACGAGTTTTCTGGTTTCCGTTTGGTCCGATTCTTTTACCCAACCCTTAGATGGACATTATGAGCTTAAATAAACAACTTTCAAGTAAAAATGTACAATATCGAAGAATTTCGAGATTTGTCGGGAACCTTACAAGTTCACGCGGAATTTTTCGAAAAGATGGAAATGTAGATCGTGACTCCGTGAATCTTTTCTTCCAAACGAGCGAGACGATCCGAGTAAGTGTGGTGGTGTTATTTTGATGATATAAGAGGTGGTGGTGGTGGTGGTTGTCTTGAAAGAAAGAGAGAAAAAGAAAGGAAGAAGGAGAGAGGGAAGGGGGAAATGAGGAAAAAGGAGGGAGGGGAGGGGGTTTTGATGAAGCCTCCTCCTTTTTCGCCCCTGCGTTTGCGCTCCGTGTGGTGTTCGTTTTTCCGATCGTTTAAACGTTTAACTTAATTATTTGTGCGTTTAAATATATGTTTTAAAATACGAATGTTTTATCAATATTTTGTTGAAGTATTTTACCGATAACCTTATAATTGATTTATAAAATATATCTTAACTTCGTTTTGATTGTTTGCGCGTTTAGTATTTTTAATCGCGTAGACTTTGTTCGTACTATACGAATTAGTTATGAAATATTATCAAAATAATATTTGTGATATAATAGCGTTATTAAATAATGTTATATTATTTAATAAAATTGTTCACCAACGTCCGTATTAATTGAATCGAATTACCTTCGATTTGAAATGCGCTCGATTTAACCAAATCGCGTAATTGTATATATTCAACAATATATATTATTTGATATACAAATTAGCCTAACACAGTACTAATTACATGTATTACAAAAATGATTAGGACCTAATGACTAGCCATAATTTGGCGGGTGTTACATTCTCCCCTTGTTAGAAGAATTTCATCCCGAAATTTAAGTCTGAGTAGTCGTGTGAGTGGAGTCGGAGAAAAGTTGTGGATATTTGAGTCGCATCTGATCCTCTCATTCCCAGGTGAATTCTGGACCACGCCGCGAATTCCACCGGACTTTGACGATAGGAATACGGCTTTGTTTAAGCTGTTTGATTTCGCGATCCATGATCTCCACTGGTGTTTCAACGAAATGAAGTTTATCGTCGATTTGGATTTCCGCGAGGGGAATGATGAGTGTTTTGTCGGATAGGCATTTCTTTAAGTTAGAAATGTGGAAGGTAGGATGCACACTACTGAGCTCGTCAGGTAGATGCAATCGATAGGCGACTGGACCGATCCTTTCCAGGATTTCAAAAGGTCCTATGTATCTGGGGTTTAGTTTCCCGCGTTTACCGAAACGGATGATGCCTTTCCAAGGTGATACTTTGAGTAATACCTGGTCTCCAACCTGGAACTCGAGTTGTTTGCGTCTCACGTCATCATAACTTTTCTGATGATCACGTGCGGCTTTCAGCCGTTGTTGGATACCAACGATTTTCTCGGTGGTTTCATGAATAATTTCTGGACCGGTGAGTTGGCTGTCTCCCACTTCGGTCCAACAGATGGGTGACCGGCACTTACGACCGTAAAGTGCCTCGAATGGTGCAGCTCCGATACTGGCATGGTAGCTGTTGTTATATGAGAATTTACACAAGGGAAAATGGTGTTCCCAATTTGCACCGAAGTCAACTACGTATGCTCATAGCATGTCTTCTAGTGTTTGGATGGTTCGTTCACTTTGGTAGTCGGTTAGTGGATGATACGCGGTACTCATATCGAGGCAAGTACCTAAAGATTTCTGTAATGATTGCCAAAAGTGTGAGGTGAAACGACTATCCCTGTCGGAGATAATCAAGATAGGAATGCCGTGTCGGGATACAATTTCTTTCAAGTAGATTCAGGTGAAGCGTTCCATTTTATTGGTTTCCTTGATGGCGAGAAAATGGGCGGATTTGGTGAGACGATCAACGATTACCCAAATGGTATCGCAACCGCTTGACGTCTTTGGGAGCTTGGTGATGAAGTCCATGGTAATTTGTTCCCATTTCCATTGAGGTATGTCCAGTTGTTGAAGTAAGCCAGAAGGTTTCTGGTGTTCGATTTTGACTTTTGAGCATGTGAGGCATTTACTGACATTGGTGGCGATTTCGACTTTCATGTTTGGCCACCAGTATAATTCCTTGATACCAGGATACATCCTGTCGGATCCAGGGTGTATGGAGTATTTGGATTTGTGGGCTTCGTCCATTACTAAGTCTCGGAGATTCCCGAAACACGGTAACCAGATTCGGTATGCGAAGTATTTAACCCCGTTGAGTTTGGTTTCGAATTGTTTTTCCATGTTTCGCAACCCTTCATTTTTGATATTTTCAGGTTTTAAGGCTTCGATTTGAGCGGCGAGGATTTGAGTGATAAGATCATTGTGGATTGTAATGCTGAGGGCTCGGACTCGAAGTGGTTTCGGTCGTTCCTTTCGGCTGAGGGTGTCGGCAACAACAATTGCCTTGCCAGGGTGATATTTGATCTCACAGTCGTAATCGGTAAGCAACTCGACCCAACGACGTTGCCTCATGTTGAGATCTTTCTGATGGAGAATGTGTTGAAGACTTTTGTGGTCGGTAAAGATCGTGCACTTAGCGCCATAGAGGTAGTGTCTCCAGATTTTGAGTGCAAACACTACGGCTCCTAGTTCAAGGTCATGAGTGGTATAATTCTTTTCATGAATTTTGAGTTGTCGGGAGGCGTAGGCGATGACTTTGTCTCGTTGCATAAGTACGCAACCGAGACTTTGATGCGAAGCATCGCTGATAAGCATCAAATAGATACTATATTCTATATTATTTATCCCTATATTTGTATACATTTTATGCATTAATATAATTTTAGATACTTATTTTGTTAATATTTGCAGAAATGTATTTTTAATTGAAGATTGGAGAAAAAGACCGAGAATAAGACCGAAACTGAAGAGATTAAAGCAATTGAAGAAAAGAAGATCTAAACCTTTAAGAAATAAAGACTAAAATGATAATATTAAAGATTTTTGGGCCAAGAAAACAAGTGAATCCGGTTAAAGAAGAAAAAGAAGGCCAATTTGAAGCCCAAGCCGTTTATGGAATTTTCTGGAATTTAAGTCCAACCGGCGGTTGGGAGTCCCAACCGGCGGTTGGGGATAAAGGTTCAAAGCGGTGGAGAAAGCGCAGAGTTGGAGTAATACTCAATTAACTCCAATCGGCGGTTGGAGGTCCCAACCGGCGGTTGGAGGGTCGGCCAGGATTAGTATAAATAGGGGCTTAGTTTTGATTAAACGATATACGATTCTTAGAATTAAAAGTCGAATATTAAGGTTTAAGGTCGACTTTAGGTGCGAATTTGGAGGCTAAGGAGCTAGGGTTTGAAGATTTTCAACCTTAGGAAGAGCTAGTTCGTCAATTGGTTCGGTTTCTTTATCCTTGTAGCTTCACTAACCTTTTGGGTTACTATGGATATTGTTTATTTGAATTAATTGCTTGTTAGATTTTCGTTATGAATGTTTAAATGTATGTTTATTATGTTTATTATATGAATTATATGTTTATGTTGGAACTATATTATTGAATATTGTTATGCAAGAATTATGTGTTATATTATGTTAATGATCATAATTAACTGATTTATAGATAAACTCACTAACCTTTTGGGTTTTTAAATTAAGTGATTATGTTTTATTAGATGTTAAGTAACATTATGATTCAACCGACCCTGGAATTGCATCAATAATATGTTGATAGATCTTAATAAATAGTGACACTTTACATAACCTTTGACTGTATTGCTATATGAGAATTGTCATAACCTTTGAGGTTTTCTACATTAGTAAATCACAATAATAATAGCCAACACGCAAATAGACATAAGTTGATATAATAAGTGTAATAAATAATAGTTTAAATAGTCATAATCTTCTATCCAATTTAGTATTCTTAAGTTGTTCCTTTAAACTTATCTATTAAAGAATTGGTATCAATTATACATATGTTCGATCGGAACTAAAACGTCCCCCTATCTTATATATTATTGTATATTATTGTTTATAATTGTGAATTTGTATATTAATTGTAATAATTGTAATTAGAATAAATAAATAGTTAGTTGTAGATTGAATCACGTTCCCTGTGTTCGAATCTGGACTTACTTATAAAACTATATTCTATGATTAGGATAACACTTGCCTGAATTGTGTGATAGTATTATTTAGTATTTCCTTAATTAAAACTTGTGATTATAATTGCCTATACTTAGCACACATCAAGTTTTTGGCGCCGCTGTCGGGGAGCGGTGTATTTTATTTTTAACTAACTATTTTCCCTGTAAAACAATTATATTTTTTCTAATGTGTTGCAAAATCAATAAGAAATATCGGCTCACCCATTGAGAATACTAACAAAAACAAAGGTATAAGGAGAGTTCAGCCCTACCTCATTGATTTATCATATAAGAGGTAAGGTGCTTCTCGAAAGGAATAGGTTTTTAACATGCTTCGCGCTGACCTGTTTCTCCGCTTTTGTGTACTATCAATGGAGCTACCGAGATCTTTTGATTAGCAATGTATAAGAAATTAATATAATTATTCAATATGTATAATAAATCACTTTAGGTAGAATATGATTAGATAAGTAATCTAAACTATGTGCTATTTTATGTGCACAGAGAAATTTAACTGTTATTAAGAAATGGAGTCGATGCAAGTGGACTTTGGAAGTGATAATGAGAATTTTAAAGATATAGAGATAGACGACCATTCTTTTAAACCAAACAAGAAAATCAGGCTAACAACTGAAGACGAGTGTTTTGAACATCCTCCTGTGATTTCAACCAAGGAAGACATGTTTGACTACTTAGATGACCATGAGGATGAAATTAGATTTGTTATGGAACTCGTACGTAGGTCTACTTTAGAATATACTGATTATCAAAAAGAGTTGATCAAGAAAATGGAAGAACAATTCACTGCTTGGGTTATATCTAATGAAACCAGAGATACAGATGATTTTATCAACTATGTGAATGAGCTGAAATATGATATTGTGAGTGAAGATGTAGATCCAACTTTTTGTGAAGAACAACTGTTGAAGTACACTTATGTGTATAAGACATTTGAGAAATCTTTGTTTCCTGATTCTGAGAAGCAAAGAGAAATGTTAAGAGCACTGAAGGAAATAATAGAGTATGCCACTGGAAACTTGATCAATATGGCTGACATCTGCTTGCTAAGGAACTTTCAAGACTTCTTCAATTCGATAAAGGCTAGAGAACACATTGATTCTGGAAGATTCTTCATAGATTGTACGGTGGAGTTCTACATTCAAGACATTATTGATGAATTTTACTATGGAGAATGTGATGAAATTACACGTACAATTCCTGAGTATTTTTCTGATGAACCAATGGCAAACTTGATCACTTATGCTAAGAAGGAGTTGCAACTAGCTTACCCTGGAGTTCACTATAATCAAAGAAATAACCTTTTTCATCTAGGACTATCAGAGGTTTATTATCATTTAGTAGATACTTTTAGGTATTCTGGGTTAACAACAGATCATCAAGAAGGATACTATAATAGAATCTTAAAGGATATAGGAACAGCAGTGAGAACCCACATCACATATGATTATCATGATATACATTTAGGGTTCTATGGGTCATTAGATTCGTTAAGGCACAATCATGTAAAACGCTATACGAAAATTGAAGACAACTACTTGTGCACAGAAGAAGATGGTAGAATAGCTAAAAAGGTAAAAAGAATAGCTGACATGCTCATAGAAACTGAGAACGCTGAGAGAATTCATCATGAGAGTTTCTCTGAATTTGCTTCACCAATACCCGAGTTAGCTAATAAAATTTATGTGCATTTTCGAAGGATTTATCCTGAGAATTTTGGAAAACCTATCTATGGGAATTAGGATTGAAGACCAACAAAATCACTTCTGAAGATCATTTGTAACTTTTTCATTTTTAATAGCTAGTTATATTTTTCTGTTTTCTATTTTTAGGATTTGAATTTTATTTGAATAATTGGAATTTATTGTTAATTTCGTGCTTTATTAATATAAAGTTTATTGCTTTCAGATTTATATGATTATCTCCTCTTTATTTGTATTAGCTACACAAATATTAGAAAGCTAAGTATTTAGAATTGATTTTTACACAAGTTGCAATAGTGATAAGAATTTGATTTAAAATACTTAAAGAGAATTAATACTATAAATTTCGAATGTATGCTTAACATTGATTACAAAATTTGCAGGTATATTAAATTTGATATTTTGGTGACAAATAGATTGAACTAATATATTTGAAATTCGATAAAGTCGACAATTGAATTTTCAAACAGTGAATGAGTCGACACAATCACTGATTATAAATCTATGTAGACCAAAATAGGTTTATATATATCTATTGCTAGTAACAACTAACAGCAATGCAGGTATTTATATTAAGTGGAGGAACGAAACGGTAAGTCTCTTTTTCAATACATTTACTTTCTTTAAATAAGATACAAATAGTATATAGTTAATATGTAACAATATTGTATATTGCATTTGTAATAATATTACATTAAAAATACGTTAAAAAATACATATAAATAAAGTATTGTTAGTATATAGTTAATATGTAATAATATTGTATATTGTAATAATATTGCATTTTAAATATGTTTAAAATACGTATTATTAGTAAATGGGCTAAAAAGAATTAATAAAAATATTTAAGCCCAAATTAAATTTCGGGCCGAATGGCCTGAGCCCAAGTTTTGAACCAACCGGCGGTTGGGGAAAAATCCAACCGGCGGTTGGACTCTTTTTCGCCTAAAACCAGAAACCTTCAAGTTTCTGCCATTTTCACACCCACAAAACACACACATTTCACACACACGAACGGGCATCACATTATCATCATCATCTCGTACGTTTTTACGTTTTTCGCGTCAAAGGTATGATTTTCTAACTTGTGTTTATTATTCCTCGCATTTTAATTTCATAATATTTATTATTATTATGATTTTTGCGAATTGTGGATTGATTACATATATAGTTTAAATGATTAGGAATACTTTGAAATTAGTTAGGTTAGCTAAGTTATAATTTTTACGGTTTGATTGCGGATTGATTAGGATTAGGGCTAAATTTTAGTAGTTATTTATATAAATGATATTTATTATAAACTATATTTTTGATTACGTAATACTTAAAAAAAAAAAATTTGAATATACCGATAATATTTAAAAATAAAATTCGACTATATAATGATTTTTTTTTACTTTATGACTCGATACATTAAAAATAACAAAATACAAATTTCTTAAAAATAAAATTATAAAAATTTCTTAAACAATAAAAATGAAAATTTTCAAACTTTTTGACAAAATATATTATAAAAAAATTATAAACATTTTTAAAATATACATTTTATTAAAAATACATTTTTAGACCCTACAAATGTTTAACAAAAATTTTAATATTTATTATGAAATGTTCATTTACTTGATTCGATATTATATTTCGAAATAGAAACATATATTATGCTTAGTTTATTGGATATAATAAACAGGTGGCTTTCAAATATTAAGCAGAAATGCTGCCCAAATTTCTAATTTTTTTAGAAAGATATTAATATTTATGTTTACAGATATGGCTACGAGACGACAAAGAGGACTTTCACTGTTAGCCAGAGATGACTTCCAGTTACATACATTTTTGAGATTCGAGCATGAGTCTGTCACTCAGGAGCGCAGGACAGAGTACGCTGACAGATTACTGGAGTTGGTGGCACAGCCTGTTGAGGTTCCAGAGGTACTGGATTGGTCTCTCATGGAGAGAGTTATTGACCCTCGCCAGGACGGGGAGACAGGAGATGTTACTCTGAGGAGGCTGATGACTCAGAGCTATATTTTACCATCAGGTGATGTTGGTTTTGTATCACAGGCTTGGTTTCGCTTATTTCATATTCAGGAGGTTATCTATAGAGAGCTTGTTATTGAGTTTTATACCACCCTTAGGTTTGATTCCACGTCTAGGCAGTTTGACCAGCCCTCGATTTCTT
Organism: Pseudognaphalium luteoalbum; assembly: GCA_963422505.1. Taxonomy (NCBI): domain Eukaryota; kingdom Viridiplantae; phylum Streptophyta; class Magnoliopsida; order Asterales; family Asteraceae; genus Pseudognaphalium; species Pseudognaphalium luteoalbum. Next base: position 66,073,426 of record OY730198.1, read on the forward strand.
TTTACTTAGGTCGTCAGCCTTGGACAATGAGTTTGATTGAGTTTAGTATTGCTGTGGGGCTCTATACATTAGATGAGCTCCACAACCCATTTTTTGTGGATCATTTGACTGCGGGTATGGTTGGTCAGTACTCATCTGTTGAGATAGCTGCTTATTGGAGGGATTTAGCGATTGTTGATTATGGGGAGAGAGCACCTTCTGACATTCACATGAGGAGTCCTGTTCATAGGCTACTGCATAGGTTGTTGTCATCTTCTATTTGTGGCAGGTATACGGGACCTGAGAATGTCTACCAGCCTGATTTCTTTTTCTTGCACACTATGATTCAGGGGACACTGATCAATGTTCCCTGGAAATTAGTGCATTGGATGCCGACAGGAGCCACTGGGTATAGGTCGACCAGTAGTTTATGTGGAGGACAGTATGTCACTAGGATTGCTAGATATTATGGTTTGACTGCTGCTGATTTTTTGACTTGCACACCCGTTACCCCTGGGATGTCCTTGCTAGGCGAGGACAAGTTGATTGAGCTAGGGATTATTCAGGTTGGTGTACAGGAGGGGATTTTGTTATGGACACCTGAGGTTGCGCTAGGACAGCAGCCGGTCCATAGAGCCAGATTGAGAGGACCACCTGTTCCACTGCCGTTAGTTCCTGAGATCCCAGTACCTGAGGTTGAGCTACCAGCAGGTAGAGGTAGAGCCCGTGGTAGAGGTCGTGGCAGGGGTGATATGTTAGAGGATATTCAGCAGAGATTAGAAAGGATGGAGATTGCTCATGGTAGGAGATTTGATATGATTGATCATCGGTTTACCAGGTTTGAACAGCGATTTGATAGATTTGAGAGGGAGAGTTATCACCGATCTGATTATCAGCATGAGTTACTGCAGCAGCTGTTACGAGAGAGGTCTATTCAGTACCAACCATATGTTCCTTCATTCTATGATGCTGGAGCTGGACCTTCGAGGCATTCTGGGCAGGATGATTCGGAAGATGATTAGTTTCTGTTTGATACATTTGATATACATTTTGGATGACTGTATTTATTATTACTATCATTAGTACTTATTATTATTATTATTATTATTATTATTATTATTATTATTATTATTATTATGCTAATTTGGTTGTTTGTTTTTGATAGCACAAGACTGGCAGTAAGTTCAGCATTTTCTTTCATACAGTCTATTTTATTAATGAAGTTTGTGGGTATATTCCCTGGAAACCCTCACGAGACTATAACTCGTCCACTCGGGATACCGAGGGGTTTAAAGGCTTATTGCATATGCTAAATGCAATCGTGATTAACTACGAAAGTGTGGATATTGTATATTATTTTTCAAGAGATCAAGAAATCAACCAAATAGCGTTTTTTCTTAGCCGATGATGAATTTTAAAAATTCAGTCAGGGGAGTTTTTCTGTTCTATATTTTTCTTTTCCTTACTCACTTTTGTTTATCATTTTTATACAATGAGGGCATTGTATAATTTAAGTGTGGGGATAGGGTTCGTAAGAAAAAGAATTTCTTTAATTAATTATTTAAGTTTCTCTTGTTCTTAATTTTTAATAAAATTTAATATGGTATAAATGAGTATTTATTAGTTAGAATACTTTTATTAAAAGTTTTTTGTATTTAAAAGTTTAGACTTTAATATGGATTAACTGTTTTGTATATATAATGTAAGCTATTTAATAATAAGTGATATATAGTTACATGATATGATGTACTAATAAGCAATCTATATGGAGATTTCTGAATTTTAAGAAATTAATTTAAATAACTTGTTTATTATTTTATGGTACATAATATGATGTATGACATAAAAGTCTTAATTCTTAGATTTATCATGCGATAATTTTATATATCTTCATATTTATATAAAAACATTTGGGAGTCTACTAATTGTTTCCTCTGTTGTACGTAAGTACAGACCTGGTTTCTAATTAGTATTCTTAAATAAAGTAGAAGAAAGAGAAAATTCTTTCAAAAGAAAAAAAATATATAAATAAATAAAATCAAACTATGTCGCTTTGTTGTACGGTTGTACAGACCTGTCACCGCTGGTTTGATTTAAAAATTTACTTTACCTGAATCAAGTTATGTCGCTTTGTTGCATGTAAATGCAGACCTGTCATCAATGTCTTGATTCTTAAAAATGGATTTTATATACTTATTTGGAATATAAGAGTAAATTGCATGATTAAGTTTAAGAGTATATCATATATGAAAATTATAAGTAATGTACATACTAATAATAAAGATGTATTCAGAAGTATAAACATAGATTATTTAAAGTGGATAAATATATTAGTAATCATTCATGAGCTATATATTGAACAAATAATAATAATTTTTATTTATACATTATAGTTATCCATGTTAATTAAATTGTTTAAATTTTTAAGTTATAAAACAGGTTTTTAATTTCGGTATTCTGATTTTTTTTTAATATTAAGTGATGCTTACTTTTGAATTTTATTCAGTATTCTACTTGAGGACAAGCAGAACTTAAGTGTGGGGATATTTGATAAGCATCAAATAGATACTATATTTTATATTATTTATCCCTATATTTGTATACATTTTATGCATTTATATGATTTTAGATACTTATTTTGTTAATATTTGCAGAAATGTATTTTAATTGAAGATTGGAGAAAAAGAACGAGAATAAGACCGAAACTGAAGAGATTAAAGCAATTGAAGAAAAGAAGATCTAAACCTTTAAGAAATAAAGACTAAAATGATAATATTAAAGATTTGGGCCAAGAAAACAAGTGAATCCGATTAAAGAAGAAAAAGAAGCCCAATTTGAAGCCCAAGCCGTTTATGGAATTTTCTGAAATTTAAGTCCAACCGGTGGTTGAAAGTCCCAACCGGCGGTTGGGGCTAAAGGTTCAAAGCGGTGGAGCAAGCGCAGAGTTGGAGTAATACTCAATTAACTCCAACCGGCGGTTGGAGGTCTCAACCGGCGGTTGGAGGGTCGGCCAAGATTAGTATATATAGGGGCTTAGTTTTGATTAAACGATATACGATTCTTAGAATTAAAAGTCGAATATTAAGGTTTAAGGTCGACTTTAGGTGCGAATTTGGAGGCTAAGGAGCTAGGGTTTGAAGATTTTCAACCTTAGGAAGAGCTAGTTCGTCAATTGGTTCAGTTTCTTTATCCTTGTAGCTTCACTAACCTTTTGGGTTACTATGGATATTATTTATTTGAATTAATTGCTTGTTAGATTTTCGTTATGAATGTTTAAATGTATGTTTATTATATGAATTATATGTTTATGTTGGAACTATATTATTGAATATTGTTATGCAAGAATTATGTGTTATATTATGTTAATGATCATAATTAACTGATTTATAGATAAACTCACTAACCTTTTGGGTTTTTAAATTAAGTGATTATGTTTTATTAGACGTTAAGTAGCATTATGATTCAACCGACCCTGGAATTACATCAATAATATGTTGATAGATCTTAATAAATAGTGATACTTTACATAACCTTTGACTGTATTGCTATATGAGAATTGTCATAACCTTTGAGGTTTTCTACATTAGTAAATCACAATAATAATAGCCAACACGCAAATAGACATAAGTTGATATAATAAGTGTAATAAATAATAGTTTAAATAGTCATAATCTTCTATCCAATTTAGTATTCTTAAGTTGTTCCTTTAAACTTATCTATTAAAAAATTGGTATCAATTATACATATGTTCGATCGGAACTAAAACGTCATATGTTCGATCGGAACTAAAACGCCCCCCCTATCTTATATATTATTGTATATTATTGTTTATAATTGTGAATTTGTATATTAATTGTAATAATTGTAATTAGGATAAATAAATAGTTAGTTGTAGATTAAATCACGTTCTCTGTGTTCGAATCTTGACTTACTTATAAAACTATATTCTATGATCAGGATAACACTTGCCTGAATTGTGTGATAGTATTATTTAGTATTTCCTTAATTAAAACTTGTGATTATAATTGCCTATACTTAGCACACATCAATCGCAATATACCACGAAGTCAACGGTGCCTTCCGGTAGAGATAGAATAGGTGCGCTGCATAACTTTTGTTTCAGGAGTTGGAAAGCTGACTCTTGTCAGTCAGTCCAATCAAATTTCTTTTCTTTTTGAGTGAGGATCGTGAGAGGCTGGGCTATTTTTGAAAAGTTTTCGATGAAACGTCGATAATAACCAGCGAGACCCAAGAATTAGCGTACTTCGGTCGGCGTTGTCGGCGCTTGCCAATATTTGATAGCCTCGATCTTTGACGGATCAACATGAATTCCTTGACTATCTACAACGTGTCCAAGGAATTGAACGGTTCATATCCAGAATTCACCCTTAGAGAATTTGACGTATAACTTTTCGTGTTTGAGAAGTTCTAGAATGATCTTAAGATGTTGCGCGTGTTCTTCTTCGTTACGCGAATATATTAGAATGTTATCAATGAATACTATGACAAACTTGTCGAGATATGGTTTACACACTCGGTTCATAAGGTCCATGAATACAGCCGGTGCGTTCGTCAAACCGAAGGGCATGACTTGAAACTCATAGTGCCCGTAACGAGTTCGGAAGGCAGTTTTCGGAATGTCAATATCGCGAACTCGTAACTGGTGGTAGCCGGATCATAAATCAATTTTGGAATAGAAACTTGACCCTTGAAGTTGGTCGAATAGATCATCGATGTGTGGTAGTGGATAACGGTTCTTGATGGTTAACTTGTTCAGTTCCCTGTAGTCGATGCACATGCGGAAAGAACCGTCTTTCTTTTTGACAAACAAGACCGGAGCTCCCCAAGGTGAAGAGCTTGGTCGGATGAATCCTTTGTCCAGGAGTTCCTGTAACTGAGAGGATAACTCTTGAAGTTCGGATGGAGCTAAACGGTACGATGCTCGGGCCACGGGTGCTGCTCTGGGCACAAGATTGATGGAGAACTCTACCTGCCTAAACGATGGAAGACCAGGTAATTCCTCAGGAAAGACTTCTGGGAAGTCCCGAACGATTGGCACATCCTCAAGTCTCTTCTCCTTCGACTTTTTCTCCATAATGTGAGCGAGGATTGCCGGATAACCCTTTTACAGATATTTATGGGTTTTCATACATGAAATAACGTTCAACCTCGTTCCACCGGTTTCCCCTTGTATGGCTAAAGTACCACTGGAGGCGAGGGGTATGCTGACAATTTTATCATAGCACACGATCTCAGCGCGATGCTTGGACAGCCAGTCCATGCCTATGATGATATCGAAACTTCCGATCTAGACGAGTATAAGATCGATTGAAAAAAATTCATCGATGAGGTTTAAAGTGCAATTGGGTATCACACTATCGGTCTCATTGAGTTTGCCGTTAGCTAACTCTACGACGTACTTAGCACTAATGCAACAGGTGTGATGGCAAGTAGTGGACAGAATTCATCAGATATAAAACTTCTATCAGCACCAGTATCAAATAGCATAGAAGCAGATAAGTTGTTGATGAGGAACATACCCGAGACCACATTCGGGTCTTGGCGGGCATCCTTTGAGTTCAGAACAAAAGCTCTACCTTTAGCAGCGTTGTTGCTCTTGTTCTTCAGTTTGGGACATTCATTCCTGAAATGCCATGGATTACCACACTTGAAGAAGGCTCTGGGTTGACTAGTGTTGGAGTTGGTGGTAGATTTGCAGTCCTTGGCTATGTGCCCAAATCTGTGACAGTTCGAGCATTGGGTACTACAAGGGCCATCATGGTGACGGTGGCACTTAGAGCAGAAGGGCTTGTTTCCAGAGTAGCCCCTTTTTGGTTCAGAGCCAGAAGAGTAGGCTTTGATGGTTTCAGGTTTCTTGGATGATGAGGTGTTGTCGTTGTTGTTTCCCGACCATTTGCGTTTGTTATCCCTAGACTGGTTCGGATTGTTGGTGGCAGATGTTCCCCGATGGACCACCTGTGCCATGAGGTTATGTGCCATTCGGACGGCAGCTTGGATAGTGGCGGGGTTGGAAGCAGTGACCAAACCCTGAATGCGTGGGGGAAGTCCCCAGATGTAACGCTCGATCCACTTGTATTCCGGATCAACAAGAGATGGGCACAGCAGTGCCAGTTGGTTAAACCTGGTAGTGTATCCGGCAATGTCATTGCCTTGGGTGGTGAAGTGCCAGAACTCGTATTCTAGCTGTTGTATCTCGTCTCTAGGACAGTACTCGTCCTTCAGCATCTGTTTTAACTCTTCCCACAGAGTCAGATAAGCAGTATCGATGCCCACAGTCTGAGCATAGGTATTCCACCAAGTCAGAGCACCATCCAGAAAGGTGCAGGTGGAATACTTGACCTTGCAGTCCTCCGGGCAGTTGCATATGCGCAAGACTGACTCTACTTTCTCCAACCAGCGTAATAATCCGATGGCACCCTCGGTGCCTTTGAAGTTCAATGGCTTGCAGTTCTGGAAATCTTTGTATGAACAAGGCCTAGGTTGTGGCCCGTTGGTGGCCGTGTCTTCGCTACCAGAATTTGTTGTTCGGGTAGCCATGGCTTGAGCCACACTCTGGGCGATGAGCTGGGCGATTTCGGTATCGCTGAATGTGTATCGTCTCGGAGACATATTTCTGAATCAAGAAAAAGAACTAGTGAGATATATGTAGGACATTACGACGTATCACAGTTGTATATGTGGTGAAATATACAATGATAACACAATATGATAATCATAATCCATTTAGATAATTAAGTTGGATACAATGCGCGAGTCCCAAAAGATACAGGACATAAGGATTACAAAAGATGCCGGGAATTGTTACATCCGGTCGAATTACAATGATTTTACATAGATACTAGGAAAGTTACAAGGTAAGGCTACATAATCTTGACGTAGCTTAATTTGTTCCATTAATGCAACAAGATGATCCACGGTGTTTGCAAGGTTGCTGGCCTGTTGGGCGTTGTCTTCTGCCAAGACTAGCCGTTGCACTAGAGCACGGGCGTACTCTTCGGAATCCCGCAAGCATTGCTCACACTCTTCTATTATGTGCCGTAAAAGTGCGGATTCCACGGCTAAATCTATCACTTTGTTGTAAAGGACGTCCATGTTGGTCACGGTGTTCTCATGGTCTTCAGCAATATTATTGATATGTTCCATTGCTGTGAGTCTCCAGTGCTCGCGAGTTTCCTGGAGTTCGATGTCCATATCGCGTAGTTGTTGCTCGTGACGGTGTACCCTGGCAGCCAGGACAGGTACAGTGAAGTGAGCAGGTTCTTGAGTATAGGGAGAGACGTCCATGTTGGAAAGTCCTCCGTTCGATGTGGGGAGTTGGATTCCTTCCTCATCCCTCCAGGTGTTAAGTCGGTTTGATAACCATCACCATTGGCTAGTTGTTGTTTGCCTTTGGGACTGGTTATTGAGTTGGTTTTGAACATGGTATGGGCTAGCTCGAGGCAACCCAGTGTTCCTCCTAGCTACCCTTGAGTTTTGTGATTCGTACGGATGAGAGCGTGACGAGATTGGTGGTGTGTTTGCCATTTCTGAGACAAAGCGTTAGAAAGAATGAGGCTTATATTCGTATCGTATATAATATAACCTGAAGTTTATAAAGAGGTCTATTTATGTGTATATATATGTATATCACATAATAGCCTATTGAGTGTCTAGCACAGACATGTTTGAGTCCCGGTTCTCTCGAGGTCAGAGTCAACTAGTGTATCCTGTTCAGTCATGACTCCTTTCAGATCTCACATCATATTCTTTTAATTGTACATAGTTGATCAGGCTATGTTAAATTAAACCAATACAATGTAGTCACTGAACCTAATCATACTTAATAAGGAATACTGCCTAACGGTCATAGTCTAGGCCCACTAAATGCAACCTAGTTCACTATAACCTTAGGGTCTGATACCAATCTGTAACACACCCTAATTTACGGTTTAGCTGAAGCAAACTTTGGGGTGCTACTAATCAATAATCAAAACACACAAGGCATATAATGAACGACTCTATATGCGTCGTTTTACAAATACATTGATAATATAAGTTTTACGATGTATAAATGTTTACAAAAGCCCAATAATTACAATGTTTAGAGATTAATCGGCATAACTTAGTTACAAAATGTAGTAATGCAAAATAATCTCCTAATGTGTATGCTGACTCGAGCTATGGGCATCCTGAGTGAACAGGTCCTACTGCTGTTGGGTACCTGAGAACACATGTTAAAAAGGTCAGCTGACGCTGGTGAGCTCACAGGTTTGCATAATAATTATGTAAGTGTGAACCACAAGATTTAATAATAACCATTTGAAATGAATCAAATGATGTATATGTCTGCCATGAGGTCATAGTTTGTGCTTAACGGGGGTGTCAGGATCACAGTAAAGTGCCTGATCGTGGGTGCCTCCGGGCGAGTGTCTAATCCACACTCGTATGAACAAAAGTTAATGCGTTCGTTTAACCAGTCAGTGCTTGCTGACCCGGACGAGGATGGTCAGTCCTATATGGTACCATACACTAACGTTCGCGCTACTTAAAGTATTACCAGAAATATGACCGTAGAGGACTTAAAAGTGATTAGAAAACAGCTCATGCAGAATATAGCGAGTTTTGTACTCGTATTCACATATAAAATAGTTAGAGCATTTATTCCCACCCCGGGAGTAAAAACAATAAAAGTCGGGGCTATGAGACTCACCTGAGCCTGAAGAGTTACAATGAAGCAAATGTGGTGAAGTAAAATGAGGTGTCCGAAGACTGTAACCTGTCGGGCGTTTATAACGCGCAAGTTTATATAAAATAAGTAGGTATCTTAAAAGATAACCTATGCTAGTTGTTCATCCAACTACTAATGTCCAATGATTTGATTTGATTGGTAAGTTCGAGTTTTAAAAACGTGTACGGCCCGTTGGTGACTGGTTGTAATAATAATCTCATTAATATTGTTATGATTTTTGGAGTGTTATACTTAAAAAGGATTCACAGACTTTAGGTAACGGGGGTCCGGGGGCAGCGCCCCTGGTTATCGGGGTCCCACGGGTGGCAACCCCTGGCGGGGTCCAAAGGGCTGGCCCCTGGCTGGGGTCGAGATATTATTATATAGTGAAAAACGCATCTAAGATTTGAATTTGGGTAAAATCAAGTGATAAAATTTCAGGTCTCGACACTTAGTAAAAATATGGGTTCTGTTTCATGCGACACTTATAGCGACACTTAGGGTCTATGCGACACTCAGGAAGTGTCGCATAAAATGAGAAATTCTGGGGTACTAGCATCACTTGAGGAAGTGATGCATGAGATGCGACACTTAAGCAAGTTCCGGGTATGAGTGTTGGGTAAAGGTGTTAAGTGTCACTAGGCAAGTGACGGTACAAATCAGATTTAGGTTATAGGCATCACTTAGGCAAGTGACGCTAGAAGTGTTGGTAAGTAGTGTTAGGCATCACTGGACAAGTGACGGATATAAGTGTCGGGAAAAATGGGTTTTATGCGGCACTTAGGCAAGTGACACATATTTAGGGCTTTATGTGTCACTTAATGCGGCACTTAAGTGACGCTATACTAGTCTGGCCTATGCGACACTTATGTCTGTTCGACGGATTTTGAGCCAAAAACGAGTTTTCCGATTTCCGTTTGGTCAGATTCTTTTACCCAACCCTTAGATGGACATTGTGAGCTTAAATAAACAACTTTCAAGTAAAAATGTACAAAATCAAAGAGTTTCGAGATTTGTCGGGAATCTTACAAGTTCACGTGGAGAGATGTCAAAAAGATGGAAATGTAGATCGTGACTCCGTGAATCTTTTCTTCCAAACGAGCGAGACAATCCGAGTAAGTGTGGTGGTGTTATTTTGATGAGTAAAGAGGTGGTGGTGGTGGTGGTTGTCTTGAAAGAAAGAGATAAAAAGAAAGGAAGAAGGAGAGAGGGAAGGGGGGAATGAGGAAAAAGGAGGGAGGGGAGGGGGTTTTGATGAAGCCTCCTCCTTTTTCGCCCCTGCGTTTGCGCTCCGTGTGGTGTTCGTTTTCCCGATCGTTTAAACGTACTTAATTATTTGTGCGTTTAAATATATGTTTTAAAATACGAATGTTTTATCAATTACTTAATATCTGAGTTATAAAATATATCTTAACTTCGTTTTGATTGTTTGCGCGTTTAGTATTTTTAGTCGCGTAGACTTTGTTCATACTATATGAAATAGTTATGAAATATTATCAAAATAATATTTGTGATATAATAGCGTTATTCAATAATGTTATATTATTTAATAAAATTGTTCACCAACGTCCGTATTAATTGAATCGGATTACCTTCGATTTGAAACGCGCTCGATTTAACCAAATCGCGTAATTGTATATATTCAACAATATATATTATTTGATACACAAATTAGCCTAATACAGTACTAATTACATGTATTACAAAAATGATTAGGACCTAATGACTAGCCCTAATTTGGCAGGTGTTACACCCTTACAGGTGTTCACTCAATTCACTCAAGTGTATCGGGTTTCCTAATTTCTAATTCACTCAGGGGCCAGTCATGTAGCTCTTTTTTCGTTATAAGCTTGGTTGAGAATCAGATCTGCAATACTTAAATGGGGACGGTGCTACTTATCCCTAGACATTTATAAGAGGGTAGAGATGGTTATGGAAGAAGGGTTTTGTAGGTGGTTTAGTGGGGTTTTGATATAGCCTAAGAGTTTGTCTGTGATGACTTATCCTTGACGTTTTAGTGATACCTCTTTTTGGATTTCTCTCTTTGAGAGCCTTCTTTTCATGTTTTCATTTGAGGAACCTTCCCCTTGGCATTAAATGATCCTTGGGCCTTTTAGCTTTTTGGTCCCTCCTGGCAGTTTTGTCTTTGCTGAATTTTGCTTTTCTACTGAGTTCCACTTCTCTTTTTGGATGGTATTTTTATCCTTCGGGGATTTCAATGTGTTTTATTGCAGTAATTCTTATTGACAGAACAGAAACTTAAGCTACGGCCAAGAGATGTAAATGATGGGTTGGTTTCTTGAAGTAAATTTTCGAAATGAAAAGGCTAGGGCTCAATAGGTTTTCTACTTGATCTTCAATGCTGAAAGTGAGCATTGGTTTGGTTAAGCTTGAAAACAGGGGTTTTTAGGAGAGAGTTTTATCCTAGAAAATGTCAAGATCCTCTAATTGCACCTTAGTCACGTATGACGCCCATCTTTGTAGTTTCGAAATGTATTGCTCAAGCAGGTTCTAACTTAAAAGGCATACATCGGCACACTCTCAATTGAAAAGTGAAGCATTAAAGATAAATTCTTTTATATGGCTCAAGATTCCTCACTTGTTTTAATGGTTTAGTGCCTAGTCATGCGATCGCTTGTTTTGAAACTTAGTTTGGAAGATTTTCAAAGAGTTTTGCCCGTTATTATCGATTTCCCAAACCTTTGAAATTTCATTGACCAGAATACCCTTTTTGGACTTTTCTTGATTCAAAAATTTGAAAATTTTGCTGAGAATTTGATTTTTCTAAAAAGGTTGATCAAAAAGTTTTATATTGCACGTCAGTACTGAATACTATTGTTATCTCACACTTAAAAGAACATTGTCCCTAATGTTCCATTTCTAAGTTAGGTTAATCCCACACTTAGAATTTTTAATGAGGGTCAATATTTTCGAAGTTATTCTCTGCTTGTGAGTCATAATCCCACACTTTAGAGTTTCACTTAGAGCTTTAGTGTGTTTATCAAGCAAAGTAAGGTTAGAAGAGATACTTTCTTATGTTGCGTGCGTTTCCACTGGATTTTATGGACCAGGTTCGAGTGTGTGAAATTGCTGGAAGTGGACCAGGCTCATTAGAAATGAACTTGTTCCATAATTTCCACGTCAAGTTCTGCATAATAAATATCCTTCAGGAAACACAAATGTCAATACTCATTAATATTAAACAGAAATAACATAACTGATAATAACTAATCCATGTCAGCATAGAGCGCCTCCCAGTCGGTGAAGTCATCATCCATAAAGATCGTGTTTTCCACGACCGATGTAGGAGATGCTGACTCCATGATGGTATAGACTGGAGATGCAGTGCCATCCTCTGGGTCCTGAATCCAAGCATCTACTGCAGCAATCTCCTCCTTTTGTGGGTCCGTAATAGTGGGGTGGTCCTGTGCAGTCAGGTTCCAAGGTGGGAATAGATCCCACGGTGGAATGTGCGGAGCGGGATCAGGTCCCATCTGAAAAGGGCACACAGGTGTGGAAGGAAGGCCCAGAGCACTGTGGATCTCAGTGATGGCAGCGTGCTGGACCTCGAGGGCTCTCAGTATCGACCAAGTGACAGCAGGGTTTGTGGTAGTCACCCCATGCTGAAAGGTGGGTACTCGGGAGGGCCCTGCGGTCTGTCCCTCGGATGGTGAGACGAAGGTAACCTGGCATGGATAGAATGCAAAAGGAAGGTCTCCTGAACGTTCACCTCCACCAAGTCTGCCAAGGTCTCGTCTAATCAAGGGGGCGGTGACTGTGATCCCCTGATGGTCCTCATGCTACTACCCGGTGATGAACTCCGGGAGTGATACATGGCACGTGAGCGTCTCTGACTGGGTGCTCTAGCTAGATGCGAACTCATCCTGCAAAATACAAAAGGTCAATGGTCTAAACATAATCATTAGCCTTTCATAAGGCGAGGTACTGCATAAGAATGGATTAGATCAAACACCAAAGTAAAATTAATGCTTGAAAATATAAGATAGGTTTGGGATGCCTCCCAAGAGCACTTTGTTTATCGAGTCTCGTAGCTTGACTCATTCATACCTACTATTCTACTAGGGTGGTTCGTAGTTGTAGACTTCCTCGGTTGTCGGAAAGTCTTCTACGTAGTGTTTCAAACGGTGACCGTTTACTTTGAAATTCCCGTCTGGGGCCTCGAGCTCGATGGCACCATAAGGAAATACTTTAGAGATCGTGAATGGACCGCTCCACCGTGTTTTGAATTTTCCAGAAAACTTCTTAAATCGTTAGTTAAAGAGTAGAACTTTATCACCTGGATTGAAGCGTGTAAGGCGAAGCTTTGAGTCGTGGAGCAACTTGCTTCTTTCTTTGAATTTGTAGGAGCTTTCATAGGCTTGATCTCTTAACTCTGCTAGCTCATTCAGTTGCATTTTTCGGTGCGTTCCCATTATCGTAGGATCCAAACTATAGTTTTTCAGTGCCCAGTAAGCTTTGTATTCGAGTTCAATCGGGAGATGACATGCCTTTCCATAAACGAGCCTATAGAGGGTTGTTCCTAATGGCGTTTTGTAAGCTGTCCGAAATGCCCATAAAGCATCGTCTAGCTTATCTACCCGTCTCTCCTTGTGTTGACCAACTGTTCATTCCAAGATCCTTTTTAATGCCCGGTTTGTAATTTCTTCTTGCCCATTTTTCTGTGGGTGGTAGGCCGTAGACGTCTTGTGGGTAACACTGTATTGTTGCAATAGTTTCATAAAATGAGTATTGCAAAAGTGCGTGCCTCGATCGCTGATGATCGCCCGAGGGGTTCCAAACCGACAGAATAGCTATTTTAAGAACTTGGTTACGACCCTTGAGTCATTTGTTGGAAAGGCTTGAGCTTCGGCCCATCTAGATACGTAGTCGACAGCTACTAGAATGTATTCTTTTCCGTATGATTTTGGAAATTGTCCCATGAAATCGAATCCCCATATTTCAAATATTTCACATGCTTGGATATTCGTTAATGGCATTTCGTTACGCGTTGTGATATTTCCAAGTCTTGCGCATCTCTGAAGATAGTAGGCCAATAGAATCCTGAGTTGTAAACTTTCTTCGCTGTCAAATTGGCTGCGTGATGTCCTCCGGTAGGTCCGTGATGGCTTTGGTGGAGTATATGTTCGGCTTCTTTCCCATCGACACATCTTCTCACAATTTGGTCGGGACAGACTTTGAACAAATATGGATCATCCCAAAAATAATGTTTGACATCGCGGAAGAACTTTTATCTTCGCGATGATATCATCCCCTTTCTTGTGATCCCTCCAACTACGAAATTGGCGATGTCTGCAAACCAAGGATCGTCAGTGAATTGCGAACCTTGCATTTGTTCTCCTAAACTCATTAACCGCTCCTCTGGAAATCGATCTTTAATATCTCTTTCTGCAAGTTGTTCCATTGATGGGTTTTCAAGTAGACTTAAATGATCTGCGGCGACATTTTCTGCTCCTTTTTTGTCTTTTATTTCGATGTCGAATTCTTGTAGGAGTAGATACCATCGTAACAATCTGGGCTTTGCGTCTTGCTTTTTGAAGAGGTATTTTAGAGCTGAGTGATCTGTGTACACTATTGTTTTGGACAGTATTAGGTAGGATCGAAATTTGTCAAAGGCAAACACTACAACTAACAACTCCTTTTCGGTGGTTGTGTAGTTCTCTTGAGCGTTTGTGAGTGTTTTGTTGGCGTAGTAGACTGGTCGAAAATGATTATCCTTCCTTTGCCCTAGAACTGCCCCAATTGAGAAATCACTAGCGTCGCACATGATTTCAAATGGTAAATTCCAATCTGGAGCGACCATGATTGGTGCATTTGTTAGCTCCTTTTTCAGGTAGTTGAAAGCTTTCATGCAGTTTTCATCAAATATGAACTTGATGTTTTTCCCTAGAAGGTGGGTGATAGGTCGAGAAATCTTGGAGAAATCCTTGATAAAACGGCGGTAGAACCCAGCGTATCCTAGAAAGCTTCGGATGGCCTTAACGTTGATTAGTGGTGGTAGTTTGGCAATGGTTTCGACTTTTGTTTTGTCTACTTCGATTCCTGATATTGATATTCGGTGCCCTAAAAATATTCCTTCCTTCACCATAAACTGACATTTCTCCCAATTCAAGACAAGATTTGATTCTTCACACTTGGCGAGCATTCTATCGAGGTTGGACAGACATGATGTGAAAGAGTCTCCAAAGACCAAAAAATCATCCATAAAGACCTCCATGCATTATTCAATCATGTCATGGAAAATTGCAACCATGCATCTCTGAAATGTCGCAGGTGCGTTGCATAATCCAAACGGCATTCGTCGGTAAGCAAATATTCCGTACCAGCATGTGAACGTTGTCTTTTCCTTGTCCTTTGGATTGAATGGGATTTGGAAATACCCGGAAGAACCATCAAGGAAACAATAGAATTTGTTCCCTGATAGCCTTTCGAGCATTTGGTCAATAAATGGAAGCGGGAAGTGATCCTTGCGAGTTGCTTCGTTTAACTTCAGGTAATCGATGCAAACTCTCGAACAGGTAACCGTTCGAGTTGGTATAAACTCATTTTCTTCGTTTGTAATGACCATCATTCCTCCCTTCTTCGGGATGACTTGAACAGGGCTAACCCAAGGTAAGTCGGATATTAGGTAAATCAATCCAGCATCCAAGAGTTTGATAAACTCTTGCTTAACCACGTCCTGAATCTTGGGATTTACCCTTCTCTTCCTTTGTACGGATGGTTTGAAATCGTTCTCCATGAGTATCTTGTGTGTGCAATAGTTGGGACCGATTCCTTGTATATCAGAATTCTTCCATGCGATTGCCTTCTTGTGCGATTTCAGAACATTGATGAGTTGAGCTTTCTCCTCGGGTTTTAACTCTTTTGAGATTATCACCGGGAGTTAGGAAGTTCCTTGGAGGTAAGCGTACTCAAGGTGAGGTGATTATCACCGGCCTGGAATGGTGCCTCATCTATCTCGGGTTCAGATGTGGAGATTGATGCTATTTTGACCCACTCGGTTGTATTTGAGAATTCGTCTATCTTTAGCTCATATTTTTTGATTGATGATGAGGAAACTTCATCATTTCTGGTGAGAATGACTTCTCCGTTGTCGGTGAACTGGAATTCTTGAAACTGAGCGGATGAAGATTGGTTTATGGTGATTTCAGGGTTTGAAAGTGGTAGTGGTACGGGTTGGTTGTCTAATTGTGGTTCAAATGGCGGTGGCTCAACACTCATTCCCTTGAATGAATTCAATATTTCTTCAATTGAAGGAAATGGGTTTGGTCTGTTGAATATAGGTTTATCTCTTTTTAGCCAAGGTATCGGTGTACCGCATCCTAATGGAACAGCGATTGCTTTGCCATCGGTGCGAGAGGATTTCTTTTCAAATAGGGGAAATAGTAGTTCATCGGATGTTGTTGGCGAAGTGATTGCGGAAAGTAGCCCAGGGTCTTTATTATATAGCTTCCGAACGGTGATTATGGTGTTAGGTATTGGATCCCGGCTAGATAGTGCTAGTACTTCGTGGAGATGTTCATCAAAAATATCCTGCATGGTATCACACAAACCAAGGTCGTCTTCCAGAGGGTGCTTCATTAATCGATCGACATTAAAGGTGACCTCCTCTTTTCCAACTCTCAATTTTAAAGATTTTTCGTCAACGTCGATTAAGGCCTTGGCAGTATTTAGGAACGGTCTGCCAAGGATGAGCGGGATATGGGTGTCTTTCTCTATGTCCATGACAATAAAGTCTACTAGAAAAACGAACTTATCAACTTTGACCATGACATCTTCAGCAATTCCTCGAGGGAGCTTAACTGATCTGTCAGCTAATTGGATGGTCATACGAGTAGGCAATAGGTCCTCTAGTCCTAATTTCTTATAAAGGGAATAAGGCATAAGATTAACACTAGCACCTAGGTCTGCTAAGGCGTTACTAATTTGAATTCCTTGGAGAAAACAGGGTATAGTAAAGCGTCCAGTATCGCCTAATTTAGGTGGGAGACCATGTTGTACAATTGAAGAACATTCAGCATTCAAGAGTAAACTAACTATTTGCCTAAGTTTTTCTTTGTTTGAAAGGAGTTCTTTAAAGAATTTGGCACTCGAGGGCATTTCCACTAAAGCATCTAATAATCTAACGTTTAAGTGTAGGCTTTTAAATATTTCTAGATATTTACCGAATTGGGCTTCCTGCTTTTCCTTTTTTATTCTACCAGGATAAGGTATT
Source organism: Pseudognaphalium luteoalbum (assembly GCA_963422505.1). Taxonomy (NCBI): domain Eukaryota; kingdom Viridiplantae; phylum Streptophyta; class Magnoliopsida; order Asterales; family Asteraceae; genus Pseudognaphalium; species Pseudognaphalium luteoalbum. The sequence continues at coordinate 66,090,366 of OY730198.1, forward strand.
CTCGTGTGAGGTACATTATCTGGAGTTTTGGATGGGTCAGATGTTGTGACAGGGATATCAATTGACACATTTTCACTGGGTTTAGGTTTTGGCAAAGAAGTATTTTCTGGGCTGTTATCGGGTGGTGGTGGATCAACTTTGGTTACTTTTCCTCCTCTCGTCATGATTAACACATCATCACTTGGATGAGTGGTGTCATTAGTGCTAGCCGACGTACTTTCCACAATAAAACTTAAATTTTTCAAAATAGATTCCATGTTAGAGATTAATTTTTCTGAAATCTTTATCATGGTGTCAATGTTATCTTGAAATCCGGTTACTCTTTTGTTTATAACATTTTGTTCGGACATAAAATCTGATAAAGGTGCGATATTTAAGGGATATTTAGTTTACATAATATATGTTATAACTTGTTTTCGATTTGAGAACTTTGAGGTTACAAATAATTGACAAGTTAACCTTTAATTACATGATAAGACTTATGAACTTTCGTTAATAAGTTAAATATATGTAATCACTTAGAACTTTTGGGTTAATTAATATCGAAAGTCTTCCGACTCATAGCGAAGTCGAGCGGCGTGTCCCGATAATTTAATCGGCGGTATATTTACTCAAATTTTCTATTATAACTAACGAACGTCATATATTTTACCAAATATAATTAAAATTTAACTTTGTTTAATTGTTCAATTAAGGTTTATAGGTTACGTTGTTAGTTAATAGTAAACTTCGATGTTTGATGATCCTTCGATCATAATACGTTATAGTTTAAATTAACTAATGTTTGTTAGTTAATGCTAACCGTAATTTGTGTTATTTATAATAATAGATATGGTAAATAGAGCTTTTGCACCTGGACACAACATTCTGGGGAGTCTCGACACCAGTGAGCGCGGTGCTGAGCGATTTACTGAGATCTTGACGTTTTTGGCACGATCCAGGATTAGATATGCCATTACTGAGTCACCTTCTATATCTCAGAATATATTGACCCAGTTCTGGGACAATATTGAGTTTGATGTTGCGGCTAACCCTCCGGTTGTCCGAACACGGGTTAATGAACATCCCGTTGTCTTCTCTGCTGATGATCTATGACAGATTTTGCGATTAGGCACTGTTGAGCAGGAAGCTGGTCCATCTGCTTACTCGACGGATTTTATCGAGGGAGCTTTGGGAAGAATGGGATATTCTGGTCCCAGACGTGGACGTCAATTCATCAAGGCGTTCTTTTTAGGGCAGTGGAGATTCTTATTCCACATCATTGTTACGATCTTCGGTCACAAGAAGGGAGGATACGATGAGCTTAGCCCTTAGTTATTTTCTGGGCTACTGTCACTGGTTTATAATAAACCTTACAGCTTTTCTTCTTATATCTTTAGTTCATTTATCGGTCAGATCACTGGAGCAGTTAGATCAAAGTTTTTGATCTATCCACGATTTTGTATGCTCATTGTTCGCCACTGCATTCCTGATATGCCAGCCGTTGCTCCGAATCGCTTTGTTGATCGAGTCAACTTGCGTACATACAACGCTTGTTTTCTCAATCCCTCAAGATGTCCAGACATAGTGAAGCCGGAAGCGGTTGATTTATTTGGATATCTTCTGGATGAGAACTATGTGGCTCCAGCCAATGATGGGTGGTTAGATGTTGAGCCTCCTGCTGCGGTACCTGAACCTGTTGCTGATGTGGTTCTTTCTGAAGATCCACAAGAGCTTCTGGAGGATGTGTTAGAACATCCGGGACAACAGGTTGATGCAGAGGTTGCTCCGCAGGTGATATAGGAGGTGCTGGTTGAGCATGATGATGCTACTGATCCCTTGCTACGGGATATTGATAGTTATGTTGCACCACCTGAGGTAATTTTATAATTATATAGTAATATAGGTAATTAGGTGTTACATTATTACTAAAATATTATTATATAATGCAAATGTTATAGATATTTAGTTAATTAGATAATGTTTCTGATTATAAAATATAAATATGATCAGGGAGCTGAGACTGCAGACCCAGAGGTCACTTGACCTGAGGGTGAGCAGAGACAGCTTGATGGATCTGAAGTTTTACCTTCTAAGATAATTGTCAGATTAATCTTAAAAATATATAGAACTTGTATGATTGAGCTTCTAGCTAATCATAAATGTTTAATATAATTAGGATTCTGATGTTGGTCCATCTGGAGGCCGTGATGGTGAATCGGTTTCAGATGATGATAGTACTCCTTCTCCACCTCCAGATGCTGGTTATATTAGATATAGATCTAGGATGATTCCAGATCTAGCTCTGAAGGAGAAGAGGAAGGCTAAGGAAGTCGACCCGGACTTCAGTATTCTTGATGAAGGTCCTGAGGAAGAGGATACACTCCTTATTTCTCAACGCCGTAAGCGTTCGAGGACTTTTACCATTAGAGATGGTAAATTTTTTAACCTTTAATTTAACATTAGACAATTTTAACTTGTTGTTTATCAGGAGTTAAACTGAGACAGTTAATTCTGTAACAGTTTCTAAAGATACACCACAGGTGGAGTTGGTGACACCGGTGGTTTCTGAACCTATATTTGTACCGACTGAGGTATGAGATAAACATTTAGTACTACAAGTGTTATATAATTACTTAAGAAATTGAGACAGAATAATCTGTAACAATTATATTTCTTTATGTACTTGTATCTATCTTAATAGGCTGAGCTAAGGACAGAGTTACCGACACAAGAATCGGTTTCTCACACTACCAAAGAAGGGGTTGTGGAATTGAAGCGTTTAGCACAGTTTCCTACGACCAAGGCAAGCCGTTTTGCAGCTGGCCTTCTCACGACTGCCTTATCTCAGGCCATTCCACCGCTTACTCGTGAGTCTTTTCTTGCTTTGGTGACACCGCCTGGACCATAGACGATTCCAGTGACTCCTATGACTGATGCTGAAAGGATTACATCCTTAGAGTCTAGGGTAAAGGAGTTAGAGAAATTGACGGGATCGGTTCCACGGTTGTTAGCTGAAAATCTCTCTTTAGCACAGCAGTTGGTCACTGTTAGTGAGTCTTAGCGAACATTGATGAAGATTCATAACACACTGCTTGATGACTGCACTGCCCAACGACTGAAGCTTGACAACTTAGAAGAACTTGTTTTGAGTTTATATCCTAAACAGTCAGCTCAGGGGGAGATTAGGGTTTATAAGGCAGCGTGCAAAGAAGATGAGTTGAAGTTGAAGAGGAGAAATGACAGAGATGATGATCCCAGTGCAACGAAAGATAGTGAGCCTACTGGTCCTTCAAAGACTACTGAGCAAGCTACACTTCAGGGGGAGTCTGAGTCTGCTGGTATTGGTGCTGGTGCTGGTGCTAGTGGGAGTGGAGCTGGTGAGAAGTAGTTATATTTTGTATTTAAAACTGATATACTCTTGTAATCTTAGATTGCTTGTAATATTATTTATAATCTTTGAAAGATTAATGTTTTGTAAGTATATAAGTTACGTTGATATAAGATTTAGACTTGTGATTTTATAAATAAAAAGTGAAAATTATATAAGATTAATTATATAAGATTTGAATTTGAGATGTTTTTATAACAAATTAAAATCATATAAGATTAATGATTAAATGTGATTATACGATTGAGATAAATAAAGAAAATTCTTAGATTGAATCAGGGAAATCAATGAAAGAATTTATATTATATTATCTAATTCGTGGTATTTAAAATGATTATTAAAAAGAATGTTGAAAGTGATTCTGATATTGAGATTGTCGATGAAGTTGAAACGGAAGTTGATTATGATCTAGAGGAAGGTGAGTTTGTACCTCCTGAAGATTGGACTTTTGTTGTCGATATTGGGTTATTTGAAGGTGTTGATCTTGATGCTAATATAGATGAACATATCATAAATCCTTCAAGGATGAATGTGATTATTCAGGATGAAGAAGGAGAAAGAGTTATAGATTTAGATGAATATCTGAATGAATCAACTGATTCTGATTTTGAAGAAGATCTTCCTGATTGTCATAAAGATAATCCGATCTTTAAGCCTTTGGAGAAGAAGAAAAAGGCGAAGACTGCGATATCAGAAATAGATATTACTGGAAAGCGAGTACCTAAGAAAGGTATAATTGGTTGTTATTATGACGCAGATTTAAAGCTTTTTGCAATAAAAAGATATGACGATGTTCAATACTTTGAAAGAAAGCTTGCAGTCTTTAGTTCTTTACCGAGATTTGAAATACGAGACTTGGCTAGAATGGAAATGAAGAACCCTAGTAATGATCCTTATGGTAAATATGTCGAAAGGGTAATCAAGACTGAGGGTTGGTCAATGAAGTTTAAAAGAATTAAGCCAAGAGTCGGAAAAACTATCAAGTTAAATGAAAGAAGTCAAAGAACAGGGAGACGACTGTGTAAAAAGATTTATCCAGCAGTTAAATGCGTACAGCAGATACCGTTGAAGCTTATGCCTCAGGATACTCTGGGAAATATGAAGAGATGGCATGTAGAAGCTGGAACTGGTGAAGCTGTGGTTTTTGAAGTTGATGATGAAGTCGAAGATGGAGAAAAAGAACTTTTGAGAATATATGATCATCGACACTTAGTGAATCTTTCCAAGAAAGATCTGTTGATGTTATACAAGAACAGGATCACTACTATTGAAGGATGGGGAGATTTAGGAAGGGATTATCAGCTTATGGTTAAAACTTGCATTAAACTAAAGATGTATGCAGGGAGTAAAATTTACAAGTGAAGATCAAAGACATTTTGAAGATAGGGTAGTTGAAAGATAAGCAACCTATTTTGGTTCTATACCGAGGTTCATGAATCAGTAGCGTATCGTCTAATAGGTCCGACCGTTCTTAACTCCTAAGGTAGTTTACTGTTCTATTAGCATGCAGATTAATAGACCGCCGATTTTATAAGATTTGGTGTTTTAAAGATTACGACTTTGATCTTATTCCGAAATCCTGTTATCATTCATTTAAGCTCTAGTTACTTCGACTTATGATTCAAATCTCTCCTTTTTAAACAGTTATATATCCCCGGATTATTCGCAGTTTGTTAAAACGTGTTTCATATGCGGACCATGCCTTTCAATGATAGACATTGTACTTTATGTAGTAGTTCCACAGTTTCTCACATCAACATGAGGTCTAGAGTAATTGACAGTGAAAGTGACACTCTATCTAACTAAATGTAAAGCAGTGCAGAAAATGTAAACCTAATATATACAACGAGTGGTTTCAATGTATCTTACTTATTGCATGTCATGGGCATAGATAACTACTTACCATAATTAAGGTTGATCAGGTCCTAATTACTAGGTTGTAGTCACGTGGATAACCACAAAGGGCAATCCATAAATTAAACTTGAATTCATAAAGTCATGACGCTACAAGGGTTATTAATTCCCATTTTATCTGAACGTATTTTACGAACATCATTTTATAGTGTTTTGACTTTCGTAGGATATACCAGTTAGTTGTGAAGCTGTATTACCCCTTCGGGATTCCAACTATTAAACCAGAGCTGATTCCAGAGATATAACTACCTTCGATTGTTTACTGACTTCCATACATTTGTACTCCGCCGAAAAGTGTTTCCAGTACTATATCGGATAAACAGTCGAATAGGGGCCGTCATATCTCCTTATGATTGTCATACATTGATTATATAATGTCATCCTTACTTATAATTATCTACATCATCAACAACCACAATAATAAACTACTCGTAATTCATGGCAACAAATATATCACATACCAAGCAATAACACATAATTAAAATATGGAATAAAACAAGTATGATAAAGGTTTAGATATCACCCGGAAATAAATGCGCAACAGCGTATTATTATGATTGACAACTCGTTTACACGTACAAAGATGAATCTTCAAACCTCCTAACGTTCGTTCTAGCCTCTATACTAATCCGAAGATTAATTACAATAATCCTAGACTATAAGAGAACTTCTAGAATGGGAAAGTGGAAATGGAAAAGGAGTATGTGAGTGTATTAGTATGTAGGAGTGTATTTGAGTGTGTGTTCAAATGAGGTTTAGGGGCTGCTATTTATAGGTGAAAAGTGGCTCACGTTAGCATCCCTAGGCTCACATTAGAAAAAGAGTAAAAGGTTGTGCACCGGGTACGAAAAAGTAGCGAAAGGTGGTGCACCGGGTACATGCAAGGACGGAAAAGTGGAAAAGAGATGGGGGTAGGGGAGGCGGCGCTGCCCACCACCAGGCCGGAGGCGGCTGGTGGCTGGCCGGCGACGGCTGGCTGCCACCCGCACCGGTCCTTCATCTTTCGTTGCGTTGCTTAATTCGCGCGTATCTTCTTCATTATGCGTCCGTTTTCTATTTGCGTTGGATTAGTAATTCAAAAACAAAGACTTTGATGTAAAGATATCCCAAAAATATGTCTCCTATCTCCAGATATTACGTACGAATCATTTGGATTTTCCGGCGGGCGTAGAATCTTCATTCTTTATCCGTTTTTGTTGATGCTTCTTCTGTTGGACTCGTAATTTGAAACGAACATCTTGGGTGAGATGGATTTTGATGATGGGCACATTTGTCTTGAAATCTCATTTTGATGCCTTGAATCTTCAAACGTTTGTGGAATTATTCGTTTTTCACCCGTTTTGCTTGATTTTTATCGTGCAACCTTGTTTTGACCATCTTGGCATAATATCATTGATTTGCATTGGTTTTGAGTTTAAAATGCCAAGAATCATTCTAGAATGAGAGAGATATCGGTAGTAAAAACATGACTTTTTACGCGATATCACAAACCGTATCTCACTTCGCTCAAGGTTTTGAGAAAATGGATCAGTTGATCTGAATAGATATTTCCTAAGGACATAAACTCCTCAAAATAGGTAAATTATTTCATAAAGTAAGCATCAATAGAATAATAAATCTTAAATTGAACTGGCTGTCCCTTTAGCATACTTTGCAACTCTCGATATGTAGAAGTACATGAGTGGGCGATTGATGGGACTCTGAAGCGTCGTATGAAGATGACGTACGGATCGCGATCGGTTTGTTTTAAATTTATATTTGTTGGGGTCTAAGTATGACTTACTAATACTGAACCAAAGGCTAGTAGATGGTAAGTATGACCTAGAGTCGTTCTTAAAGAGAAACTGAATTGAAACGGAGGTGATCCAATCAATCTTTCTTTTCTAGTAAAAGTTTTAAAAGAGTGCGTTGGGGGTTTTGGTTCAGTTAACTAAGTAAACTAATTAAAGCGAATAAAAGTGTAATAATAAATAAGATAATAAAAGTAGTATTTGTTGTGAGTTCGTTAGCTAATAATGTGGGATGATGACTTTTATGGGAAAATGATTATCTAAATTGGAAATGTTTAGTGGATCCAACACCCAGTGGTATAACCAATAAGTTCCCTATTAGTCGGTTATCAACTAATATGTCACGAGGAACTAAGGTGTCATGATTCTGATCAGACATACGATGCTCAACTCTCCACACTCTCCTGTGAGGGAGTCAGTGACCCGTATTGTTGAACGTATTCGCTCGTGGGCGAAGGAATAGAGTAGAAGGTCATTACAAATCTGGCCGTTCTTAATACCATAAAGATTTCAAATCCATTAAACAATTAACTTAGAATTTATGTTCGGACTTATTAACCAATTCCTATTAATGAAATTTAAGAATGATAAACAGGGGAAAACGTTCAAGGTTCTTGCGTATCTTACTTTTGGTTTCATATTGTAAGGAAAGGATATCAATGTAACTTAGATTCCAAACTTGCCTTTCTCATTACAATTAACAAATCCCTAGGTTTTCGTAAATGGTTATTTAACCTGTAGCCTACCTACTCTAATATAATCTAAATTAACTAATCTAATTAAAACACTGATTAAAATGCTGACGGCTTTTTGCATAAAGTTAAACCCAGACCATGTCGGAAAATGCTATGGTGATTCAAAGTGTATTTAATTGTTTACCGATGTTTCCATTGTGAATTTAACTGCTTCGCCATGTTTACATGATAAGTACATTGTGATCGAAAGTGTACAATACTCATGGCAAGTTCACGTAATCACATTGCATTTTATGATGCTTGCATGACGTTACAGTTAAAAACATAGTTTTTACACAGATAACTATTGACCAAGTATCAAGGTTCGCGACTCCTCCTTACAGGGTTACAATCACGTTTGTTAATCGAAAGGCGAATATAAGTTTTAGGTTTAAAATCATAATATAGGTCCGTTCATAAAGTTTCCGGTTTATAATGTCGATCCATAATACAACTACCTTTGGTCGTTACCGGCTTCCATACGTATGTACTTTGCTTAAAAGCATTTCCAGTACTATACCAAGTAAACAGTCGAATAGGGGCCGTCATATTATTTCACTACATATTTAAAGTCATCCCACAGTTATATATGCTAACTACATCACAACAAATACAATAGTAATCTACTCGCTAATCATGGCACAAACTAATTCTAGCATAATTAAAGCATACATATTTAATTAAGATAGAATAGGATAGAAAGAACCCGGATTAAAATGCGAGAAGGAATAGACTTGAATTAATAAGCGTAACTCCAAGCGTATACCAAAGATTACAAAATGTTCCCTAGCTTTCGTTCTACTTTGAACAAGCTCGCTAACTAGCCTAACACTAATTTTGAAGTAAGAAAATAGAATGAGAAAGTAAAGAGAGAAATATGCCTAATGCATATGGGACATCTTCAAATGAAAGCCTAGGGGCTGTATTTATAGGGAAAATATGGATCACATTAGCATCCCTAGGCTCACATTAGTAAAAGTAGCGAAAGGTGGTGCAACAGGTACGAAAAAGTAGCGAAAGGTGGTGCACCAGGTACGAAAAAGTAGCGAAAAGTGGTGCATCGGGTACAAGTGTAACGCACCACATTTTTTTTTTTTTTTAAATCGGAAGCGCAAACACTTTTATATTATATACAATAGATGACATAAAGTCATCTACAAAAATCATTATACAATTCATAAGTATTAGATGATAATTTACAAACTATTAAAATATAGCTGGGCAATATTAGGTATCAAGAAAATATCAGAGTAGCTATGGTCAACCACTTCCAAGCACTCCTTGCCCAGTCCCATTCAAGTCAAAACCTGTAAGGAGTAAACAACGGGATTAGCACGAAGCTAAGTGAATAAACCTGTTACTAACAGTTTGATTTAGCTCAACATAATTAATTATCAACAATTAACACATAGACTCAACATCACCAAGAGGATCGGTGGTCCTTGTGGCGCCCTCAGACCGCGGTGGCCCACCAAGCGACACTTACGATCACTGCAGGCCAATACAGTGATTTACCGATAGCTGGTTACTACCTTTAGTCAATATGTGTTCCATTCTCAACACATGATTGTAAATCACACATTGACTAACCTGTAGTCCCCCAGCCCAACAATCGTTGACCTCCGAATCACCAAATGCCCTAAGGCGACTCATCACATATAACACGTGTATTTCATCAATCAATAGCCAACAATTCAACAATCACAATAGCAACTATGTTCACTTGTTGTAACCAAATATGTTACAACCAAATCACACTGAAGTCCCAAGTTAATTCACCTGTTAACTTTGCTTCAACCACTCAGCTGACTAAATCACTGAGTCTTCGAGTTATCTGTCAATACAATAAAACACTTAAGTTAATAACTCTATTCAACTTATCTACTCACTAAATACAAATACATATATATTTATGCATACATACAAGAGCACAACAATATTCACATTGATTTTACCATTGTTTTAGTTCCATACCCTATTGACTCACACTGACTAAGCCGTTCGGCTAAAGGGTTTTACCCGATCGGCTCATCTTGACCCGATCGGTTAGCTCAACTAAATTTCGTGACCTTCGTTCAAACACCAAGTTCTGTTTAGGTTTTGTTCTAATTCAACCGTACGGCTAAGTTTACCCGTTCTGCTAAACGAGCCTTAACCGATCGGCTCACTTGTTATAGCCGATCGGCTATATAGTAGATTTTCAAAAGTTTTGTCCTAACGCCAAGTTCTGTAACAATTTTACACTAAACTAGCCGTTCGTCTTAATTTATCCGTTCGGCTATACTATGCTTACCCGATCGGCTCAACCTATATAGCCGATCGGCTATGGGGTTTAAACTCAGAATCTGCACTAATTACAGCACGAACCCTAGCTACGAATTTCATACTTACACCTCTTCAAACTCAGATTTTAATCATTCTAAAGTTATACTTTAGTCTTATAGTAGCATAGTAGCATGAATAAACATCAATAACAACTTGTAACTCAATATTATACCCAAAATCATTCATGTCTAACCTAATTTCAATCAATCACATATAATTAAAGCATTCAAACACTTACAATTTGAAGGAAGAAGATGATGATGATCTGTTGTAGGTTCCAAAATCACAACTTAAGATTGTTAAGAATTCTAACTTAATTTGGATATCAATTTCATATCATTCAAAGTTTGGTAAAGGAAATGAGGATTTCAGGGAAGAAGATGAAGTCGGGTTATGCCCACTTTCATTTCTATATCACAGTATAATTATTATACCCGTTTTAACTCTATTATCTGGAACCTAATTACCAATTGCGAGAAAAAGTATTTTATTTTACTGTGACCTATAACTATTTAAAACAGTTAATATTTTACTAGTCACAATAATTCTTTCAACCGAACTTTCTAAGTTATAATTCAAAACATATAAAACACAATATATAAATATAACAAGTAATATATGTAAGTAAAAGAAATTACCTAATTACCCTCAGGTCACAAAATGGGTGTTACAACAAGCAAGGACGAAAAGGTGCAAAAGAGACGGGGTGGTGGAGGCCGACGCTTCCCACCAGCAGGCCGGCGGCGGATGGCTGCCACCCGCCCTTGTCCGTCGTCTTTCATTGCGTTGCTTAATTCGCACGTATCTTCGTCGTTATGCGTCCATTTGCGTTGATTCTTATTGCGTTGGATTCGTAATTCAAAAACGAAGACTTTGATGTAAAGATATCCCAAAAATATGTCTCCTATCTCCAGATATTGCGTACGAATCATTTGGATCTTCCGGCGGGCGTAGAATCTTCATTCTTTATCCATTTTCGTTGATTCTTCTTCTGTTGGATTCGTAATTTGAAAACGAACATCTTGGGTGAGATGGATGTTGATGATGGGCACTTTTGTCTTGAAGTCTCGTTTTGATGCCTTGAATCTTCAAACGTGTGTGGAATCTTCATTTTTCATCCGTTTTACTTGATTTTTATCGTGCAACCTTTTTTTGACCATCTTGGCATAATATCATTGATTTGTATTGGTTTTGAGTTTAAAATGCCAAGAATCGTTCTAGAATGAGAGAGATATCGGTAGTAAAAACATGACTTTTTACACGATATCAACGATCCTCACAGGTGGTCACTCAAGAAGTGTATCGGGTTTCCTAACATTCTAAACAAACGAAATCGCTCAAAGCCAGTCATGCAGCGCTTATCATCATAGGTTTGGTCGAGAATCGCATCTTCACCACTCCAAATGAGGACGGTGCTAATTATCCCAAGGCATTTTTGTTGGGTTGTAATGTTCGGGTGAGGGTTGAATGGGTATGAAAAAGGGTTGTTTCAAGGTTTAAAGGGTATGCTTATCTTCAGAATTTTCAAATTTTATGAAAAACTTTATTTAGATATGTTTTTTAATGAAAATGAAAACGGATAACGGTAAGGAAGGAAGATAGCTATTTTGACTTCTATTTTTTTGAAAACACACGGAAGATTTACATCTTTCAGAGATCAGAGTTTTCAGAAGATTTTGAAGCACTTAGCTTTATTTAGATGATAAATTTTTGTTTAGAATTTCTTTGCCAAAGAATTTTCTAAGGATTTTTTTTCTTTCTTACTGCCTTTTGAGATCCTTTCGCTTTTTCAGACTTTTTGATATTTCGAATTTTACTTGGTGCCAAATTTTCGCACCGCAAGATTCTCGATCTTTTGAGATTTGATTTCTGAAACGCACGCGAGAAGTTTTGAGTAAAACACGAATTTTGTGATTTTTGAAGTGAAAGCAAAAAGAATATCTAGATATCATTTTTCAAAAATTTAAAAATTATAAGATAAGGTTTTGGTGGGTATGGAAAGGAATGGGTTTTAAAATATTTGGGTATTTAAGAACTTAAAAGGCTAAGGCTCAACAGGGTTTACTAAGCGGATCATCGATACTAAAATTGAGTATCGGCAGGGTTAGGCTTGAAGAGATATGAGAAAAATGGGTTTAATCCAAATAAATGCCAAGATCCTCTAATTGCACCTATACCGCGTACGGTACTCTTTGGTATGGTCTCGAAGCGTATACCAGGAACAAGTTCTAATTCTAAGACGCATGCATCAGCACACATACAGAATTGAATGGTGCAGCATCAAAAATGAATGCTTATTAAAGGCTCAAGTTCCTCACACAACAATATAGGGTGTATGCGCCTAATTATGCGATGCTTCGAAGATGACCATTTCATTTTTAAGGGATCCTTATTTTGCCTTATCGTACTTTCCAAAGTAATTTATTTATTCTGAAAAAGTGATTATCCTTAAAAAGTATTATTCTGAACAAAAGATCAAAGGATTTACAAAAGTTGACTGATAAATCAGTCAAGTTTTTGAAAAAAAAAATTGAAAAATTTTGAGCAGGAAACGAGTTTCAAGTTAACTTTGGAGGACAAAAGGTCAGAAAACTTTTACGGTATAACATACCGTGTATCCCACACTTAAAGGAACATTGTCCCTAACTTAAAGGAACATTGTCCCTAATGTTCACTACTAAGGCGAAGATCTTTTGGGGGATCCCACAGTTAGAGTTTGATTATAGGATATGCTCACTTTATCGTGTTTCGAAGATGGTGGAATAAAATCCCACACTTAGAGATTAGGCATAAAGTATATGGTGTGAATATTTCGGGAAGACAACGGAAAAGAACGAAAAACCACCCTCATGGATTCACGAGATGAAATGATTTGGCTGAAGAAGGATGAATTGCTTGCTAGAGATTTCAGCTTGTTTCCGTCTAAGAACAGCCTTCCAGTTTAGTGTGTGTCATCTAGTCGTGAATCGATCCCATCATTCTCAACAATCACTTCAACCACATTTTATTCAACTAAAATAAACCAAGAAAACGTAAGCATAAAGATAAATAGATAGATCATCCAGCTAAGTATCAAGCTGGGTAAAAAGTACCAAAAGATCAAAACAAGTTCACAAGTCATCCCACCATAATAGTTAGTGCTAATACAAACCAATAATAATAATAATAAAGTACTGGAGATGAGAAAGTCTAAGGACGAGGAGACCCCTGATCAGTCACATGAAGATCAAATGCAGAAGTGGAAGGGTTATTTCCTGCAGCCGAAAGCTCTCCACTAGTGGCTCTCCCTGATACAGTCTCTGATGTAATAAGCCTGTGTTGCCTCAAAACATCCCTCAAGACATTTGTCGGCAAGTCGTCTACAGATTCAAAACCCCACTCTTGTAGGCATTCAGCTGTCATGCGTGCCACCTCAAGTAATATCAAGTAACCTCTCCTAATGTCGTTCTCATTTGGAAGCTCATTTTCTGGAATAGCATCAAAGTTGAGCATCCCTGCGAATCCTGAGAATGTAAGGCCGTCAGCACTAGTGGTGGGCATGACTGGGCGATAAACATTTGGATCATCAGGCCTCGTGATCTCATAAATCGGAGATAAGACATGGGTAGTTGGGGATGGCTGCCGTGAGGTAGATGGAGCAGCTAAGGTGTGTATGGAATATATTGGCTCATAGCGAGATGTGGTGGGCATGGTGCATGATTGAATAGTGGTGGTAACTGGGGCAAAGGTAGTAGTGACTGGTGGAAATGTGGCTGGTGGTGTCTCACATTTATACATCTGTGGCTCTGGTATCGGCAATCCAAATCTGCGAGCTACATTTATGTCATGAGCATGTCTAACCTGAAGTGTGTGAAAAGTCCAATACTGAGAAAGTGGAGTTACTGGTGTAGTCCAGTCAACAACACTCTGAACCCTAGATGTAGAGCCAGGTGCCCTAGTATCCTCCTGCGGTGCTCTAACATCTCTATCATCATCCGGTATCTCAATCGGCTCATCATCCTCAACATCCCTGTCTCTCTTACTACGCTTCCTCTTCAGAACACAACCAGGAATGGCGTGTTTGGTAGCTCTCCAGAATGCATGCCCGCTCGAATCAGTAGATATCAACCATATAGTGCGGAAGTACTCTAGATCAAACGGCAGGGATTGAACATAAGGCGAGCTAGTGTACTCACTCATGTGATCCTCTATGAGCAAACCTATACGGCTACAAATCCTGGTTATGAAAGCTCCCATATAGATATACTTTGTCATCTCAAATGTCGTCTCTCTTTGAATCCTCTCAGATACTAAGAAAGCTACATTCACATTCTTCTTCTTAATCATGGCGTTCATCACAAAGAGATCATCAGTTCCAACAGCTCCTCCTGTTTCTTTCTTTCCATGTAGTGATACAGCTAGTAGCTTGTGCAGAAGTCGATGCACAACTTTGAAGAACGCGGAGGCTTTTACATTTGAATGAAAACTAGTACCCGTTAGATTGTCCCAAATCAGCCCATGGTCTTCATTACATGAAACACCCAGTGAACTATCGGAGAATATCTGAGAATGTGTCTGCTCCTCTGTGTAGAACCCAAGATATACCGCAAACTCAGCCAAAGACACATGTTGATTCACTCGTCTATAATTAAAGTTGATTAATCGCTTATCTGTAATATTGGAGATGCAAGGGTTGAATTTGTAGGTCAACATGAACTCAATAACTAGCTCTCGGTAAATGTCTTCATTGAGGGAGAACATCTTGTACCAAGCATCCATTTTCTCATCATTGAACTTGTATTTCACTAACTTCCTCAACTCACTCTTGTACCCAAGTGCCTTTACATCTCTCCAAACGATAAATCTGTTCTTTCCAAATGACCGGTTCATCAAATCCTTAATTAGTTTCTTCTTTTTGGCGGAAGTGGCCAAGTATTCCAAAGTAGGATGGATATCTTCAGAAGCAGACTTCATCTGTCAAGATAAAAGACAATTAGTGCGCATCATGATCATAGATATATGGATTTACAATGTTATCCCAAATTTAAATAAAAATTCGAAAGGTAGGCTTTAAAAATCGAATAATCCATAACCTATAAAGATACATTTTTAACCAAACCGCAATCACCAAACCAAAAATTTATCACCAATAAGTTTCTTAAGCTATGGTAAATGTCATAAGCATTTTTCTAGGACAAAAGGTCTTATTTTATGAATGATTCCTAGAAAAGGCTTTAAATAATGAAAATGCATTAGTAATTAACTAAGTAAGCATTAAGATTTTAAAGAAACCTTGTAATTACCTTACTTTAATCAAAACTTTGCAACTTACCATAAACTTAGAAAACTAGTGATGAAACTTTAACCATTTTATGTGTTCAAAGATATTAATATCAAGTGTTAGTCAAATTTTAAAAATTGGTGTTTTATGATGTGAAATTGACTAACAACTTAACATTCCATCTTTAAATGGCATAATTATAATATTGGTTCCTTAGAAATATGACTTGCTATTCGAAAGTCTCAAACACTTTATTAACTAAAATGATGCAACTTCATATTGCAACTAGTCATTTTAATCTTTTTAAGAACAAAATTCAAAAATTCAAGTCATTTTAATCTTTTTATCATGCCAATATTTGCACAAGTATCATTTGGTTTGTAAAAGATTTTAATTAAAATAATGATACTTCACATATACTCATAAAAATACTTACTTTAATTCTTAAAAACCAATCATCTAACTAATTAAAACTAGTTTACTCATGTTCAACACATTGTTATAAGCAACTTTCATCAATAAAAGTCAAACATAGGCAATTCTAGCTAAAAAGTCAACAAAAAGTCAAAGCTCATTACTTTGAAATCAAAGTTCACCAATCTCTCATGAAATTACTAGATTACTATCAATAGTCATCATGCAAACATTCAATAGTGTTGGTGCATTTGGTGTGTCAGTCAGTTGGTCAAACGTTTGTAATTGTCAAAGTCAATTAGTCTGCGTATGTATAATGTTTAGTGTGTATATGCGAGTCTGTAAACGAATAGTGAAATAGAAAATATACACAAATTAAGTGTTTATGCGACACTTAGCTAGTGTCGCATATAGCGACACTTGGCTAGTGTCGCTATAGCGTTTGGACAGCCTATAAATAGAGATTTATGTTTCAGTTTTAGGGTTGGTCAATTTAGAGAGATAGAGTGAGGCGTTTTTGTTTGTGAGAGAGAGAGGAGAAAAGCTTGTAACGTTTACACTCAATTGTGAATACAAAGAAAACGTTATAGAAATCGTGTGTTTGTTTATTCGTTCAATAATCGCTAACCAAACGGATTCCGCACGTTTGGTTGATTAAGACGATCCGTTAGATCAGAGGTACGGGAACCTACATGTGGTATCAGAGCCGTGAATCAAGGATTCGACGGTTTCGGATCGTGTTTTGAACGTTTTCGGTTGATTCGTGAAGGTATTCATCGATTATAATCAGTTTCTAGGTTATTTGTGTTGATTATATTGAGTTTTGGGTTGATTTTTGGTGCAAATTCATCCGCCGTTCGTCAATTTTCGTTAGGGTTTCGAAAATTTCGATTTTTAGGGTTTTTGGAGCTGACAGCCGCGTTTTTGCGTCACTCGTTGCGTCACTTGATATCGTCAATTACCTTCAAGCGTCACTTCGAGCGTCACTCAAGTGCGTCACTTCGTAAGTTCCAACTAGGGTTTTGCCGACACTCAAGTGCGTCACTTAGTGCGTCACTTGCCGTCACTAAGAGCGTCACTTGCCGTCACTAACAGCGTCACTTAGTGCGTCACTTACCTTCTAGCGTCACTTCAGTGCGTCACTTGTTGTGCGTCACTTCATAGCGTCACTTGTGAATTTTAGCGACACTTACCTAGTGTCGCTCTAGATTCGGTAAAAAAAAAAAAAAAAAAAGCTTTAAAATTTTTTGCGTTTTTTAAAATTTTTTCATAGGCTTAAAAGTGTTCAATTTTATCTTAGAAAAAGTTTTATTTTACCCGGTCATTTTTTTTGGACGTTTTCGGTTGAATTTTTGGCGGGAAATTCGCAAAAAATTTGTAGTACCAAATTTTATTTTTGAGCTTAAAAGTTCATAATTCTAGTTTGGGAGAAGTTTAGTTGTGCTCGCTCAATTTTCAATATTTTCAAATCAAATTTTGGTGGGAGAATCTGGTTGTCTGGGTTTTGTTAAAGTTCTTGTTTAAAAGATGTCACGCTTGCATAGTGTTGGCAACAACCTTCCGATGTTAACTCCAAACACATACTACTCAAGCTGGAGAAGAGCTTTTGAAGACTATATCTCTTTTAATGATCCAGACATATGGATTACATTGACTGAGAAATATGAAATACCAGTCATGGAAGGAACAAAAAATTGCAAAATCATATAGATCAATGACTCTCGAAGAACGCAAAGCATGGGATAATGAAAAGAAGACTTTCAACGCAATTAAAGGATCTTTATCTACGGAGGTATTAAAGTTGTTTAAGAATTACGAAAATGTGTATGATCTCTGGGCGTGGATATAAGAAGGAAGAACAACCTCAACATAGTGCAATAGTGGATTCGAAAAACAAAAACGTTGATTCTAATGCACCTGAGGTACAAAAGGAACCAATTGAGCCTTTTAATTGTGCTACCTGTATTCAATTGACTGAATCTCTTGAGGTCTATCAAAAGGATAACTTAAACTTGCGGGAAAAGGTTGTTAAACTTACAGAATCTAATAAGTTTTTGCTAGAAAATGAAAAGCTTTATGAAAAACATATTGAGGCTCACAAGTTAGATACTCAAACTTTTAAAGCAAAGGTCTTTAGTCAGCAAGATGCAATAAAAAGTTATCTTACTGAAATAGAACTGTTAAGAAAGGAGCTTTCTGATTTAAAAAGTGAGTACGATAACCATAAAAGCAAAATTTTAGGTTCTTCATCTGCAACGTTTGTCTTTAATGAAATCGTTAACAAACAAGGGACAAGCGGTAAAAAGAAGGAAGGACTTGGTTATCACCAAGTTCCACCACCTTCCCATGCCGAATACTGTCTTATGCCTGTTAAGGAAGGCACTGAAGAGATTCCAGTCGATTATGTATTGCTTTATGGTATTAAATCAAAAGAAGCAAAGGAAAACAAACAGGCAAAAGAGAAAACCAAAAGGTCAGAGTATCCCCTGCCTAAGTTTGTTAAACCTGAAAGTCAATCTCAAGTTTGTGTTGAGGAGATTGTGGAGGTAGAAGATACACCAGAAGAGTCTACCATTAAGGTTGAGAAAATAGCTGTCAAACCTGACTGTCTTAAATGCAAAGGCAAAGCTAAAGTTGATAATGAATCTTTCAAAGTTAAAAATGTTAAAAGGGATTCTAAATCTACTAACTCAACCTCAGGAACATCTACTTCAACATGTACACTTAAGAGTGCATGTTCAAGAAATGTTCCTGCTAATAGACCTTCTGTGTATTGTCCTCCACCGAAACGCTTTGAGGGAACTCATTGGAATACATCTTTTGTGGAGCGTCGTTTTTGTTATCGTTGTGGTCAACAGGGCCATATTATTAGGGATTGTAGGTTATTATCCCTAGATAGGTTTGGTAGAGGGATGCCAAGAACTTCCTCTTTCAGGAATTCTTTTTCAAAACCTTTTTCAAGGCGTTGTTCGCATTCGCCTGTATCTAGTTGTGCATCAAATTCTCCAAAACCTACGGGTAGAGTAAACAAAGTTGTGCCTAGTAGATCTCAAGTTCAACAGCACAACATTGTTGAAAACAAATCATTCGAACCTAAACAGGTTTGGAAACCAAAATCCACAAACAACACATCTTTGAAATCAACTGAGTTTTTAAAATATCATAAACTCATGGATGTGATGATTATGGATGAAAATGGACAACCCAAGTTTATCAAGGCTTGGGTGTCCCATAAACTTTAATGTTTGATTGTTTGTGATGATGCAGTCAGTTTCTTGTTAGCCAATATTTTTAGTGACTGCATGAATGTGGGTATTGTTGGAAGAATGATGACTGGATTGCTGAAATTTCTGAAGTTAAGGTGGTAAAAAATGCTTCAAGGCATTTGATTTGACTTGATATGTGATTTTGATTTTTTTTTTTCTTTTACATTTTATTATTATTGCAACAGCCATTCTTTGTACTTGTTAGTATCAAAGAAATGCAATGTTGCGAAATGTCTTAAATAAAAATTACAAAAATATGTTCAATGTTTAAGGGGAGTACATTTAAATTGAATTTCTGAAAAGAATTTGTTGTTCAGGGGGAGTAATTAAAATTCTGATTATTCGGATCAGAAATGTGAACAGCAAGATTCTTATTCATCAAAAAGATATCAGATTGTGTCTGTAAACAACATGGGAAATGATTGTACATCAGATGACATGCATAAAACGGGAAATTTTAAGGTTTATGTTTGATGTGTCAGTAGGTTTATCTGGCATATTTTAAAATAGCTTTTATAAACATTAGCTTCATCATATGATGTACTGGTAGACATGTTACACATCGGTTTCTGGGTTCTTAAGAAGTAATTCTAATACATGTCTATGATCTTGTGGTAAACACCATATGATGTACGACTAAATGTCTTAATTCCTTAACATAGCATGACATATTTCTATACCTGAAGTTTACTTGAAATCATTTGGGGGTCTATACTGATTGTTTCCTCTGTTGTACGTAAGTACAGACCTGGTCTCAATTAGTATATGCTTAAAAGTTAAGCAAACGCAAGTCAATGAACTTGAAAAAGTCTTAAATCATAAGATACCTAACAAGGTCACCAAAATGGTTTGACCAAGTTTGGTTTTGCTTAAACCTGAATCAAGTTATGTCGCTCTGTTGTACGTAAGTACAGACCTGTCACCGCTGACTTGATTCTTAAAAATGATATTCTTATATTCTATCTGGATTTGGAAGTTTTGCTCATGTCTGGGTTACAGGGGTATGTCATAGGTGGGGACCATGGAGAAATATTCATACTAACAATAAAAGGTTAACTCACAGACCCGGATGTAACATGTTTAAGTGGACAAACAATACCAGTAATCGTCTTGAAATATTTTTTATAAAAGGTGTTTTAAATATGCTAAGTAAATTTAAAGAGGACAAATATACTGATAATCGAGATAACACTTACTATTTCCTAATAATTGTATGTTGGCCTGATATGATCTCAAAGCAGACGTAAAACAATCCTATCCCCAAATTTGTTTTAATCTTTGTTCTTTCTTTTCCTTTATAAAGAAAATACAAAAAGATTTTATTTCTATATTATTTTCTTCAAACATCACATATCTTGTTAAAGTCAAATTTTGAAGATGTAAAGGATGTCGGTTATTCTTAAAAGATTGTGAAGATAAATTCTATTGGAGAAGCTGCTGATGATTGAGAGATGGTCACCTAGTTTGAAGATCTTATTGTATGATGAATTTGTGTCAGTCACATGAATTTGGACATTAAGATTTCTTTGAAGACCATGCTATCTCAATGGGGGAGATTCTTATTATTAAAGACATGAAAGAGTTTCTGATTGTTGAAGATATGAAAGAGTTTGTTGATGAAGACTAATTGAAGATTTATTTGACCAAGCTGCTGACATGGGGGAGTTTGTTGGTGCATTTGGTGTGTCAGTCAGTTGGTCAAACGTTTGTAATTGTCAAAGTCAATTAGTCTGCGTATGTATAATGTTTAGTGTGTATATGCGAGTCTGTAAACGAATAGTGAAATAGAGAATATACACAAATTAAGTGTTTATGCGACACTTAGCTAGTGTCGCATATAGCGACACTTGGCTAGTGTCGCATATAGCGACACTTGGCTAGTGTCGCTATAGGGTTTGGACAGCCTATAAATAGAGATTTATGTTTCAGTTTTAGGGTTGGTCAATTTAGAGAGATAGAGTGAGGCGTTTTTGTGTGTGAGAGAGAGAGGAGAAAAGCTTGTAACGTTTATACTCAATTGTGAATACAAAGAAAACGTTATAGAAATCATGTGTTTGTTTATTCGTTCAATAATCGCTAACCAAACGGATTCCGCACGTTTGGTTGATTAAGACGATCCGTTAGATCAGAGGTACGGGAACCTACAAATAGCAAGTAATAACACCTAAAGTCCTAATCTTTAGCCCTAAATAGTTTCAAATTGAAACCCTAACTTTTGGATAAATCATGAACTAGAGATTTAAAGTTAGAAATTTACCTTAGAAATGATGCAATGATCATAAATGAAGCATACAAGTAACAAAAATAGAGATTATTGAGCTCAAGACCTTCAACAATGGTGGATTTTTTGATGATGGCATGGTGGGGGGTGGGGGTGGTGTTCGGCCGAAGAAGAGAGGAGGGTAGGGAGAAAGTGACAAATGTTTTCATTTTTTGCTTTATAACCTCCTCACCCGTTTTTACTTTTACCTTTTTACCCCCAAGTGGTAATTTAGTGAAAGGAAATCGTAATTAGGTTTAAAAGGGTTTATTAAAAACGAGGAATAAATGAAAATCGGAGCACTTTAGTGATATGATAAATTAGGTCGGCAGAGTTTAAGAAAAATAATTCAAACTCTTTCAGAAAACTTCTCTCGTCGTATCCTAATTTTATAAGTGGATCAACGAAATTATTAAATTCTCGTTTAACTTTCTTGGGATTTGAAATTCCATCTCGTGGTTCGTCGTCTAAAAAGTTAAGATCATGAAGTAATTTATCCAATATTTTAAAAAATTCCTTTTCTTCTTTTGAATCGGGATTTCCGGTAGTAGCGTGAACTGCTACCGATAATTCTTTAAAAAGTAATTTTTGTTGAAGCGTGAAAGGAAATGTTGATCTTTGAAATAACTGAACTAATGTGAATTTATTTACATTTTTCACAGAAAGATTTCTCAATAGCCTCCTCAGTTGCATTTGGAAAAATTTCTATTAGTTTATTGATTAAATAGATGGCAGGATCGACAAAGAATGGTATTTTCTCGGGGAATAAGATTGTAATTATAGGGTCACGCTTTATCCAAAATTCAAGCTCACTAATCAGATCTGAAATATACCGATTAATCCGTGTTGATGAAGCATGATGGTAATCAGTATTAGAAGTAATTTCATTAACAGGTATAGGTCTGATATTAGTAGTAGCTCATCTTTTCTAGTGTAATTAGCACGGAGTCCTAAAATTCTGTTATCGATAGTCACGAAGGTCTTTCTTTGGTCAACCGAAAAGGGGAATTCTGATATTTTAAGGTATTTAAGAAAGTTGGCACAAATATTTATCCTCCTATTTGGTTTAAAAGAATTTCCGACATGACGCTCGGTTTCAGTCTCGGGTGGAATATCTATGATTTCAATGATGTCAGTGGGCGGTCCTTCTAGTACAGTTTTAGCTATGGTGCACTTAGGTTGGACTGGACATCTTTGAAATGGTGCATCTATGTAGGGGGTTCCTGATTTGAATGCATGATTTTTCGAACATGAGAGATGCTTATCTTGTGAATAAGTTCTCAAAATGTCAGGGAGATCATATTCAAAGTATTCATCCAAGCAATGAAGGCGTTCATTTCTATCTAATCCTAATATGGGTGGATAAAAGTAAACCTTAGTGCCGAATGGTACTTCTTTGGGAAGTCCAGGTGGCCTAACATAGTGTGGGTATTTGGCCAGAAGTGAAGAGATCTCAGGGTCAAGGGTAAATTGACTCCTTGAAGTGTGAGTAACAGAAGTTGATATCTTCTGCTGAGATTCCTCTACTTCTAGGTCAATGTGTTTTCGCCTGATATCAATTTCTTAGACGTTTAAGATTTTCTTGACTTTGGGGTATGAAGAACAAGAAGAGTTATCCTCTAATTCTTTTTCCATAAAATCAAAAAATTTAGAATCATCCATTGCCATCATCTCATCTGCTGTCTTGTAAGAGAACAGAGAGACGGGGCTAGAAACCGAATCAGATGGTTTTTGATTTTTCATATTTTTATAGTTTTTGTGTTGTAATAACTAAACTATTCTAAAAAAGCAGTAACTTTCAAACAAGTTAGGCTTGAACGAAAGGTTCTCCTAAGGGCTTCTAACTTAAATGTAAGTTTTTCAAATCACAACGCTCGTCGATCCCCGGCAGCAGCGCCAAAAACCTGATCGCGCCCCAACGGTCGGTCAAGGAATCGCTTCCCTGTCGTTGCGGACCTTCCAGTCGGAGGCGGGTGATCAGTGGGTTTTAAATTTATAATGCTGGGAAGCCTAAGTTTTATTACTACTTACTGCTCTTGTTAAGGGTAGTAAGCGGTAAGTCTGACTCGGGTGTCATTCTTAACATCGGAGCGAATCGAAATGAAGTGAATACCTTAAACAATAGAAGCTAATAGGATGGGTTTAAAAGAGCCGGTAGGGTTTGTTTTTGGTATTTTCTAAATTAACTACGATACAGAAAAGTAAATACTAAACTATAGATAGAGTAAGCATATAGATAGAAATTGTGATGTCTGAAGTTTCAATATTCAGGTTTTTGGGATGATGTTCATTATAAAAGATAATTGGAGATTTCCTTTAATAAAATTAACAGAGGTTTGGTGTCAACACTAGCATCCTACGATTTAAGTGGAAAACCTAAGTCACATGTCACTGAATACTAGGTTATCATGAGTCTGATCAGATCAGGCTGCTCAGTATCCCAACACTGTCCGATAAGGACTAGTGACCCATCTTGGAGTTAACTCCTGGGCGCATGAATAAGGCAATAGACCGATATTTAATTTCTGACCTTTCTTAACACCTAATTCTAATTGATTTTATTAAGGGTCGTACTATTTCTTGCTAATGTATGTTAAACTGTCAGTTATGTTGGATCAAGGGGTTTAAGTATCCTACACTACAACTGAATGTTTTCTTTCTTTTCAAGATCCTTTAGATTTAATTGAGAATCACAAATACTTCTGTCAAGGTGTAGACCCTCCTTTGCGATCAAACGTTCATCCCTAGGTTCGTTTCACGGTATAAACTACATTTTTCAGCAGTTCCATAGCTTTTATATATACCTAGACCATGTTCAGGAAGGGTGACTTCCAGGTATCTACGGTGTCATATGCTTACGACCGGTCCGTAGCTTCCACACATTTGTACTCCACCAGCGGTGTTTCCAGCGCTATACTAAGTACTGGGCCGTTTTACAGCATTTCCACAGCTTCCTATAAAAACACAGATAACTATCTACCGATACTAGGGTTGATCAGGTCCTAATACTAAAGTAATAGTCACGTGAAAGCTTGGAAAGGGTGGTTTAGATCTACCGCTTGAAAAGTTTAACCCGATACATAACATAATAATTTCCAATCATATATTTAATTAAAGATTAATTTAACATCATCCCTACTCTTAAATATCTACATTTCAACAATCACAATATTACACTACTCAATAAACATGGCAATAAGTAAAGCACATACCATAATATTACGCATGGATAAATCAGACATAATAACAGTATGAGGGAATAGATATCACTGGATAATAGAGCAGCGTAACAAGAGAATAGAACTTGCAATCCTGGAATAAAAGCTTTAACACCAATACTCCTTAATTACAAAAGCTAATCTCTACTCTAATCTACTAGCTACCCACTAACTACTCTCTAACCCTCTAGAGAGAGAAGTTAGAGAGAGAAACTAACTAAGAAATGAAAATACAAGAGAAATGTGTTGTGTTGTGATTGATTTGAATGGATTTCAATTGATGAGAAATGAGGAGGTGAAGGCCTCTATTTATAGGCTTACAAGTTACAATTTTACACTCAACACCCTCGCTTCCATTTAACACTGAAATACACCCCCGAGCTATAAAATTTGACACCAAAAGGGGCGTATTCGATACCAAAATGGGTGTATTCGGTAGCAAATAGGGTGTATTCGATAGCAAACGGGGTGTATCCGGCACCATAGAGGGGGTATACCACCCCTAGAAGGGCGTATACGGCCCTGTAGAGGGGGTATACGGCCCCTTTAGGGGGTATACGGCCCCTTTAGGGGGGTATACGACCCCTAGAGGGGTGGTGAACCCTGGGTCGTGGTCTCGTGTGCTGGATCGTAAGTTTTGTGTGCTGGATCGTAACTCATTTGGCCCTATCTTCTTCGTTCTTGATCCGTTTCTGACGATCTTTATATCCACGCGTTCGTATTCTTCAGACCTACATTTTAAGATACTTATTAAGTCCCAGATTGGAGTTTTACGATAAAATAGCATGTCGAACGAATTATGCTTTTTTAAGTGTGTTTTTCGTCCATTTACCGTTGTTTTTGAAATACTTATAAAGTTTTGACCTATTTAACAAAATGATGTAAATGTGGACTTTATTGGCATAATTTTGTTAATTAAGTGTTAAATATGAGGTAAAAAATGTGCGTAAAACATAACTTTTTACGTCAAATCAACTATATTGTTTGATTAAGTTAATATTCAATTTTTGTTTGTCTTTCTTGTTCCTGCGCAGCTTCTAATTAGGGTTTTTTTGTTTGTTTTATTGGGCCGATTGAGAGGGATGCGATGAGAATTTTGATTGGCCTTTTTTTTAGCATGTAATCCGTATTCGTTAGATATTCCTAATTAAATGTGTTTAATTGCCTTTTTTATGAATCCACGAAAGTACTAAAATGCCCCCACTAGCTTTATTTTAATAACAAATTTTACATATTTCCTCTTGACTAATCTCAGCCATTAGATCAATTATCTCAGGGTCAGGATTGCTTCTCCAATTTCTCGACATAAAAAAGCTTCTCCATGGATCTCAATCCTATATATATATATTGTTGACAATGGATCTTTTCATAAAAAGTTATTTAATTTATAAGCAATTAGGTGGATAAAAATAAATAAAGAAATTGAATCCATCTTAGTTTAATTTGCTTTCGAAAAATATGAATGAAATGAAAATGTATATTTTGCTATGTTAAACATAATAGTGATATCATGCAAGTATAAACAATTTTTTTTTAAGAAAATAATATTGGATCCACGTAGTTATTCAAATAACCCTAAATTTTATAGCTATCATATTCATTTACTTTTAAATTTTAGAGCTCTTTAAGCAAGCTTTTTAAAAAATATTATTTTATTTTTTTGTGTGCGTATAATGAATATTAATATATCGATGATTATGTTAATACGTGAATATAACTTACTTATATTAAGAAACATAAATATTTTAACTTCTCAGCGCAATGTGCTGGTGAAAATTACTCGTTGTACACAATTATAATCGTGTATTGCAAACTCTCTACAATAATAAGTGTGTAAATGACAATGATTTCGTACTTAAAAGTGTATAAGATAATGTTCACACTTATAAATGCTTATAAATTATATTTTTACGTACTTATAAATGTACAGATCAATTCTACACATGTAATATCTTCGCACCACAAAAAATTGCATTTGCAAAGAAATCTCATGTGTATAGTTTATTAAGGAGTTATAGTATTTGCATCATTACTAATAACAAATCTCGGATAAAAAAAATAAGTGAGACCCATGATTTTTCGTCCTCACTCGTCACCAGCACCACAAAATCACCTCCACCATAAACGGTTGTGGTCCCGTGATTGGTCTTCAGGAGCCCGAAAGATGAAACCACCCCACATGGATTTGGAGGTATTGAAAGTATAATATTCACGAGGAAGTGGTGAATTTTATGATTAAATGAATAATTAAATTATTATTTTTCTATTTTATTATCATTTTATTTGTTTTATAAAATAATGTAATATTAATTTTAGATGACTTAGCTTGTATACTTAATAACATTAATAACCATCAAAATTATTTTACTAAATTTTTTTTTGAGTATTTTAATTTACATTTGAAAAATACAATTATAGCTTATTATATTTTTTAAATTTTTGATTTCTATGTTTTGTAAATTGCATATATTATATATTACATACATTTAAACACTCGACTAATCAATGTGATGTCTTTTAATTAATTGATTAACATGAAATAACAAAAAAATTACACTTTATATTTATTTAATTTAACGCTAACAGTGTCATTAATGTTTGATATATATTTATGATTTTCTATAATAGAATGAGAACCATATTGGTCATGAGATACATGGTATGGAGTACAAGATATACATATACTTTTAGCTTCATAGTTGAAGAATTAGTTTAAATGTTAATAATGAATATATAGTACACCACCAATCAATTTTTTACACATTGCTTTCCCTTTTAATTTTCTTATATTAAAATTTTTAACATATAACTTACCTCTAATCTATTTCTCTTCACTTCTTTTTTTATTTGTTTTAATATGCATCACTCTAAAATAGGAGTAATTTAATAGTGCATAGTACGATATATATATATATATATATATATATAAGCATACTAAGAAATTATTCTCTGAGTCCCTAATCACTATTATGTTAGTGATTGTGAATCGTTAACAGTGAGTTAATTGTAGAAGGGGGGGTTGAATATAATTAAAAACTTTTCTGTTATAATGTGTTAGCTTGTTTAGCAAGTTTTTAACTGTATTAAAGTGACAGCAATATGAACACAAATATATATATATAAGATAAGCAGTTCAGTTGCTGATGCAATTGTAGCTGAAAGATAAATTCTTTTATTGATAAAATTTATCTCTTGTTGATTGCGGAATAGATTAGTCAAAGCTAATCCAAATCAAACAATACAGCTATTACAAAGGAGATGAGCAGTAGTGGACAAACACGCTAACTTGCTCACTCGCTGAAGTAAACTAATAGTGGACAAAAATGCTACTAGTTCACTTGCTGGTGTTACATGTATTTTAGACAAACTAGTCACTGACAAATAAGTGACAATACAAGTAATCGACACAAAATGAAGTATAACATACTACGCTATTTATAAACGCTGAAATCCTTAATTTCCGGATCTGAAGGACACGTGTCGCTGCTTGATTGGAGAGGTAGTTGAGATGTGATACATCATGGCATGACATTCTGTCTTGGGAAATATCACCTTGTACTATAAACCAATCAAATGCTTCCACGTTACTCTTTTCAAGTTTCGAGGAACACGTGCTGCGCCGTAATAACGCCGAATGTCAACTTCTTATTTAATGCGGCATTTAATGCTGCAGTCACTGATAGAAACAACAATTCTCCTCATTCTTGCTGCGAGCTAACATGCTCTAAAGAATGACTTGAACAGCTAATCTTCAGTGACTTCTTTTATTCAGCAGAAGAGAGAACTCAAGAAGACTTAGAGACTCTCGCTGATAGATGAGTATCAGCGACACACATAGTTGAGTCTTTTATCTTGATAAGATCTTCATCTACTGGTTTAGCATAAGATCAGCGACATAGAGACCTTCAGCAACAGGAGCTTGACTTGAATCATTTTCTTCATGGAACATAAATGAGAAGATCAGAAACTGTGAACATATAGCATGATCAATGACTTCACTTATCAGCGAATAATGACTTCAACAATCTCCTATCTAATCTCCCCCTTAATCCTTGAGATCAATGACCACTTGAGTTCAGCGATCAGTGACTCAACAATCTCCCCCTAAATGGTTTAAGTCAAAGCTCCCTTAGATAAACTTGTTGCAGGAAAGTTTTAGCCTCTGATGATAAGTTGGTTGCACAGAGACTTGTACTTGTAAATTTTTGTTGTGGAAAAGATTTAAGTCTCTGACAGTAGGTAGGTCGCCCAGTGACTTGTACTTGTAGATTTTCTGTGTCAAGCCTCATTTATATCATTGAATAAATATTTACAGAAGCTAACTATTACAAAATATCTAATTTATTTATCTCTCCACATCTCCTCCTCTTTCACTATGCCAAGCTCAGCTTCAAGTTCATACTTGTCTTTGGAGGGCAGGTATCTGAATTTTCTTGCCAAGGCTTCATCGAGAATAGCTTTTCTGATCTTTGAATTTGTAGGAAGCATGCTAGCTGACCTGATTAGGTGTATGAGTTGTTCTTGATCAACCTTCTCAAGTTCAGCTTCTCTCTGAAACCTAAGGGCACTATTTAGGTCCCTGTATACCAGACCCTTCTCCCCCTCAGTGACTTCATGTCCTTCAAGCTTTGGCACACCAGCAGGGATAGATAGATTTAACCTTGAAGTGTTGGGGATTCGATAGATGCTGCTAGTGCCTGACCTATACCTTGGGCTTGGTGGCTGAACAATCTCTTCACCAAATGTGACAGTATCTTCTGGTTTGAGAAGTTGCAGTGACACCATCTTTTGATATAGTCTATCAATCTCTTTCAGGATATCAGCTTTAGTTGCACTTGTAGAGTGGCTGATAGCAAGCCTGATCTCATTCCATTCTTCTCTGTGCAGCTTGCATACTTGATCAAGTAGCATGGATTGAGTCTCTGAACCTCTTTGAATAAGCAGTTGAGGTTGAGATTGATTCTTAGACTTCTTCAATTTTACCTTGGTAATAGGTGCAGGGTTTGATCTCCCTGTCATTCGGGCAGCAAATCTTTTTCTATCTATTTCATCCCATTTCCTATCCACTGCTGTTCTGACAGCTCCCCCTTTCTTTTTAGAGCTCTTGCTAGCTGATGTTTTCAGTTTATGTTGCTCTAGCTCACTCTCTTCTATCTCAACAAGTACCCTGGCAATTGCAGCATCAGACTCTTCTTGATCTTTCTTTTGTTTAAGAAGTCTGGCCCTTTCATTGGCATCTTTAGAGCTCAATTCCAGTAGGTATGCTCTGTCAACATCTGATTGCTCTTTCAGCAACCGTTTCCTTTCTTGTTCCTCTCTTAACTCAACCTGAAAGGTTATTTGCATTATCATTTCCTGCTCCCTGTCCTGTCTTGCCTTTATTTTTCTGGCAACTCTCTGTTCTTTTGTTTCATCAGGACAGGGGGTATCTGAGGCTGAGTCAGAGGAAAGGCATGCTGTAGGGGAAGTATCTGAAGTGGTAGTGTTGGAGGGAGTTGCTGTGGAGATTGGTATTATTGTTGCTGGGGTAGGTGTGGTTATTTGGATTGTTTGGGTTGTTGTAGTTGTAGTTGCTGTGGGTGAGGGTAGGTTTTAGGTTGCTGGTGGAGATGAAGGTACAGTTACCTCAGATATGACAATATGTGATTGAGGGTCACTGACCTGTTGTTTCTTTGATGGAGAAGTAGATGCAGGAGAGGTGTCACTGGTCCTTTTTCTTTTTATGACATATGATATGGGTTGCTGATCCTCCATATTTACATCATCTTCATCTTCTGAACCCTGACCATTCCCATGACCACCTCCCTGGCCATCATCATTGTTGTCATCATCATTATCATCAGCATCATGCATGATGGTATCATCTTCCTCATCATCAGATACATCATCTACCACCTCCCTATTCATCCATTCCCAGCGAGCCAATTCATAGCTCACTGAGGTACCCTCTAACCTAGCAGCCTCATCCACTGCCCATTGTAATTCCTGAGCTCTTCAGTACTGAACTCAGGAAAGGTCTCAGTGATATCCACCATATCAGTGGCTATCTCCATATCCACCCAATACAGTTCAGCAACTGCAAGGGGTTCCAACTCCGGTTGCTCAGCGATCGGACGAAGTGCATAAGTGTTGAGCACAATGTCCCTGTGAGCTTTGTTTGACAGCGGATCAGTCATCTTACGGGGCATCTCAGGATCAGAGACAATGTCATCTTCTTCTTCACTCTCCCCCTGACTGGTTCACTCAAACTGATCAACAGCCCTAAGAATCTGTTCAGTGAAAGCAACATTTTCCTCTCGCAGGGCAGCGACCTCAGCTCTTGTCTTTGTAAGCTGTGAGGCAACCTGTGGAAGTACCTTAATAACTTTGTCAGTGTTATACAGGTAGTTGGATACAGAAATGGCTAAATCATTTTGGTTGGTGGTAAGCTGGGCAATGGCAGTGGCATGAGTTGTAAAGTTGGTGGTGGAGGTGGAGGCTAGCTCAGTGACTGCATGGTTTATTGCAGCACTAGCATCAGCTACTGTTTGTACTCTCTCACTAACAGATGTGCTCCATGGTTCAATGGAGTTGTATACATCAGTGAGAGCAGTAACAGCTTTCTGTAGGACAGAGACATTGCCAATAAGTGCCTCACGGTCTTCAGTGAGCATCTTAATTTGGGTTTGGGATTGGGCAATGTACTCCATCAGTAGCTGATCTGATGTAGAGTGGGTGAAGGTGTTTGTGGGAGTAGTTTGGGTAACAATAATGGGGGTAGGTGTAGATTGTGCTACATGATCAGGGGGTGTGGTCTGATCAGCAGCTACTTGGATGTTGTCACTGGAGAAAGAGGTGGGGGTAAGCTCTCTAATAGGAGAGTTGGATGTGGGTGGAGGAATGGGTTGGGTGTCCTCTGAGGTGTCCATGGGCATGATTTCCTCATCATCAGCTTGTGATTTAGCTGGTGGTTCATTGGAAATAGAGGTAGCGACCTGTATCTCACCATGGGTCAGTGGTGAGACATTGACAGCCGGTGCAGTGATAGATGAGAGATGGCCCGGGTCTGTAGCCAGTGGTGTGACATCAGCTATGAGTGTGTTATCACTCACTGATGTCACTAGCCCTTTGAATGAAATGTCACCCTTTTGTGAGGATGACAAGTGGCTGGGTTGACTCAATCTGAGGGTGTGGGGTGCACCTGAATCACTGCTAACAGTGGTTTGATCCACTGCAGCTGTCTGTAGTTGTCCCTTTATAGAGTCACTGGACTTTCGGGAGTCCAGTGAAGCAGGTAAAGTTGAGGGTTTAGCAGTGGTGCCCTCAGCAACTGAACGTACAGTCACTGATTCACCACTGGCATCCGTAGATGTCTTCTTTTTGCTATGTCCCTGATCCTTTAATGTTAGGGACCCTAATTTGGATTTTTTCTTGGGAGCAATGGGTGGTTTCTTGACTGGTGGTTGACCAACAGTAGTCACTGGGGGTGTGGTCAGTGACGTGGTCGATGGGGGGGCAGCAACTGACATATGTACAGAAGTTACAGGCTGGGGTACAAGGATCCCCGGGTGTTTCATAAAAGCGGGTAACACCGCAGTCGCTGGTTTAGCGAAAATTTGAGATCCTACCAGGGTCGGCTCAAAACCTTTGAAAAGATACCCTATCATAGGCAGCAAACTGATCCCTGAAGATCAGTGAGAGAAACCTAGGGTAGGGTACATATTTGGCCCTGGCAGGCTCAGCGACTTTGGTGATCAGTTCGTTAAAGATCACACTTGCATAGTCAACTCGTAGAGAGTTGACCAGTGACCAACTGATCTGGGCCTCCAAGGAGCTGAATTGATCATAGCTCCCTGATTTTGTACCCAAAGATTGGATAAAGTTAGTGAAAATGGCATTCCAAACACCATCCATTTTTGTTTTGTGGACCGTAGAGTACTTACGGTTGCCACTGCCATCGACTGAGTATTTACACTCAATCTCAGTAAGATCGACGAGGCCTTATTTGGCTACGTCGCTCTCTGGCAGTGACTCGTACGACTCATAGGTCGGAAGTTGTAAAATGGACCGGATAGTGTTGGCAGTGATGGTGATGGTTTGGGTACCATTGTCTATAAAACCCTGAAGTTGGGAAACACCAGAGACGACAGAGTGAGTG
Source organism: Pseudognaphalium luteoalbum (assembly GCA_963422505.1). Taxonomy (NCBI): domain Eukaryota; kingdom Viridiplantae; phylum Streptophyta; class Magnoliopsida; order Asterales; family Asteraceae; genus Pseudognaphalium; species Pseudognaphalium luteoalbum. The sequence goes on from OY730198.1 coordinate 66,123,054, forward strand.
CAGGTATACCAGAACTCACTGAGCCATTCTGGGTTCATTTCCCCAGGAGACAAGGTAAGAGTAGGGAGGATAAAGTGATTTTTAAGAAAATTTATCACCTTCGCATACTCAGGTTTAGGGCAAGTTACATTTCCCAAATAGTTAGATTTGGGAACTGTAATAACAAGCGTCTCACTGACCGCAGAGGCTCGAAGAGCTTTAATCTCAGGGGTCGGTGTGTAAGCGTTGTTGAAAAATTTTGTTCTTGCCATTTTTAAGAAAAGAAAGAAGAAGATTTAAAAATTGAGATATTTGCAGAGAAAATGAAGAAGATGAAGTTTGAAAAATTAGAAAGCGTAAAGAATGAAAAGGAAAGGGTTTCGCTGCTTATATACGGTTACTGAGGTACAAAAAGTGTGGTCAAAACGAGTATGTACGTGGTCAAAAAGTGGTGGTTGGTGGTAGGGGAGTAAGGTGATGATGGTGATGAGTGGTAACATTAAATGGTGATGGGAGTGGTACGTCGGAAAGGTATACGAGGTGTCAGAAAAAGTGTACCTTTTCGAGTTCTCATAAGATATTTAATAAGGCATTTATTAGGAATATAAATCGTTAAAAATTAAATACAAAATGTATTAATTGTAAGGAATATATGTCGAAATAAATGTTATATTAAATAATAACAAACTTTCGCTGATGCATTATGTCTCAGCGAGATGAAAATAAGTTATATCTTAAAATAAAATAAATATTATGTTTCATATTTGATGTCGCTGATCAGATTACAACTTAGAATACTAATCTAATTAGCTAGTCAAGTTTGTGAAGCATAAGATATATTTTATTTATATGATATAAAAGGTTTTCATGTGCAGTTACGAAGTATATAATTTATTGATCATAACTATGCTAACTTATTGTTCTTGCTGATTACATCAGTGAGAATAAGAGGCCAGCGAGTTAAAATAATAAACTATATATTTAGTAATTACCTTTTATTAAACAATCAGGTGTTAGTCATTTAAGTTCAACATTCCCAACTCGCTGATGAGAAAGGTGAATCTTTTCTCATCTAAAGGTTTTGTAAATATGTCAGCGAGTTGGTAATCAGTTGGAATGAAATGTAATTCAATGTCACCTTTCATGACGTGGTCCCTGATGAAGTGATATCTGACATCAATGTGCTTTGTCCTTGAGTGCATCACAGGATTATTTGCTATGGCAATAGCACTTTGACTATCACAATAAATTGGAACATTGCCAAAGTCAAAGCCATAGTCAGCGAGCTGATTCCTCATCCACAGAATTTGAGCAGTGCAGGCTCCAGCAGCGACATATTCAGCCTCAGCAGTGGAAGTTGAGACAGAATTTTGTTTCTTGCTTGACTAGCTTACAAGCTTTTCTCCAAGAAACTGACAGCTACCAGAGGTACTCTTTCTGTCCATTTTGCATCCAGCATGATCAGAATCTGAATATCCCTTCAGTGAGAAATCTGAACCAGATGGGTACCAGAGACCAAGATTTGGTGTACCCTTCAGATATCTGAATATCCTTTTGACAGCAAGCAAGTGGGATTCCTTTGGATCAGCTTGATATCTAGCACATAGACAAGTAGCAAACATAATGTCTGGTCTACTAGCAGTTAAATACAGCATTGACCCGATCATTCCTCTGTAAGCAGTGATGTTTACAGATTTACCATCAGGATCAGCATGTAATTTTACTGCAGATGACATTGGTGTAGCAAGGGATGAGCAGTTGGTGAATTCAAATTTCTTTAATAAATCTTTAACATATTTTCCTTGATTTATAAAAATACCAGTCTTGGTTTGCTTTATTTGCAGACCAAGGAAAAATGTTAGTTCACCCATCATGCTCATTTCATAACTTTTAGTCATGAGGTCACAGAATTCCTTGCACAAGTCATTGTTAGTAGACCCAAAAATAATATCATCAACATAAATTTGGACCAATATAACATCTCTCTTATCCTTTTTAATAAAAAGTGTGCTGTCAATTTTACCTCTGACATACCCACAGTTAGTTAAGAAGGTAGAGAGAGTGTCATACCAAGCTCTAGGAGCTTGTTTTAGTCCATATAAAGCTTTCTCCAGCTTATAGACATAACCTGGATGCTTGGGATCAGTGAATCCAGGTGGTTGCTTTACATACACTTCTTCCTGCAGCTTTCCATTCAAGAATGCACTTTTCACATCCATTTGATATACCTTGAACTTCTTGTGAGCTGCATAGGCTAAGAACAACCTGATTGCTTCAAGCCTAGCAACTGGTGCAAAGGTTTCATCATAGTCAATTCCTTCTTGCTGACAGTAGCCTTGTGCAACCAGTCTAGCCTTATTCCTTATTACAACACCATCAGCATCCATCTTGTTTCTGAACACCCATCTTGTTCCAATCACAGATTTCCCATCTATTTGAGGTACTAACTTCCACACTTTATTCCTTTCAAACTGAGATAGCTCATCTTGCATGGCAGCTATCCAGTGATGATCAGTGAGTGCCTCATCAATTTTCTTGGGCTCAATCAGTGACACAAAGCTTACAAACAAACAAAAGTTAGCAGATGCTGATCTGGTCTGGACCTTGGATTGTGGATCACCAATAATCAATTGATTATCAATATGTCTAGTCCATTTAGTCACTCGCTGAGGTTCAGCAGTGACTTGATTTTCCAGAGATGATCCACCAGACACATCAGCATTAGAAGCATGATTAATGTTTAAGCTTTCGTTAGGACAGTGGGAGTTATCATTTTGATGCAGATGATGAGATGATGATGATGGGATATTAATAGGCAAAGATGAAGTTCCTGAATCATTCTTGGCTAAAGTAGAGCCAGAAGTTCCTTCAGGGACATCATCTTCCCTTTCAGAATCTGATGGATGAATCTCATGCTTGTCATCACTGATTGTATTAAAAATAAGATTTTCATAGTCTTTTGGATCAGTGAGTGATTTATCATAAGATTCATCAAAGGTAACATCCATTGATTCTTCAATACATTTCCTTCTTTTATTATAAACTCTGAAAGCTTTTGAAATGATTGAGTAACCAACAAATATACCTTCATCAGCTTTGGGATCAAACTTCCCTAAGTGATCTCTTTTGTTTAAGACATAGCAGGTACTGCCAAAAACATGAAGAAAACTTATGTCAGGTTTTCTCCCCCTTAACACCTCATAGGCTGTCTTATCATGTCTCTTGACAATCAAAGACCTATTCTGAGTGTAACAGGCAGTGTTAACTGCTTCAGCCCAGAAGTGGGTCTTAAGACCAGCATCTATGAGCATTGACCTTGCTAATTCAATCAAGGTTCTATTTCTCCTCTCTGCAACACCATTTTGTTGAGGTTTCTTGGTGCAGAGAAGTTTTGAGAAATACCTTTTAAATCACAGAAACTTTCAAGGTCAACATTTCTAAATTCAGTGCCATTATCACTTCTTAAATGTTTAACTGAACAATCATTTAAGTTTTCCATCTTTTTGATAAAGGATATGATTTCCAGTGTTGCATCACTTTTGGCTTTGAGGAAGAATACCCAAGTATATCTGGAATACTCATCCACAATTACCAAGCAGTACCTTTTACCACCAAGACTGGGAGAACTCACTGGACCAAATAGATCCATATGCATCAGTTGAAAACATTCTGTCACTGAAGATGTTTGTTTGCTTTTGAAAGAAGATCTGTGATGCTTTCCCTTCTCACACGCTGAACAAAGCTTGTCTTTGTCATAAGTAAGCTTTGGAAGACCATTTACCAAGTCATTCTTGCTGAGCTTGCTGATGGCCTTGAAGTTCAGGTGAGAAAGACGCTTATGCCATAACCATTTTTCTTCTGAAACGGTTCTGGAATAAAAGCATGTTCCTGATTGTGCTGAGTCCATATTGACTACATATGTATTGCCTTTTCTTTGAGCAGCCAGGACAGCACTTCCATTCTTGTTGTAAACAACTCCAGCTTCATGATCAAACAGCACTTTATTCTTGGCATCACAGAACTGACTAATGCTTAACAAATTATGCTTCAGTCCTTCAACATATGCCACCTTCTTAAACATAACATTACCATTGGTCAAGACCCCATACCCTCTGGTCTTACCAATGTTGTTATCACCAAACACTACATCAGGACCACTTTCATCCTGGTAGTCACTGAGCAAGGACTTACATCCGGTCATATGTCTGGAACAGCCACTATCCAGATACCAAATTGTCTCTCTGAGAATGCCCTGCATCACACACAAATAATTAGTTCAATTGATGAACCCATCCTGAGATGGGTTCATGGTGGTCAGCCTTTGGTTCAGGCTTCCACAGGCTTGCATCAATAATATCTGAATGCTCACTGATTATTTGAGATTTTGAAAATGATGTAGCTGAGCATTCAGATATCACATGCTGACATACTGATGATGGTTGACTGAGTGAAACTTGTGATGATGAACAATCTGATGACATATGGTGTCTACTTCCACATTTGTAACATTTTTTGTTTGTGGACTTAGATTTCTTTGACTTATTGTTCATACTGGACAAAGACATAGAAGTTCTCAGGTTTACTACCTCATTTTGCTTCTTTGACTTCAAGTCACTGATAGTCAAGTCATCAGTGACTGGAGTGTCAGAAGTGAGGTCACTGATAGACTCTTGGTCATCAGTGATAGTTTTGACAAGAGCAGTGCAAGTAGTTGATTCACAAATTTCTAGTTTCTCAAGTTCATTTATACTTGCAGCAATATCATAACTATTAGTAACCTGTGAGCTTCTTACAAAGTAATTTGGTTTAGGCTCACTGACAATTGACATTGGTTCAAAGACAAATTCTGAGAATGTTTCATCAGGATTGAATATTTGATCAACTTTGTTTGCATCAGCGAGAGCAGTAGCAATTTCATAATCGCCTCCCAGAATAGCCTTAACTTGTTTTGGGATTTGATTACTTATGCATTGATTCACCTTTAATGCAGACCTACACCATGACTTCATCACTTCATTGAGTTGTGAAAATTTAGTTTCAAATTCTACTTTTTCTTGAAAGCATTTTTGATTTGCATGTATTTGTGCATCAAGATCAAGTGTAAGATTCTTTATTTTTAACAAATTTTCTTCTTGAAGTTGAAGTTTAGATGTTAAGTCACTGATCACACATTCTTGTCTTTTCTGAATGTCATGAGCATTAGATAAGTCAACAATCAAGGTTTCAAAGATTAAATCCTTTTCAGTAGCTGATGCTGACTTAAAACAATGTACCTTGTAGAGAGTCTCTGGATCCCAGCCAGATGCTAAACATTTCTGTGCTACTTCTTTGATATCTTCATGAAAAGCAGCATCGTCAGCCATCAGGCAGTAATCCCTGTCCATGCAGATCATGGCTTCTTCTTCATCAGATGATGAAGTTGAGTCAGAGTCGCTGATGGATCCTTCTTCAGCAATGAATCCTTTGTTCTTCTTCTTTGACTTGGACAATTCCTTCAGCTTCTTGTACTTTGCTTTGTACTTGTTGTACTTGTCATTTCTGAAGCTAGGTTTATGATCAGCGAAAGAGTTGACAGCTTTCGACCTGCATTCAGCTGCAAAATGGCCAGGTTTGCCACATTTGTAGCATTCACCTTTTGGTTTAGAAACCTCATTTGATGAGGCACCAGCAGATCTGTTGAATCTGCTGTTCTTTCTGAAGTTTGCAACCATCATGGCCATATCTCTCTCTAGCTTCTCAAGTCCTTCGTCATAGCTAACTTCTGACTGATCATCAGCGACATTGCCTTCTTCTTCTGCGATCAAAGACTTAGAGCTCAACTTGGTGAACATTGCTTTCTGCTTTTGGTCAGCTTCATCAAGCTCAGCTACAAGGGCAGTAGAAATCTTTTGTCCCCCTAGTGCAGCACGAATGTGCTCACCTTGATCAGCTAGTTTCTCAGATTGTTCCCAATTAAGCAAAATTCCATAAACTTGAGTTAGATTGAGAAAGTTATAATCGTTTCTTTGTCTTATGCATGTTGCAATGGTTCCCCAGATTTTCCTAGGTAGTAATTCTAGAAACTTTTCAACCACAAATCTCTGGTCCTTTCCTATATTTGCTTTTTCCATTTTATTAATTAAAGCTTGATATCTAGTATAGGTAGATGCCAGTGATTCATTTGGTTCCATTGCAAACAATTCATATTGACGAGTTAGATTAACTTCTCTAAAGCGAATTATATCAGGAGTTCCAATATATATGTTTCTAAGAGTATCCCACATATGTTTCGCTGTATTGCACAATCTAATGGATTCAAACACTTCATCAGGAAGTGCCATGGTTATGTAAATTTTAGCTTGTTTATCTAGTCTTACCATACGTTTATCCTCATCTGACCACTGTTCCTCCCTTTTGGGCATAACCATTTCAGGTATAGCAGGAGTAGTTGCAGTAGCTGCAATTGCAGGAACAATAGTAGTTGGGGTGTATGGACCATCGATAATTATAGCACAAAGACGATCATCAGCAAGATCTAAGAACATCATCATCCTGGACATCCAGGTTTCAATTCTAGATGGATCAAAAGCCGGTGGTTTGGTAGTGGAGCCATTTCCCTTCTGGTACTCAGAATTAACACAACTGTATTTAACCGATTCCATTTGCAGATCTGATTTAATTATATTTAAACCAACTCTGCTCTGATACCAATTGTGAGTCCCTAATCACTATTATGTTAGTGATTGTGAATCGTTAACAGTGAGTTAATTGTAGAAGGGGGGGGGGGTTGAATACAATTAAAAACTTTTCTGTTATAATGTGTTAGCTTGTTTAGCAAGTTTTTAACCGTATTAAAGTGACAGCAATATGAACACAAATATATATATATAAGATAAGCAGTTCAGTTGCTGATGCAATTGTAGCTGAAAGATAAATTCTTTTATTGATAAAATTTATCTCTTGTTGATTGCGGAATAGATTAGCCAAAGCTAATCCAAATCAAACAATACAGCTATTACAAAGGAGATGAGCAGTAGTGGACAAACACGCTAACTTGCTCACTCGCTGAAGTAAACTAATAGTGGACAAACACGCTACTAGTTCACTTGCTGGTGTTACTTGTATTTTAGACAAACTAGTCACTGACAAACAAGTGACAATACAAGTAATCGACACAAAATGAAGTATAACATACTACGCTATTTATAGACGTTGAAATCCTTAATTTCCGGATCTGAAGGACACGTGTCGCTGCTTGATTGGAGAGGTAGTTGAGATGTGATACATCATGGCACGACATTCTGTCTTGGGAAATATCACCTTGTACTATAAACCAATCAAATGCTTCCACGTTACTCTTTTCAAGTTTCGAGGAACACGTGTTGCGCCGTAATAACGCCGAATGTCAACTTCTTATTTAATGCGGCATTTAATGCTGCAGTCACTGATAGAAACAACAATTCTCCTCATTCTTGCTGCGAGCTAACATGCTCTAAAGAATGACTTGAACAGCTAATCTTCAGTGACTTCTTTTATTCAGCAGAAGAGAGAACTCAAGAAGACTTGGAGACTCTCACTGATAGATGAGTATCAGCGACACACATAGTTGAGTCTTTTATCTTGATAAGATCTTCATCTACTGGTTTAGCATAAGATCAGCGACATAGAGACCTTCAGCAACAGGAGCTTGACTTGAATCATTTTCTTCATGGAACATAAATGAGAAGATCAGAAACTGTGAACATATAGCATGATCAGTGACTTCACTTATCAGCGAATAATGACTTCAACAATCTCCTATATAATCTCCCCCTTAATCCTTGAGATCAATGACCACTTGAGTTCAGCGATCAGTGACTCAACATATTCATCATTAGTAAAAGGTTGTGTAAGATGAGTTGATTATGGTATTATAGGTATTTGTGAGTGTCAGGAAAGAATAAAGAGAAATAAGTATTGGTAAAAACTGTTAATATTCATTTTTTATATGTAGATATAGTATAAAAGTCATATAGATTAAACTCAAATTAATCTATCGCGGAACGGCCGAAGGTAGTCATATTACAGACCGCTATAATATTACGAAGTAATACGACGACCCCTATTCGACTGTTACACAGTATAGCATTGGAAACACTTTAAGTGGAGTACAAACACGTGGAAGCTGTGTAGCGATCGAAGGTAGTTATTAACGAACTAATATTATAAAATAAGAAACTTAGTTTAAAATTAACTTTTCTAAACAGAATTTTAAACCAATATTATATGTTAGGAAGTCTTAAGCAAGGGTTTGGTTTAAAGTCATAAATGAACTTTTATAACATACAAATATGTTAGGATGACGAGGAATCTTTAAGTGATCCAGTTTTGTCTAGTACCTTCATATATTTGTCACCGCTCATAACAAAGTAATATTAAACTTATATTAATACTTTGCTTATTATTCTAAATACTTTGTGATGTTATAAACGGTAGGAATTTATAATTGATCTGCCACTCTATTCATGTTCATAGGAATCCTCGTATTTCGGGAAAAGGCCATTTGTTCTTCATAGGACCAATGGCAACAGTTGGGCATGTTAGTCTGATCAGAATAACCATAACCTAATTCTTGTGAGACATGCCAATGAGAAATTAATTAGAAGGGAATCTAGTATTTACATCACAAGTATCCAAGAATAATAATAATTAAATATCTTTCAAATAGTTTCTCCAAACATCATCTCATAATTTAGCTAACGAAATCTTAGCAAACAGTATCTTTATCTTATCTGTTTATATGCTTTACTTATTTTTCTTTTATTTCTTTGTCTAAGTTAGTTAATATAAAAAAGAAAAACTCGCCCACTATTTTATAAACCCTTCACTAGTTTGAAAGCCATCATCTACCCCGTCTAAGTTTCAATTCAGTCGGTTTGAAGAACGACTCTGGGTCATACCTACAACTTGCTCGCCCTTAGGATTAGCATTGTTAGGGAAACTTAGGCCCCCATACTTATAAATTAAAAACCTACTGATCGCCCGCTCAACCGTTGCAACAACACAAACGACACCGACGATGGGTGGCGCATCAGTAGGTTAAAAGCTACTTGTTTTAGTTATTAACAAACTAGAAGGACCAACTTGAAATAATTCAAACAACCCCAATTTATAGTTGTTGAATCGTGATTCGAATGATGAATCGTAACCTTATGTATTATCTCGGGACTCGTGATTCAACTGAACTCGTAAGAGTCACTATTTTACAATAAACATATATGTGTAATACTATTTAAGATTTTGGTTCTTAGACTTCTGTGAACGGTTAGCTTCGGCCGACTTAGTTGGTGTCGGCTAGCCGACATTGATGGCACCGGGCCTTCCGTTGCGGATTAGATATCCGACGATGTGGAGAAGGAAACCGGCCCGCTAGCAAATATAAACCTTTTTTTTCCTTTTTCACCGTTGGAAGATTTATAAACAACAAAGTGTAAATGAAAATAAAATAAAATAAAACAGATATATCACCGTTTAGATTAAATAAAAAAGATTTTTTAAAAATTTTTATTACCACTTTTTCCTATTAAACACATACATGTAGACATACAACTTAACTTTTTTTATACACTTTTCATATATACACACACCACACCAAATAGTTTTACACGACTCACAAATATGTCTAATGATTCGTACAAATATCTCCAAATCATCCAAACACCATCCGTTGTCAAAGAAAAAGTTAAATGGTCTGAGAATGTGTGTAAAATCTTATCTAATACTATCATTGGTAGTCTTTTACGAACATTAATTACATCAATCGTCATTTACTTTGAAACTTGTTACACCAATAATAATCGTTTATACTAACAAATCGTTAACTATTTCGTTAAAAAGAATCAAGTATCCTATTTTTATTGAAATTAATTAGTTTTTCTTTGAGTTAATATAATTACTATATATAAAATACGTATAGATACATTATTAGATGCACAAACATCTTTTTTATTTTCTCCATTTCACATGACAAATTAACCACCAATTCAGTTCCTATCTCCACTGAAACATCAAATTTTGTAGTCAACCTCTTCTTCTCTTTTGCATCAATTCCTTAATTGAGAAAATCTCAAACAAAAAGCCCTACGTTAAAGTAGAATGGCATCAAAAACTGTAAACCAAATATGTGACTCGTAAATTTTAAGCCACAATATGTATGTTTTGGTGGTGAAAGATGGTGATGAATTTAGGTGGTGAATAATAAGATTTGATGTCTTACTGTAGAACAAAATTGTATATGGTGATAAATTTCGCTAAATGGAATGTTAAGCTGAAAATAATGTTACGTAGACCTAATAAACCAAGGTTGTTATAGTTGAATAAATATAAAAATCAATGATTAAATAGCCTAGCTGTAAGGACAACCCATGACTTCCTTCGGGTCATGGGTTCGAAACCCGCCATGGATATTATTTATCATAAAGGTACCTACCACCAATGAAGTACATGGCCCACAACGTGTAGGCTTAATTCCCGCGAGTTTAGCTCGGACGTTTTGGTATATGTGATGGAAGTGATTTGTCGGCGATGTTGAACCTTGTAGAGGGTTCAGTCGGGCTCCATTGAAATATAGAGTTGCTCCGATGGACGGCCCATTTATCCATTTTTAAATAAATGTACAATGACAAATAATATATGTTAGCTTTATCAATGTTCAACATATAATTGGTATTGCACTTTTTTATGATAATTAGACTTCAAATATTTTTATGATTATGTCATCTAATTAGTTAATGTTATAAAGTAGAATATTAGCTTTCAAGTTCGTGTATACACATGAGTTATTTGATGATAATATACAAAGTTCGAATGTTTTACACATTTTTAAAAACGTACTATTTTCTATTAAAAGAACTAAATTGATATTGGTATTTGTAGATAAATAGAAACCTATTATTTAATAACATTATTCAAATGTAGTTACTTTTTAATTAAATAAATATATTGTATTAAGAGTTGAGTTCAAATAAGTACAAACTTTTTTGGTGAGAATGAAGGAACCAATGAAAATGTGACATGTGTCACTTTTTTCTCTCCTCTACATTTTTAAAAATTAAATATCTCTCAAATGATAAGTCGAAAAATTATAAAAATTGCACCATAATAATCAGCGTTTAATTCTCTTCGATTAGAGATGTGACAAGGTATACTTTTGACGACTTTTTTATTTTTGGGTTTTATAAATTGTACAAAATTAGTACCACATGTGGTACTCGCTAGTATCACATGTGGTACTCGCTAGTACCACATGTGTTATTAGCGGCTACCACATGTGGTACTCGCAGATACCACATGTGGTACCAACCGCTACCACATGTGGTACCTGCCGGTACTACATGTGTTACCACCGGTACCACGTGTGGTACTCGGTTTTCAAACCCATCGAAAAACGGAAAAAAAAGTTCGTCGAAAGTATACCTTATCACATATCTAATTGAAGAGAATTCAATGCTGATTATTATGGTGCAACTTTTATGATTTTTTGATTTACCGTTTGAGAGATATTCATTTTTTAAAAATGTGGAGGAAAGAGAAAAAAGTGACACATGTCACATTTCCATTGGTTCCTTCATTCTCACTAAAAAAGCTGTACTCATTTGAACTTTTGTCATTGTATTAAATTATAATATACGGAGTATTATTTATGACATGAAAAATGATTGAGCGACTTAATTAAGTAGATCTAATAAAGATCTAAAAGTGTAAGAGTGACATGTGTCAAGTCGAACCAATAAGATTAGGAGAGAGAAACTGTGTTAACCAATCAATGCATTAAACCTACATTTAAGTCCATCTAAATAGGTCTATGTAACATTACTCTTATAACATTATCAATATCTTAACTTAAAATATGGATATAATATTGCACCTCTTAATCACGTAATTTATGATGTATGTTACGTGTATAGATATATTATATAGTAAAAGTTTTAGGATATGATTATTATCCCAAAATAAAGATATGAAAAAAAATTATAGGGTACTATCTACAATTAATTTATAATATGATTATCTAAAAATAATTTATGATTTATGATGTCACTAAATCCTATAATTTAGTACATTGAACAAAATTGAATTATCTATTAGTTGATTAAATTTGTAATGATGTCTTCAAAAGTTTTTTATTTATTTACAAGATACGTTAAATATGTTAATATTTTTAATGTAATTGAGATATACTCGAACCAATGAGCATTACAAGTTAACTTATACAACTAGCTTGTTTAAATTAGTTTTGAGTACAACTAAATAGCGGAGATGAAAGGGGTTACGCCCTTACGAAAGTCTAGGGAGCCGAACCCTCTAGTTGGTTTCATGTTGCACCTATAAGAGCACTCGGTGTGTCGGTGTTCCCATCAATTTTTCCATTCGAGAACACTGTATCTCAGTGTTCTGGCACACCATGATCGTGTTCCCGTCGGCGTTTTTACAGTGTTCTGAACTTAGCGTCCGTATCCGGACTTTGTTGTCATTCGGTGTTCTCACTTTTCACCACATCACAGAATCCTCACTTTTAACATTCTTCAGATGATTGTCCAGAACACCGTTCCCCACACCTTGTGCTCTAAGGTGTGATTATTGGTTATGTAGCAACTAATTTTAACACTCAGATCCATCCGGATATAACATAATCTTTTGGTCATTAATAATTTCTTTCACAAGACTGGATATAACATAATCTTTTGGTCATTACTAATTTCTTTCACAAGATTTTTTGGTCATTAATAATTTCTTTTGGATATAACACTCAGATCCATCCGGATATAACATAATCTTTTGGTCATTAATAATTTCTTTCACAAGACTGGATATAACATAATCTTTTGGTCATTACTAATTTCTTTCACAAGATTTTTTAAGGTTTTGTCTTATCCAGTTAAAAATTTCGTAAACCCATATAATAAGGCATCAAAATACTTTGTTAAATAAATGATTTAAAAATGTTACTTTCACACCCTTATTCAAGCTTACACAAATTTCATTTACCAAATTTAGTAGAGTATTTTTATTCTTGACAACCTTGTTACAAATAATACTATGGATATTAGGATCTCAATCTTGATCATGTTGTCCATAGTTATATATAAGTGCCATTAACAAAAGCATACGCGTCTCCAAGAAGTCTTTCTAAAAACGATATGATTGTCTACGTGATTATTTACCTCGTCTTTGACGGGATTAGATATGATTATTGTTAGCGTTGTTTAACAAAATCCGAATTAAAATGAAAAATATCAGGAAAGTTCATCCACGTCGGTATTAGAAACCAGCGCCGCCTTACTTGAAACCACTCGATCAGGTGTCACCTAACACTCCACTTCCACGTCGGATTCTGACACTTATCTCTAGGTTCGTTGTACACACCTTTGTAAGCTTTCTCCAATATCCAAGGGTATTTTCGTAAAATACCCATATTTAACTAGAATCTAATACTCTATTTATTTATATTTATCCAAGTCCACTCCCCCACTTTTTCTGCCTCAGATTTTCCAACTTTTTTTCCCTTTCCTAAAAGCTTCATTTTCTCACAAATATAAAAATCCTAAATTTCAAGAACATTTGTCACTTGAAGTTATACTCTGTTATACGATAGCTGTTAGTTGTTAGATTCTTACGAGTTCGATAATGTACGGTGATCATAATGGTTCGTCGGATACGATTGCTAGAGATATGAATTCGTTCCTACATTCGTCTACGTTTAAGCATGGTTCGGATGGTGAGTTTGCGAAAATCAAGGAGCTGATCTCGTCCGATTCGTATTCTAACTACAATCATCACCAGCATACTCACAATCACTCTCAGGATCCATGTTATAACTATAATCAGAATCAAAATCAAAACCAAAACCACGATGTAGGACATACAGGATCCTCGTTAACGCGTTATCGCTCTGCGCCTAGCTCATTCTTCGTCAATCTACTTGACGAAAGCGATTTTCTCGCTCCCGTAGATACCTTGAATATCGAGCCAGACGAAAGATTTTCCCACAAGCAACATCAACAACAACAACAACTACAATTTCGATCCGATTCATATGAATTTTTACAATACGCCACGTCATCAACACTCATGAAACAAGAACCAAAAGACGCGGGGGCTGAAAAGCGAGATCGCTCTCCACCCGCGTCTACGGGCATTTTTCGTGGTAGTTCGCCACAAGTTGGGACTCATTTAACTCCCAACAACAACAACAATGGTATTTATAATCATCATGATTATAACAATTTAGAGAGTGCTACATCGACATTTAGATCGATGAATTCAACAAGTTCGAATCTCATCCGACAGAGTAGCTCTCCAGCTGGATTTTTGTCCTCACTGAATGCTGAAAATGGTAAATTCACAATTTCTCTTATTTATTTGTTTATTTCAACTTGCAAAACTTCAACTACACATCACATTTATTATCTATTGTCGTTAATGAACGTAACAGGCTTGTTGTTATCATAATAATAACTATTTTTTATTATTATATAAATTATATATATTTATATTTATATTAATATTAATATTAATATTTATATTTGTTTATTAGTTCACTATGCACGCCTTTAGAAAGATTAATTTATACGTATCCAATGAAATCGATGCATTTAGAAATAGTTTTATAATGCTAGGTCCAACTTTTTCTTTTTCATTTTAATAATATTTCTTTTAATCAAAAAGGCTAATAAAAGTCTTACAAACGCATTAATGCAATTATTGGTTGGATTTTTGAGTTATGATATAATGGAAAAACAAAATACTATTTTAGTTCAAGACATTGATGGGTGGCAAATAAGAAAACATTTGAATTTAGTAATTGTTGAAAGTGATTAATTGCAATTAAATAAATAATTAAGTAGCTTGTCCACCCCTAAACTATACATAAGTTTGTGAAATCTCGATTAAATGTAGTTGACTTTGCCTTTTGGAGACTAGAGAGATCAAATTTAAATACCGAGTTGTTAATGGACATCTTACGCTAAGTTCATTCTTTGACTACATTAGTTGTCGGTTTGAAAACGACACCTACATTTTGATGGTAAAAAGTCCAAACGATCTCAGTTGTTAATTTCTATTATCAACAGATCCACAACATGTTAACAACATTGCCTTTTACGTTACGAATTAGGGCCGTTGATCACAGAAATCAACTGCTAAGATCGTACATGCATTATTTCCATTAAAATGCAATTGTCCTCAAAACCTTATCCATTAAAGTATTTTTTCTAATGTATAATATTGAAAAATTTGTTGAATCCAATTTTGTTACGGAAAACAATTGCTAACAAATTCTTTTAGATAAAAATGAAATATTTGTATATATTCTTCTCGTTGACAACTTTTGGACCGTATATTATTATTTTTATTATTTGTATATATGCAATATATTTATTATAAGTTGTATAGAAATTGGATCTTGAATAGATTCCACATACATAGTGCATTTAGACCTGGGAAGTGGGAATGCACATGCTTGTTATTAATGCAAAATAATGCAATTTTCTATGGCTTGTCCCTATCTAACAACAAAAATATATAATATAATTAGAAATCTAGAGCAAGTTGCATTCCTGTAGAGACAGTATCTCGTCTATTTTAATCTTAGTCCCTTAGTCGGGTTTTTTAAAGATATCCGTTGACTTAAATTTTCATTTCGTTCTTGGTCTCTAATCACTAAATAATTAAGTATAAAATACTCTTGAAATTTTAAGACTTTTTTACCCCTTCGTAGGATTGGGAGTGAAATAAAAGTCGGGAACAAAGGACTGAACCCGAAAAAAATCCGACCAGAAACCTAAAGTGAAATGGCCAACATACTATAGAGATGGAAAATTTAAATTACTCAAACATCTAATTTTACATTTACTTATGCTAAGCTCATTAAAATCTGGTGACATATGCAATCCCTTAAAGGAGTTTGTGCTGGATTAATTATTGACCAATTTGGTAATAATTTGAGATAGTGTCTATATTCTGCAAAATTTCGTTTTTCTCATCAGATAATGTTCTACTATTGTATGTTTTTGCCTTTTCGGTTACATATATAGGTATTTTATTTGTAAGTTCTATAAATATATATTAGACAGTTTTCAAACTTAAATATATTTATAATAACAAATTAAAACAAATAAACTTCCATACGCTTTAAAACAGTAATTAAACTGAAATCTTGTCAAATTGGGCACAAGAAAGGAGTTTGTATTTTTGAATAAATTAAATGAGATGCTTGAATAGTTTATTTCATGCAGAAAATGTAGCTTTTATAATGCAAAAACATGATATAACATGTTTCTTAACATTGTAAGATTGATTTACACTCGATTTTGATATCAGGTTTCGCAGGTATGAGAGATGGGGAGAAAACAATTTCATCAAGTAGATTGAATAATCATATAGATTTCTCGTCCGGACCATCTTCTTCTTCGATGTTTTTGCCTCAAGTTCCCGAACATAGGAACAAGATGAATGATTCCACAAATAGGAGCTTGAAAAGGACTAGAGATGGTGATTCAATAACATTAGAAAAACAGGTTTTGCTATACATATCTTGATTCTAATAAATAATACCCTCAAGTGATTACATACTATTGCTTATCGTGTTACGATTTTTGTTGCTTTCAGAATGGGATATCTGGACATTATACTCCTAGTTTAATTCACCATATGAGCTTGCCAAAAACTTCGTCGGAAATGGCAACTGCAGAAAAGTTCTTGCGATTTGAACAAGACTCGATTACTTGCAAGATACGTGCGAAAAGAGGATGTGCCACACACCCACGAAGCATTGCAGAAAGGGTAAGAATATTTTCAACTTCACAAGTTAAAATCATTGTTTATCTTATTATTAAGCATCACATTCGTCCATATGTACAGAAAATGAGAATCCACTAGCATCTCGAATCGAACAGGATCTTAATATAATATTGGCATGCTTGTGCAATTTGCAGGTGAGAAGAACCCGAATAAGTGATAGAATGAAGAAGTTACAAGAGCTTTTCCCTGATATGGACAAGGTAAACAAATGTTTGGACCTCAACAATTCAAATTTAGTCTACTTTGGGATTAAGTGCATTGAAATGTATACATCTATAGTCGGATTTTCATTATGTTTCCAATTTTATCGACTTATATTATGGGTATCAAATTCTTAATTATTGTTATTGTATGTATCTGACCTTTTATAACTTGTAAATCGGTTTTGTGGCACTAATTTTGATGACATGTCAGCTTATTTGGTTGCCACATCAGCAAAATAACTGGTCAATATGTGACTATTGGATACATACCATAAAAGTCGAGCCAAAAATCTGAATATAATTGTATGTATACGTTTCGGTGCACTGAAGTACTGAACTCTAAATTTGTCAGTTTAATATGCTTCATGGATTGTCTTCAATACATAAATTCTGCATCAGGCATTATTTTAGACTTGATAGTGACAGTGAGAACTGACATTTAATTACGATTTGCAGCAAACGAGCACTGCAGACATGTTAGATATGGCTGTTCAATACATTAAAAATCTAAAGAAAGACTTGCAGGTATATCTATATACTAATACAGTTATATTTATTTAGTCATGGGGAAAATTGACAAGTTTGAATGTGTGATATAGCTGCTACAGTACTCATAATCATTAATTCTGCTGTATTATATCTTACAAACTTTCTTTTGTTGGGCATGTAGACTCTCAATGAAGCTAAAGCAAAGTGCAGATGTTCAAGTAAGCAATAATAGACGACACGTTCGACCACATATCTTGCTTTTTTATTATAAGTCTTGCAGTCGAAGAATTGAAGACACGCAAAACAGATCCACAAGCCATTGTGAATGTTGGGACAACAGATCTAGCTTGAAATATGACTAGTGTAATTGTGATTGTATTGATATATTGGTTTACATTTGTAAATGCATATTCGTTTTGTTATTAATATTTTATATTAAAGATAGACGAAATAACGTATTTATATTATACGTTTGTTGCGAAGCGAGTCGAGATCTCAGGTCGCAGCGAGGTAAGCTGCGAGATGAGAACTGAACTCGTTATGGCTAAGCTGGGCTTGGGCTAAGTGAGGCGAGTTGGGCTGAACTCGCAGGCCCATGCAAGCCGAGCCGAGACAACATATATATAAACTATTTTGTTTGGCAAAATAAAAAAACACTTGAATACTTTAACACTTTTACACTTTTATCATTCTGTGAATTCACAAACCCAGAGAAAACATAACCTACGGCTAGGCTTTGACGATTCATCGTTTAAAGTTAAGTCATATTAAACGCAATTACGAACTTACTCGTTATTAGTAAGATAACACTGTATTGAGGGATTCCGCACCTTAATACTACAGATAACGAAGTTATCGATCCTAGAACTAGGGACTTACATCTGGTATCAGAGCTTTCGGGCTAAATACGAGTGCGTTCGTGAGTTTTAGTGATATTGCGTTTTTGATTCGGGTTGTTTCTACGTGCATTATAGCAATATAAACGATCAAAATCATTCTCTGGATATTTTAGGGTTTGTTTACGGTTGAAATCGCTAGTTTCAGTCGTAAAAATACCTTAAACTTTCGTTTTCAGGTTTAACAGCCGTTTCGCGAGTCGAGATTAGGGTTCCAGCGTAGCTTGCGAACCGAGGTAAACTTGCGAGCCGAGTTGAACTTGCGAGTCGAACTATCGAACCTGCGAGTTGAACTTTGTCTTGCGAATCGAGATTTCTTGCGAAACCACATCACTTGCGAATCGACATCTCCTGCAATCCGAACTGAGATTTGCGAACCGAGTTCTGCGAATCGAGCTGAGATTGCGAGTTGAACTGAGTTCTGCGAGTCGAGCTGAGATTGCGAGTCGAACTGAGTTCTGCGAATTGAGATTTTCTGATTTCGCGTAACAGTTTGAACTTACGTTTTTAAGATGTCTGACTTAAGTAAAATGATCGAAATGGAACATGAGGTGGGAAAATCAAATTCTCCACCTAAGTTGTTAAATATCGAGGATTACTACAACTGGAAGGACAGATTTGAATCTTACTGTAGATTCCATGATCTGTCAATCTGGATGTGTATCAAGACTGGATACACGGCACCTACTCAAACTGTTCAAAATGCCATTGTGACTCTTACCTATCAGAACATGAGTGATGAACAGAAGGAAGCATACAAAAATGAAAACAAAGCACATTCGTGCATTAAGATGTGTCTTCCTAAGGATATCGCTCATCAACTGAAATCTTATCATACTGCTAGAACGCTCTGGGAAGCTCTAGAGAAAAGAGGTGAAGGTAGTCCACAAATGAGAATTAGCAAGAAGAAGCTCCTTAAAAAGCAGTTTACTATGTTTAAAGCTTTAAAAGGGGAAAGTCTTGATGCTTATATTACACGTTTCTACCATCTGTTAAGTGAATTGGAATACAATGACATCACTGAAGAAGAAGTTGATAAAACCGACAAGTTTATTGAGGGTTTGCCTTCTAAGTGGGAAATGTATGGAGTTATGATAACGGATAATGAAACCAGATATGCTACTATGACCTTAGAGCAAGTCATTGACAAGCTAAAAGGTTATGAGTTCTCCAAGAAGTCAAAAGATACTGATTCTGATCAGGTTCAGAACCCTGGGTTGTATCATGGAAAAACAAATCTTTCGACTGCATCTTCTAGTTCGACCACTGCACTGTTAGTTGGTGATACAGGTAGAAATGGAGAAATGATATCTGAAGATCTGTGCTTTATTTCCTCCTCTGGTGATGAGACAAAGGTAAAAAATGCTGAGAAGTCATCTCAAGAGCATCAGAAGATGCCTATGAGTGTGAAATCTGCAGAGCAGCAACTGTCTGTTCTTGCTTCCTTTGTGGCGTCATATGAGAACTACATTGAGGGAAAAATTAATGATCCTGTATTGTTTGATGAGGATTATGAGCAGATCGATCCGGATTATGTTGAGGAATTGGAACTTCAAGAGATGTTAGCATTAGTCTCTAGAAAAGTTAAAAATTTCCTCAAGAGAACTGGTAGAAAGGTGTTGGGCAATAGATCAGGGTTTGATAAAACCAAGGTCAAATGCTTTAACTGTCAAGGTATTGGTCATTTCGCGAGGGAATGCCAAAGACCTAAGGTAGACGCAAATAGGACACAAGTTTCGGGAAGTACTTTAGCTTCCAAAGCCTTAGTGGTGAAGCAGTTGGATGGCTCATATGACTGGAAAACTGAGTCAGAAGAAGAAGCCTTGATGGCTGAAATTGAAGAGACAACTGCTGGATCAATGTCCTACATGCCCACAGATGTTGAACAGAGGGTAGATGTGCCTGAGTCAGAAGTGAAGGCAAGTGATGATGATGTGCTGCATATGGATTTGACTCCAGACATGAGTCCTGAAGAATTCGTGGCACGAATGGCTGAAGTACAAACGGACAAGAAGAAGGAGCAGACTGTGAACAAGGAAAGCTGGTGGTATGTAGACAGTGGATGCTCACGGCACATGACAGGAGAGAGAAGTCTACTGACAGACTTCCAGGAAGGTTTCAAGCAAAAAGTCAATTTTGCAGGAGACAAAGGAGGAGTAATAACTGGGAAAGGAAAAGTTTCAAATGGAACTTTAACTCTTGAGGATGTGAATTACGTTGAAGAACTAACTCACAACCTAGTGAGCGTTTCTCAAGTCTGTGATAAAGGCCATCCTGTTTATTTTAATGAAAAGGAAGCCTTAGTCCTGAAGCCGGGATTTACGATACCTGACAATTGGATACTGATGAGGGCACCAAGGAGGAGGGATATCTATGCAATAAACATGGGTAATTCTAATTCCTCAATGGTTTCTACATGTTTGTTATCCAAGGCTTCAGAAGCAGACGCATTACTATGGCATAGGAGAATGGCACACTTGAACTGGCGTAAAATGAATTATATAACCAAGAATGGTTTGGTTCTAGGTGTACCACAAAAACGTTTCGAGTCTGAAGATAAGTGTGTCCCTTGCATGAAGGGAAAGCAGCACAAGAAAACACACAGACCTAAGACTGAAAACTCAAACTCCTTACCATTTGATTTGCTACACATGGATCTCTTTGGCCCAATAAGCAAGAGAAGTCTAGGTGGCAAATGGTACTGTTTGGTTGTGACGGATGATTACTCTAGATTCTCGTGGGTATTCTTTTTGGGATCAAAGGATGAAACTCCAGGAATTCTAGTTGAATTCTTTGATTTAGTAGAGAATGTATACAAGACGAGAGTGAAGCGTATTCGTAGTGACAACGGAACAGAGTTTAAGAATTCAACGTTGAATCTATATTGCTTAAGCAAAGGGATTGTTCATCAATTCAGTGCACCATATGAACCTCAACAGAATGGTGTTGCTGAAAGGAAGAATCGAACGTTGATTGAAGCTGCGAGAACAATGCTTGCTGATTCAAAGCTTCCGGTCATATTTTGAGCAGAAGCAGTGAATACAGCTTGTCATGTGCTAAATAGGGTTCTTACGGTTAAGCGTCATAACAAGACTTGTTATGAGCTTTTAAACAATAAGAAACCTAACTTAAAAGGGCTTGAACCCTTTGGAGTATCATGCACAATTTTAAAGACTGGACATCAAGCAAAATTTGGTGAAAAGGCCGACGAAGGTTTTTTCTTAGGTTACATGCCTAATTCACCAAACAAGAGGGTCTTTAATAAAGTCACAGGTCGTCTGGAAGTTGTGTATAATATTGAGGTTACTAGTTACACACCGGATGTACACAAGGGCTTAGATTGGCAATTTGATTATTCTGATCTTTTTGCATCTTTTAAAGTTCCCTTAAGTGACTATGTTAGTGATTCAGAGATTCCTGAACATGTGTTTACTGGAGATGAGGATACCGGCTACACTCCACTGACAAATGTTCAATCATCTGCAATCCAGATTGTTGATCCAAATCAACCATCTACTAGTGGATCTCAAACGTCCAAAGTAGATATACCTTTAACTGAGGAAGAGCATATGCAAAAGGTAGTGGATGATTTACTTACACCACTAAGAGAGTTAAGAATAGCTTCGGATAATGATAACTCTCGGCTTTTCAGTAAAGAGGTACCAGATTTGGAAGAACCGTCTGAACAACAAGAAATTGGTACTAACTTAGAAGATGAGATTCCTGTTGAGACTATTGTTACAACAAGAACGAGTAAGAATCACCCGATTGATAATATCATTGGTGACATTAATACTCCGGTTCAAACAAGGACTCAAACAAAAGCTAGTACTTCAAGTTATCCTAATGCGTATGCTGATACGGATGACTTAGAAAGCTTGTATGCTGCACTAAAGGAGACAGGCATTACTAATGAGTGTCTTTATGCTGGCTTTATCTCACAAATTGAGCCTAAGAACATTCAAATGGCTCTTAAAGAAAGTTCGTGGGTCGAGGCTATGCAAGAAGAACTGTCTCAATTTGAAAAGCTACAAGTCTGGGATTTGGTTGACCTTCCAAAGGGTGTTTATCCAATTGGAACTAGATGGGTATTTAAGTGCAAGAGAGATGATCGGGGAATCATTACTCGCAATAAAGCTCGTCTAGTGGTTCAAGGTTTTAACCAAGAAGAAGGTATTGATTATAATGAGGTGTTTGCACCAGTCGCTAGGCTAGAAGCTATTAGAATCTTCTTAGCATTTGCAACATTCAAAGGTATTAAAGTGTATCAGTTGGATGTTAAGAGTGCATTTTTGAATGGCAAAGTTGAAGAACTGGTGTATGTCGCACAACCTCCAGGGTTTACCAATCCTGAGTATCCGGATATAGTATATCGTTTGAATAAGGCTCTATATGGATTACATCAAGCACCAAGGATGTGGTATGCGACACTGTCAACGTATCTACTTGATAATGGATTTACAAGAGGAGCGATTGATAGTACACTATTTGTAAAGTGGAAGAAGAAAGACTTTCTCCTGGTGCAAGTTTATGTTGATGATATCATCTTTGGATCTTCTGATGAAAAGATGTGTCAAGAATTTGAGAAAGTCATGCAAAGAAGGTTTGAAATGTCTGCAATGGGAGAGTTGAAATTCTTCTTAGGATTACAAGTTGATCAAAAGAAGGATGGATTTTTTATTCATCAATCTAAATATGTTTATGAGCTATTAGAACGCTTCAAGATGGATGAAAGTAAGGTCTACAATACTCCGATTCCAGTCAATCACAAACTAGGTCCAGATACATCGAGTGATCAGGATGTGGATCCTACTCTTTACAGGGCCATGATTGGATCATTAATGTATTTGACTGCCTCTAGGCCTGACATAATGTTTGCTGTGTGTATTTGCGCAAGATATCAGGCTAATCCGAAAGAGTCACATATGCAAGCAGTTAAACGGATCTTCCGTTACCTCAAAGGGGAACCTAAGCTGGGACTTTGGTATCCTATTGGAGGAGACTTAGATCTGGTAGCATTTACTGATTCGGATTATGGAGGATGCAATCAGAATAGGAAATCTACGACCGGAGGATGTCAATTCCTAGGAGGTAGATTAGTGTCCTGGCAGTGCAAGAAGCAAAGCTCGGTAGCCATTTCTACATGTGAAGCTGAGTATGTTGCAGCTGGCAGCTGTTGCTCACAAGTTCTTTGGATACAACAGCAACTGCGGGATTATGAGTTAAACTTAACCAATACTCCTATGATGATTGATAACGAATCTACTATGTCGATAACCAATAATCCGGTGAAGCACAGTAAGACTAAACATATTGATATTCGCCATCATTTTATTAGAGACTGTGCTGAGAAGAAACTGATAAGGTTAGTTAAGGTTCCGACTGAGGATAACTTAGCAGACCTCTACACGAAGGCTTTCGACAGAGCAAGATTTGAAATGTTGGTTCAACGAAATGGAATGAGAAATCCAGAGTGATTGGTCTTCCAAGGGTATTTTTGTAATAGTTAGAAATTATTTTGTCGTTATTATTAAAAAAAAAAAAAAAAAAAAAAACGGGTTGGCGTATGGCATTCATTTGCTTGTTACCTAAGGGGAATCGCCTCCAATAAAAGAACAAAATGAAGTTCTTTTAGAAAATTTAAGTTTTTGTCTGCAAAAACCAAGGGAAATGATAGTACATTAGGCGAATAAGCTTAACAATAATAAGCTTAAGTCCTAAGGATGATGTGTTGGTAGGTTCAAGTGAAGTTACTTTAGATCTACAGCAGTTCTATCAGGTATGTGTTTATATTTATTTGATTATACACCTATATCCACAAGTAATAATTTGTCTATTTTATTTATAAGCTTAGATGGCTTCATCAAATGATATACTAGTAGGCAAATTATATGAAACTTTCTAAAGCATTAAGAAGTTAAATAATTACTTGTTTATTATTTTGTGTTAATATGTTATGATGTATGACAAGTGTCTTAATTGTTGAATAATAGTACTACCATACACTGTTACTATATACTGTAAAGTTGACAAATAGTAGTTATATGGGTATTAAATTAATTGCTGGTGACTTTGTTGTACTGAGTACAGACCTGAAGCCTTTAATTAATTTAATATTCTCAAATGTATTTTGAATTATGCTAAAAGGGATCCTCTGTTGTACTAAGTACAGACCTGGATAACATAGCATGTTCAAGGTATGTCTGATATTTGTCAAAACCTAAATTCAAGTGTAAGTTACACTACAGTAACCACTACCTTGTCTTAAAATCAGTGATATGTGTTTTACTTGAAATTCTTCAGTATGTCATATCATAGGAAGCACTTGATAATATTCATACAAACAATAAAGTGTTTGCTTAGAAAGTCGAGTATAATTTGTTTATGTGGATCATAATACTGGTAATCGTCTTGAACTATCTATAAGTGAATATTCACTAAAAGTGAATACAGTGTTACATTTAATTATGCTATGTGGATAAAGGTATCTAAGATATAATTTTATAAATATAAATGTGTAAATGATAAAATTAGTTGTAATTTTATTGTATTTTATTTGAATTTCATGAGGTATGTATACTAACAATCTACTTAGACTTATTAACAATAAATAACTAAGTGCTTATTCTTTCTAATATGATCCCTAAGCAGTTAAATTCTTAAGCAGTTTAATTATGTACTTGTTTTATTTAATAGTGATTAATAAAATGGTACCTGATACCACTGTTCGTTTATGCGTTTTGTATTTTAATTTTTTTTTTTTTTTGTAACTTTGTGTTTATTTAAAAGTTATTACCCTTTGGAATTAAATTATACTGAATTGTCTCATTTATTGTTGAACAAATGTAACAATTTACAAGTGAAAATTACGTTTTATTTAGACTTGTAAAAATACGGGTTTTATTTATACTTACAATTAAATTCGCGTTTTATTTAAATCTTGCGAGTTGACATAACTTGCGGATCGAGATCAACTTTGGCGAATTGAGTTTTGAAGTATAAAGGGGAGTCAAACGAGTCAAACACTCCACCGAATCCACTTCACTTGCGAGTTCACTTTAACTCTGCGAGTCCAGATACGGCGAAACGAGGCGAGAATCTATTTTCGTTTGATTTCGAATTTACGAGGAAGGAAACGAGCTTTTTGATCCGTGACATTTATACACCTTTGTATTACGATCATATTGAGATATGGCAAGAGTATTTGATAAAGGTCACAACATACTAGTGGATCTCACTCTTGAAGCCAAACGGGCTGACAGGGTTGCAGATATATTACGTTTTCTTGCACGGTCACGTATCAGATACGCTATTACGGCCAATCCACCGATTTCTCAGGAGATATTGAACGACTTCTGGACGGATATTGTGTATGACCAATCGGTCAATCCGCCACAGATCCGAGCAACGGTTCGTGGTCAACCGGTTGTATTTACCGCTGGAAATCTACGAGAGATTTTGCAGCTTGGTACTGAGGATCAAGAGAATGGGGATTTGGTTTTGCCCATGGATTTTATAGAGGGGGCAATTGGGCGTATGGGATATACTGGTGATAGGCGCGGGAACCAGTTTCAGAAGCCTTTGGTAATTGGTCAGTGGAGGTTTTTATGGCATGTGATGAACACCGTGTTTGCACCGAAGAAGGGTGGTTTTGATGAGTTGAGCCCTGCTATACTATCGGCTGCACTGTCCCTGGTTTACAATAAACCATACAGTTTTTGTGATCTTATTTTTGGAGAGATAAGGAGACAGATATCGGGTTCTGTTCGATCCAGATTTTTGATTTACCCGAGGTTCTGTATGCTTATCATATGTTCGCGTTTACCGAACTTGGCTATTCCTGAACCATTTTTGGTGGTGAATAAGATTGATCAACGTGGTTATAATGCCATGTTTCTGCAGACCGTCAGGAAGGAGGGAGTGGTTAAGCCTGAGGTACGACCACTGTTTGGGTACATTGTTGATCCACACTACGTTACCCTGCCGAATCATGGGTGGTTGGACGTAGCTCCTGCTGATGCTGCTGTTGATCAAGCTCCGATAGCTCAGGTGGTTCATGCTGAAGATCCACAAGAGCTTATCGAGGATGTTTTGGAACAACCTGGACATGCTGGGAAACAGGTGAACCCAGATGTTGCTGCACAGGTAGTTCAGGAGGTGCTAGAACAGCATGCTGACGCTACTGATACCTTGTTACGGGATATTGATAGTTATGTTCCACCTTCTGAGGTAATATTTTATACTTCGTTGATCGATTTGTTTTATTAATTGTATAGTCTAATTCTATTATTTCATGATAATGATATAGATAGTTAGTTAATTGGATATTATTTCTAATTATGAATTATAAATATTATTATACATAGGGAACTGAGACTGTAGACCCAGAGGTTACTATACCTGAGGGTGAGCAGTTACGGAGAGATAGTTCTGCAGTTTTACCTGATAAGGTATTAAAAGCTGAATAATCTTTACTCTATATTTATCTAGTTTGATAGAATTATACGTTAATCAAAAATGGTAAATATATTTAGGATACAGTTGGTTCATCTGGTCTTAACGCTGAACATACAACTGATGAGTCGACTGATTCTGATGATGATCTGGTTGATTTGGCAACGGGTCGTCTGGTTCAGAAGAAGTTGAAGAGAAAAGTCAATGAACCAGGTCCAGATCTTATCATTCATGATTTGGATGCTGATGAGACTGATACTCCATTGAGTAAACGTTCGAGGACGTCGACTGTTGGAGATGTTGCTCAAGATACACCACAGGTGGAGAAGGATACACCGGTGGTTACTGAACCGATATCCATACCGCTTCAGCATCAGGTTGAGGATCTAGTTCGCGGAGCGAGTTTTCCGACAACGAAGGGAGCTAGATTTGCAGCAGGTTTGCTTAAGCAGGCTTTTACTGTACCTCATGATTTGCTTACTAGACAATTGATTATTGATTCTCTCACACCACCTGGACCGACTACTATTCCAGTTACTCCGACAACAGATGCTGAAAGGATTACATCCTTGGAGTTGCGGGTAAAGGAATTAGAAAAGACAGCGTCTCAGGTTCCGGGGCTGGTGTCGAATAATCTTCGACTGAGTCAGCAGTTACTCAATCAGAGTATCTCATACAATACACTGCTGAAGACTCATGAGACTTTGCTTGCTGACTTCAACATTCAGCGTATGAAGATATCTGGCTTGGAGCGATTGGTCTTGAAACATGTTTCAGGACAGTCTACTCAGGGGGAGATATTGGCATACTTGGAAGGTTGTAAAGAAGATGAGCTGAAGAAAAAGAGAGATGCTGATAAAGACGATGATCCCAATGCACCGAAAGATGGTGAGCAGACTGGTCCTTCAACGACTGGTCAGCAAGCTATGATTCAGGGGGAGTCTGGTGATGGTGGAGATGCTGGAGCTGGTACAAGTGCTGATAAAGATGCACCGGTTGATACAGAAGCTGGTAAGACAGCTTAGTATTAGCATAGTGTAGAATAATGTCTGTAACATTTTGTACTGAATAATTGTAACTTAATATTATGTTTAATATATTCGACTTAATCTTATTATTATTTTAAGTAAAATATGTTTTAAATAATTTAAGTTAATAAATATGTTAAGATAAAATAGTGATCGAAAGTCTTCTGACTCAATGAGTAGTCGAGCGGCGTGTTCCGATTATTTTTCGGCGGTCAAAATTTTATAATAACATATGCATTTTAGACTTGAGAGTTTATAACTAACAAGTTAAAAAAATGTTTTTGGTTAACTTGACAAATGATATATAATTTAAAACTTATGTCGATAATAAGTTAAGATCAATTAAACTTAGAAATTATATAAGATAATTAATAGTAAATTTAAATGTTTGGTGATTTTTCACAATACATTAGAATTTAAAATTAATTATTATTTGTTAAGTATTGTATAAGACTTTAGAGAATCTTAGATTGATTCAGGGTAATCAATAAAAGGATTTTATAAGTTATATATATATATATTGCGTTTAAATTGAAGGTTTAAATTATACAAAAGAGTTGATAAAGAAATTCTTGGATTAATTCAGGGAAATTAGTAAAGAATTTAAATTATTAATATTGATTTGTATATGTGGTTTTTCTCTAGGATTTGAGATGCTTGATCTATCTGATTCGGAAGAAGATATTTTTGACGAGATAGATGAAGAAATAGATTTTGATCTTGAGGATGGAGAATTTCTACCACCTACTGATTGGATTGCTGTACCTGAAGATGTGCAAGACATTGGTGTAGATCCAGATCCGAATGTTGATGAACACCATGTGAGCCCATCTCATACAGAGTTTGTTATGGAAAATGATGATGGTCCAACAGTGGTTGATATCGATGAAGATATTGAAGACTCAACCTCGGAAGATGAAGCAGAAGAGATAGTCTTTACAAATAATCCTGCAGTACGATATCGGAAACTTCCAAAACAGAAGAAGAAGATTGGAATTTCTGAAATTGATATAACGAAGAAATGCGTACCGCGTAAAGGGATTATAGGCTGGTACTTTGACTCTGAACTGAAGCTTTTTGCAATAAAAAGATATGACGGAGTTCAATACTTTGAAAGAAAGCTTGCAGTTTTTAGTTCCTTACCACGTTATGAAATACGTGACTTGGCTAGATTAGAGATCAACAACCCAAGTCGTGATGATTATGCTAATCGTGTTGAACGAATTATTAGACATGAGGTTGGTACAAATAAATTTGAGATGATAAAGCCAAGAAAGGGAAAGACTGTGAAACTACAGGAGAGAAGTCAAAGGACTGGAAGAAGAAGAAGGAAAAAGATTTATCCAGCTGTTAAATGTGTGCAGCAGATTCCATTGAAGACAATGCCACAGGATATTTTGGGAAATATGAAGAGTTGGCACGTGGATTCAAAGACTGGAGAAGCTGTTATGGTTGAAGCTGATGATGAGATTGAAGGTGGCGAAAGAGAAATCTTCAGAGTCTATGACCATCGACACCTGATGAATATGTCGAGAAAGGATCTGTTAAAGTTAAAAGAGAACAGAATTTTGACGACTATTGAATGGGCTGATTTAGGTAGAGATTATCAAATGATGGTTAAAACTTGTATCAAGATGAAGATTTATGCAGGAAACAAGATTTACAAATAAAGACCAAAGACAATTAAAAGATAAAGATGCTAGAGCTATTGTCAAGGGGGAGTCTGTTGGGACATAGTTTGTGACAACAGATCTAGCTTGAAATATGACTAGTGTAATTGTGATTGTATTGATATATTGGTTTACATTTGTAAATGCATATTCGTTTTGTTATTAATATTTTATATTAAAGATAGACGAAATAACGTATTTATATTATACGTTTGTTGCGAAGCGAGTCGAGATCTCAGGTCGCAGCGAGGTAAGCTGCGAGATGAGAACTGAACTCGTTATGGCTAAGCTGGGCTTGGGCTAAGCGAGGCGAGTTGGGCTGAACTCGCAGGCCCATGCAAGCCGAGCCGAGACAACATATATATAAACTATTTTGTTTGGCAAAATAAAAAAACACTTGAATACTTTAACACTTTTACACTTTTATCATTCCGTGAATTCACAAACCCAGAGAAAACATAACCTACGGCTAGGCTTTGACGATTCATCGTTTAAAGTTAAGTCATATTAAACGCAATTACGAACTTACTCGTTATTAGTAAGATAACACTGTATTGAGGGATTCCGCACCTTAATACTACAGATAACGAAGTTATCGATCCTAGAACTAGGGACTTACAGTGAAGCAACAGTCTGTATATTCATTCACACACTGGTTTAAGCATCAATGTTTATGTCAATTTATATTCAAGATTTTTCATTCTGTTATCTGTTGTCTGAGATTGCAATTCTGGGTCCTATATGGGAGGGAATTTAAGAAGGGACTCATATAATATGAGGTGAAAATTGTATATGAATTGGGTCAACTTTTTGTAGAACATGTAGTTTAGGTTCATTAGATCAACCATTCTACCAAGACAGGACGAATGTGATTATTATTGTACGAAACTCATGAAGGCATGATTTTTTGTAACCTGTCGTCGAAGATATCGGGGTGCAATATTGCGTATATTTGTTGATAACTCTTTTAAACTAATTTTAAGCTAATTAAGAAAGGAATTTAATTTGAATCTCTTGTTCATTTTGGAATAACAAAGACTTACATACCTATCGGTCTATCACACGTTGATACCGCTAGGCCAAGCGCTCCTTAAGCCTAGGCCAAGCGCTCCTTAAGCCTATCTACACCATAAGACACGGTTTGCTATTTGCCTCTGCAGCTCTGCAATTATGACATAATTGGACAGCTGGATCCATTAATGTCTGATGTAACAAACGTTTATTCAAGGCACTTAATGAGTTCATGAAATATACTTGAATTTTCTGATTTGGACAAGCGGTTTGTGAAAAGTTCTATCTGCAAAGATGTTGTGAGCTATGATTATAGATGTTTTTGCAATGCTGGGTTTTAAGACTTGTTTCCATGTCCAGTTTGGGACTGAACGAGTGTGTACTTATATGGTCCAGTCCACGGTTCTCACGCTTTACGACTTTTGTAGTGTGTACTTATATGGTCCAGTCCACGGTTCTCACTCTTTACGACTTTTGTTTTCGGGTCTCGTCCAGCGTGGTTTTGGCCCAAGAGAAGTTGGTACCTAAAACTCTAAAAGTATTATGTAACGAAAATAGATTTGTTATGCGTAGGTCCATTAGTGTCGCACCCCTAATTTCGGTTTGCGGAAGCGAATCGGGTCGGGGCGCGACTAATCAATAATCAGAGCACAAAGATACAATGAACGACTCTATATGCGTCGTTTTACAACTTGTATTGATAAAATCAAAGTTTACATCAAAATATAGTTTACATTAGCTCAGTTTGAAATTGAGAGATTTACATACATAATTAATTTATACAAAATATAATATTGCAGCTAAATCTTTGAATGTTTGCATGCTGACACGAGCTAATGATTCCTGAATTGGACAATCCAATCTACTGCTGGGTACCTGTGATACATGCTAAAATGGGTCAGCGAAACGCTGGTGAGCTCACAGGTTTGTATGTCAACATATATTGTATGAACCGCAAGATTTAATTGAATTTAAATTGCAATTAAGCAAAATAAAAGTTTTACAGCCATGAGCACATAGTCTGAGCTTAACTCGAGGTGTCAGGTCCACATTTAAGGTATCCTGATCGAGGTGCCTCCCACGAGTGCCTAATCTACACTCGTCTGAACAAATATTAGTACATCCGTTTTCCCAGTTAGTGCATGCTAACCCAGACGAGGAGGGTCAATCCTATATGGTACCATATACTAATATTCACGCTACAACGTATTACCAAACTATGCTGAGGAGGGCTTTGAAAAGATTAGTGAGATAACTCATGTAGTATTTTGTCACACCCCCAAATTCGGGTTGCGGAAGCGGTTAGGTCGGGGCGTGACTAATCAATCATCAAAGCATAAGATACATAGCAAACGACCTCTAAATGAGACGTTTGAAAAATAGTTGTTACATTTCTAAAATAAAAGTATATACAAGTTGCGAGTTCGCAAAATAATTCCAAATACATAAGTTGTAGTACAAAAGTTATGCAAGGAAAATCCAAGTGTTTGAAATCATGCGACTCGAGCTAGCATATCTTGTAGCAATCCTAGTCCTGCTGAGCACCTGAGAACACATGCTAAAACGAGTCAGCTATAAAGCTGGTGAGTTCATAGGATTGTTAGTTGAAAACATAAAGTATAAACCTTGTATGTTTTGAAAAGTAATTCAAAATCCACGATTTTGATTTGTATTGTTATAGTGTTGTAACACCAATGTGTATACATCTAACGAGGTATCTCATACCTAAGTATTTAGGGTGTGTACCTAAGTACATCGAGAATATGGCATTTCATGCCTAGATACCTATTAGGTATAAGTATGTCAACAACCACGAGGCACTACATGCCTAAGTACAATCGAGTAAGTGTATGACCGTGTCATAACGAGGGTGTGGCAATCCATGCCTAGAATACCTATCCGGTATGAGTAAATCTACCAATGTGAGGCAATACATTCCTAAGTACGAATTGAGTAAGTGTATGACCACGTCATATGATAACAAGTAATAGACTAGTATGCCACCTAGCATAGTGTGTTGCCTCCAGCAACATGTAAGTGTAGTCCCGCAGAACTATAAGTAAGTATTTATCCAAGTACTGAGTCAACGATCTCGAGTGTAAGCTCGCCGATCCGTTGATGAGTGCGAATCTCGAGTGTAAGCTCGTCGATTCTATCACTGAGTACGAATCTCGAGTGTAATCTCACCAATTCTGTGTTTTGTATCTCTTTACCGCGATATCATTTTGTATTGCTCTAACCGTGATATCATTTTGTGCCCACTTTACCGTGGCATCGAACTGTGTTGCTCGCAAGCAATGCATGTAACTGAGAGCCGACAGTACTACGACATGCCCGACTAAGTAATTGAAAGCCGACAGTACTACGACATGCTTAACTAAGTATTTGCATTTGTATGAGTGTATGTATATCAATATACATAAGTAAATAGTAGATAGCACCACGTGCTTGAGATTGTGTACAAGTATATGTATATATATATATATATATATATATATATATATATATATGTTAGTCTTAGTCAACAACACATTAACGGGTTATCATGTAACACATGAAAGTGGCTTAGTGTATCTAGGTATGTATATACAATACTTAGATATTGAGTGTAGCACACGGAACCTAGGTATGTATAATCATCACTTAGCTGTTTTGTACTAGTATAAAGGGCTATACTAACGTATCTTACTAACGTATACTTCTAGCCTCAGCCTAGCAAGTATATTGAGGTCCGTTGTTAATGTTTATTTAAGTGCAAATCCATTCTAGTAACAATGGAATGCAAAGGCAGTCTTAGTTCCTAAAAGGAACACTAATTATGTGACAACCTAGTTGTTGTCCAGCGAAGGTAGAACTAACCAGTTCTAATATATTTGATAGTATTGTCCCGCGAAAATATGGCCAATATGTAGTGATAACTTAAGCAAGTTATGTAATGGTAATGGTGTTTCAACGATGAAATAGTGTACAGTGGTAACCTATCCAGGTTAAGCTATGGTATTGTCCTACAACAATATAGTGGGTGTAATTCCTACGTATTACACATTTTGTATTACATACAGTAATATAGTCAAGTATGAATTATAAAAGTTTATCATTATAATTCAAAAACAGTAATTGTGCATGTGTCTCACCCCGAAAACAGTAAAACAGTTTAAAGAGTGGGGCTATGAACTCACATGTGAGTTGTCAGCGATCCTACGATACGTGTGTTGCCCGAATGATAACCTCCTAGTGTCCTAAACACGTGAGGTTATATAAGTAAGAGACAAATCATTTTGTCTAAGCAAGTTGTGTAAATATTCATTTGTTGTTCAGGTTTGGATACTGTGTATGGGGGTCCGGGGGCAGCGCCCCTGGTAGCGGGGTCCAAGGGGTGGCAACCCCTGGCTGGGGTCGAGTTTCCAGGTCAGCTTGAAAATTTTTTATTTCTACTACATTGCTTTAGTGAAAAACGCATCTGAAAATTTAAATTCGCAAGACTCGGCTCGCAAAAAGTCAGTTCGCAACTCAGTTCGCAAGTCTCAACTCGCAGGTCTCGACTCGTTGCTCGGTTCGCAAAGTCAGCTCGCAACTCAGTTCGCAAGTGTTTCGGCTCGCAAGCCAGTTCAGTTCGCAGGCCAGTTCAGTTCGCAGGTTTCAATTCGCTTCGCGAGACGAACTGGGATCTGGGATCTCAGTTCGCAGGACGAACTGATGCGAGTTTTGAAGTGGGTTTCAATTTTTAAAACATTTTCGATGGTTTTCTTGGACATAATCAGTTGGTAGGACACTTATACATGATGTCTTAAACGTTTCTAACATGAAAAATCGAAGGAAAGGGAGAGATTCTCACCGAGCTCGAAATGGTGAATCGAGATGATGAAGATGGCGGTGATGAAGATGATGATGTTGTTGTTCTTCTTGCTTCCCTTTCTCTGATTATAATGATGAACCCGAAAATGATGATGGTGGTCTCAGTGGTGGTGGTCGGCGGTGGTGTAACCCGAGAGAGAGAGAGAGAGGGAAAGAGATGTAAGTGGAGATGTGTTTGTGTGTGTGGAAATGAAACAAAAATGGAGATGGGATGTGTTTGGGGCCGGCTTATACAAGGAGAGGGAGGACACTGTCTCTCAAATTGCAGTATTAAAAGCCCGTGTTTGTTTACCCGATCGTATAAGAATGTATTATTTTCGATTCTAAGAATTTATTGATATTCTTTCGAAATATTTTCGAGTCGAAACACTTTATAAAAATAAAATATTTGTGTTAAAATTTTATATCTTGTTTTCGCACTGTTTGCATTTAGTAAAACACATTTTTAAATGAAACGAAATGTGTTTAAATGTTTTTCGAGTAAATAAATATCGTTCGCATTATATATAT
The DNA here is from genome assembly GCA_963422505.1 of Pseudognaphalium luteoalbum. Classification (NCBI taxonomy): domain Eukaryota; kingdom Viridiplantae; phylum Streptophyta; class Magnoliopsida; order Asterales; family Asteraceae; genus Pseudognaphalium; species Pseudognaphalium luteoalbum. The sequence goes on from OY730198.1 coordinate 66,157,967, forward strand.
CTACATATATAATTTTGAATATTTTAGTTTTAGATGCGTACAAAGTACGAATGTTTAAAGTTTAAATTGGGCGCAAAAATTGACCTTTTTGACCGGGTGTTACATATTTGTTTGATTTCGTAAATATCATAAATTACACGCGAAACAATTTTTAGTAATTACACGCGAAACAATTTTTAGTAATTACACGCGAAACAATTTTTGTATCACGAACATACATATTTATGACCAACGTACATATTTATCATAAATTGGGCGCGAAAATTGACCTTTTTGACCGGGTGTTACAAATTTTATAAATATCATAAAACTATTTTTTTATAGTAGATATTTACATTGGAATATTATGCCAAACAAATATAGCATAACATAAAACAAAACATTTATACGGTTTATATAACATGTACTTACACAACTAATCATAACAAAACAAACCCAACAACCTAACGAGTCAAAAATAATATGTTTGAAACTCAAATTTAAGTATTTAGAATAATACTTCGAAATATAGTAACGCAAAAATACCGTTAACGAACTAAACAAACAACGATTAATCCGATTAACTAATTTCAATTTAATGACTTAAATATCTACCAAATTATGGGAGACAAATTTGTAATGAGGTCATTCCTCTTTGACCATTTCCACCGTCCACCACCCCCACCATACTTCACCTATTACTTCCAATTTCTTGAATTCACTTAGACACATAGGAACATTTGTCACTCAAACTCAATTATTTTACTCACTCACCTCCTCTCCTCTTTCTTTCCCTCTTCTCACGGTTTCACCAACCAAATCCACCAACAATATCATCAAGACCTTCACCATTTTAGGAAGGAGAACAAGAAGAAACAAGCAAATCGTCATCTTCATCATCACCTCCTTCTCTTTTCTTCAAGATTTGTGAGGATCACTCTCTCTCTATACTTTCTTTCATGTATTTAGTGTTTTAACATGTTATAAGTTCATATCGTGAAAGATCTCACTCGAAAACATAACGAAAACTAAGAAAACTCAATGTTTGATGAAACTGAAATTCTGGACAGATTCTGTGTTCTCGGAAGAAAAATCGTAATAAATCGTAAGAGTAAAATATACACATGAGACCACTTGAAAAATCTTGGTAATTTCATTAGGAACAACTTTCGTGTAGAACACTCCCGCTAGAAATACACTGATTTTGTAGTGCGAACAGATTTGTGAAGATTAGCATGAAAAACGAGTTATGGACAGCCTTGATCACGATTTTTTTAGGGAGTTGTAGACTTCTAAAAGTCATGAAAAACATATAGTAAGTATCTAACATATGTAGGAACATTGTGTAAAAATTTCGGATTCGTTCGATAAGTTTTGACCCCCGAGAACGAGCTCGAGAGAAGTCGAAAAACCTGGAAAATGAGTTTCGGGGACTGTTTTGACACAATTTAAATAACGACCCTTTCGATTAGCTATAAAACGTAACGATAATTCTTATGAGCTCTATAAACATATTTAAGGTATTTCTAAAAGTTTCAGGTCAAACCGAACACGTTTGACCAAGTCAACCAAAACGAGTCTCGGTACGAAAAACGTTTACCAAAATGTAAAATGTTAGATTTTTACTCGAAACAAATTTTTAAGTGTTTTAATATGAAACTTGAAAAATAAAAGTGTTATAACATTTACGGTTAACGATTCACACGTCTCGACACTAAAATAAAGCACTTACAACCGATTTTGCTAACCGAACCCAATTTCAATTCGCACATCAAGTTGCGAGTTGAACTGCGAGTTGAGTTGTTAAGCGACTCGACTTGTGAGTTGAAATTACCTTGCGAATTGAGAACTTGTGAATTGAACTAACACCTATAATATTTAGTCAAGTACCGAGTTCACGCAACTACAACGAAACCATATACGATATAACAAGTGCACTTTATATATATATATACTTTTACAAAGTATACAATGTTACAAGTATAATAATAATATCACGTTGAATTATTATTACAAAACCATCACCAACGAAACGTAGAAATTTACAAATAACAATGACATTTTAACGAATGAATGAATAACATGTTTTAGCGTTTAGCCATCCACTTATATGAAATGTCTTATACGTTTAGGACGTTAGAGACTTACCTTGGGCTTAGGATTTGCTAGCACTCATATACCGAGCTCACGAGGTGAGTTCACAGCCCCACTTTTAACTGTTTTACTGCTTTTAACTTGGGGTGAGAAACATAGTCAACTACTATACTGATTGCCATAACGGCTTTTGCTTACATGATTGTTAACTTGCTTGTTTACTCCCAACTATCGATTATTAATGATTGTGATCATGTTTTAACGGGTAGCTAGAGTACTTTTGAACAGTTAAACGTTTATGCAAATTAGGTTTATGAAATAACGTTTTCATACTACAAACTAATACGAATCGCATAAACTGTTTTGATGTGTGGTTGCCTGATGGGCTTTAGTATAGATCCTGCCAACTTGGATCAAGGGACACATACTCTCCCTACACTTTAGGTTGCCTGATTGGCTTTTGTATGGGTTAACCAACTTGGACCAGATCCTGCCAACTTGGATCAAGGGACACTGACTCTCCCTACTATTTGGTTGCCTGATGGGCTTTAGCAGGGATCCTACTGACTTGGATCAGATCCTACCAACTTGGATCAAAACATTTTTATAGGAATACTTACTTTTCCTACAAATCGTACTTTTAATAAGGATACCTACTTTCCTAAGAAATTAAAAAGTTAGGATACGAACTTTCCTACGAACAAATAAAACCGTATTTGGGTAACATCCCAACCAAACAATACTTAGGGTATTCGCTTTCCTACAACTAATAGGATGCTTACTTTCCTACAATTGGCTTTAAACTGTATTTGGACAACATCCCACGTAAAACCTTATTTAACTATTATGGCAACATGTGTATAAACATAATTGTTTACCAAACTTTATTCGAAAACGTAAAACCTGTGAATTCACTCAACCTCGTTGTTGACTTTTACTATGTTTTTCAGGGAGTTAGCTGCGCGCGTAAAATCGCCCGCACTTTTGGAAATTAGGGGATCCATGAAGACTTAGGATGCCACTTTTGAAATAAATGGATTTCTTTAGTATAACTAAAGCGTTTTTAGTAATATTTCATAAATCTACTTTTGTATAAATTAAATACTTTTGATACTTATACGATTCAGTGAATCGTAAACTCTGTACTATAACTTATGGCATCTTAATATATATGTTTTGTTGTAATCATATGCTCTGATATGCATGAATGTCTAATGTTAATGTCAGCACCCCCGCTCGATCTAATGCTTCCGCTAAACATCTGACAATCACTTGATAACCACGATCAATGAATTTGGGGGTGCGACACAACCCCTAGCGGGGTCCAAGGGGCAGACACTTAGTAAAATCTGTGTTTTATTTCTACTATATTGCTTTAGTGAAAAACGTATCTAAAATTTGAATTTGGGTGAAATCAAGTGATAAAATTTTAGGTCTCGACACTTAGTAAAATATGTGTTTTCAAGGTTCTGTTTCATGCGACACTTATAGCGTCACTTGAGGAAGTGACGCATAAGGGGCGACACTTAAGAAATGTCAGGTCCAAGTGTCGGTATCAGGGTCATGCGTCACTAGGGTTGATGTCGGATGAAATCAGAATTCAATTATAGGCGACACTTAGACAAGTGTCGCTAGAAGTGTCGGTTAGGAGTGTCGGGTATTGAATTTGCGACACTTAGGCAGGTGTCGGGAAAAAGGGGTTTTATGCGGCACTTAGGCATGTGACGCAAAATTAGGGTTTTTAGCGACACTAAGTGCGTCACTTAAGTGACGCATTAAGTGACGCTACGCTGCACTGGTCTATGCGACACTTACGTCTGTTGGCCGGATTTTGAGCCGAAAACGTGTTTTCCAGTTTCCGTTTGGTCTGAAACTTTTACCCAACCCATATTTGGACATTTCAAGCTTAAATAAACAACTTTTATGAAAAATAAATGAAATCTAAGAGTTTTCGAGAATTGTCAGAAACTTACGATTTAACGCCGGGAGAAACCGAAAAGATGAAAATGTAGATCATGACGAGGTGAACGTTTTTCTCCAAATAGGTCTTGAAATTCGAGGTTGTTTTATGGTGCTTTTTTGCGGTTTAAGGTGATGGTGGTGGTGATGTTGTTTTGAGAGAAAAAGAGAGAAAGAGAGAGAGAGAGAGAGAGAGAGAGAGAGAGAGAGAGAGAGAGAGAAGATGAGAATGAGATGGGGAGGGGGTTTCCCTCCCTTTTTGGCTAATTTTCGTGGGGGCCCACCGAAGTGTGGGTCTCCAATTTTTAATCACGTGTTTGCGCTCCGTGCGGTGTTCGTTTTCCCGATCGTTTAAACGTTAAATAATTATTTTATACGTTTAAATACACGTTTTAAAATACGAATAATTATTTGGTATTAAGTATTTCACCAAATACTTAATATTTGAGTTATAAATTATAACTTAACTTTATTTCGATTAGTTTGCGCGTTTAATATTTTAATCGCGTAGTCCTTGTTTGTACGATACGAATTTGAGTTGAAATATTATCTAAATAATATTTTGGATAAAATAGAGTTATTAAATAATGTCATATTATTTAATAAAATTGTTCACAAACGTCCGTATTAATTGAACCGAATTACATTCGATTGACTTTCGTACGATTAAATCAAATCGCATAATCGTATATATTCAACAATATATATTACTTGATCCATTAATTATCCTAACACAGAACTAATTACATGTATTACTTATGATTAGGCACTAATCACTAGTCCTAATTTGGCGGGTGTGACATTCTCCCCCTGTTAGGAGAATTTCGTCCCGAAATTTAGCTTGAAGTTGTGTTTGAAGTAGCTTCAGTGAATAACTGAGGATACTTGAGTCTCATTTGATCTTCCCGTTCCCAGGTGAATTCCGTACCATGCCGCGAATTCCACCTGACTTTGACGATAGGAATACGACTTTGTTTGAGTTGTTTGACCTCACGGTCTATGATTTCGGCGGGTTCTTCAACAAAGTGAAGCTTGTCATTAATTCGAATTTCATCAAGTGGAATAATGAGTGTCTCATCAGATAGACATTTCTTCAAGTTAGAAATGTGAAAAGTTGGGTGCACGCTACTAAGCTCGGGTGCCAGTTGCAATCGATATGCCACTGAACCAATCCTCTCAAGGATCTTGAATGGTCTAATGTATCTGGGATTTAACTTCTCGCGTTTACCGAATCGGATTACGCCTTTCCAAGGCGAAACTTTCAAGAGTACTCGGTCCCCAACCTGGAACTTGAGTGGTTTGTGTCTCACGTCAGCGTAACTTTTCTGACGATCACGTGCGGCTTTGAGTTTGTTTTGAATCTCGAAGATTTTCTCGATTGTTTCAAGGATGAGTTCAGGACCAGTGAGTTGACTGTCTCCCACTTCGGTCCAATAGATAGGTGATCGGTACTTACGACCATACAGTGCCTCGCAGTGTGTTGCCTTAATGCTGGAGTGATAACTGTTGTTGTATGAAAACTCACACAATGGTAAGTGTTTTTCCCAGTTTACACCGAAGTCAACTACGCAGGCTCGTAGCATGTCTTCCAGTGTTTGAATCGTTCGTTCACTTTGGCCGTCGGTTTGAGGGTGGTATGCGGTACTCATATCAAGACGGGTACCCAATGATTTCTGAAGTGATTGCCCGAAGTGAGATGTGAAGCGACTATCCCTATCTGAGATAATTGAGATTGGAACGCCGTGTCGAGAAACAATTTCTTTGATGTAGATTCATGTGAGGCGTTCCATTTTATCGGTTTCCTTGATCGCAAGGAAATGAGCAGATTTTGTGAGATGATCCACTATCACCCAAATGGTATCGCAACCGCTCGATGACTTAGGAAGTTTGGTTATGAAATCCATGGCGATCTGTTCCCATTTCTATTCAGGAATTTTGGGTTGTTGGAGTGAACCAGAAGGTTTCTGATACTCGGATTTGACTTTCGAGCAAGTAAGACACTTGCTGACGTATGTGGCGATTTCAGCTTTCATGTTCGGCCACCAATAAAATTCCTTGATGCCATCATACATTTTGTCGGATCCCGGGTGGATAGAGTATTTAGACTTGTGAGCTTCATCCATCATCAAGTCTCGCAGGTTCCCAAAACTAGGCAACCAGATTCGGTTAGAGAGGTACCTAACTTCGTTAGGTTTGATTTCAAATTGCTTATCCATGCCTCGTAAGGCTTCGTTTTTTATGTTGTCGGGTTTCAGAGCTTCGAGTTGAGCAGCGAGGATTTGAAGGTTTAAGTCATTGTGAATTGTCATACTGAGGGCTCGGACTCGAAGTGGTTTTGTTCATTCTTTTCGACTGAGGGCATCGACAACAACATTTGCCTTACCCGGATGGTATTTGATCTCGCAATCGTAGTCGGTAAGCAACTCTACCCACCGACGTTGCCTCATGTTGAGATCCTTTAGATCGAATATGTGTTGGAGGCTTTTGTGGTCGATAAAGATTGTGCATTTAGTGCCATAAAGGTAGTGTCTCCAGATTTTGAGGGCAAAGATGACAGCTCCTAGCTCGAGATTGTAGGTGGTGTAATTCTTTTCATGAATTTTCAGCTGTCGAGAGGCGTAGGCAATGACTTTGTCCTGTTGCATCAATACGCAACCAAGACCTTGATGAGAAGCATCGCAGTATACCACGAAGTCATCGGTGCCTTCAGGTAAGGATAGAATAGGAGCACTGCAAAGCTTTTACTTCAGAAGTTGAAATGCTGACTCTTGTTTATCAGTCTAATCGAACTTTTTGTCCTTCTGAGTCAGTGTCGTGAGTGGTTGAGTTATTTTCGAAAAATTTTCAATGAATCGCCGATAGTACCCAGCAAGACCCAAGAATTGGCGTACTTCGGTTGGAGTTGTTGGTGCTTGCCAGCACTTGATAGCCTCAATTTTCGATGGATCAACGTGGATTCCTTGACTATTAACAATATGTCCAAGGAATTGAACGGATTGTATGACATATAACTCCTCGTGTCTGAGTAGCTCTAGGATGGTTTAGAGGTGTTGCGCGTGTTCTTGTTCATTTCGCGAGTATATGTGAATGTCGTGGATGAAGACAATGACAAACTTATCGTGGTAAGGTTTGCTAACCCGATTCATAAGATCCATGAATACAGCCGGTGCGTTTGTTAAACCGAAAGGCATCACCTAAAATTCATAATGTCCGTAGTGAGTTCGAAAAGTAGTTTTCGGGATATCGGTGTCACGAACTCGGAGTTGATGATAACCTGACCGTAGATCGATTTTTGAATAAAAACTTGACCCTTGAAGTTGGTCAAATAGGTCATCGATGCGAGGGAGTGGATATCGATTCTTGACGGTCAATTTGTTCAACTCTCAGTAATCGATGCACATTCTGAAAGAACCATCTTTCTTTTTCACGAATAAGACCGGAGCTCCCCAAGGTGAAGAACTCGGTCTAATGAATCCTCTATCCAGGAGTTCCTGTAACTGGGTGGACAGCTCTTGAAGTTCGGATGGGGCTAATCGGTATGGTGCTCGGGCCACAGGTACAGCACCTAGCATGAGATCGATTGAGAACTCAACCTGTCTTGGTGGTGGTAGACCAGGCAGTTCTTCGGGAAAGACTTCTGGAAAGTCTCGAACGATGGGCACATCCTCAAGTCGCTTCTCCTCCAACTTTTTCTCCATGATATGTGTGAGAATTGCCGGATATCCTTTTCTCAGAAATTTTCGGGTTTTTAGACAAGAGATGATGTTTAGTCTCGTCCTACCGGTCTCCCCCTGTATGATCAAAGTTCTACCGGCGGCGAGAAGGATGCGAACGACCTTATCATAACAAAGGATTTCAGCTCGGTGTCTGGACAACCAGTCCATACCAATGATGACGTCGAAACTTTCAATTTCAACAGGGATAAGATTTATTGAAAAGGTTTCGTTGGCTAGGTTTAAAGTGCAATTAGGTATCACACTATCGGTTTCTATGAGTTTACCGTTCGCTAGTTCTACAGTGTACTTAACATCTAGAGGAACAGGGGTGATGTCAAGCAGTGGATAAAATTCATCAGAAATAAAGCTTCTATCGGCACCAGTATCAAATAGAATAGAAGCAGTTAAGTTGTCGAGGAGGAACATACCCGAGACCACATTAGGGTCTTCGTGGGCGTCCCCAGAGTTGAGCACAAAGGCTCTACCTCTTGCGTTGTTGTCGCCCTTGGTCTTCAGTTTTGGACACTCATTCCTGAAGTGTCCGGTGTTTCCACATTCGAAGCAAGATTTTGATGGCCTAGTGTTGTTGCTGTTGGGGGTATTGTTGGTGGATTTGGGAGCTCGGCAATCTTTGGTTGAATGTCCGTACCTCTTACAGTTGTTGCAAGGGGTACTACATGGACCATCGTGGTGGCGGTTACACTTGGAACAATAGGGTTTGTTCCCAGTATACCTGCGTTTGGGTTCAGAGTTGGTGTCGTACATTTGGATGGCATTGGGTTTCTTGTTTGGTTGATCGTGGTGTTCAGCGGGCTTACGTTTGTTGTTGTTGTTGGAAGGTGTGGTGGATGCCTCACGGCTGACAATCATCGCCATGAGTTCATGCGCAAGCCGGATAGCACTTTGGATGGTTGTTGGCTTGGATGAGGCGACATTTCCCTGGATGTTCTCTGGGAGGCCGCGGATGTATTTCTTGATGCGTTTTTCGTCCATGTCTACCAAACCCGGACATAGAAGGGCAAGTTGCTGGAATTTGGAGGTGTAACAAGTGATATCTTTGCCTTGAACAGTTAAATGCCAGAATTCTTCCTCCAACCGGTGGAGTTCCTCGGTGGGGCAATATTCGTCCCTTAGCATTTTCTTCAGGTCTGCCCAGGGGAGTTGGTTTGCTACATCAATGCCCACAGAACTGGCATGAGTATTCCACCATGTGAGTGCACCTTATTGAAAGGTGTAAGCAGCGAATTTGACCTTGCTATCTTCCGTGCAGTTCACAAACTGAAGACAGATTCGATCCTTTCGATCCACCTGATTAGACCGATGGCACCTTCCGTACCCTTGAAATTTAGCGGCTTGCAGCTTAGAAAATCCTTGTAAGAGCAAGGTTTGATGACAAGATTAGTGTCAGCAGTGTCATCACTTCTCCTAGAAGTTCGGGGTGATTCCCGAGTAGCCAGGGCTTCGGCCACAGCTCGGGAAATGAGGGCAGCAATTTCAGCATCGTTGTCACTTTTCTTCTTTGGCGGCATGATTCTTCAAGAACGAAACAAGAGATACATGAGAGATGGTACCAGAATGGTAATTAAGATACATGTATATATATAAAAGTGGTAATATACACATCTAAATGTAAAGACCAATATTGTAGAGTAATAGAGAGAAATTGTCAATTGATACTACAGAGTTAAATGATTACAGACAATTTCGAGTTACGAGTTTCAAAAGTTACAGACTTAGGTAGTTTGCAAAAGATGCTGGGAATTGTTACATCCGGTCGAATTACATAGATCCTACGGAAGTACAATAGATTACAAGATAGTTACTACACTAATCTTGGTGTTGATTGAGTTGTGGAAGCAGTGAGGTGAGATGGTCCACAGACTCTGCAAGTCTGCTAACCATTCTGAGAGCATCCTCAGTTTCTGATATCGCGTAAAAAGTCACGTTTTTACCACCGATATCTCTCCTATTCTGGAACAATACTTGGCAAATAAACTCAAATAATGTTCAAATCAATATAACTTTGTCAAGAAGTTCAAAATAGAGTTGCACGAGAAAAATCAAGCAAAACGGACGAAAAACGAAGATTCCACACACGTTTGAAGATTCAAGATATCGAGACAAGATTTAAAGGCAAAAGTACCCATCATTGAGATTTCTCTTATCCAAGATATTAGTTTTCAGGATATGAATCTAACAGAAGAAGAATCAACAAAAACGGATGAAGAATGAAGATTCTACGTACGCCGAAAGATTCAAATGATTCGTACAAGACATCCAAAGATCAGAGTTATATTTTTGGGATTTCTTTTCATCAAAGTCTTCGTTTTTGAAAAAAATGAATCCAACGTAAAAAGAATCGACGAAAACGGACGCATAATGAAGAAGATACGCACGAATCAAGTAACGTAGCGAAAGACGGCGAACCGGGGCAGGGGTGGTGCAGCCGCCGCCGGCTAGCACACCAGCCGCCGCTGGCCTCACCTCCCCTTTCCACTGTGCGCTTTTCTGTTCTCGCCCATACTCGCAGGGTACACGTGCTAGACCTTTTCCGTGACTTTGGGGTACATGTGCTAGATCTTTACGCGCTTTAGGGTACATGTGCTAGCAACTTTTCCACCTTTTGCTAACATGTGCCCCAAGTTGCTAGAATGCACCAATTTTCTCCTATAAATAGGGAACCCATGGTTCATTTGAATATACACCTACACACATTTCATACACCTTCACATCTTGAAAAAACACACTCCATACACTTTCTTTCTTGTAAAATTAGTATTTCTTCCTTTAGGATAGTTTAATTAATTAGAATAGTTAATTAATTAACTAAGGAAGATTTGTACGGAGGTGCTCCGGGACGCATTGTAGCTACGAGTTATTTGTATACCTTTCCAGGTTTTAATCTATCTTTCATATTTAAAAATGTTTGTTCTTTATTTTATAAACTTATTTATGCATGCTAGAATTACAATGATTAACTAGATAACTCAATTGTCTGCTATGATAGTCGTTTAGAAAGTTTTAAATATGTAATTGTGTTGTATGTTATGAGACTGCGGATGGTTTATATTACAAATAGATGTAGGATTTAAATCTTTATCGTTTATCTGTCCAACTCATGTTGTGACTAAAACCTTATCCAAAAATGAACGTAGCTAACTCATAGGATATAGGTCACTTAGTTATATTATGCTAGATTGAATCATCGAGCTCGGCATGGCCGGTGTTCTCTAGACCAAAATAGGATCTAAGAGACACGGAATATGGGAATAGAGGTAGATTAAGATTAAATTCACATAGATGATATTTTTGAGACAACTTTCGGAATATCTTCAACTTAAATAATACCTTTGTATGCTTATATCGAACTGTTGCTTTGATCGTCTTATTGCATGTTCTTGTTTGATTTTTGCATTAGGATCATCATAATAGTGAAATACAATTGGCATTAAACATCATGAAGTGATATGACGGCCCCTATTCGACTGTTCTCTGATATAGTACTGGAAACGCCTACGGCGGAGTACAAATGTATGGAAGTCGAGAACGACCGAAGGTAGTTATATTATGAATCGAATAACAAACGTATTACTTAAGTTTCCATTTTTAGTACAAACCATCCCTCTATTCTTGCATACCTGAGTAATGTTGATAATTCGTACGAATAAGTGATGACATATTATCCGGCCGCCTAGACCAGTTAGTCCAACCTATTCCGGTGAGGGTATACCTCGTTCATAAGATTGTTTATTCAACAAACTATGCCATGATTCGGACATCTCTGACGACCGAGATTGGGGAATAGGATTCGAGATTAACTTTCAGATAATATGGGTATACATTTGAGAGAACTTTCGGTGTATGCTTTAATACATGTTGAAACTCACGTGACATTCTATTTGCCTGATTGTGGACACCTCCGCGTTAGCCCGATAGAAGGATTGCAGTGATAGCTCACATTAACTTACGAACTTATCCTCATTAGAACTCTCCATATTAAACTACTCCTAAACCACTTCATAGTAGACAATCGCTTCAATTGCTGAACGCCCGAAGTAACCTCCACCTTTCAGTTTATTTTAATTTGATTTAGAATAGAAAATCCAAAACCAAAACCAAAACCAACTCTTTTCTCCCTAGCTAAATACATAAAAGTTTCTAAATCCCCTAGCTTCAATTTGCCGCGCTTTGAAGAACGATCTTAGGTCATACTTGTCCTTTGCTAGTCCTTTGACTAGCATAATAGTAACCCTAGGCCCCAGCTTTATAAATTTAAAACCCACTGTTGTGTTGCATCACCATTAGAAATTCCAACGACCGGTGTGCAGCACAACAAGTTTTTGGCGCCGCTGCCGGGGAGCGTCAGCAACCGATTTTAGGAATTTAGCAATTTTAGTGTTTATCGATCCTTTTGAAAGATCAACATCAATCAAAAGTTATCTTTTTACCTTTAGAATTAGTTTTGTTTTAGTTTAACCACTTTTCAACCAATCATGTCAACACCCTATTTTGACTCAACTATCCTCACACCAAATGAATCTTTAACCCAACTTTTGGCCGTTTCCTCACCACAAACCACTTACCTTCCTCAAAACAATCTTTATCAGATTTTATGTTCGAACAAAATGTTATAAACAAAAGAGTAACCGGATTTCAAGATAATATCGACGCTATGATAAAAATTTCAGAAAAATTAATCTCTAACTTGGAATCTATTTTGAAAAACTTAAGTTTTATCGAGGAAAGTACGTGGGCAATCACTAATGACACCACCCATCCACCAAGTGATGATGTGTTAATTGTGACTAGAGGAGGAACAGTAACCAAAGTTGATCAACCACCACCCGATAACACCCCTGAAAACACTTCTTTGCCCACACCGACACCTAGTGAAAATGTGTCATCCCTGTCACAACATCTGACCCATCCAAAACTCCAGACAATGTACCTCACACGAGAATACCTTATCCAGGTTGACTAAAGAAGGAAAAGCAAGAAGCCCAATTCGGTAAATATCTGGAAATATTTAAAAGCCTGCACTTGAACGTTAGATTATTAGATGCTTTAGTAGAAATGCCCTCGTGTGCCAAATTCTTTAAAGAACTCCTTTCAAACAAAGAAAAACTTAGGTAAATAGTTAGTTTACCATTGAATGTTGAATGTTCTTTAATTGTTCAACGTGGTCTCCCACCTAAATTAGGCGATACTGGACGCTTTACTATACCCTGTTTTCTCCATGGAATTCAAATTAGTAACGCCTTAACAGACCTAGGTGCTAGTGTTAATCTTATGCCTTATTCCCTCTATAAGAAATTAGGACTAGATGACCTACTGCCTACTCGCATGACCATACAATTAGCTGACATATCAGTTAAGCTCTCTCGAGGAATTCCTGAAGATGTCATGGTCAAAGTCGATAAGTTCGTTTTTCCAGTAGACTTTATTGTCATGGACATAGAGGAAGACACCCATATCCCGCTCATCATAGGCAGACCATTCCTAAATACTGCCAAAGCTGTAATTGACGTTAATGAAAAATCTTTAAAACTGAGAGTTAGGAAAGAGGAGGTCACCTTTAATGTCGATCGATTAATGAAGCAACCTCTGGAAGAGGACCTTGGTTTGTGTGATACCATGCAGGATATTTTTGATGAACATCTCCACGAAGTGCTAGCACTATCTAGCCAGGATCCAATACCCAACACTATAATCACCGTTTGAAAGCTATATAACGAGGACTCTGGGCTGCATTCCGTAATCACTTCGCCAACAAATTCCGACGAACTACTATTTCCCCTGTTTGAAAAGAAGTCTCCTAGCACCGATGGCAAAACAATCACTGTTCCATTAGGATGTGGTACACTGATACCTTAGCTAAAAAGAGATAAACCCATATTCAACAAACCAAACCCATTTCCTTCAATCGAAGAAATCCTAAATTCATTCAAGGAAATAAGTGTTGAACCACCGCCAATTGAGCCTCAATTAACCAACCAACCCGAACCACTACCATTTCCAAACCCTGAAATCACCATAAACCAATCATCATCCGCTCAATTTCAAGAATTCCAATTCACCGATGACGGAGGGATCATCCTCACCAGAAATGATGAAGTTTCCTCATCATCAGTCAACAAATACGAGCTAAAGAAGGAAGAATTCTCAAATAAAACCGAACTGGGTTGAAATAGCATCAATCTCCACATCTTAACCCGAGATAGACGATACACCATTCCAAGCTGAATATGAGAAACTGAATAGAGACGAGATAGCTAGAATGAAGCCGTCTATTGAAGAACCGCCAAACCTCAAATAAAAAGAATTACCACCCCACCTTGAGTATGCTTACCTCCACGGAACATCACAACTCCCGGTAATAATATCAAAAGAGTTAAAACCCAAGGAGAAAGCTCAACTCATCGAAGTTTTGAAATCGCACAAGAAGGTAATCGCATGGAAAATTCCTGATATACAAGGAATCAGTCCCAACTATTGCACACACAAAATACTCATGGAAAATGAATTCAAACCATCCGTACAAAGGCAGAGGAGGGTAAATCCTAAGATTCAGGACGTGGTTAAGCAAGAGGTTATTAAACTTTTGGATGCTGGATTGATTTACCCAATATCCGACTCACCTTGGGTTAGCCTGTTCAAGTCATCCCAAAGAAGGGAGGAATAACGGTCATTACAAACGAAGAAAATGAACTTATACTAACACGGACAGTTACCGGTTGGAGAGTTTGCATCGATTACCGGAAGTTAAATGAAGCAACTCGTAAGGATCACTTCCCTCTTCCATTTATTGACCAAATGCTTGAAAGGCTATCAGGGAACGAATTCTATTGTTTCCTTGACGGTTTCTCCGTGTATTTCCAAATCCCACTCGATCCGAAGGACCAGGAGAAGACAACGTTCATATGCCATTACGGAACATTTGCATACCGACGAATGCCATTTGGATTATGCAATGCACCTGCGATGTTTCAGAGATGCATGGTTGCAATTTACCACGACATGATTGAACAATGCATGGAGGTCTTTATGGATGATTTTTCGATCTTCGGAGACTCTTTCGCATCATGTCTGTCCAACCTTGATAAAATGCTCGCCAAGTGTGAAGAATCAAATCTCGTCTTGAATTGGGAGAAATGTCACTTTATGGTGAAGGAAGGAATAGTTTTAGGACACCGAATATCAAGGGCAGGAATCAAAGTAGACAAAGAAAAAGTCGAAACCATTGCCAAACTACCACCACCCACCAACGTTAAGGCCATTCGAAGCTTTCTAGGACACGCTGGGTTCTACCGCCATTTTATCAAGGATTTCTCCAAGATATCGCGACCCATCACCCACCTGCTAGGAAAAGATATCAAGTTCATATTTGATGAGAACTGCATGAAAGCTTTCAATTACCTGAAAAAGGAACTAACTAATGCACCAATCATGGTCGCTCCAGATTGGAGTCTACCATTTGAAAGCATGTGAGATGCTAGTGATTTCGCAGTTGGAGCTGTTCTAGGGCAAAGGAAGGACAATCACTTTCGACCAATCTACTATGCCAGCAAAACACTCACAGACGCTCAAGAGAACTACACAACCACCGAAAAGGAGCTGCTAGCCGTAGTGTTTACCTTTGACAAATTCAGATGGGACCTGATACTGTCCAAAGCAATAGTATACACGGATCACTCAGCTCTAAAATACCTCTTCAAAAAGCAAGACGCAAAGCCCGGATTGTTACGATGGATTCTACTCCTACAAGAATTCGACATCGAAATAAAAGATAAGAAAGGAGCAGAAAATGTCACCGCAGATCATTTAAGTCGACTAGAAAACCCATCAATGGAACAACTTGCAGAAAGAGATATTAAAGATGGATTTCCAGAGGAGCAGTTAATGAGTTTAGGAGAACAAATGCAAGGTTCGCAATTCACTGACGATCCTTGGTTTGCAGACATCGCCAATTTCGTAGTTGGAGGGATCACAAGAAAGGGGATGATATCATCACGAAGACAAAAGTTCTTCCGCGACATCAAACATTATTTTTGGGATGATCCATATTTGTTCAAAGTTTGTCCCGACCAAATTGTGAGAAGATGCGTCGATGGGAAAGAAGCCGAACATATACTCCACCAAAGTCATCACGGACCTACCGGAGGACATCACGCAACCAATTTGACAGCAAAGAAATTTTATGACTCAAGATTCTATTGGCCTACTATCTTCAGAGATGCACAAGACTTGGTGAAACGCTGCGATATTTGCCAAAGGTTTGGAAATATCACAACGCATAACGAAATGCCGTTAACGAATATCCAAGCATGTGAAATATTTGACATATGGGGATTAGATTTCATGGGGCCATTTCTAAAATCATTCGGAAAAGAATACATTCTAATAGCTGTCGACTACGTATCCAGATAGGCTGAAGCTCAAGCCTTTCCAACAAATGACTCAAGGATCGTAACCAAGTTCTTAAAACAGTTATTCTGCCGATTTAGAACCCCTCGGGCGATCATCAGCGATCGAGGCACACACTTTTGCAATACGCAATTTATGAAACTATTGCAACAATACGGTGTTACCCACAAGACGTCTACGGCCTACCACCCACAGACAAATGGGCTAGCAGAAATTACAAACCGGACACTGAAAAGGATCTTGGAATGAACAGTTAGTCAGCACAAGGAGAGATGGGTAGCTAAGCAAGACGATGCTTTATGGGCATTCCGAACAGCTTATAAAACGCCATTAGGAACAACACCCTATAGGCTCGTTTATGGAAAATCATGTCATCTCCCGATTGAACGTGCATACAAAGCTTACTGGGCGCTGAAAAACTGCAGCTTAGATCCGACGATAACGGGAATGCACCGGAAAATGTAACTAAATGAGTTAGCGGAGTTAAGAGATCAAGCTTATGAAAGCTCCTACAAATTCAAAGAAAGAACCAAGTTCCACGATTCAAAGCTTCACCCCACACACTTCAATCCAGGTGATAAGGTTCTACTCTTTAACTCACGGTTTAAGAAGTTTTCTGGTAAATTCAAAACATGGTGGAGCGGTCCATTCACAATCTCTAAGGTATTTCCTTATAGTGCCATCGAACTCGAGGCCCCGGATGGGAATTTCAAAGTAAACGGTCACTATTTAAAACACTACGTAGAAGACTTTCCCACAACCGAGGAAGTCTACAACTATGAACCACCCTAATAGAATAGTAGGTATGAATGAGTCAAGCTACGAGACTCGATAAACAAAGCGCTCTTGGGAGGCATCCCAAGCCTATCTTATTTTTTTCGCATTAATTTTTCATTTATTTTTGATCTAATCCATTCTTATGCAGTACCTCGCCTTATAAAAGGCTGATGATTATGTTTCGACCATTAACCTTTTGTATTCTGCAGGATGAGTTTGCAGCTGGCTAGAGCACGAGCCCCCAGTCAGAGACGCTCACATGCCATGTATCACTCCCGGAGTTCATCACCGAGTAGTAGCATAAGGACCATCAGGGGATCACATTCACCGCCCCCTCGATTGGGCGAGAACTTGGCAGACTTGGTGGAGGTGAACGTTTAGGAGACATTCCTTTTACGTTCCATCCATGCTAGGTTACCATCATCTCACCAATCCGAGGGACAGACCGCAGGGACCTCCAGAGTACCCACCATTCATCATGGGGTAACTACCGCAGACCCTGCTGTCACTTGGTCGATACTGAGAGCCCTCGAGGTCCAGCATACTGCCATCACTGAGATCCACACTGCTCTGGGCCTTCCTTCCACACATGTGTGCCCTTTTCAGATGGGACCTGATCCCGCTCCGCACATTCCACCGTGGGATCTATTCCCACCTTGGAACCTGACTGCGCAGGACCACCCCACTATTACAGACCCACTAGAGGAGGAGATCGCTGCAGTAGATGCTTGGATTCAGGAGCCAGAGGATGGCACTGCATCTCCAGTCTATACCATCATGGAGTCAGCATCTCCTACATCGCTCGTGGAAAACACGATCTTTATGGATGATGACTTCACCGATTGGGAGGCACTCTATGCTGACATGGATTAGTCATTATTAGTTATGTTATTTCTGTTTAGTATTAATGTGTATTGACATTTGTGTTTCCTGAAGGATATTTATTATGCAGAACTTGACGTGGAAATTATGGAACAAGTTGATTTCCAATGAGCCTGGTCCATTTCCAGCAATATCACACACTTGAACCTGGTCCATAAAATCCAGTGGCAACGCACGCAACAAAAGGAAGTACCTCTTCTAACCCTACTTTGCTTGATTAACACAATAAACTCTAAGTAAAACTCTAAAGTGTGGGATTATAATTCACAAAACAGAGAATGACTTCGAAAATATTGACCCTCATTCAAAATCTAAGTGTGGGATTAACCTAACTTAGAAATGGAACATTAGGGACAATGTTCTTTTAAGTGTGGGATAACAATAGTGTTCACTACTGAAGTGCAACATAAAATTTTGATCAATCTTTTAAGCAAATACAGATTTTCAGCAAAATTTTCAAATTTTTGAAAGTCTAAAATGGGTATTTCCGGTCAATGAAAATCCAAAGGTTTGGGGAATCGACAATAATGGGTAAAACTCTTAGAAAGATTTTCGAACTAAGTTTCAAAACAAGCAATCGCATGACTAGGCATTAAACCACCAAAATAAGTGAGGAATCTTGAGCCATATAAAAGCATTTAATGCTTCACTTTTCGATTAAGAGTGTGCCGATGTATGCCTTTTAAGTTAGAACTTGCTTGAGCAATACATTTCAAAATTACAAAGATGGGCGTCATAAGTGATGAAGGTGCAATTAGAAGACCTCGACATTTCCTAGGATAAAACCCTCTCATAAAAACCCCTATTTTCAAGCCTAACCTAACCAATGCTCACTTTCAGCATTGAAGATCAAGTAGAAAACCGGTTAAGCCCTAGCCTTTTCGTTTCAAAAACTCACTTAAAGAAACCAACCCTTTCCTTTACATCTCTTGGCCATAGCCTAAGTTTCTATTATATCAAAAAGAAGTACTGCAAGAAATACATTGAAACCCCCGAAGGATAAAAATACCATCCAAAGAAAGAGAAGGGAAACTCCGAAGAAAAGCATAATTCAGCAAAGCTGACAGGGGGAAATAAACTCAAATAATATTCAAATCAATTAATATTCAAATAAACTCAAATAATATTCAAATCAATTAATATTCAAATAATACTTGGAAAATAAACTCAAATAATATTCAAATCAATTAAACTTTGTCAAGAAGGTCAAAATAGAGTTGCACGAGAAAAATTAAGCAAAACGGATGAAAAACGAAGATTCCACACACGTTTGAAGATTCAAGACATCGAGACAAGATTTAAAGGCAAAAGTACCCATCATTGAGATTTCTCTTATCCAAGATATTCTTTTTCAAAATACGAATCTAACAGAAGAAGAATCAACAAAAAACGGATGAAGAATGAAGATTCTAAGTACGCTGAAAGATTCAAATGATTCGTACAAGACATCCAAAGATCAGAAATAAATTTTTGGGATTTCTTTTCATCAAAGTCTTCGTTATTGAAAATCGAATCCAACGCAAAAAGAATCGGTGAAAACAGACGCATAACGAAGAAGATACGCATGAATCAAGTAACATAGCGAAAGACGGCAAACCGGGGCAGGGGTGGTGCAGACGCCGTCGGCCAGCACACCAGCCGCTGCCAGCCTCCCCTCCCCTGTCCCCCATGCGCTTTTCGTCCTCGCCCGTACTCGCAGGGTACACGTGCTAGACCTTTTCCGCGACTTTGGGGTACACGTTCTAGACCTTTACGCGCTTTAGGGTACATATGCTAGCAACTTTCCCACCTTTTGCTAACATGTGCCCCAAGTTGCTAGAATGCACCAATTTCCCCCTATAAATAGGGAACCCAAGGTTCATTTGAACATACACTTACACACCTTTCATACACCTTCACATCTTGAAAAAACACACTCCATACACTTTCTTTCTTGTAAAATTAGTATTTTTTCCTTTAGGATAGTTTAATTAATTAGAACAACTAATTAATTAACTAAAAAAGATTTGTACGGAGGTGCTCCGGGATGCATTATAGCTACGAGTTATTTGTATACCTTTCCAGGTTTTAATCTATCTTCCATATTTAAAAATGTTTATTCTTTATTTTATAAATTTAAATATGCATGCTAGAATTACCATGATTAACTAGATAACTCAATTGTCTGCTATGATAGTCATTTAGAAAGTTTTAAATATATAATTGTGTTGTATGTTATGAGACTGCGGATGGTTTATATTACAAATAGATGTAGGAATTAAATCTTTATCGTTTATCTGCCCAACTCATGTTGTGACTAAAACCTTATCCAAAAATGAACGTTGCTAACTCATAGGATATAGGTCACTTAGTTATACTATGCTAGATTGAATCATTGAGCTCGGCATGGTCAGTGTTCTCTAGACCAAAATAGGATCCAAGAGACACGGAATATGGGAATAGAGATAGATTAAGATTAAATTCACATAGATGATATTTTTGAGAAAACTTTCGGAATATCTTCGACTTAAAGAATACCTTTGTATGCTTATATCGAACTGTTGCTTTGATCGTCTTATTGCATGTTCTTGTTTGATTGTTGCATTAGGATCATCATAATAGTGAAATACAATTGGCATTAAACATCGTGAAGTGATATGACAGCCCCTATTCGATTGTTCTCTGATATAGTACTGGAAACGCCTACGGCGGAGTACAAATGTATGGAAGTCGAGAACGACCGAAGGTAGTTATACTATAAATCGAATAACAAACGTATTACTTAAGTTTCCATTTTTAGTACAAACCATCCCTCTATTCTTGCATACCTGAGTAATGTTGATAAGTCGTACGAATAAGTGATGACATATTATCCGGCCGCCTAGACCAGTTAGTCCAACCTATTCCGGTGAGGGTAAACCTCGTTCATAAGATTGTTTATTCAACAAACTATGCCATGATTCAGACATCTCTGACGACCGAGATTGGGGAATAGAATTCGAGATTAACTGTCAGATAATATAGGTATACATTTGAGAGAACTTTCGGTGTATGCTTTAATATATGTTGCAACCCACGTGACATTCTATTTGCCTGATTGTGGACACCTCCACGTTAGCCCGATAGAAGGATTGTAGTGATAGCTCACATTAACTTAAGAACTTATCCTCATTAGAACTCTCCATATTAAACTACTCCTAAACCACTTCATAGTAGACAATCGCTTCAATTGCTAAACGCCCGAAGTACCTCCACCTTTCAGTTTATTTTAATTTGATTTAGAATAGAAAATCCAGATCCAAAACCAACTCTTTTCTCCCTAGCAAAATACATAAAATTTTCTAAATCCCCTAGCTTCAATTTGCCGCGCTTTGAAGAACGATCCTAGGTCATACTTGTCCTTTGCTAGCCCTTTAATTAGCATAATAGTAACCCTAGGCCCTAACTTTATAAATTTAAAACCCACTGTTGTGTTGCATCACTATTAGAAATTCCAACGACCGGTGTGCAGTACAACAGTTTCCCACAGGCGCGTCTCACATTCTTACAACCTTGATTGTAAAACGGAGATCTCATTTCGGTTACTGATTACTTGGATATGAACGATCTCCATGGTTTGTGTGGTATCTTCCACTTGGTCGTGAGTTCGGGTCAAGGTTTCAGAGATGTCCGCTTGACCTATGTATAACTGGGCGATACCGTCTTGAGTTTTCTCCATCCAATTAGAGAGAATATTGCGTTGTTCGATTTCCATGTTGTGTAGCCTGCTTTCGTGGCGGTGCACTCGAGCAGCCAACACCGGAACAGTGAAGTGAGCATGTTCTTGGGTATAGGGAGAGACTTCCATGCTAGAAAATCCTCCATTTGATGTGGAGAGTTGGATTCCTTCCTCGTCCCTCCAGGCGTTGAGTCGGTTTAATAACCATCGCCATTGGCCCGTTGTTGCTTACCTTTGGGGCTGGTTATTGAGTTGGTTTTGAGTGGGATATGGGATAGCTAGAGGCAACCCAGTGTGCCTCCTAGCTACCCTTGAGTTTCGTGATCCATACGGATGAGAGCGAGATGAATTGGGTGGTGTGTTTGCCATTTCTGAGAGAAGGTGTTAGAAAGAATGAGGCCTATATTCGTATATAATATAGCCTAAGATTTGTAGAGAGGTCTATCTATGTATATATATATATATATATATCACATAGTAGCCTATTGAGTGTCTAGCACAGACATGTTTGAGTCCCGGTTCTCTCGAGGTCAGAGTCAACTAGTGTATCATGTTCAGTCATGACTCCTTTCAGATCTCACATCATATTCTTTTAATTGTACATAGTTGATCAGGCTATGTTAAATTAAACCAATACAATGTAGTCACTGAACCTAATCATAATTAATGAGGAATACTGCCTAACGGTCATAGTCTAGACCCACTAAATGCAACCTAGTTCACTATAACCTTAGGCTCTATACCAATCTGTCGCACCCCCAAATTCGGGTTGCGGAAGCGAATCGGGTCGGGGGCGCGACTAATCAATAATCACAGCACAAAGATATAATGAACGACTCTATATGCATCGTTTTACAACTTGTATTGATAAAATCAAAGTTTACATCAAAATATAGTTTATATTAGCTCAGTTTGAAATTGAGAGATTTACATACATAATTAATTTATAGAAAATATAATAATGCATCTAAATCTCTAAATGTTTGCATGCTAACACGAGCTAATGATTCCTGAATTGGGCAATCCAATCTACTGCTGGGTACCTGTGATACATGCTAAAATGGGTCAGCGAAACACTGGTGAGCTCACAGGTTCGTATGTCAACACATATTGTATGAACTGCAAGATTTAATTGAATTTAAATTGCAATTAAGCAAAATAATAGTTTTACAACCATGAGCACATAGTTTGAGCTTAACTCGAGGTATCAGGTCCAAATTTAAGGTATCCTGATCGAGGTGCCTCCCACGAGTGCCTAATCTACACTCGTTTGAACAAATATTAGTACATCCGTTTACCCAATTAGTGCATGCTAACCCTGACGAGGAGGGTCAATCCTATATGGTACCATATACTAATATTCACGCAACAACGTATTACCAAACTATGCTGAGGAGGGCTTTGAAAAGATTAGTGAGATAACTCATGTAGTATTTCTTTGATTCCGACTTGCGTTCATATAGTAAAATAAAACGAGCAATGATATCACACCCCTGAGTAAAACAGTAAAATAGGGGCTATGAGACTCACCTGAGTCTTGAGAGTTTAACTTAATAAACTTGAGTTGATTAGCTGAGTAGTGATGTCCGAAGACTTGTAACCTGAGGGTGTCCACGACACGCGATGGTTATAAATGTGAGTAGGTATATATGAAGACTACCTTTGTAGTTGTTCGTCCAACTAGAATGTCCAATTGACTACGATTTGGTTGATTTGATTATGTTTTGAAAACATGTACGGCTCGTTGGTGACGATTTGTGATGATAATAATAATCTCTGATTTCATTTCATTATAGGCGACACTTAGACAAGTGTCGCTAGAAGTGTCGGTTAGGAGTGTCGGGTATTGAATTTGCGACACTTAGGCAAGTGTCGGGAAAAAGGGATTTTATGCGGCACTTAGGCATGTGACGCAAAATTAGGGTTTTTAGCGACACTCAGTGCGTCACTTAAGTGACGCATTAAGTGACGCTACGCTGCACTGGTCTATGCGACACTTACGTCTGTTGGCCGGATTTTGAGCCGAAAATGTGTTTTCCAGTTTCCGTTTGGTCTGAAACTTTTACCTAACCCATATTTGGACATTTCAAGCTTAAATAAACAACTTTTATGAAAAATAAATGAAATCTAAGAGTTTTCGAGAATTGTCGGAAACTTACGATTTAACGTCGGGAGAAACCGAAAAGATGGAAATGTAGATCGTGACGAGGTGAACGTTTTTCTCCAAATGGGTCTTGAAATTTGAGGTTGTTTGGCGGAGCTTTTTGGCGGTTTAAGGTGATGGTGGTGGTGTTTTGAGAGAAAAGAGAGAAAGAGAGAGAGAGAGGGAGAGAGATAAGATGAGAATGAGATGGGGAGGGGGTTTCCCTCCCTTTTTGGCTGATTTTCGTGGAGGCCCACCGAAGTGTGGGTCTCCAATTTTTAATCAAGTGTTTGCGCTCCGTGCGGTGTTCGTTTTCCCGATCGTTTAAACGTTAAATAATTATTTTATACGTTTAAATACACGTTTTAAAATACGAATAATTATTTGGTATTAAGTATTTCACCAAATACTTAATATTTGAGTTGTAAATTATAAGTTAACTTTATTTTGATTAGTTTGCGCGTTTAATATTTTAATCGCGTAGTCCTTGTTTGTACGATACGAATTTGAGTTGAAATATTATCTAAATAATATTTTGGATAAAATAGAGTTATTAAATAATGTCATATTATTTAATAAAATTGTTCACCAACGTCCGTATTAATTGAACCGAATTACATTCGATTGACTTTCTTACGATTTAATCAAATCGCATAATCGTATATATTCAACAATATATATTACTTGATCCATTAATTAACCTAACACATAACTAATTACATGTATTACTTATGATTAGGCACTAATCACTAGTCCTAATTTGGCGGATGTCACAATTAGTTAGCCCAATTGTTAAACAAGCTTTAGGATTCATAGTTAGTGTGCATAAATTAATTGTATGTTTGATTTTGATTTGATTTTGGGAGGAATATACAAATCTATCACCTTCTCCGTTCAAAAATTATTGTTATTCGACAAAAAGTAACAAAAATCACACCGCTTAACAAAAATATAATTATTATTGTTTTCTGTTTCTTACTTTTAATAGAATGTCAGTTATATCCGTAACTAATTAATTATTGCTTCCTTAAAGTTTGTAATAATAGTTTTAAGTAAGGGTAATATGGTAAATCATGATCACACTTTCTATCTATTTTTAATAGCTGACAATTAATTTGGAACAACCCGAAAAAAAACATAGACAATTATATTGGGACGCAGGGGTAATCTTATACTGTACAAAGCTTCTCTATAACATCAAAAAATATATTTTCCTTATTTTATTTTCTTAATTTTTTTTTCCAAACTTCATTTATTTTTAAGCCTTCTTATCATATATTCTTTTCGTCTCAAATTAAATGTTCACTTTTCTATTTTAGTTTGTATTAAAATAAATGTGCATTTTAAACCTTTAACCAATAAAAATATTAGCATAATATTTATTGGTTCATAGTGGGATGCTCCAATTAATCTTAAACCATTTACAAACTAATACATGATATTTATTATCTCATAGTGAGATGCTCCCCATTTTTCTTATACCATTTACTAGGGGTGTACGTTCGGTCGATTTACGGTTTAATAGATTTATTCGGTTTGGATAAATCGATTTAGTTAAATATTTTGAGAGCCGACAACCAAACCAAATTTTTCAAAACCAAACCAATCCAACCAAATAAGAAATCGGTTTATTTGGGTCGGCTCTCCGTAAAACCAAATTAAAAATTCAAGAAGAAAAAAGTGACTTGTCAAAAAAAAGAATAGTGAGATTAGTCAAGCGCACATGTTAGTTTTCTTATTTCCATGACATAGTGACGTAATACAGTATAACTTTTAAATAGACGAAATACTCAACTATGACGTCTACTCGTCTACGCAAATTCTGTAGAGAACTTGATGATTAAGTTATAGAATTGTAGTTGATTTTGGGAGAAGTCGATAATCAAATTATAAATTTGGCCTTGATATTTGTTTGATAGGGATAACTTGCAAACAATAAAGATTCACTTCTAATTTACTCATTGGCTTCCTCATTTGACGTACTTAATTGAATGACTTCCATTTTATATACATAAACTACGGGTATTCTAAAACCGGATTTATATTCTAGAACCCACAACTAATCTAAAAACCGCTCTTATATCTCGGGTGCCACCAAAAATCCAGACCAGAACCAAATTAGCCAGACCTACTCAACCAAAATGACTTGGGTGAGTCGGTTTTTCGAGTGGAACCATATAATGAATACCCCTACCATTTACAAGCTAATACTTACACTTACTAAATATGAGACCAATGTAATACGAGCAACACAGTAGAAATTTCATATGGAAGATGGAGTTTAAAGTTGACAAACAACGAGCTTATGAATTTAGGGCTTGCTTAATCAAGCACGATTTCTTTTAGAGCTTGGCTGTAAACCGTACATCATCAATTTTTAACTTTAGATCACTAAACATGTTTTATCTCGTCTAATTTACAACATCATAAATCATAATTAACCGATAAAATATAAAAATGCAATAAATCATCACCATTTCTTTTTATAAATCAATCTTCCTTAATGTATATGAGAGGTACCGTTAATATGAAATCATAAATCATAAAATCTGAAGTCAACAAAATTAAAAATACTTAATCTCCACCATTGTACAAAATATGCATTAATAACTTGTACCATAAAAGCAACTTCGTTAGTGAATGCATTGAAAACTTGTACCTTAGTGAGAGCAGTTAAAACAAGCCGTTAGCTGGCAAACAGTCTTCTTTTTTCTTCTTCTTCTTCTCGTCTTCGTCGCCTTCCGCACCAAAACCCTCACACTTTCTGCGTGCAATCACAATTCTGTTACCAAAACCTACTTTTTGTAGTTTTTGTTATTTGATTTTGATGAGAGATGGCGAATTACCACGGCGATTTCAATCAGAAAATTGATTATGTGTTTAAGATCGTACTGATCGGTGATTCAGCAGTGGGGAAATCGCAGTTGTTGGCTAGGTTTTCCAGAAATGAGTTCAGTTTGGATTCGAAAGCGACGATTGGAGTCGAGTTTCAAACGAAAACTATGGTAATTGATCATAAAAACATCAAGGCTCAGATTTGGGATACTGCTGGTCAAGAAAGGTGATTATTAGGGTTTCTGTTCTCTTTTTTATGTTTTTTATTCTCTTAATTGATGATTTTACGTAGTGATAATTGTAGAATTTAGTTAACTATCTTGATGATGATGATGATGATGATGATGATGATGTATAATTGTTTATATAGTATATGTAGTGTAGTGTAATGTAATGTTGTGGTGGTTGTATTGATATTATAATTAACTTGAAAATTGGCGTGTATAGTCACCGGTGAATCGGTGATAGGTTTGTATGTGCAATTGTGCAGTTGGAACTAAGTTAAGGCCGTCTCATCTGCGGTTGTTGTGATTGTTTGTGGTCATTGGCATACACAATTTTTCGGTGTTTTCATATCTGTGGTGTTGTGATATATATAAATAAGAGAATATATATCTAAGTAAAAGAGCTTCATGTCGGCACCCAATGACTATGTTCGAGTTCAGTCGCTTCATATAAAAAACATAGGATTGTGACGTGCTTTAAGTATAATCAGGAAAATAAGTAAGCCTTTTCTGGATTAGTTTATGTTGTAAGTTTTATATGAAAAGGGGAAATGAGCTTCAAGGATTTTTGTGGCAATTGGGGCTATACCAAAGCTGTTAGAATATACGCTGTTTTTTATCCCTATCTTTGTTGGTATGTCTGTTTATATGATTAAATATATGCATATATGATGTGTATTTTATTTTCATTGCTTGTTATGTTGATCTTTTTGTGGAATTCATGCCCGTCACTTTGTTTTATTGTTCGATTGTTTAGATAATGAAAATCGTCATCCTTTTGAAACTTCTATTTTACTCGATTGCTAAATTCAGTCCACATGTTTAATTCATTTCTACTAT
This sequence comes from Pseudognaphalium luteoalbum, assembly GCA_963422505.1. NCBI lineage: Eukaryota > Viridiplantae > Streptophyta > Magnoliopsida > Asterales > Asteraceae > Pseudognaphalium > Pseudognaphalium luteoalbum. The sequence continues at coordinate 66,185,537 of OY730198.1, forward strand.
AAGCACAACGTTTCAGAAATCCTTGGGAAGTAAGTACTGTTATTATCTAGAGAACCTATTTTAGCATATGTTAGTTTGATTTCTCCCCTCAAGTTTTCCAGGGCATAAGCTCACCTGAGATTAAATTAAGATTTCATGTCAGGTAATTATGTATATATTAGTTACGTTGCTGCTTCTTCTTCTATTTGTGATGCATTCTGTAATAATACTGGCTCGTTTGTATGTAACCAAGTACAATAGAGTGTCTTGCTATAATGTTGAGCATAAGAATAAATAATTGTGTCATTCAGTGAAGGAGTAACTAAATGGAGGACTAGAAGCTGATATGATGTAACACCTCTAACATGTGTTCAAAAATGCTGAATATAATATATCAGAACTACAATTACCACATGTATATTTTAAGTTGTCATTTATTATGTATGTGTATGCTCAATTACTACAGATACCGAGCTGTGACTAGTGCCTACTACAGAGGAGCTGTGGGAGCAATGCTGGTCTATGACATAACCAAGCGTCAATCATTTGATCACATAGCCAGGTGGTTAGAGGAGTTACGGGGTCATGCGGATAATAACATCGTGATCATGCTCATAGGAAACAAATCTGATTTGGATTCCCAACGTGATGTCTCTACTGAGGATGCGAAAGAGTTTGCTGAAAGAGAAGGCTTGTTTTTCATGGAAACTTCTGCCCTTGAGGCCACTAATGTAGAACCTTCATTTCTTACAATCCTTACAGAGATATATAGAACAGTTAGTAAGAAATCTCTTGTTGCAAATGAGGAAGCCGAGGGGAGTTCTGCCCTTCTCAAAGGGACCAATATTGTTGTTGGTCAGGAGCCTGTATCCGGAGGAAGCAAGTTCGGTTGTTGCGCATCTTCATAGAACACTTTTATGCCACAGACCTACTTTTGTTTCTCAACCCAAGGTACCCCTCGTGTCTGAAAATTTGTTATTGAGTTCAATGTTATTACTTTCTAAGAAACGTATGGATTGCATCAAAATTCATGTTTAATAGTAGTAAGTGTGACAAAATCCATATCCATTCCACATTTGAAATTGTTGATGTGACTTGAAGGTCACGTTCTTAGCATGACTATGTTTATTCTTATACCCTTTTTATATATACTGTTTCAGGAAATGGTCAGTTGAATACATATTCCACATACAAACAACATCCTTTTGTGGTTGATGGACTTGATGCGAGTTTGATTTTGACTAGCTCCGGCTTATGCTTTTGTTTTGATAATTACTACTTCCATGATACTCGAATATTACATCTCTGGGATTCTCAGAAGGTACAGGATTTTATATGTGAATATTATATTCTATTCAAAGTGCTTGTGTACAAATATTTCTACATTCAAAATTTTATAAAAATTTTGCAGCATTTGATAAAAAAGATACACTCTTAGAGCCAGTGTCCACTAGGTTAATTGGCCATAGTTGCATGCCACTTTCGTGGGGGTAAATCATATTCCATGTGTAGGAAAATTTATAGTTGTTTGTTAACTGGTGATACTTAGCTTGTTGATTTTTCGATATGCTGGTATTTAATTCTGTGCAAGAAAGTTGAGATTTGTTTGAATCGAACATATGTATATATTAAGTAGCATTCGAGTGAAATACTAGCCGATTATGGTCGTGGCTGTAGATCGTTAAAGTGTTGTACATAATAAAAGAATGCTTGTGGCATTCTGATCGGTCTCATGTTGTCATGCCCATGTACAGTATTGGTAATCATTCATGCACCGATAATTTAGAAGTATATTACAGGTAATAATGTTGAATTAGATTATACACACACTAGCCATGAATCCCATTGACTTTGTTAGAATATCACATAGTTACACCCAACTGAAGACATTGGAATATAGATCACATATCTATTAGCTTCATTAAAAATCTATCTCAAAGCCAAATAGAAAATATAATGTTTTTCATTAGAAAAAAGAATCGTAGATTTCACACCCCAGGTTCAGTATTTCTGACATTAACGTAAAAAAATCAATTCTTGAATCAGAATAAGAATCCACACTAGCATAGTTAGCAGAATGAAATTAAGTAATTAGCTTCTTTGCAAGTAAAAGTGCTTGTTGCATCATCATAAGGGTAACTATAGGAAGTCGGGCATGCCTCCTTGAAAATCTGCGAGTAGCTTGTTGGCTTGCATATCTTTGGATCATTAAACGCCCCACTGCAACAATACTCCGGCTTCTGAAAAGCTGTGCAAGCACTCTTGCAAGCAACCACCTTACCGCCATCCCCTTTCACCTGCAAACTTCCTGGACACTTTAGGTTCAAATCTGACACACAAGTAACCCTAGAACAGTTACCCGATCCACCCTGTGGAACGATCGATACAGGAATATTGTAGCCGTCTACTAGGCTGACGTCATAGAAATCCATCGGGCTATCGAGAGTAAACTCCGCTAGGGAAACTGGCGGCACACCACCTGCACCATTACACTGGAGCACGTTTCCACAGTCCCCGGTGGTGCAGTTTCCCTTGCCGGAATTATCAAATGCGCATCCTGATCTAGCCCAGAAACGGCCGGACCACCCTGTTGGGGCGGTCAGCTTTATTGAATCCTGTGGTTTAAGCTCTAGACCACCTTGACCTAACAATGGATGGCCGCCACCAGCTAGGATCCCTGGCCATATCGTGCTCTTACATTTGTTTTGCAATGTGAAAACCGCTGCGTCAACACCTGGGAAAAAACCAAAAAGAAATATATAAACGTTGATATGACGAAATTCCGGATATAATATAACATAGATATCTCATCAAAATAAAAGGATATTACAGAAGGAAGAGAGTAGAAGGAGAAGAGAGAAATGCAAGAAAGCCATGAGAGTAGTATGATGGTGCAGGAAAAGAGAGACAGTTGTTTATAAGGAATTTAAGGAAGGTTTGTTAAGACACCAAAATTGTAGTGTGAATTTTACACTTTTTAATAAATATTTTTTAACTTTCTACGGAGTATCGGTTAAACAAAAGTTGACTAATATTTAAATTTTAAGATAGAAATTGCCCATCTAGAAATTAAGATTATAAATTTAATATAAGGATTAAGTTGGGATAAGATGACAAAGGCAACAATAATTATCTTTTAGGAGGAAATGTTAATTGCCTAGGTTCTTCTTGATGATAATTATTTAAATTGTTAAATGTGATTAGTTTCATAAAATCAATAGAGATATCAGTCTGTAACTAGATATTTGCGATTGATACTCTTTCCGTTCACTTTATTATTTATTTATTTATGTTTAAAAGATTGCCTACCTTTAAGAAATAATTATAAAATATAATTAAATTTTCAAAATTACCTTAAATTATTACTCATAATATACTTAAATATATTCAACTTGCCTTGAATATCATAAATTCAAGACATTTTTTGGGATATAAAAGGGAGTAATTTTCTTTTGGGTTTATGGTACGAATCACCAACGTACTTTACCTTTTGTTCTAATGTCACCAATGAACTGGTTTTATCACCAAAGTCGACAACAAACTTTTACTTTTTGTTCCAATGTCACCAATAAACTAAATCTATTACCAATGTCGACAATGAACTTGTTAAAAATGTTTCAAGATCACCAAAATATATTTTTTTTAACTAGCTACATTTTAACTTTGCTTATGTGGTGTTACCATGTCATTCATTTATGTAACCAGATTTCCACGTAAGCTAAACATGTATACGTATGATTAACTTCATCTTCTCCGATCGACTAACATGTAACTTTCGGTTACATTTTTGAAAAGATGTAACAAGTGCGTTTAGATTCGCTGGAAAAGTGATAATTACCTTAAAAGTAACCAAAAATTACATGGTAGTCAATCGGAGAAGATTAAATTAATCATGCATGTGCATGTTTAACTTACGTGGAAGCCTGGTCACATAAATGAAATGACATGGTAATACTATATCAGCAAATTCAAAATGTAACTCGTTGGAAAAAAAGTATTTTGGTGACCTTGAAACATTTTCAACAAGTTCGTTGTGAACATTGGTAATAAAATTAGTTCTTTGGTGGTATTGGGACAAAAAGTAAAAGTTTGTTGTTGACATTGGTAATAAAATCGGCTAATTGGTGACATTGAGACAAAAAATAAAGTACGTTGGTGATCCGTACCATAAACCCTTTTCTTTTTTGTTTTCCAACTGAAAATGTTAAAAGAAAATATATATAGATGTCTAGGAAAAAAAATGTACTACTCCCTCCCTCCGTCCCAAATCTATTGTCCCCTTGTTGACTTTGGAGTCTTTCTTTGACAACTTTAACCTTAAATATTTTTATTTGTGTTATATAATATGCAAATTATACCAATGAAAATACATTTAAAATCCAATCAATTCATATATTTTGCATCAAATATTATATAACACAAACAAAAATATTGAAGGTTAAAGTTGAAAGAGAAAGACTCCAAAGTCAACAAGGGGATAATAGATTTGGGACGGATGTAGTATTAATTTGGGAAAGAAGGAGAATATCATACTTTCCATTTTAAGAAAGTTTTGATGCTACTTAATGATAACTTGAGTAAATTTCATGATTGATCCGAGTTGATTAAATCGATATATGAAAATTGTCCAATAACTTTGTTTTTCACCTTTTTGGTTCAATACGTTTACAATTTGCTTGAAAACGATCTCTCTTTCATCTACAAATGATTAAAGTGCGTTTTTCTCTTACATTTTTGAATAGTCGTGATCTAAATGGTCAAAAGGTAATTTAGACGTTTTAAGTTAGCGAGTGACTATTTTTGAACAAAATGTAAACTTATTCGACTGAAAATGTGAAAAGAAAGTATACATAAATGTCTTTTATAAATCATGTAAAGGGCAAAGATATTTTATGAAATTCACTCTTCAAACAATGTTATTTTAACTTCTATGGGTAGGGTAAATTTTACTCTTTCATTATTATGTATACATGTCTTTTATAAATCAGTGTAAATTGCAAAGATATTTTATGAAATTTACTCTTCAAACAATGTTATTTTAACTTCTGAGTAGGGTAAATTTTACTCTTTCATTATTATATACAATGAATTATTTGAATCGTCCATGTGTTTTTCAATTTTCTATGTTGGTAAGAAGTCTTATTGGTCGTTTTAATAGTCTATTAATTGAAAATCTTGCTAATTAGTAGTCCAAAAATTGACTTTTGAAACTGAATATTTTCTGAAACTTTGTAAATAAAATGGCTTTTAGATTTTAAAGACGCTGGATGCAAAAAAAAATAAAAAAAAAATAACAATTTACTCTATTAACTCACTTTTCACCACGATATCATCCGCCTCCAACCCTTGTGCCACCACAACTATTCGTTATCATGATTAATGTATCCATTGAAAAATAAGGAAAATGACATAAATTATTACCAATTCTTGAGTTTTTGAGGGAGAGAAGAGAGAGAAAAGAATTAAAAATGATAGACAAGAAGAGAAAATGAAGAATATTTATACGTTCCCGAGTTGGAAAGAATTGTAAAGAAGGGAAATGAAAATTATGCGGATTAGTGTTCCTGAGTTGAAGAGAAATGGAAGGAAGTCACATTTTATAACTTGTTTAATCTTCCATCCTTCCATTTCTTCCCACTTTTGGAGTGAAAGTTTGGAGAGAAAAGAAGCTCAAATCTTCCTCCCACTTCTCTTCTCTTCTCTCCGTAAATAAAACTCTGGAACACAATGTTATTTGCATTTATTTCCAATTCTCTTCCATTCTTTCGAAAAATCAACTCAGGAGCAGGCCCTTAGGGCTTTCATTAGCATGCATATATTACTTGTACTATAAATTAAAGTTGAGTGTAATAGCCGTAATTTTAATAATAATAATAAATAGTAGATATTAACTATACGTATATATGGTTACATAGTTCTAAATGAAAGGATTATTAAAAGGACTAAATAGTTAAAAGGATAAAATTGTAAAATTGGCTAAAATTAAAATAAAGTTACCTACACTTTAGTCGGCTCACAAGTTACAAGTTTCAATTATTGACCGACTTACGAGTTCAGCTCCATTACATTTGGATTGATTATAATTAATATGTAAACAAATAAAATCTAATAGATAAGTAAATAAACAATAATTAAATTAAGGTGTAGTGTATATCAAATTTTGGAAGTAAAAACCGTGTCATATTCTTTCGCAACCTACTTATCATGGAACGACTATAAATTAAGTATATATAATGCTATCAATCAATTACTTTAAAATAAAGACCTAAATTGCACACCACTTGCGGCAGCCGCTTTCGAGGGGTGTTGATTTTAAAGAAAGAGTTTTAGTCGCTAATAAGGTACGGACTCCATAACCTTCATTCTACGTTAGTTATTGTACGGATCTCGTAATTGTTTTATTCGTGTTCGTTAACATACAGATTTATAAATTCTATCGTCAAAACTTTTTATTTGATTAAAAATTTGTTACTTGCTAGTATAAATTGTTTTGCTAAAAATATTGGATTCCTAACGTTCATTGACCTCCAATTATTCGATTATTGTTACTGGCCTGATTGTGGGACTCACTACCATTGCCTGTATTGTTAATAATTTATTTGAATCGGTCCAATATTTGTTTAGCGTTATTTGTTCTATTCCGGGTATGCGAGCTATTAACTTCCTATGGAGGTACCATAGGCATGTCATCGTGGCACCGGTGGCGTGACACTTCCGTAACGGTGGAATGTTACGGCGTCTCCTCATTGTGGTGTGATAAGAGATTTTAGGGGGCGCATTGGTTAACCATAGCTATTGTATTGTATTGTTGTGGATGGAGGTGTAGTGCCCAATGCCTCATTCACCATTGTTTGGTACACTTGGATTTGCAGTCCATGTACCCATTGCATTGTATTGTATTGAGTTCGGATTGACTACCTCATTGAACTCTGGATCGTTTGAATCTCATTGATAAAGTTGTATTATTTTAGTTCATCACGAACAACCCGTTTCCGCAATTGAAAAAAATCCATTTTAATAAAATATTCATATTTGTTTGCTTTTATTTGTATCCGCGCACTGGGCTTTTGGCTCAGCCGCATTTTTTTCTATGCGGCAGGTGATCAAGGAGCGTTAGGAACGGAGCTCGTGGAAAGTTGAAGTAGCTGCAAACGTTAACTCGAAGTTTCTTTATTATTTAGACTTTCATATTGGAAATTTTGTAACCCACTTTCGGTTTGACTTATTTTGGAGACATTTTATAACTCATTCCTTAGATATTTGAAATAAAGAGATTTTTGCTCTTATTGTATATCGTTAATGTGACCTTCGTTTTCGCTTACGAAAATGGAGTGTCACATTGAGGGTCCACCTAAATTTATGAAGAGAGAGAGAGAGAGTTAGTTATTTATATTGTACAACTCCTAAAGCTTATTTTAAAGGCTTAAAAGAGCCCTAAAAACTTTATTTAGCACAATCCATCTTTTTAATGATAGTTATATAAAAAAATGTTTTTTTTATTTAAAAATGTGCACCTAAATGTAACTTATAGATTTGATTTGTGAATACAACAGATAAAATTAATAGAAAAAGAAGATAAATTTAATAAATGAAACTCATGCGTCATTCAATTGTATGAATTAGTTATAGGACTTCTCATATTTTTAAATAGGGTTTAGTGTCTGGAAATGTATCTAATTTGCACCCAATGTCTATTGTGTGTATCCAACCTATGTTTGCTATTTTTAATGTATCAAACTTTCAAAAAGCGTGTTTTAATGTAATTTGGTGACGTGTCACTCTATTCGTATGCCATATGGCACGCTATACGAATGACACGTCATCAAAATACATGAAAACACCTTTTTTGAAAATTAGATGCATTAAAAATAACAAATGTAAATTGAGTATACACAATAGATATTGGACACAAGTTAGATGCATTTCCAAACACTAACCCCTTTTACAAATATATCTAGGATACCCGCTTTAGTTTATCGTTTGATGTGAAATTTTAAGTGTGTGGGTCAAACAAGTCCGGTTATTATTGTCCAATGTCATAAATCATAATCCGTGTACCTGTTACTCAATTTAGTATATGATCAAATTAAAATATGTGAAAGAAATTGTAGACATAGCAGATCTAATATTAATTTTAAATGATATTTTAGTATTTTACAATGATAGATTATTAATTCATGATGCATAAAGTGATCATGATGATGTTAAGTAGCATTAAAAACATTCAACCCTTTCATTTATGTCTTGATATTGCGATACTCTTCCTATATTTATTGTATTCCACCATATGTATTTATCCTCCATTCATTTAATTGGTTTTTGGTAAATGGTTGCCTTTTATAAAGGTTCGATGTTACATCAACAATTATTGGACCAAACATTAAATCATGTGAAACAACTTATTAAAACGTTGAAGTTATAGAAATGTAATTGAAAAAATGGACGTTTTCTTTTCCTTTATGAATTCACCTACACCACATTTAGTTCCCCGCCAGTGCCCCCACATTCGATGTGTGTACTTGATTATATGAGAAGGAGAAAAAAATGGGGAAACAGGGAGGCAATGCATAAAATGGGGAGTGGTAGCAGATGATCTCACATGTTATCAATATTGCATTTACATAAAATATACCAAATATACCGTGGTTAAGATGTAATGGATCTGAGTCATTGATCATGATAATCAACTGCTAAGATCATTTCCATATCTCTCCTTTTAAAATATAACTTACCCTCGTAATCACTAAAATTGAAAAAATAAAATAGGAACTAACTTGTGGGATTAATGAGCTATCTTAGATTATTGAAGCCCATTAGAAGATCGGAGGTTGTTTCATGGATCCATATTTTTGCAGTTAATATTTTTTATTTTCTCTTGATTCAACAAATGATCTACCGAGCTAACATGTATGCTTTATGTGTTTTTATTTTAATTTTTTGTGTACTTCAGATCGCGTGAATTGGTATTGTCATTAAGTTAAGCGGTTTCATTGTATGTTTTATGTTGTTTGTGTTTGTGTTAGAGCAAGATGTGTAACGCTTGATTTCTATGTTTTGTAAAATCTGAAATGTATAGAATCTGTCTAAGTGTTTTTGATTTGCGACAATAGGACATCCGTGAATGGCCATTGTCGGATAGAATGACCAGTCCGACAATAGCATTGACGGAGTTGACCAGGTCAACTCATTTAGTCATTGTCGCATAGCTTACTTATGCTAGTCTATAAATAGTATTAGTTGGTTCATTTGTAAGCTAAGTCTTTTGCAACTGTTACCACAGATTCTCTCTGTGTTGGTGAAATACAAAAGCAACTTCAATCATATTTCTCACTTACTCTATATCGTATCTTGTGTATAGATTAGAATTCCGCATTGCTATACTAGTTCTAGTTGAGATTCGTGATCCTAAGGCAGAACAAGTGGTGTCAGAGACATACGAATAAAATTAGGACTGTGATTGATCGATTAGAGGTTGAATTTGAGGTATTTGATTGATTCGAAGGACTCAGAAGCTTCAGATTGATTCGTATTGTTGCGATTTGAAGTTATTTGATTGATTCCGTATCAATTAATTGCAAATTGCTTCAGATTTGAGGAGTTTGATCAAATTAGCTTGTGTTTATCACTTACGCCGCACTGTAAATGATTTTGTGATCATACTTCATCTGAATTTAATCTGTTTTTCTCATTTTGATCTTTGATGTCAAATTGTACAAATTCATAAATTTGACGGCAAAAGATCAAATTGAGTAGATACGAGTGTCGGAAATTGAATTCCGAGCTCAGTGATATAAATTTTAGCTAAAACGAGCTAAAATTGAAGATTTTACAACACTTTTACGATTCTGGTAATTCTGTCCGTGATTAGTTCTCCGGCAATAGGGAATAACCGTTTTTCTCCGTGATTGAATCTGGGCGGGAGTTTTTGAAAATCCGACAATACAGCATTGTCGCATGAATAGGAGACGAAGTGGTATTGACGGATTGTGATTGATGGATAAACAGTAGTTGCTTATTCACGGAATCTTATTGACGGATTTTTATTCACGGAGTGACATTCTCGGATTTTTACTATTGGACTCTCATTGACGGATTGTGTTACTATCGTATAAACAGTAACTTTGTTATTCATGGATTTGTCTAAGAATTGTTATTGACGGAGTGTGGTTGTGTTAGTTTCACGGACTGAGATTCACGGATTGTTTTTGTATTGTTTAAAGTTTGGTATTGACGGACTGGGATTCACACATACTTTGGAGTGTTGGATTTTTGTCTAAGTGTCATTGTTGTATTGCTATTGTCGTATTTTATTCACACATAGTTGTATTCTCGGACTGTTTGTGTTGAATTTTTCTAAGTATTTGTAAGTGACATTGTATTCTTGTGTCGAGTCTTGTAAAAATTTGTATAGGTACAATGGCTTTCAATAATCTTGCAGCTGCGATTAAGATTGATCAGGAAATGGGAACAACAAATAAACCACCGAGGTTTATGTGTCAGAATGATTATGATGACGGGAAGTATCGGTTTGAATCATTCATTTCGTTGTATGATCCTGATCTGATTATCCCTCTTACAGAGCAATACATTCTTCCTAGAACTGAGGGTAATTTTTGTGGTGATGTTCCGGTAAAACCACTTAAGCTCATGACAACCGAAGAAAAGAAAGAATATGACAGAGACAAGAAAGCTCGTTCAGTGCTCTCCATGAGTTTACCCAAAGATGTACTTTCTGGTTGGAAGAATTTGGAACAGCTTATGAATTTCATGAAGCTATGGCAAAAAGATTTGCTAGGAATGCCAAATTCAAGAAGAGTAAAAGGGATTTACTCAAGAAATAATTTGATGTGTTTCAAATTCTACCAAATGAAACTTTTGATGAGTTGATTGTTAGATATACTCAACTTATCAGTGAGTTGAAACTCCATGAGCTAGATTTGGCACGTTTGGATGTAAATGAAAAGCTTATAAAAGCTTTACTTCCAAGATGGGATGGTAAAGTTGATGTTATGATGGAAGATGAAGAACAATTGGCTGCTCTTGAACTTGAGGATTTAATAAACAAATTGCAAGTGTATGATGTTGCACTGAAAAAGAAAGAATCTGGTAGATTGCAACAATTTGTTCGAGATCCAAGTTTGTATGGATCTAAAGCAAAGATTCCAGAAGGAACCACAACTTTGTTTTCAGGATCAGATCAACAAAATACTTATGGACAGTTTATGGGTACTTCAGGAGGTTTTTCAAACTATGGAGGTTATGGAAATGTTCTAATGAATAATTTTCAATCAATTCCTCAACAAGTATCAAATCCAGCAGTTACAAAGCTTACTGAGGAACATGCAACATTAGTTACTGCATTTCTTTCTTCATATGAAGCTTTTATTTCTGGGAAAATTTCAAATGTGAATTTGACAGAAGAAGATTATGATCAATTGCATCCTGATGATCTTGAAGAGATGGATCTTCAATGGAATCTTGCCATGATTACAAGAAAAGTCAAGAAGTTTCTTCAACAAACTGGGAAAACAAAGTTGGGTGGTAAACCAGGGTTTGATAAATCAAAGGTTCGATGTTACAATTGTCAGAACTTTTGACATTTTGCACGAGAATGTGAAAAGGGAAAAGGTCCAAATTCTGGATTTACCAAGAAATCTGCTTCAAAGCCATCGATTTCAAAACAATATCAAGCTATTCCAACTCAAGATCAAACTCAACAAGCTCATGCTTCTACTTTAACATCTTCTACATTGGTCACAACCGTAGATGAGTGCACACGTTGAAGAGTATTCTCAAAATCAAGCCTTTATGGCTCACATCTCTGAGGTTGATTCATCACCTTTTGATCATTTTGCTCAAAATATACTGATTTGAGGGAGCAAATCAGTAGGTATCAAATTCAGAACCAAACTCTACTTTCAGATGTTTAAAAACTAAATGATGAGAACAAAGTTTTGATTGAAAATGATAAAAGATTTTCTGAAAAATTTGAGGCTAATGGTGTGGAAATTTTTATGATTTGAAAGTTAAAATTCTTAATCAGCAAAATATCATTAACAGTTATTTAACTGAAATGAATCTTCTTACACAAGAAAAGGCTGATGTTGAATCAGAAATTTTAGAACTCAAAAGAAAACTTTCAAATGTTTCCACATCATCTCTAGTTTTGGATGAAATTATTCATTCTCAACGTTTGAATACTAAATCCAAAGCTGGGCTTGGATATGAAATTATTCATTCTCAATGGTTGAATAATAAATCCAAAGCTGGGATTCGAAATCATATGGTTCCTCCACCAACTTCGTATACTCCCTATTAAAGTAGAAAGTTCTGAATTTGAGACCTATAAAGAAAAGGATAAGGATGAAGAATCAATACCTAAAAAGGATAAGAATCAAGGAAATTCATCCATGTTGACTTCTGAAATGAATATTAATGATTGTGATTCAACTTCAAAGGTTATCGAAAATCAGATTTCTCAAGATTCTGAATATGATCCTCAAAAGCAAAAAAATTCAATGAATGAGAAAAAGGATTTAGGAAAGTCTAAATCCATGTTTCTTGAGAAACATGATTTAGAAACTTCTAAATCTAAGTCTTTTGAGGAACAACAAAAAGTTGTATAGATCTTAAAGAAAGACAACACTTTTGAAAAATCACAATCATCTTCTACATCTAAGCCTTCATCATCTTCTAAGGCTTGTGATGTATCTCATTCTGAAGCAACAAAAGATTGTGAAACTTCAACTAGTTCACAATCTAAATCTCATTCTCTCAAGAGATTTAAAAGAAGATGTTGTTACTTCTGTGGTATTCGTGGACATCTTCTAAAGGATTGCTTTCATCTTGCTAAAAAATTATCAAAGAAACAATAGAAAGCAACTTCTTCAAAAGATGTTCATGAAGAGGATGTTGTTGAAACATCCAAAGGAAAGTTTCTAAAATCTTTCCCATCAAAATCAAAAAAGAAGTTTGTTTCTTCAAAGAAGAAATCATCAACTCCATCAAATGAAGAATCAATCAAAGTACCAAAAGATTTCCAAAACAATTTTAAAGAGATTGATGTCTTCATTTAGGATGAAGTTACCGGGTGACCCACAGCCTCAAAGGCTTGGGTCTCCATTAGCAACTAATATTTTCTTGATATGTCTCACAATCTTCCCGAACTGTTGACAACATTTGGTATGTCGATAGTGGTTATTCGAGACATATGACAGGGAATTTCTCCTTACTCGAAGATGTCAAATCTAAACAAGGAGGCTATGTTGCATTTGCGGGAGATAGAGGTAGGATGATTTCAGGAGAAGGCACAGTAACGAATGGTGAAGTTAGTTTTGAAAAAAGTCAATTATGTTGAACAACTTCAACATAATCTCTTGAGCGTGTCTCAAGTTTGTGATAAAAAGCTATCGACTTGGTTTAATGACGTGGAATGTATAATCCTTAAACCTGGATTTGTGGTACCTGAAGAATGGGTTCTTATGCGTGCTCCAAGGGTTAAGGATACTTATATCCTTGATATGCGTTCTGTGACTAAAATAACCGAGCATACTTGTTTGTTGTCCAAAGCATCTGAAAAAGAATCTATTTTATGGCACAGGAGGATGGGTCATATCAACTTTAGGAAAATAAATTTCTTAGTAAACAATGATTTGATAATTGGAGTTCCTAAACAGAACTTCTCTTTACATGATCATTGTATTTCCTGTAAAAAGGGAAAACAAATTAAGAAATCTCATAAACCTAAGTTGGTAAATGCAATAACTACTCCATTGGAACTTCTTCTTATGCATCTGTTTGGCCCAGTTAGTGTAAGGAGTATATGTGGAAAATCATATTGTTTGGTTATCACAGATGACTATTCAAGATTTTCATGGGTTCATTTAGGGGTGAGCATTTGTACCCGAATCCCGATCTCGTACCGCTACCGTACCGCTACCGTACCGATACCGTACCGAATCGGTACCGTACTGCTTTAAACGGTCCGGTATTTGGTACTAACTTTAGTGCCAAAAATATAACCGGTACCAACCGGTTCGGTACCGGTATTTTACCACTTTTCCCGCTTTGGTACCATATCCGAAATTACATATTTTTATTTGTTATAGGTCCGTAGGTTCTTTCTATATTTTAAAGAGATTTATTTATAATCTCATTTTTATGATCATATGATATGTCTATTAATATAAAAATGACATTGTTTGCGTAATTAAGAATTATTAAAATAGAGGTAGACTCTCGTGTATGAATACAAATTTAATTTTAGAGAAGTATACCTAGTTTTCTTTACTACACAAATAATCATGTTTTTAACACCCTAGTTGAATCGGATTCAAAGCATATTGTTTGTTAATATAAAGGTAAGGATCATGATGTGTGTCATTACCAAAACACCTAACACGGTACAATAACGTTGTTGTATGTATTTGTTTTTCTTCGTCAATATCCATCTATGTCACTTAATGATGTTTTTATTTATTTGAGATTCATTAATATTTATTTTATGTGAATTTTATCGAGTATAAAATACGTGAATTGTTTATTTATTATTATACTAAGTTTGGTACAAAAGCGGTATAGTACCACTTTTACCCGTACCGGTACCGGAACCATACCGGTACCGTACCGCCTTAAACGGTCCGATATTCGGTACTCACTTTAGGGCCAAAAAAATAAGCGGTACCAACCGGTTCGGTACGGTTCGGTACCGGTTCCGTACCACGCTCACCCCTAGGTTTATTTCTTAAGCACAAAGGATGAAGCTGCTGAGAAGATCAAATATTTGATTTTGCGATTGGAGAATCTATTTTCTTTCAAAGTGAAGAAAATTAGAAGTGACAATGGAACGGAATTCAAGAATCACATTATGGAAATATTTTGTCTTCAACAGGGTATTTCTCATCAAATTAGTGTTCCTCGAACTCCTCAACAAATTGGAGTTGCTGAACGTAAAAATAGAACGTTGATTGAAACCGCGAGAACAATGCTCTCGAATGCAAAGTTACCTACTACATTTTGGGCTGAAGCGGTTAATACAGCTTGTTTTGTATTAAATCGTGTGCATGTGGTTAAAGATAAGAAGAAAACAAGTTATGAGTTGTTGAATAACCGAAAACCAAATATTCATTTTCTTGAACCTTTTGGTTGTCCTTGCTTGTTGTTGAAAACAAAAGAAAGATCGAAATTTGCTGAGAAATCCAACGATGGATTTTTCTTAGGATATTCGATAAACTCTCAAAATAAGCGGGTTTATAACAAGGAAACTAGAAGAGTGGAAGAGTGTTATGAAGTAGAATTTCTACTTCATACTACTTATCCTGATGGTATTGGTCCAGACTGGTTATTTGATTATGAAAATTTCTTCAATTCTTTTGCCATATTCCATGATGTGATCACGGGTGATTTTGTGACTGAAGATTATGCGGATTATGTTATTTCAGTTCTATCTTCTCCTTCGGAACTAGTTCTCTCTTCAGTTTCTCCTTCTCCTAATTATGTGCTTACTCCTCCAGTTTTAAATGATTATTCTTCTTCTTTGAGTAATCAAGAAGCTCCACTTGTGGATGCTCCTCTTACTTCAGATATTCATGATGATGATTCAAATCCTGAAGATGATGAATTTCAAGAGACTTCTACTGAGCTAGTAGATTCTTCTAGGGATATCGATTCAGGAAATAAAGCAGCAAGTGGTTTTGATGATGCAAATCTGGGAGCAAATTTAGAAATATATGTTGTTCCTACATTAAGAGTTCATGCAAAACATAAGCATCCATTGAACAATGTGATTGGTGATGTCTCGGATGGTATCAAAACTCGACACCAACTCAAGACATAATCAAATTGCATGATTGCTCAGGTTGAATCTTGTTTTCTATCACAGATAGAACCTACGGATGTACACATGGCTTTTGAAGACTCATCTTGGGTACAAGAAATGCAAGAAGAATTACAACAATTTGTAAATATTAAAGTTTGGACTTTAGTGGAACCACCAAAAGATGTTACTCTGATCGGAACTCGATGGGTTTTTCGACTCAAAAGGGATGATCGTGGTGTAGTGGTTCGCAATAAAGCTAGACTTGTTGTTCAAGGGTATAAACAAGTTGAAGGGATTGATTACAATGAGGTATTTTCTCCGGTAGCTAGATTGGAATCCATTCGGATTTTTCTGGCATATGCGTCATTCATGAAATTCAAAGTGTATCAGTTGGATGTCAAGTGTGCATTTCTTTATGGGAAAGTGCATGAAGAAGTGTTCGTCAAGCAACCACCGGGTTTTGAAGATCCTCAATTCCCAAATCAGGTATTTAGGTTGGATAAGGCCTTATATGGATTACATCAAGCTCCTCGAGCTTGGTATGAGACCTTATCTCAACATCTTCTAGCAAATGGATTTTCGAGAGGTCATATTGATAGTACACTCTTCCTCGGAAAACAAAAGAGGATTTGCTTCTCATACAAGTATATGTGGACGACATTATATTTAGGTCCACAAATGAAAGTTTGTGCAAAGAGTTCGAGAGCATCATGAAGTCTAAGTTTGAAATGAGTTCAATGGGGGAGATGTCCTTCTTTCTAGGTTTGCAGGTTAAGCAACTAGATAAGGGCATTTTTATACATCAAACGAAGTATGTCAACGACATCTTGAAGAAATTTAAGATGGTGGATGCAAAGACTATTTCGACCCCCATTGATCTCGTTGAGAAAATTAGACCTGCTCTCGATGAAATACTAACCGATCAAAGAGAATACCGCTCAATGATTGGTTCACTCATGTACTTAACTGCTTCAAGACCTGATATAATTTTTGTGGTGTCTATTTGTTCTCGGTATCAAGCAAATCCCAAAGTCTCACATTTGAGGGCCGTTCAGCGAATCTTCAGATATTTGAAGGGAAAACCTGATTTAGGGATATGGTACTCAAATGCTGATGACTTTGCACTTTCAACATATTCTGACTCTGATTATGGCGGATGCGGTATTGACTCAAATTCAACATAAGGAGGATGTCAATTTCTAGGAGAAAGACTCGTGACATGGCAGTGCAAGAAACAAAATACGGTTTCTACTTCTACTGCTGAGGCAGAATATATTTCTGCTGCAAGTTGTTGTTCGCAAATTCTTTGGATTCAACAACAACTTCGAGATTACGGTCTACTTCTTACTAAAACTCCTTTAAATATTGACAATAATGCGGCCATAAGTATCATACGCAATCCCATTCAACACTCAAAGACAAAACATATTGAAATACGTTTTCACTTTATCAGGGATTGCTATGAGAGAAACTTGATCATTTTGGTTCATGTTGAAACATCGAAACAAAGAGCATATTTGTTTACGAAAGATTTTTCAAAACCACGTTTTGAGGAACTAATTTCGATGATCGGTATGAAACATTTGAATCATATTGAGTAGACTTTGGATATTTAAGTTATATTTTCTGTTTGTTGTTTGTTATTTTTCGTTTATAAATACAAAAATTCAAAAACATCAGAAAAACCAATAAAATCCAAAAACATTTGAAAAATAAAATTCGGGGGAGATAATGTGTAAAAAGTTAGGAAGTGATAGTACATTGGGAAATGTATTAATAAATTAATCTTAAAGAAATGATAAGTACTATATTTGATGTGTTAGTTGGTTTATATAGCATTTTAAGCCAAATTTTCTACTAATTAATTTTATATGTAATGTATTGGTAGGCATTTATGCATTTAAAATATTTAGTCTAAGAAATTTTAACCATTTATGCATATTATTTAGATAATTCAAAATATTAATGTATGACAATCAAATGTCTAGTCAAAATGATCAAAAGTTACCAAGAATTTAGTTCTCTAGATTCAAAATGATAACAAAATGTCTTAAAATTTTGAGGGATTAGTATGTTACGATCTATGATTTAGGGTCTTAATTTTATGATATCTGGGGAAATATATTGACTATCTGTTGTACTAAGTACAGACCTTAGTTGGTATATTTCTATACACGGACTTGCAAATATTTCAAAGTTCATGTATCAAATCAAAATAAACTCTATAACTCTATAACTCAATAACTCTGTTATACTATGTATAGACCTGTGATACAGTTTATAAGTCCAACCCGGGGTATGACATATGTGACTAAGTGTCATTCCAACATATATGTATACTTCTAAAGATATCATCATATTCTCACCCTTTATATGGAAATACTAACATATTGTGAACTCGAAATTATATTGATATTTAGATTATATAAAGTAATATGCATGCTAATAATAAAGAAGTTGAGATATTTAAATGCATGAGTGCTTAAGTGGATAACAATACCAATAATCACATGTAGAATGATTCTTAGAAAGTATGTTTTACTAATGCTAAGTAAATTCAAGGAGGACAAAAATACTACTAATCAAAATAGACTTTAATTTCTGAACAATAAAACAAAATACATTTATTTATCCCAATATGATCCCAACTCATGAGATTTACCCCAACAAAAAGATTTTGCTTTTACTTTTTGTTAGTTTGTGAATACTTAGTTTTTCAAGGATTTTAAAATTTTCAAATAGTTTAGGTTTAGCAGTTTAGAACTTATCCAAAGTAGATTTGATTTGATTAAAATGTTTCGATCATTTTGGAAAATAAATAATAATAAATAAATTTTTGAAAATCCAAAATGATTAAGTGTTATTGAGGGATACCTAGTGTCGGATACATGATTCACGGACAAAAGAAATGGAGTGTATAAATATTTCAAAATTTGAATTTCACACACACTTTACATTTTATATCTGACAAAACTCATACTCCGACAATAGTGTTTATCCGACAATACGCTGCTGCTTGATTCTCTTCTTCGATTACTTTCTGTGCACTACGTTTTATTCGATTTCGCTCCGACAAACGTGAGCGCCTTCTCATTTCGCATCGATTGGTATGAGTTTCACTGTAACTGAGAGTGCCCCTTGTCGTGGACCTAGATGTCAATTGACAGCAATCGAAAGGCGGAATCAATCAATTGCTAATATTGCTAACAAAACACAAACCGAACACAAGGAATTCAATAATGTAAACGTGTATATTAGCTTGTATAACTGTTTGGGAACGATTACAAGTTGGTTTAGTCGACAAATGGTGCTAGGGTTTCGTCAACCCTAGCCGGAAACCCGTAGGTTTGTATTTATACTAAAAGTCAGCCGACATGCGTCACTTGTGGAAGTGTCGCATGTGGCCGCCTTCATGCGTCACTTACCTAAGTGTCGCTATGCGTCACTTAACCAAGTGTCGCTATGCGTCACTCAGGCAAGTGTCGCCTAAACTAAAAAACGAGTGTCGCACTTTACAAAAGCTATATTTCTATTAAGTAACTAACGACACTTATTACAACTCGATAGACCAACTGACAGACACTCAAAGATGCATCAACAGTAACACCCCAATTTTTAAGGTATTACTTTAGTAAATAAAAATAAGTTATAATACCTCAGTTTTAAAGTATTATTTTAGTGTACAATAATATATACATCTTTTTAATTATAGATCCTTTAATAATAAGATATAGTAGAAAATGTAAACAGATGTTCAGTTCCAGACTGTGTAGTATAGAAATTAAAAGAAATTAAAAGACACAATACGTGTCTTCTTCTTGTATCTTCCAAAGAAGCCCAGAACCAAAATAGAAATTGATAGAAATCGCATGAGCCAAAAGCAAGGAAGAAATCAGTTTTAAATCTTTAATCCAAGCTTCAAATTATCAAAAATCATCATCTCCTATAATCTTTTAACTATAGTAAGTTGTTTCTTCTCTTCAAAAACCCTAGAACTTGGGTTTTCATGTGTTTTAGCTAATTGGTATGAATTAATCCGAAATTAGGGCTTGTAATTGATTAACTAGTTTTAATTTAGTTTATAAGTGATAATTTGAAACTCAATTTTATAGTGAAAGTGAAAGATTATGATTAGGGTTCATGAGGTTTCTTATGAACCATGTGAATTAGTTAAAATACAAGTGTTAAAGTGTGAGTTGATGTTAGTAACCTCAAGAAAATAGTTTAATCACATATTAAAGCTATGATTTTGATTGTTAGAATGAAATTAGTTAACCTAGTAAGGTAAAGATAGTACGTAAGTAGTGGGGGAGAAGGGAATTAGATGATTAGTAGTTAATAGTATGATTAGTAATTTATATATGTGTTATATGTATGTGTATTAGGTGTTAAAGAAGAGTAATCATCATTTGATCATCTTGTTACAAGTTGTGCAACAAATCAAGGTGAGTATATGGAATGATTAGTTGTTATTAGAAATTCAATATGATGAAAATATGTGATTAGTATGGTTAATGATTATTAGCCATAAAGTGATTAGCATAGTTAACCAAGGTTCGCTATGGTATTGATTAGTAGCTAACTATGTTAGCTAATAATGTGATTAGATTAGCTAATCGAGATTAGCTAAACGAAAGATTAGAAATGTGAACATGTGATTAGTATTGTGAACAAAGAATTGCAAGAAAAGGGAAGTAATCCAATTTCCTTGTTTATTATATGCTTTTATGTTATAATGCATAATTTGATTAGTTATACCTATATTCCTTAATCAAAGTGCTTAATTAGTTTAGTTTATGTTGTAGGTACAAGTGGAAGTGGTAAGGGAAAGGAAGCAAGTAAAGACTAGACGTGGAATTGCAAGCTTGTTGTAAGTGACACAAGCTTCTCTCTTTTAATTGTCGTTTTGAAGCCCTTGAAAGCCCACTCAATCAATGTTTTGACATGTTGTAAAGATATAAGTAAAGAAAAGTAATTGTGTGGTTTAGTAGTAGAATATGGCATGTAATGGATAAAAATGTTGTAAGTGTAAAAGGGCAAGTTATAGTATACTTGTCATTTTGGTTATGTATGTATTTGAAAGGTTGAAAAGTTGGTCAACTATGGTTGGTTAATAACCATAGAATGAGTCAAAATAGCCCTTTGGGTCAACGGGTCAAAATGGGTCTTAAATAGCACCAATAGACCAAGTTAAGTTAGATAAAGGTTAAGAGTGTGATAAGAAGTCTCACAACTTTGTTTTGATAGTAGAAATGTGTGGTTAAAGGTCCAAATTCTAAATCCTCGTGGTTTGAAATTTAGCATGTCCACTAATTAGCCCTTTTTAGTCAAAAATGAGTCACACGTCTAATTCTTGAGTTATGGTGAAATTTGGAAAAGTGCAAAAAGGGAAGTCTTTATTTTGATTATATGAGTGTGCCTGCAAAATTTTATAGCATAACTCTTGGTCATTTGTGAGTTACATTTGCCCAAAGTTCGTAAAATGGTCATTAGAAATTCTGAACTGCAGCTGTTGTCTGCGCCAGGGTACCCGGCGGGTAACCTGGGTACCCGGCGGGTAACCTGGGTACCCGGCGGGTAAAGTACCCAAGCCGACAGCTTCATAAGCCAACCCGGCGGCTTAAAGAGTCTTTAAAACACGTTTTGTCTCTGGTTGCCAAATGCCGTTGTACCCGGCGGATTAGGTAGGGTAGCCGGCGGGTGATCATGCTTACTCGGCGGGTACTCCCAGTTTTCAAAAAATGCTAAGTATTGTTTCAGGTTTTTTGATAAATCAATTGTATATTTTATAAGAGATGTACAGCCAGAAAATGGGACTGAATATAGTATGAGTTCATATATATATATATATATATATATATATATATATATATATATATATATATATATAAATTCAGTCCAGGGCGTTTCATTCACCCTTTATCTCTTCGTAAATAAGTTTTAATTGATGATTTTGTGCCACTGTTACAGTTCATGAACAGTACTCTAGGGTTCGTCCGATAATGGTCATTGTCGGATGAACAATATATTAGGGTTTTGATGCGTGAATAGCTTATTCACGCATGAACAGTGCTCCGTGATTTTGACTTAGTTGACTTTGACTAGTTTGACCACTGCTTTACAACAATTCCTTATTATCGCATGAACAGTACTTATTCATGCATGAATAGTACTTTCGACAGTGCTATTCTCGGATGACTTTGTTGAAAAATTATATCTTTTATTTTTATTAGACATTATCGTATGAATAGTAGTGTATAAGGTGATTGTCGCATGAATAGTATTTGGTGGTTATTGTCGCAGGAGTTCAATACTTAGATTTTTTTTTTAGATTTTTGAAACTTGAAACTTCTAAGTATCATGTTTAGTGTTCTTTGCTTAACATATACTTTGTGCAGTTTGTATTTGTATATCATGGCAATTCCTGATCCTGTTGCTGCAACACAACCTGATGTGCTTAGAAGGCCAGTGATATTTGAGAAAAGACATAATGCAACAATATATTTGCTCGAGGAACCAGACAATCCTGAAACCAGGAAATTATTTCCTATGGTTAGGTTCTTATTATGCTCCAGGATCTCTCATGCCTTAACAGTTCCAGTGGCCAACATCTATGAAGATCATATGACTGATTTCTGGTCAACTGCTGCATATCATACGGATGTTCACCCTCCTTGCATTACGGTCACGGTTGATGGAAGGCCTCTTGTGCTTACTATGGAGCTGATTAGACATACTTTGCAGCTTGAAAATGATGACAATGCTATAAATGATATTCCAAGAAATGTTATTGATGACTGTCTTCAAAGGATGGGTTGTACAAAAGGACCAAGAGATGTTCAAATTATAAAGAATTATTTTTGTCCACACTGGAAATTTTTGGCCCACACACTGATAGGTTGTATCTCTCCAAGGAAGGCTGGATTTGATGCAATGAGTTACTACTTAGCTGGTTTGATGACAACTTTGGTGCTCAACATTCCATGCAACTTTTCAAGATGAGGATGTCTTCTTCATGTACCCAAGATTCCTCCAGCTGATTTTTGATCAACATATTCAAGGAATTACTTACCATGGGGATATTCTACATTACACTCCTATTCTGAAGAGGGTGTTTGCTGATTGCAATAGTTATCATCGTAAACCTATACCACCCACTGTTGATCTCTTCGGGCATGTCATTGATGAAGCCTTTATTCCTCCACAAATAGAAATCCAAATGGATTCATGTCGCACCCCCAAATTCGGGTTGCGGAAGCGAATCGGGTCAGGGCGCGATTAATCAATAATCACAACACAAAGATATAATGAACGACTCTATATGCGTCATTTTATAACTTGTATTGATAAAATCCAAGTTTACATCAAAATATAGTTTACATTAGCTCAGTTGAAATCGAGAGATTTACATACATAATTAATTTATACAAAATATAATAATGCAGCTAAATCTCTGAATGTTTGCATGCTGACACGAGCTAATGGTTCCTGATTTGGGCAGTCCAATCTACTGCTGTGTACCTGTGATACATGCTAAAATGGGTCAGCAAAACTCTGGGGAGCTCACAGGTTTGTATGTCAACACATATTGTATGTACCACAAGATTTAATTGAATTTAAATTTGCAACTAAGCAAAAATAAAAGTTTTACAGCCATGATCACATAGTCTGAGCTTAACTCGAGGTGTCAGGTCCACATTTAAGGTATCCTGATCGAGGTGCTTCCCATGAGTGCCTAATCTACACTCGTCTGAACAAATATTAGTACATCCGATTACCCAGTTAGTGCATGCTAACCCGGACGAGGAGGGTCAATCCTATATGGTACCATATACTAATATTCACGCTACAACGTATTACCAAACTATGCTGAGGAGGGCTTTGAAAGATTAGTGAGATAACTCATGTAGTATTTGTTTGTTTTCGTACTTGCGTTCATATAGTTAAAATAAAACGAGCAATGATATAACAACCCTGAGTAAAACAGTAAAGTAGGGGCTATGAGACTCAACTGAGTCTTGAGAGTTTAACTTAATAAACTTGAGTGATTAGCTGAGTTGAGTTATCTGAAGACTAGTAACCTGAGGGTGTCCATGACACGCGATGGTTATAAGCGTGAGTAGGTATCTATAAAGACTACCTTTGTAGTTGTTCGTTCAACTAGAATGTCCAAATTACTACAATTTGGTTGATTACCTTATCCAAGTTACTACGACTTGGTTGGTTTGAGTATGTTTTGAAAACGTGTACGGCCCGTTGGTGAATTGTTGTAATAATAAATCTCATTATTATTATTATGATTTTGAGGTGTTATGTTCAAGAACGTATCCCAATGTGTTTTTAAAGTCGTATCGTATAAGTGTTTGAAGTTACACAAGTTTGACACTTAGTTTAAAAATGGTTTGTAAACATTCTATTTTTAGAATCACCTATAGCGACACTTAGGGTTTATGCGTCACTCAGGAAGTGTCCCATAAAATGGAAAATTTTGAAGTACTCGTGTCACTTGGGGAAGTGACGCATGAGAAGTGACACTTAAGCAAGTGTCGGGTGTGAGTGTCGGATAAAGGTGTTAAGCGTCACTAGGCAAGTGACAGGTCAAATCATAATTCGATTATAGGCGTCACTTAGGCAAGTGACGCTAGAAGTGTTGGTTTGGAGTGCGGGGTATTGAATTTGCGACACTTAGGCAAGTGTCGGGCAAAAGGGGTTTTATGTGGCATTTAGGCAAGTGACGCAAATTTAGGGTTTTAAGCGACACTACTCTGCACTGGTCTATGCGACACTTACGTCTGTTGGCCGAATTTTGAGCCGAAAACGTGTTTTCCGGTTTCCGTTTGGTCTGAAACTTTTACCCAACCCATATTTGGACATTTCAAACTTAAATAAATAACTTTTATGAAAATTAAATGAAATCTAAGAGTTTTCGAGAATTGTCGGAAACTTACGATTTAACACCGGGAGAAACCGAAAAGATGGAAACGTAGATCATGATGAGGTGAATCTTTTTCTCCAAACGAGCAAAGTGATCCGAGGTCGTTTAATGATGGTTTTGTGGTGATAAGTGGAGGTGGTGTGTGATGGTTGTTTTAGAGAGAAAAGGGAGAAGAGAGAGAGAAAGGAGGTGAAGAATGAGGGTGAGGGAATGGGGTCCCTCCCCTTTTGGCTGATTCGGTGAGGGCCCATCGAGGTGTGGGTCTCCAACTTTCGTTCCCTGCGGTTACGCTCCGTGCGATGTTCGTTTTCCCGGTCGTTTGAACGTTTAAATAATTTAATATGCGTTTAATTGTAAGTTTTAAAATACGAATATTTCTGTTGAAGTATTTCACCAAATACTTAATATTTGAGTTATAAATTATAGCTTAACTTTGTTCTGATTGTTTGTGCGTTTAATATTTTAATCGCGTAGACGTTTGTTTGTACGATACGAGATTATTGCGGAATATTATCAAGATAATATTTTGAGTAAAATAGTGTTATTAAATAATGTTATATTATTTAATAAAGTTGTTCACAACATCCGTATTAATTGAATCGAATTGCATTCGATTTGAAACTTGTACGATTTAATCAAATCGCATACTTGTATATATTCATCTATATATCTTTCAATACATTAATTAGTCTAACACAGAACTAATTACATGTATTAACAATAATTTAGGCACTAATTACTAGTCCTGATTTGGCGGGTGTCACATTCTCCCCGTGTTAGAAGAATTTCATCCTGAAATTTAGTTCGTAGTCGTGTTGGGAGTAGCTTCAGTGAATAATTGAGGGTACTTGAGTGGCATTTGGTCTTCCCGTTCCCAAGTGAGTTCTGGCCCACGCCGTGAATTCCACCTGACCTTGACGATGGGAATACGACTTTGTTTGAGTTATTTGACCTCACGGTCCATGATTTCTGTAGGTTCGTCAACGAAATGAAGTTTTTCATCGACGCGAATCTCATCGAGTGGAATAATAAGTGTCTCATCAGACAGACATTTCTTCAAGTTAGAAATGTGAAAAGTGGGATGCACGCTGCTGAGCTCGAATGGCAGCTGCAATCGATATGCTACTGGACCAATCCTCTCGAGGATCTCGAATGGTCCAATGTATCTGAGATTTAACTTCCCGCGTTTGCCGAAACGAATGACACCTTTCCAAGGTGAAACTTTGAGTAGTACTCGATCCCCAACCTGGAACTCGAGTGGTTTGTGTCTCACGTCAGCATAACTTTTCTGACAATCATGTGCGGCTTTGAATTTATTTTAGATCTCGAAGATCTTTTTGATTGTTTCGTGAATGAGTTCGGGACCAGTGAGCTGACTGTCTCCCACTTCGGTCCAACAAATCGGTGATCGGAACTTACGACCGTACAGTGCCTCGAAAGGTGCAACCTTAATGCTGGTGTGATAACTGTTGTTGTACGAAAACTCGCACAACGGTAGGTCTTTTTCCCAGTTTACACCGAAGTCAACTACGCAAGCTCGTAGCATGTCTTCCAGTGTTTGAATCGTTCGTTCACTTTGGCCGTCGGTTTGAGTGTGGTATGCGGTACTCATGTCAAGAGGGGTACCCAATGATTTCTGGAGTGATTGCCAAAAGTGAGATGTGAAGCGACTATCCCTATCTGAGATAATCAAGATTGGAACGCCGTGTCGAGAAACAATTTCTTTGATGTAGATTCGGGTAAGGTGTTCCATTTTATCGGTTTCCTTGATCGGAAGGAATTGGGCACATTTTGTGAGACGATCACCCAAATGGTATCACAACCGCTCGATGACTTAGGAAGTTTGGTTATGAAATCCATGGCGATTTGCTCCCATTTCCATTCAGGAATTTCGGGTTGTTGGAGTAAACCAGAAGGTTTCTAATACTCAGCTTTGACTTTTGAGCAAGTAAGACACTTGCTGACGTATGTGGTGATTTCAGCTGTCATATTATGCCACCAATAAAATTCTTTGATGCCGTGATACATTTTGTCGGACCCCGGGTGGATAGAGTATTTAGACTTGTGAGCTTCATTCATCACCAAGTCCCGCAGGTTCCCAAAACTAGGAAACCAGATTCGGTTAGAGTGGTACCTAACTCCGTTAGGTTTGATTTCAAATTGTTTATCCATGCCCCGCAAGGCTTCGTTTTTGATGTTATCGGGTTTCAGAGCTTCGAGTTGAGCAGCGAGGATCTGAATGTTTAGATTGTAGTGAATAGTCATACTGAGGGCTCAGACTCGAAGTGGTTTTATTCGTTTTTTTTGACTGAGGGCATCGGCAACAACATTTGCCTTACCCGGATGGTATTTGATTTTGCAATCGTAATCGGTGAGCAACTCGACCCATCGATATTGCCTCATGTTGAGATCTTTTTGATCGAATATATGTTGGAGACTTTTGTGGTCAGTAAAGATTGTGCACTTAGTGTCGTAGAGATAATGTCTCCAGATTTTAAGAGCAAAAATGACATCTCCGAGTTCAAGATCGTGGGTGGTGTAGTTCTTTTCATGAATTTTCAGTTGTCGTGAAGCGTAAGTGATAACATCAAATAGTACTACTTTTATATAATAATATTCCGTAGTTTTTGTATACTTTTGTTGCATTTACTTGATAAAATATACTTATTTCGTTTATATTTGCATTTAAGAGTTAAATCGGAGCTTGGATAAAAAAGGAACGGAAAACGAGCTTATTTGGAAGAAAAGTTGCTAAAAGAATAAAAATGGGCAAGAAAAGATTGGAGCGGAGTAAAAGATGATCGAATGGTGAAGAAGTCTGAAAATTCATTCCATACGCCGTATGGAAATCCATACGCCGTATGGAATGAGGCAGTGGAGGCCCAAGTCACGCGATGCTGGCCGGACTTATTTTTCATCCATACGCCGTATGGAAATCCATACGCCGTATGGATCAATTTTCCAGAAAACTATACAACGCGATTTTAACCTTAAAAATAGAGAGAGTTCGGCTAGGGTTTATTCTCCACGGCTTTTTTTGACTGGTTTCAATCTGGAGGAGCATTCGGGAAGCATGAGAAGCTAAGGTTGAAGATTATTCATTTTAGTTTCGAGTGATTCATCTTTCGGTTTGCATTTACTTCGTTTAATTCGATTACAATCATGTTTTTGATATTGAATGATCTGGTTTATGTCGATTTGATGATGAATTGATACGTTAGTAGTTGTGTAGTAATAAAACTTGGATAATGATTATTGAACGATATTAATTGCACGTTTATTAAGTTATTTGATTGAAGATGGTTATATTATCCGTTGATCTTTATTTATTGGTGGTTATTAATTATTACTTAACGTGATTGATAATGTCATTGAGATTGATTTCCCTTGATATTGTTGATTATTGATGGTTAGAACTTAGGTTTTGATCATTGCTAAATATATTGAGTTTGATAGGTTAAGAGACTAATAGTTGAATAACCTAAGATGAATAAGATTAATAAGTGATTATTAATAGGTATTGTTGAGTAATACCGCGAGGATCAATTATAACCAATCGTGAATACTTAATGCATAATCTAGGGAAAAGCACTCAATAGAAATATACAATTCTTGCGACGTCGGATCGATGTTTAATGTGGAACCCTAGGTTATAGAAATTAGTTGGACCCGAAACGTTGGCTAATTTACATTTAACTTAGATCCTTTGATTAGTATTTAAGTTAATATAATAGAAATCACAATTAGATAATTAACGTGCAATGAATCGGAATATATGAATCTGAGTGGAGTTATCTGCATAATTACTTGTTCCTTCCTATTGTTTCCCGTTTGTTGTTTTCTATTCAGTTTATTTATTTTATTTGTTTAATTCAACTTAATGTTCGCACGGAACTAAAACGTCCCCCTTTCTACTGTTTTATTAGTTAATTAGTATTTCCTATTTATATAAATAAACCACCATTCCTGTGTTCCTGAGATCGATCTGGACTTACCATAGCTATACTATTTCGATCAGGTATTCTTGCCTGGTTGTGTGATAGTAGTGATTGGTATTTCCTGTACTTTATAAATAATAAAACAAGATGCGCTTTCACACGCATCAGTAAGCTATGACTTTGTCCCGTTGCATCAATACACAACCAAGACCTTGACGAGAAGCATTGTAGTATACCACGAAGTCATCGGTGCCTTCGGGTAATGATAGAATCGGAGCACTGCAAAGCTTTTGTTTCAGAAGTTGAAATGCTGACTCTTGTTTATCAGTCAAATCGAACTTTTTATTCTTCTGAGTCAGTGTCGTGAGTGGTTGGGCTATTTTTGAGAAATTTTCAATGAATCACCGATAGTACCCAGCAAGACCCAAATATTGGCGTACTTCAGTTGGAGTTGTTGGTGCTTGCTAGCACTTGATAGACTCGATTTTTGATGGATCAACATGAATTCTTTGACTATTAACAACATGTCCAAGGAATTGAACGGATTGTATCCAGAACTCACACTTGGAGAATTTGGCATATAACTCCTCGTGTCTGAGTAGTTCTAGGATGGTTTTGAGGTGTTGCGAGTGTTCTTGTTCATTTTGCGAGTATATAAGAATGTCGTCGATGAAGACAATGATAAAATTATCGAGGTAAGGTTTGCACACCCGATTCATAAGATCCATGAATACAGCCGGTGCATTTGTTAAAACGAAAGGCATCACCTGAAACTCATAATGCCCATAGCGAGTTTGGAAAGCAGTTTTTGGGATATCGTATCACGAACTCGAAGTTGATGATAACCTGACCGAAGATCGATCTTTGAATAAATACTCGACCCTTGAAGTTGGTCAAATGGGTCATCGATTTGAGGGAGTGGGTATCGGTTCTTGATGGTCAATTTGTTCAACTCTCGGTAGTCAATACACATCCTGAAAGAACCGTCTTTCTTTTTCACGAATAAGACCGGAGCTCCCCAAGGTAAAGAACTTGTTCTAATGAATCCTCTATCCAGAAGTTCTTGTAATTGGTTGGAAAGCTCCTGAAGTTCGGATGGGGCTAAGTGGTATGGTGCTCGAGCCACGGGTGCAACACCTGGCACAAGATCGATTGAGAACTCAACCTGTCTTGGTGGTGGTAGACCAGGTAGTTCTTCGGGAAAGACTTCTGGAAAGGCTCAAACGATGGGCACATTCTCAAGTCGCTTCTCCTCCGACTTTTTTTCTATGATATGTGCGAGGATTGCCGGATAACCCTTTCTTAGAAACTTTTAGGTTTTCAAACAAGAGATGATGTTTAGTCTCGTCTTACTGGTATCCACCTGTATGATCAAAGTTCTACCGGCGGCGAGCGGGATGCGAACGATCTTATCGTAACAAACGATTTCGGCTCGGTGTCTGGACAACCAGTCCATTCCTATGATGACGTCAAAACTCCCAATTTCAACGGGCATAAGATCGATTGAAAAGGTTTCGTTGGCTAGGTTTAAAGTGCAATTAGGTATCACACTATCAGTTTCTATGAGTTTACCGTTCGCTAGTTCTACAGTGTACTTAACATCTAGAGCAACAGGGGTGATGTCAAGCAATGGGTAAAATTCATCAGAAATAAAGCTTCTATCGGCACTAGTATCAAATAGAATAGAAGCAGGTAAGTTATTGAGGAGGAACATACCCGAGACCACATTAGGGTCTTCGCGGGCGTCCCCATAGTTGAGTACGAAGGCTCTACCTCTAGCGTTGTTGTTGCTGTTGTTGTTATTCAGATTTAGGCATTCATTACTAAAATGCCCGGTGTTCCCACATTCGAAGCATGCTCTTGATGGCCTAGTGTTGTTGTTGTTAGAGGTATTGTTGTTGGATTTGGGGGCTCATCAATCTTTGGTCGGATGTCCGTACCTCTTGCAGTTGTTGCAAGGGGTATTGCATTGACCATCGTGATGGTAGTTACACTTGGACCAGTATGGCCTGCCCCCAGTGTAGCCACGCTTGGGTTCAGCATTTGCGTTGTAAACTTGGATGGTGTTGGTTTTCTTATTCAGTTGGTTTTGGTGATCAGAGGATTTGCGTTTGTTGCTGGAGGATGGGAGTGGTGTCTCACGGCTGACGACCATTGCCATGAGTTCATGAGCTAACCGGATTGCACTTTCAACAGCGGTTGGCTTAGATGAGGCGACGTTCCCCTGGATATTCTCCAGGAGGCCGCGGATGAATCTCTTGATGCACTTTTCCTCCCGGTCAACCAAACTCGCGCACAACAAAGCGAATTGCTGGAATTTGGTGGTATATCCAAAAATGTCAGTTCCCTGCATTGTCAAGTGCCAGAATTCTTCCTCCAGTCGGTGCAGTTCCTCTTCGGGGCAATATTTTTCCCTAAGCTTTTTCTTTAGTTCGGTCCAAGGAAACTGGTTTGCTATCTCGATGCCTACAGAGTTTGCGTGGGTGTTCCACCATGTAAGTGCACCTTCCTGAAAGGTGTAGGCAGCAAACCTGAATTTGTTATCCTCAATACAGTTGCAGAGGTTGAAGACGGATTCCATACATTCAATCCACCTGATTAGACCAATAGCACCTTCCGTGCCTTTGAAGTAGAGCGGTTTGCAGCTAAGCAATACCTTGTAAGAGCAAGGTTTGAATACAGGAGTATTGTCAGCGGTGTCATCACTTCTCCTAGAGGTTTGGGGCGATTCTCGAGTAGCCAGGGCTTCGGCCATAGCCCGGGAAACGAGAGCAGCAATTTCAGCATCGCTGTAACTTTTCTTCTTTGGTGGCATGATTCTTCAAGAAAGAAACAAGAGGTACATAAGAGTTTGTACCAGAATGATAATTGAGGTAGATGTATATATAAAAGCGATAATATACACATCACAATGTAAAGACCAATAGTGTCGAGTCATAGAGAGAAATTGTCAATTGGTATTATAGAGTTAAATGATTACAGACAATTTCGAGTCACGAGTTTCAAAAGTTAATGACTTAGGTAGCTTGCAAAAGATGCCATGAATTGTTACATCCGGTCGAATTACATAGATCCTACTGAAGTACAATAGATCACTAGATATTTACTACACTAATCATGGTGTAGATTGAGTTGTGGAAGCAGTGAGGTGAGATGGTCCACAGACTCTGCAAGTCTGCTAACCATTCTGAGAGCATCCTCGGTCTCCTGCAGGCGCATCTCACATTCTTGCAGCCTTGATTGTAAAACGGAGATCTCGTTTCGGTTACTATTTACTTGGTTATGAACGATCTCCATGGTTTGTGTGGTATCTTCCATTTGGTCATGAGTTCGGGTCAAGGTTTCAGAGATGTCCGCTTAACCTATGTATAACTAGGTGATACCATCTTGAGTTTGCTCCATCCAGTTAGAGCGAATATTACGTTGTTCGATTTCCATGTTGTGTAGCCTGCTTTCGTGGCGGTGCACTCGAGCAGCTAACACGGGAACAGTGAAGTGGGTAGGTTCTTGGGTATAGGGAGAGACTTCCATACTGGAAAATCCTCCATTTGTAGTGGGGAGTTGGATTCCTTCCTCGTCCCTCCAAATGTCGAGTCGGTCTGATAACCATCGCCATTGGCTCGTTGTTGTTTGCCTTTGAGGCTGGTTATTGAGTTGGTTTTGAGTGGGATATGGGCTTGCTCGAGGAAACCCAGTGTTCCTCCTAGCTACCCTTGAGTTTCGTGATCCATACGGATGAGAGCGAGAGGAATTGGGTGGTGTGTTTTCCATTTATGAGACAAAGCGTTAGAAAGAATTGTGCCTATATTCGTATATATAATATAGCCTAAGATTCGTAGAGAGGTCTATCTATGTATATATTTATGTATCACATAATAGCCTATTAAGTGTCTAGCACAGACATGTTTGAGTCCCGGTCCTCTCGAGGTTAGAGTCAACTAGTGTATCCTGTTCAGTCATGACTCCTTTCAGATCTCACATCATATTCTTTTAATTGTACATAGTTGATCATGCTATGTTAAATTAAACCAATACAATGTAGTCACGGAACCTAATCATACTTAACGAGGAATACTGCCTAACGGTCATAGTCTAGGCCCACTAAATGCAACCTAGTTTACTATAACCTTAGGCTCTAATACCAATCTGTCGCACCCCCAAATTCAGGTTGCGGAAGCGAATCGGGTCGGGGCACGACTAATCAATAATCACAGCACAAAGATATAATGAACGACTCTATATGCGTCGTTTTACAACTTGTATTGATAAAATCCAAGTTTACATCAAAATATAGTTTACATTAGCTCAGTTGAAATCGAGAGATTTACATACATAATTAATTTATACAAAATATAATAATGCAACTAAATCTCTGAATGTTTGCAAAACGTTGGTGAGCTCACAGTTTTGTATGTCAACACATATTGTATGAACCGCAAAATTTAATTGAATTTAAATTTGCAACTAAGCAAAAATAAAAGTTTTACAGCAATTAGCACATAGTCTGAGTTTATTCGAGGTGTCATGTCCACATTTAAGGTATCCTGATCAAGGTGCCTCCCACGAGTGCCTGATCTACACTCGTCTGAACAAATATTAGTACATCCGTTTACCCAGTTAGTGCATGCTAACCCTAACGATGAGGGTCAATCCTATATGGTACCATATACTAATATTCACGCTACAACGTATTACCAAAATATGCTAAGGAGGGCTTTGAAAGATTAGTAAGATAACTCATGTAGTATTTGTTTTTTTTCGTACTTGCATTCATATAGTTAAAATAAAACGAGCAATGATATCTCACCCCTGAGTAAAATAGTAATGTAAGGGCTATGAGACTCAACTGAGTCTTGAGAGTTTAACTTAATAAACTTGAGTGATTAGCCGAGATGAGTTGTACGAAGACTAGTAACCTAAGGTTGTCCATGACATGTGATGGTTATAAGCATGAGTAGGTATCTATAAAGACTACCTTTGTAGTTGTTCGTCCAACTAGAATGTCCAAATTACTACGATTTGGTTGATTAACTTGTCCAAGTTACTACGACTTGGTTGGTTTGAGTATGTTTTGAAATGTGTACGACCCGTTGGTGAATTGTTGTAATAATAAATCTTATTATTATTATTATGATTTTGAAGTGTTATGTTCAAGAACGTATCCCAATGTGTTTTAAAAGTCATATCGTATAAGTGTTTGAAGTTACACAAGTTTGACACTTAGTTTAAAAATGGTTTGTAAACATTCTGTTTTTAGAATCACCTATAGCGACACTTAGGGTTTATGCGTCACTCAGGAAGTGTCGCATAAAATTGAAAATTTTGAAGTACTAGCGTCACTTGGGGAAGTGATGCATGAGAGGTGATACTTAAGCAAGTTCCGGGTGTGAGTGTCGGATAAAGGTTGTTTTGGTCAAAAAATTACACAAGGAAATTCAATGAACAAATTAGTAAAGTGAGGTAGTGTGCTTTGATTTGATTTCAAGACAATTTGATTGAAAATTATAGTTTGAGATGAAAACTTGTAACTTTGTCAATACGGGTTAACTTAAGATTAAATCTTGCTAAATATGCAATCAAGGACTTTGTAAATGATGAATTTGTATGCAATAAACCAATATGAATGCAGAAAAATAAGTACAATCCGGGATAATTCCGCGATAGTACAGTAAGTATGATAAAGTAAATGAATGATAAGCGCAAGAACACAACGATGTACGAGGAAAACCCTTGATCTATGATAGATCTCCGGCACAAAACCTCGGGAAGGATCAAACGATCCTTTCCTTATGTTTATCTTATTGAATGAAATGAAGTTACAAACTAAAGAGCACAAGAATGATCGTCTAAGTGTGAAAATGGTGAAGTGTGAGAGTGTAAACGAGTTGCAGAGAGTGTAATTGAGTGTAAGTGATGAATATCAGTTAGCCTAATCGATCATTCAAGCCTCGTTTATATACTACAAATCGATAACAGGTAATTACGAAATATCCGAGATCATCTCTGATATTCAGTGGAGCGTCCCAACGTTCATATGACCGAGTATTCCACACGTGTTGACTTCAATCTTCGTAATTCAAATATTCCTTCAGCTTGATATGATCCAAGGAAATCGGAACTACTTCCACGTCCCTCATGACCTAGTCAAAACATGATAAACATGCAAAAATATTAGTAGTAAAGGGATCCCGAGATATATAATATCTGGGATCCTTATAAGCATTTATTATAAGATAAACAAAATAATACTAAGCCCAAGACATTCTATTATCCAGACTTAATTATATTCGGGATAATTATAAGTTAGTGATCCTGAAATGGAAGACAATATCCCTACTAGGATCCTGAAATATAACAATCTCAATAGTAAGGTTAAATGACTATTATCCCCATTTTAAATTAATCTTGAGGATAATATAGACATACCTGAGGATCCTTCATAATATAGCAAGTCAGGATCATACCTTTCCTTGCCCTGATTGTAAGTTCGATATCCTGCACATGAGTTATCCAAGAGCAATCCCGGATCCTTATAAACACTCAGCATAGTAACTAATCCGGGATCCTGCATGGTTAGTGAAAATTCTACCCACAACAATTGCCCTCGAAGTTGTATCGTTTGTTTGGGATCCTGAAAACGATATAACTTTACAACACAAAAGAGGTTAGGTGAGATATTTACGCATATGGGTAACCGTGCCCGAGCAGTATTAGGTCTTTGATACTTATCATTTCCTCATTATCTCATATCATCAGCCTTCTTCTTCGTTTATAGGTATTTTCTGAACTTCTTTTCCTTTCAATTTTTAGTCTTTATTTTTCCTTATACCGAAAAATGGCTCTCGTCATCCACGAAGGCGAACATCATGAACCGGAATTTATCGATCTACAACTGATCACTAACCCTGACCCCTGTTCTTTTCTCGATTCCGATATCGAAAAGCTAAAACTAAAGGGTTCTTTCCCTGCTGGTATGATTTTCCGTCCTTACGATCCCAATGCTCAAGCCGACTTCAATTCCAAAAAATGGGTATGTTTCCCTGAATATCCATTCTTGATCGGAATCAAATATCCGTTTCCACCCCTGTTCAATGAGTTCTTTTTGACCACTGGCATATGTTATTCCCAGACTATGCCAATGGTATGGCGTGTTCTCTCCGTCCTCCAAAACGTTATAGATTTTAACGACTTGAAGTTGGGGATTCCCGAAATTGCCCAGTCGTACAACCTCCGTACCCACGGAAATCATTATTTTCTTCTTCAAAGTAAATCCAAACGCTTCCCACTTGTTGCTCGCTCCACTCAAAATGATCACAAATGGACAAGCCGTTTCTTTTTCCTTGCTAGGGATTCTTTGTTGAACGACAATTCAATTCCTTCTGTATGGGTTGAAAAGGGTAGGAAATAGAAAATGATATTTAGGGTTTTTGGATGAATATTGTACCTGACTTGTTTTCTTTGTTGCAGCGCCGATTTTCATAGATTTGGCTCCCCCTACTCAGGATACTGAAGCCAACTTAGAAGCACTCTTGGAAATCCCCGAGGATTATCGGACATTCAAGCATTCACATTCAGTTGAAAGCGTGGATCCCAAGAATCTGAAGCCACAATGTCCAGCAAGCATTTCTCTCTCGAAGAAATTGACACCGAAACTCCAGTTAAACCTGTGCCAGAATCTTCCAAGCCAAGGATCCCCAATCTCCGTTCCAAATCCGTAAAGAAGAGAAAGACTGAAGAAGTAATTGACCTCTCTGATCCTGCCGCAGAAGCTTCTAAGGTATTTTTCTTCATATCCTATTTTCATCTAAAAATATTTTTAGAATCCCAAAATCAAAGCATATTGATTCCTCAAGATTCCCCATACGATTAATATATTTTGGACAGGCTTTTGAATCTCTGATCAAGAGCTACTATGAGAAGGAAGAAATGATCGATGGCTTGAAGAAGATAGGGTTAGCCAGGGCTGCAGCTCATGACAAGGATTCCGCTGAACTTGCGAAGGTAAAGAAAGAGCTTAAAGAAACAAAATCCTTGTTGAGCAAAACCGTGGCCGAGACCAACGACAAGGTGGAGGAGGCAAAGAAAAACCTGATACAGGAGACCAAAAGAGACGCGCCATGGTTATCTTCGAGGCCAGGATCAAGATGGTAGATGAGGCAGCTGCTCATGGCATTGACACTTCATTCTGGAAAGTGGAGGTTTAGAAATCAAAACTTGCACAGCTTAAAGATGAGGATTCCACTTTGACTTCCATCTTTGAGGATCCTGTATGCAAAGCACTCAAAGCGTCAAAACCCAAACCTACTAAGGTCAGCAAACCCGCAAATGACCAAATTCCAGCCGAAGAAAATCCAGTCACTACTAACAAGGTATCATCAGTAAACGAAGTCATAGAGGGCTTGGAAAGTTTGGCAACTGCAAACAACGCGATCAAGGATGGTACCAAGATGAGCGAGGATGGCATATGACTAGCCGGAGCCCATTATTAATTCCGAACAATTTAATTTTCTTTATTCCGATTTGTGCTGTCACGAAACAATTATCTTAGGGTGTGGTTAGCCTGGAATGGCTAACCATGGTGGTGTTCGAAATTGGTGTATGTTGGCCACTTGATCTTCTTTTGAATATCACGATGAACTTTATTTTCAGGTTCTGATGATCCTGAAATCTTTTGATAATAATATTAGGATTTGCTATATATCTTCTATTTGTCTTTGAATGTTGAGGAGATTCCCTCAACACATATGCATTGCTTGATAACCAAGTTCCTAAGGAGATTCCCTCAGGATATGCAGTAGATAGAACAGGATACAGGATAATGGAAAGGTTTCTCCATTATAAATCTTTAAACTTTGGAATCCCGAGGGGATTCCCTCAGGATATATCCAAAATGATAGAAATTTTATCTTATAACAAAGGTCTTCTTGTAATTTCGGGATCCTGAGGAGATTTCCTCTGGATAACTTTGTATAATCAAGATTTCAGGATCTTGCTATATACTCCAATGCAATATATATAAGTCATATCCTGCAATTTAATCATAGAATATATGACAAGTTATCTTTACATGTTCAAAACTAATCTTAAAAATTAATTTTGAAATTCTCAAAGTAAGTTCATAAAACAGTTTACAAACTTTCGAATGTTTCGATAAAACATTTTGAATAATGTGATCACATTATAACCAATAGAGTTAAGATTGGATAAGACCAATAAAATCAAGTGTTTGTAATGTAATATCATCACATGGGATATTCCGTGTCTCGGGATAATCCATCTTTTGTATGGTACGAAGATACCAATATCCTTAGGTAAGGTGAAAACATTACAGACCTTGTGCAATATTCAGTGTATAAACATGATAAGCCTTGTGTACTTTAGTGACGTGAAAACATTACTATCTTTTTGCTAAGTGTAATGTGAAAACATTACTATCTTAAGAGGTCGACCTAGTGCACTCAGTGATGACAACCAAAAAGAATTTGATCTATAGGTCAATGGTCATGAAATTGTTGGGTACCAGAGGCATCACCGGTCCCATAACCCTGATTCTATAATCAAACATGCGCGCTCCAGGCTTGAGTATGGAAACCCATATGAAATAGAGGTTATTATGCATTTTAGCATCCTCAAAACCTTTAGAGGAATCCCTGGGATTCCCAATCGGAAGAGAGAGGTGGCCAACCTCTTATCCTCGTAGCATGATCTCCAAATGTATCAACTACAACAAATATAAAATCTTGGGTAAAGGTGGGTGTTAGTTTGCCTAACACCCCTCCGATGCTTAAGTCAGTACAAGGTTCATGTGAGAATAATAAAAAATTAAACACATACATATATATACATATATATTAATGGCACACACACACACACACACACACACACACACACATATATATATATATATATATATATATTTAATAAGAGGAATAAATGTAATGAAAAGTCAGGGATCACAGAAGTACCTTTTATGTTAAATATAAATATTTAACTTACACGGGATATAGCTTTAGATGAATGACATTCCAAGATCTCAGAAGTAGCTCTCCATCCATGTTTGCTAACCAATATGCCCCCTTTCCAGCATTCGAATCAATCAAATAAGGACCTTCCCATTTTGGTGCTAATTTACCTTCAGCAGGATTCTTGGTGTTTTGAAACACTTTTCTCAATACAAGATCCCCAACTTGAAATCTTCTTATCCTGATATTTTTGTTGTAGGATCTCGAAATCCTTTGCTGATAAGCTGTAAACCTGAATTTAGCGTGATCCCTAATCTCATCCACAGTGTCCAAATCCTGAATTAATGCTTTCTTATTTCAGTCTGCATTCGGGATCTTGCCGTTGGGATCACCATTTTCGTCGGGATCATAGCTTCAGATCCAAACACTAAAGCAAAAGGAGTTTGTTTGGTCGCTTGTTTTTCGGTAGTCCTATCAGCCCATAGAACAAATGGTAACTCTTCAGCCCATCTCCCTTTCTTAGAACCCAGTCTCTTTTTAAGATTGTTGATGATGATCTTGTTACTGGATTCCGCTTGTCCGTTAGCTTGGGGATGGACTGGTGTTGAAGTTATAGCTTCAGATCCAAACACTAAAGCGAAAGGAGTTTGTTTGTTCGCTTGTTTTTCGGTAGTCCTGTCAGCCCATAGAACAAATGGTAACTCTTCAGCCCATCTCCCTTGCTTAGCACCCAGTCTCTTTTTAAGATTGTTGATGATGATCTTGTTACTGGATTCCGCTTGTCCGTTAGCTTGGGGATGGACTGGTGTTGAAGTTATCATCTTAATTCCCTAACTTTCACAAAACTTGGTTATTCTATTTCTAATAAACTGAGATCCATTATCACATATTATCTCTGCCGGGATCTGAACCTGGTCAGGATATTTCTTTTGATGAACGAGATCACATCTTTTTCCTTTACTTGCGCAAATGCTTCAGCTTCAATCCATTTTGAAAAATAATCTGTCATTGCAAACATAAAGACTTTTCCTCCAGGAGCAGTAGGTAGCTTTCCAACAATATCCATTCCCCACTTCATAAATGGCCATGAGGAGATAATTGGATACATCGATTCTACCGGTTGATGATGGATGTTCCCATGTCTTTGATAGGCATCACATTTGCGAGCGAAATCCATGGAATCCTTCCTCATAGTTGGCCAAAAGTAACATGTTCTTAAAGTTTTTGAAAATAATGCTCTGCCCCCAGAATGATTTCCACAGTCTCCCTCATGCATATCCTTGAGTACTGCTTGTGCTTCAAGATCCTCAAGGCATCGTAATAATGGTCCTGCAAGAGATTTGCGATACAATATCCCATTTTGAATAATAAAACGAGATAACTTAAGTTTGAAAATTCTGGGATTTGGTTCATCCTTCGGGATTATGTCATTTTGTAAGTATTCCACGATAGGTTGCACCCATGATCCTGATTTTCCCCCAGAAGCTGATGTATCTGAATTATCTCCAATATCAGGATCATCAATTCCGCACACTTGCTCTTCTTTCTTATCCTCTATGGCTGGTGACAAGATATAAGCAATCGAGATCCTAACGTCAGGCGGTATTCTGAGAGTTGATCCCAAATTTGCCAATGCATCCGCTTCTGAATTGGCTTCTCTTGGTATCTGGTCTATACTGAATGTCTCGAAATTACCTGTAAGCTTTTTAACAACATCCAAATACAAAGCCAACTTTTTGCCTTTTACAGTATAAGTACCATTATAATGATTAACAACTAATAAAGAAGCCATGTAAACTTGTAAATGTTTTACTCCTATATCCTTAGCTAGTTGTAATCCAGCAATTAATGATTCATATTCTGCTTCATTATTAATAGCTTGAAATTCGCAGTAAATTGCTTGTGGCATTATGTCTCCCTGTGGTGATCTTAGTATTATCCCTAATCCAATTCCGTTCATATTAGATGCTCCATCAGTGTACAAAATCCATTTATCTTATGATTCATCTAATTGCTGTACCTCTAAATCTACTTCTTCTTGAAGATCACTAGTGAAATAAGCTATAAAATCTGCTAAAGCTTGGGACTTTATGGCATTTCTTGGTTCATATATTAA
Source organism: Pseudognaphalium luteoalbum (assembly GCA_963422505.1). NCBI lineage: Eukaryota > Viridiplantae > Streptophyta > Magnoliopsida > Asterales > Asteraceae > Pseudognaphalium > Pseudognaphalium luteoalbum. The sequence goes on from OY730198.1 coordinate 66,226,284, forward strand.
ATTAAATGCACTTAATTTTACAGACCATTTAGCCATTCTTCCTGACATTTCTGGTTTTCTAAGTACTGATTTTATGGGATAATTTGACCTTATATGAACAGGGTGTGTTTCAAAATAATGCCTAAATTTAGTCGACGCCATTACTAATGCAAGAATAAGTTTTTCGAGATGGGAATACTTGGTTTCAGCATCAAGTAGGCTTTTACTTACATAGTACACAGGATGCTGCTGACCTTCATGATCCTTGACAAGCACTGCACTCACCGCATTTCGGGATACTGCCATGTATAGATATAATGGTTCTCCATCCTCTGGCCTCATTAACAAAGGAGCCGATGACAGATAATTCTTCAATTCCAAAAATGTTGCTTCTTGTTTATCTCCCCATTCGAATCTCTTATTCTTTTTCAGGATATCATAGAATTCTTTACATCAATCCGAGGACCTTGAAATGAATCTATTGAGAGCTGCAATCCTTCCAGTCAATCTTTGTATATCTTTGGTGTTGATCGGGGATTTCAAATCCAGAATAGCCTTAATTTGTTCTGGGCTAGCCTCGATTCCTCTTTTAGTCACCATATAACCCAAGAACTTTCCTGCCCCCACTCCAAAATGGCATTTAGCAGGATTAAGCTTCATGTTATATTGGTCCAGTATGTCAAAAGCAGTCCGAAGATCCTGAAGATGATCCTCAGCTCTCTTGGATTTAACCACCATATCATCAATGTAGACTTCCATGGTTTTGCCCAAGTGATCTTTGAACATCATATTCACGAGCCTCTGGTATGTTGAACCTGCATTTTAAAGACCAAAAGGCATTGCAATATAACAATATATACTTGTCGGTGTCATGAAGGCTGTATCTTCTTGATCAGATGGTTCCATCTGTATTTGCTGAAATCCTGAAGATGCATCCATAAAGGTCAGGATTTCATGTCCAGCAGTTGCATCCACCATTGAATCTATGTGAGGTAATGGGAAAGGATCCTCCGGACATACTTTGTTGAGATCAGTGTAGTCCACACATACTCTCCATTTCCCATTCTTCTTTTGCACCACTACCACGTTCGCCAACCATCTTGGGAATTTAACTTCCTGAATAATGCCAGACTTGACCAAGCTTTCCACATCAGCTTGTATGATTGCATTTCTTTCCGGGGCAAACTTTCTTCGCTTTTGCTGAATTGGCCTGAAACTTTTATCAATAACAAGTTTATGAGTAATAATATCTTTAGATATACCTGTCATATCCTCGGGTTTCCAGGCAAAGGTTGCTTTTCTATCCTTCAGGAACTTCACAAGGTCTTGTTCAAGATCCTTTGGGATTGTGGATCCCAAGAATACTTTTTCCTCAGGATCATCAATGTTTAGCGGAACTTCTTTGACATCCTGTTCAGTTGCTTCCAAGATGCCCCGTGCTCGCGTCTTTAATTGCTATGCTGGCGTGGGCTTGGTAGTAGGTTTCATCGATGTTGTGTAGCAATCCTTAGCCTCCTGTTGATCACTGTTAATCCTAACAACTCCCCATGGAGTAGGCAACTTCAGGCACTGATGATATGTTGATGGGACTGCCTTCATGTCATGAATCCATTGTCTACTTAGAATAATGTTATAGCAAGATAATGAATCCATAACACAAAAGCGTTGCATAGAGTTTACCCCCTCAATATAGACTGTAAGTTTGATCTCCCCCACAGTGTTTTTAGCTTCACCACTGAACCCAACGAGGACAGTTGACTTCACAATTATCTCTGATTCCGGGATCCCCATCCTCTTGAGTGTCTCCAGTTGGATGATGTTTACAGAACTGCCACCATCAATCAGGATCCTGCGTACAAAATGATTTGCAATATATAGGGTAATAACCAAACCATCATGGTGAGGATCCTGAATGTTCTCCTTGTCATCTTCACCGAAAGAGACCACCTTCTCATCTTTCAAAGTTACTGATCTCATGGGCTTATCCTGATTTTCCGACTTCGATTCCTTTGCATGTCTTTTTGCTGCGGAATAAGACGTACCACAGATGTCAGAACCACCAGATATGAAGTTAATTACCTTGGCGTTCGGGGGTGGTGATCCTGTTCTTTACGGGATCCTGGAATGATCCTGAACTTCAAGATCACGAGATTTATCATGATCCCGAGCTTGATCTTTTCTTCTGTTGAAGAGCTCCTTCAGATGACCTTTTCTGAGCAAATAACTTATTTCTTTCCTCAAAGCTATGCAATCCTCAGTTATGTGACCGAAATCCTCATGGAAAGCACACCATTTCGATCTGTCTTTCCATCCGGTGCTCTTTTCATTCTTCTTTGGCCATCTGACTCCGTCTCCAATGTTTCTCATCGCATAGAGGATTTCTGCGGTGTCAGCTGCAAAACAATAATCAGTTAGTTTTGGACAATCCTCATCATCCTCTTCCATAGCGTTGATCCTTCGATCGTCATTCTTGGAATATGGTTTGCCCCTGCTTGGTTTGAACACATGTATCTCAGCTTTCCTGTTGGGTTTATCATACGTTGAAGAAGTACTCGATTTATTCTGGATCACTGCGTCTTCTTCTAGCCGTATGAATCTCAAAGCTCTATTCCTTACTTCATCCAAGCTTCGACACGGGTTCATTACAAGATCCTCATAGAAAGGTGAATCCCTCTTTATCCCCATTTTGAAAGCCCGAACGGCAGTTTCCATATCCAGATTCGGTATATCCAATGATTCCCTGCCAAATCTTCGTACAAAATCTCGAAGAGTTTCGTTATCCTTCTGGACAACCCTATACAAATCAGTGGTTAGTCTATCAAAAGTTCTACTGCATGAAAATTGATTATTGAAATGATTAACCAAATGAGCAAAAGATGAAATAGAATAGGAAGGAACATTAAGCAGCCATTTAAGCACAGATCCCATGAGAGTGGATCCGAATCCTTTTCATAGACAAGCTTCCTTTAGATCCGCAGGGATCGGGATAATCTCCATTCTTTCCCTGTATTGGGCTACATGTTCTTCAGGATCTGTGGTCCCATCGTACAGCTTCATGTTAGGAGTCTGGAATCTCTTCGGGATCTCAGCATCACATATTGGAGATGCAAATCACGAGATCCTATGTGCAGACGGTGCTACCTCCGGGATAGGTTGCACTATACCAGGGACGCTAGATATCATATCCTTAAGCTTTTGCAACTCCCTTGCCACAACGGGATTTACTCCAGAATCCTGCAAAACATTAGAACCAAAAGAATATCCATAAGACATATTGCCAGTATTCGTTACCCTCGGTAGGGATCCTGAAGCTTATTCAGGATCTCTGTGTGTAGAGACTCTGGTAGCATATGTGGATCCCGGGATCCCGGCACTCCTCTGCATGGATATGAAATCTCCAGTGTAGTTGGTAGAATGAGGAGTATCAAAATCCAAGATCCTGCTTCTGATTAGAGTAGTAACTTCAGTGGCAGGAATACTTTCTCTAGATCTTATGCCTTCCACATCTCTCCTTAAAGATGCGTTGTTGCATTCTATACGGTTCATTTGTTCTCTCACTTCTGAAAACATAGTCATAATTTCACGGTTAGATATCATAACAGGATCATTATTATTCAAACCTGATCCCACATAGGTAGATGTAGTGGATGTCTCCCTTGAATTAGCAGGCTGGGGCCTTGGCCGCGATGAAGAAACAGGCACATATGGTGGTATGCTAGCAGCAGAAGATGAAGGTACAATAGAAGAGGTGGTTTGTCCTTGAGTCACCATTTTTTGAAAGATTTTATGCAAAAACTGATTCTAATAAAGATTTAATCGAAAGTTTGATCGTAAAAAGCACCACTTGCCTCACGGTGAGCGTCAAATTGTTTTGGTCAAAAAATTACACAAGGAAATTCAATGAACAATTTAGTAAAGTGAGGTAGTGTGCTTTGATTTGATTTGAAGACAATTTGATTGAAAATTATAGTTTGAGATGAAAACTTGTAACTTTGTCAATACGGGTTAACTTAAGATTAAATCTTGCTAAATATGCAATCAAGGACTTTGTAAATGATGAATTTGTATGCAATAAACCAATATGAATACAGAAAAATAAGTACAATCCGGGATAATTCCGGGATAATACAATAAGTATGATAAAGAATACAAATTTGATAAAGTAAATAAATGATAAGCGCAAGAACACATCGATGTACGAGGAAAACCCTTGATCTATGATAGATCGCCAGCACAAAACCTCGAGAAGGATCAAACGATCCTTGCCTTATGTTTATCTTATTGAATGAAATGAAGTTACAAATTAAAAAGCACAAGAATGATCGTCTAAGTGAGAAAATGGTGAAGTGTGAGAGTGTAAACGAGTTGCAGAGAGTGTAATTGAGTGTGCCTAATCGATCATTCAAGCCTCATTTATATACTACAAATCGATAACAGGTAATTATTAAATATCCAGGATCATCTCCGATATTCAGTGGAGCGTCCCAACGTTCATATGACCGAGTATTCCACACGTGTTGACTTTCTTCTTCGTAATTCAAATATTCCTTCAGCTTGATACGATCCAAGGAAATCGGAACTACTTCCACGTCCCTCATGACTAAGTCAAAACATGATAAACACACGGAAATATTAGTAGTAAAGGGATCCCGAGATATATAATATCTAGGATCCTTATAATAATCATTTATTACAAGATAAACAAAATAATACTAAGTCCAAGACATTCTATTATCCTAGACTTAATTATATTCGGGATAATTATAAGTTAGTGATATTGAAATAGAAGACAATATCCTTACCGGGATCCTGAAATATAACAATCTCAATAGTAAGGTTAAATGACTATTATCCCTGTTTTAACATAATCTTGAGGATAATATATACATACCTGAGGATCCTTCAGAATATAGCAAGTCGGGATCATACCTTTCCTTATCCTGATTGTAAGTTCGATATCCTGCACATGAGTTATCCAAGAGCAATCCAGGATCCTTATAAACACTTAGCATAGTAACTAATCCGGGATCCTGCATGGTTAGTGAAAATTCTACCCACAACAAAGGTGTTAAGTGTCACTAGGCAAGTGACGGGTCAAATCATAACTCGATTATAGGCGTCACTTAGGCAAGTGACGCTAGAAGTGTCGGTTTGGAGTGCCGGGTATTGAATTTGCGACACTTAGGCAAGTGTCGGGAAAAAAGGGTTTTATGCGGCACTTAGGCAAGTGACGCAAAATTAGGGTTTTAAGCGACACTCACTTCGTCACTTAAGTGACGCTACTCTGCACTGGTCTATGCGAAACTTACGTCTGTTGGCCGGATTTTGAGATGAAAACGTGTTTTCCGGTTTCCGTTTGCTCTGAAACTTTTACCCAACCCATATTTGGACATTTCAAACTTAAATAAACAACTTTTATGAAAAATAAATGAAATCTAAGAGTTTTCGAGAATTCTCGAAAACTTACGATTTAACGCCGGGAGAAACCGAAAAGATGGAAACGTAGATCGTGATGAGGTGAATCTTTTTCTCCAAACGAGCAAAGTGATCTGAGGTCGTTTAATGGTGGTTTTGCGGTGATAAGTGGAGGTGGTGTGTGATGGTTGTTTTAGAGAGAAAAGGGAGAAGAGAGAGAGAAAGGAGGTGAAGAATGAGGGTGAGGGGATGGGGTCCCTCTCCTTTATGCTGATTCGGTGGGGGGCCACCGAGGTGTGGGTCTCCAACTTTCGTTCCCTGCGGTTCGCTCCGTGCGATGTTCGTTTTTCCGGTCGTTTGAACGTTTAAATAATTTAATACGCGTTTAATTGTAAGTTTTAAAATATGAATATTTCTGTTGAAGTATTTCACCAAATACTTAATATTTGAGTTATAAATTATAGCTTAACTTTGTTCTGATTGTTTGCACGTTTAATATTTTAATCGCGTAGACGTTTGTTTGTGCGATACGAGATAATTGCGGAATATTATCAAGATAATATTTTGAGTAAAATAGTGTTATTAAATAATGTTATATTATTTAATAAAATTGTTCACCAACGTCCGTATTAATTGAATCAAATTGCATTCGATTTGAAACTTGTACGATTTAATCAAATCGTATATTTGTATATATTCATCAATATATCTTTCGATACATTAATTAGCCTAACACAGAACTAATTACATGTATTAACAATTGATTAGGCACTAATTACTAGTCCTAATTTGACGGGTGTCACAATTCAGAGGATGAGGCTGAGGAAGAAGAAGCAGATGAACCTGTAAATGAGGAGGAGTTAGTGGAACAGGGAGAGAATATTAATGCAAATGAGCCCCCAGTGGAGAATCTTTTGGAAGCAGCTTTGGAAGGAAATCTAGGTGATCAAGATGAACCTGTAAATTTGAATGTTGATGAACCAGTGAACATGAATATCGAAGGGATTGTTGAAGAAGTTGAGGAATCTTCCACTTCAGCTGAATCTTCTGAAAATGATTCTAATTCTTCAAGTTCTGAGGAAATTGATTGTGCCGCTCAACAAACTACTATTGAAGAAGCTACAAGACTTGAGCTAGAACAGAAAAGGAAAGAACGTGAAGATATACTTGATCCGGAGTATGTTCCAGAGTCATCTCCTAAAACTAGACCAACTAAAATAAGACGTGTTACTCATCTAGAGGTATTTTCTGGTCCACCTCCTACTTCAAATGTTCCATCTGTATCCAGCGAAATGGTTGTTTCAACTGCTGCTGCTGGTATTTCTACTAGCATACCATCTATTGAAGTTTCTAGTGCTTCTACTAGCATACCATCATCTGCTGCTGGAACTTCTTCCAGTATGCCATCTTCTTCACAGGTAGTTCCAGAAGTGACCGTGTTTATGATTGATGCAAAACTGATAAAAGCTACTGCTCTGATATTTGACTTGGTTAAAACTATGCAAGAAAAGTATTATGAGCAAATGTTAATGGTTGGAGAAAGACTGAATGGACAAGATGTCAAGATTGATTCTCAGCAAGCTATTATTGAACAACAAGCTGCAAGGATTGAGGCACTGGAGGCTGAATTAAAAGCCTTGAAAGATAAATTTGCTGATCAGGGGGAGAAACCTGGTGATGAAGAGGAGAAAGATGATGATGATCAACCAGATGATGGTGATGATGATCATGGAGGAAATGGAGATGGTAATGGTAATGATGGCAATGATAATGGCCTGTATGATTTTGGTAATCAAGGTCAAGGTGGTAATTTTGAAGATCAAGAGCCTAGTGATGATTCTCCACCTCACCATGAAGATGATCATCCAAATTTCTCATCAAGTGACTTGGGATCGGATGAAATGGATACGGATGTTCAAGACAACGTGTTAGTTCAAGCTGAGGCAGAAAAGCCCCTGTCTCCGGATCCAATCAATTATGTGCATGTGTTCTAAGTATTTCCTATGTTTCAAGCAACTCAAGAGTTAAAGATGTTATCTCCAGAGTCAAGTTTCAATGATGTTGAGTTCCAAGACTTGAAAGAAGATGAGGTCAATATATCAAGTAATATTTTTGAGTTTGAAAAAGAAAATGAGAATTCTGATGCTGAAGGGGAGTTCTTTAACCAGATCATAACTTTTGATGGTTGTGGTAATTCTCTGAGATATGAGGTTGGTGAGTCATCACATGCAAATCAAGAAGATGATGAATTTGATGCTGATTATGAAGTTTTTGATGCTGATTATGAAAATGATAGCTTTTATCCTCAACATGAAACTCATGAAGTTGTTGAAGTTAATGACTTAGAGCCATTTCAGGCGATTTGTCAAAATGGTGATTTTGTATCAGATGAAGAACCTTCGGAGGTAATTGAGGAAGAAGTCACAGATGATGGGAATGAATCAGATGAAGATGAAGTGGAACCTGAATTTAAAAATGCTCCAGTAGGTGATGATTTACCAGAAAGAGAGTATGCTCCATGGTTTGCTAAAAAGGTAGAAATTCCAGAGGTTAAGTTGACAAAAAGAAAGTTTTTCAAAATAAAGAGAAGAGATCTCAGAGGAAAAATCATAAGCTGGAAATATGATAATGATAACAAAGTGGTTATAATCAAAAGAACTGATGGACTCCAGTACTTCTCATGAAACTTCAAGAAGATATGTTCGTTGCCAAAGTGTGAAATCAATCATTTGGGCCAAGTGAATATTATCAATTATTCAAAGAATGGTATGATGAATTGGTTTGCGGGTGTGTTCTACAAAGAAACGAGAGATGATGAAAAGTTTGTCTATCTTAAAGAAACCATGCCAAAGAGATGGGTCGATACATTTGATATTGAACCAATTTCCAATCAACCAAGAGTACATCTCATCTATCCGAAAGTCAAGTGAAAGAAGATTATTCCTCTTGAGAAGCTTCCAGTAAATTTCTGTAAATTCTTTAATTTCTGGATGTATGTGAGCTATACAGGAGAAGCTCACATTGTTTGTTAAGATCGGGAATAAAATGAGAATATCATTTGGCCAACAAGGATTGAAGTCAAAGTTTATGATCCACTGAGTTTGATAAACTTATCAAAGGAGGATTTAGAGGTGCTGAGCAAGAACAGAATTATGTATGATGTTGAAGATGAAGCTTATGCAGAAGCCATGAAATTTCAAAGAGTTGCAAATGTTTATTGTGCTCAAGGAATTCATGCAGGATGTAATCTGCCTGAATATGAATAAAGATCAAGTTTCAAGAGATCAAGCATTATCCAAGGGGGAGTTTGTTAAAGCAAGATGTCTAACGCTTGATTTCTATGTTTTGTAAAATCTGAAATGTATAGTATCTGTCTAAGTGTTTTTGATTTGCGACAATAGGAGATCCGTGAATGACCATTGACGGATAGAATGACCAGTCCGACAATAGCATTGACGGAGTTGACCACGTCAACTCATTTAGTCATTGTCGCATAGCTTACTTATGCTAGTCTATAAATAGGATTAGTTGGTTCATTTGTAAGCTAAGTCTTTTGCAACTGTTATCACAGATTCTCTCTGTGTTGGTGAAATACAAAAGCAACTTCAATCATATTTCTCACTTACTCTACATCGTATCTTGTGTATAGATTAGAATTCCGCATTTCTATACTAGTTCTAGTTGAGATTCGTGATCCTAAGGCACAACAGTTTGTTTACCTTCGTTTTGCATCGCAATCTTAACATAATATTGATCACTCATGAGTACTTATAGATTTACCAAACATGGTTTACATATGTTATTAGGGAAACCACATACACCTCCTTAAATACACAAATACATAGTAAAGTGTCTAAATGACCACACTTTCAACAAACCACACATAAATCACCTCCAATGTCTTATTTATACGCCACGACATATTACAAGCGACAACGGGCTTATCTTCCTTCACTTCAAGATGTTCTAATGCACCTCGTTTTGTCCTTTAAGTTTTATCTCAGAAAGCTCTTTCTCAAAATAATCCCCAGCAAACATGGCCGGATAATTATCAGCAAGAGACGATTTTGCAAAATGGCCCAAAGGCTTCAGCACAGCATCAGATGCAACATTCGAAAACAGCTAACAAAACAACAAACAAAGAAATTAAGATTAAAATGCTTCACTAGTGAGATCATTTATCTTAAAGTTGATCCGCTTACCGTTGATGATACCCTCCAGAGGCTTCGATTTTCTTGTTTCGCAGCTTTAATTGCATTAAGTGTACTACTAGTTACCACAACTTCATGCATACCAGCCTTACAGTCACCAGCAGTCATCCATTCTAACTGCAAAACATTAAACACGATAAATTTACATCAATTTATCAATCATCACCAACACAACTTTAAGTTAGAGCAACATTTTGGCCTATAATCGATTGATATATAAATAGAACTTTGGTTATACCTGCTTTCCAGCCTGAATAAGTAGGCATTTTTCAGGAACTTTGACTTCAACTTTCTCCCCATTCCTTAGCCAAATACTTAAACCGGGGAACTTGCTTTTGTAGTGAATGGTTAAAAAGTTGATGTCGTAATGATATCCTGCAAACACAGTTCCCTCTTCACCGTGGCTTCCAAGATCGCTTCCTGTTGGTGCAAGTAGATGTGGACCCTGCAATTCAAATGAAAAATCAAACAAAAAACGTATGTTTACATACGAGTAATAATTAGTTCGTATGCTTAAAAGCATAAAGACGCATTGTCAACAAAGATGAATATACTAACTCACCAGCTTCATTAGATTAGTGAATGAATCCTTTGGAAGATCAAAACCAATTGCAGCCATTTCAGCAACAGCCTGAGAAAATTCGGTTTAAATACAGGGCAGTTACAAAAATTAATCATTTACGCACCACCCCATAACCCACAAGTTATTTGCACATTCCATACATCATTTACGCATTTTGTCACCGATGACACTTGAACCAATCACCAGACACCAGTTGATTAATTATTAGTTACCTCGATACAAATAAGCCAAAAGGCGCCTTTTGGTGAAATTTATACCTCTTCACACCTAAAGTGCGTGCAAAACAAAAAAGGAAAAAAAATTCTAGAACTATATGTGTTTAGTTTTTTTAGCTTGTTATGTATCTCAAGCACATGCTTACAATTTATAACAGTTATAAGAATGATTGAATGAAGAAGGTTATAAAAACGAATCTATTTATGTAAGTGTCGCCAAGTCAAATTAATCTATATATAGATCGAATTTGTATGCTTGATGTAGTGATATAAAAATAAAAAATGTAACGCTATGCACGAGATTGGTACGTATAAGGTACCTCTACAGTCGATATCATTTTGAAACCCCATGAATCCATGATTTTTTTCCATTCTGGGAATCCTTCGGGTATGACTGGCTCGGAGTTCAATTCCTACATGAAACAAATGAACATTAACAACAATCATCAAGTAGAGTGATGGTCTGAAAAGGGAACATATATACGTAACCTTGAACCGAGTGTTGGATGGTCGAGGTCCAACCCTCCACATGTATCGAGATTTTAGATCAGGGCCAGTTGGAATGGCGGGCTGCCGATCTTTGGGCAGCGCTCGTAGCCTCTTTTGCATTTCAAGATCAACCATGCTACGTGGTATTTCGACCCCTCCCGGTGTCGAACCAACCTGTTACATAATAAATTAATATCAGTTTAACTCAAACTTATTGATATTAATACAACTATTTATATGATGATCATTATGTTAAACTTAAATGTGTTAGCTAGTATCAAATCTTTCTTACTTATTTTTCGTAGTATAAGACCATTAGACCAACCCATAAACTTTTAATTTAGAAGACCCAAAACTATAAACCAGCTTTTCCACCGCACGATTATTTGATGGATCTAATTTAGATTATCAAATCTAACATATATAGTTGGCTACCCATTTCTAGCTAATTAGACCATTTGCTAGATTAGTTATTAGAATAATGAGAAATGCTTTGTTCATACAAATTTTACAAAATTACATCTAGAAACTGAAGTTGACCAATTAGATTAGGAGGTATAAGGAAGAAAGAGAAAATGAAATATAATCTGATTGGGCCATGAATGATGTCATGTCATTATGTGAAAATCTCTTTGTAAAATTTGAATGAGCCTGGCAAGCGTTTAAATGAATAAATCAATTAGTTATTTGTTGGCTTTGTCAAATAAGACTCTATTATATAAGTTGTTGATATGCCATTAAAACCGTAAATATACACATGGTTTTAATTATTATTAATGTAAGAATGATCCACCTTTTCATCTAAGATAAACTTTTAATTTTTAGAGAAATGGGTTGTACACATTTTTATTGTGCATATATAACAGAATCTCCTTTTACCATTTTCTAAATTTATTTTATTTTTTGATAATCAAAGTAAAAATTATTTACGTTCTAAAGTTACCTCCATATGCTATAAAATAAATTATTTTCCATACTAGCTAAAAGTACAAAGTAAGCAAATTAATTTCTGTTTTTGTTTTTGTACTTAATTAACTGTTGTTTTAGTCATGAAGGCTTCCGCCGAATCGGATCACTTGACTTGACCCGGCCCAACCTAGCCCATTTTAGATATGGATCATTTAGGATATTGTAGATTTGTACGTATGAGCATGCATGTTCATAGTACTTTTCATCCATTATGATTGAACCAATTCAAGGGATCGAGTACGCTCATTTACCTGCATAAATTCACATTATTAACACAAACATTATAATATAGTACGTTAAATCGTGATTTAAAATCGAGTATTAGTTACCTGATAATGTTGATGAGGACGCTCTTGAACACGCTTAACTTCATCAGGTTGTTCGAAATACTTCTCCATCATATCAATAAACCGATCATTATCTTCAGTCGAGCATCTTGGATCCCTAACAAGTAAGGCCCCGGTTTCTCTAAGGATCCTACTAACTTCCTTGCACACCGATTTTATTTCGGGATGCAAAAGCTCGTCGCAACTAAATTTGCCCGACACTACATCCACATAAGGTGCTAAATCTATCACCGGTATCTCCATGTTACAAATTAACACTAGAGAGAATTTGAAATATGAGTGATAAAAATCGAACACAATGTACCCACATTTATGGTGGTGAAAATTATTATTTGTGTGTGTGAGAAAAAGATTTTTTTTTTTTTTTTTTTAAATGGTGGTGGGGAAGTCCATTACCTAGTATGACCACACATTTCACTTCAAGTAAGATAAAATACGATTGTACATGCATAAATTACAGAAATAGCCTAACGGATGTAGTGGTATAACGTTCTGATACACTTATAAGACGTTTCAGACTCTCGATCGGGTTCGATTCTATAAATATAAATATCTTGGGATGGTAATATGGAAAGAGTCGAAATGATCATATGTATATATCACACGGTTAGGTCGCACACACATGAGTTAAAAGATAACTATACTTTAATTACATATAATAATAATGTGACAAATATCCCATCTGAACCGAGCCGGTTTAGATATCACCATACCGGACTGACTTTAGAGAACATACGACCACCGAGCTCCTACCTAGAGCTCCGACCTCAGATTCCATGTCCGTTAGAACTCGGAAAAATATAGCCAACATCTATATATGTGCCCCATGTCCAAAGAGCTCCAATTACGAGGTGTGATCCACGTACTCTCAATTCGCCTTAGCCCAACTCAGCTTTCTCGCATTTGGTGGATACACACTTTACATTTTACATCCTCAGCTGACAAGAAATATTCATGCAGATGTGTTATTCGCATGGTCATCTCATTATCTCGGTCGGCTAACATGATAGTTCAATGTGGATATGGACCTATAAGTGACAACATTCTAATTACCCTGATAGAAATTCTACCAGCTAGAACGTTCTTGAAGGTAAGGTTTCACTACAAATACTAGTGGTCACCCTTAATTCAACCGAGCAACCTATATACACTTCAAGTATCCCTTGATATCTTTAAGGGTTAATCTTTGCTACCCTCTGTTGAGTTAATCTCAAACCGGATTTGAATGTTAGGGTAGTCACCATGGTTCATTGTCGGTTCCAACTGACGGAACCGATGCTGATGGCACGAATCGTCAGTTTCGAGCCATCGGATGCACCGGGCATACATTTGACGCTTCATCGGTGTTTATTTTTTTTTTGTTTTGTAACTTTTTTTCGTGTATAGATATATAGGTATCTTGGTAGATTAGGGGCACATAAATTGAAGTGATAGTGTCATTGATAACAGTGGTCAATCAATTGTTAGTTGGTTTTAGTCACTTATGCGAAAAGCTTATGTAACGTTGAGTTGACACCAATTGACTAGTCAATTTAAGTAACCTAATAGCATGGTCTTAGTTAAAGTATGAAAAGTTATGAAAAGTTAATCACTTGTAAGTTGTAAACATTAACATAATTAAATATGCTGATAACATAACCAAAACAAGAAAAACCTTATGCATAAATAATATAAACGTGACATAATTATAAATAAAGTGAATTATATTAAAATATAAAATGAAAAAGGTGTAAACAAGAAAGTATAACGGTAGTTTATGAAGAAAGGGTAATGATTCTTACACCATCAAAAATTATTCATACACTACTAACAGTGTTTTATAATGTTGTACAGTACAACATCATAAAACATATTTAGTAGTGTATGGATAATATTTGGTGGTGTAAGGATCATTCGATGAAGAAAAATGATTGATGCATGCGATTCATTCACGTTGTAGAAAACAGGAGACACGTGGGTTGTTGAATGTGGAGGACATTTGGGGTTAATTCATTGGATGCCTTTTAATGTGAAAAGACACACAATTGCTTAAAGTGTCGTATGGGATGATGACACACGTTTGGACTGAAGTGTGGTCGGAGTATATGTCGATTGTGATTTTGAACCATAAATTAACGTCCACGTACAAAAAAATATATCTTGTAAAAATTTGTCCGAAAAATGGGTCCTCGAAAAGTGGCAAAAATAGGAAGGGAGAGAAGCTAATGAGGAGAGGATAAATGTCTTTTTTATTTCTTCACTTTTTTTTTTATCTATTTCCTCATTTTTTTTTAATTTCTCCACTTTTTTCTATCTATTCATTCCCCTTTATTTATTTATTTATATATTCGATTTCACTTTTTTTTAAATAAAACTTTTGGTAAAAAATTTATTTTTATAAAAAATATTTTAAACTTTAAAATATTTTTTTAAAACTTGTAAGAAAGAGGGCCTACTTGGAGACTTGGGATCTCAGCAAGGAAATGCCGAAGGAATCCTCCCGATTCTTAGAGCCTGACCCTGAATCCGCAACTCTTTCACCTTCCAAAGAGCAAAGTTGGCTTTTTATAACACTTTTATCAAAATAGATAAATAATTAAATATATTTTGTTAGATTTTTTTTAGAAAATGTTACCACTTTTAACAATTTAAAAATAAAAAAGAATAGTTTTTAACATTTTGTAAAAACTTTTTTCAATGTTTAATTTTTTCCTTTTTACATCATTTTCATATATGTGATGCACCAAATAATATATATTAGGATGCAGATGAATATCAAAATAAGATGTAATAAAAGTAAATTATTATTGTGTTAGTTAATTAATATTATAGATTATCATACACTGATTTTCTCTTGATATGATGCATCGAGTGTTTAAATATTATATATCGACTTCAAAATATACAATAAAACATCGTTATTGAATTAAAAAGTGGTGCATCATAGTTATAAAACATAGTTCATCATTGTTATAAAACATAGTTCATCATAGTTATAAAACATGGTGCATCGAGTGTTTAAAATATCATGCATTGACTTTCAAAATATACTATAAAATATCATTATTAAATTAATCGGTGATGCATCATAGTTATATAACATGGTGCATCATAATTATAAACTATGGTGCATCATAGTTATAAATATGTCGCTCCAACTTTTACATAACAATAAACATCATTTGTGTATAAATTTTGGTGCATCATAGTTATAAAATATAGCGCATCATAATTTTAATTTTACGATGCATATTATAATTTTGTTATATTAAAATTTATTTTATTCAAAGTATGAATATGGTGCATCACATAAATATATATACTTTTTGTAATACTATATATAAAATTGTATTTGCATATAACAACGTGATATAAACAACAACAGAAAAAAGGTTCTAAACGTAAAAAAAATATAAAAACTAATGATAAACGAGTAGTGAAATATATTAAATAAAAAGGTTGAAAAATGCCAAAAAAAAAAGTTACATATTATTGAAAAAATGATAAGATAATTAATAACGAAAAAGTTAATAATAAGAAAACAAATTGATATAAAATAAATGAATCACTATAAAAAATTAGGAAACAAAGTGAATGAGAAATGATAATGGTAGTGAAATGAAGAAGGTGGAAAAATGGAGGAAGACACTTATCACCTCCTTATATGCTTCTCTCCCTTCCTTCCTTAAACTTCTTCCTCACAAGAACCAATATAAAAAAAAATATCTAGTTGTTATAAAATTGATAAACAAAATAATGAAAGAATACACAAAGAGAAAATTAAAAATTGTATTATTCATCTCATCATATTTATAGTTAGAAGATAACTTAACCTGTTGAAAGATTATAGTCTAATTGTTGTTAGTTTAGTGTTTGCGGTTGTTATATTTTGCAGGTAAAGTTTTGATGTCAAAAATGAAATAAAAGAAACTTGTATTTGAAGTCATTTGGAGTTTTGGGTTAATTGTGTTCAAGTCAGAAGATCAAGGTCTTTTATGTAAATTCTTTTTAGGTTAATATATAAACGTTTTATTTTTTGTTTTAGGTATTATTCATTGTTATTGTTGTCTCTGTATTCTCTCTCGATCAAACTCTAGGGTTTCATATCGTTGTATACGGCTATGTATCATCTTGATACTTGGTTAGGTTTAGTTTTGTGTGAATAATCTATATCTATTGATATAGAATCATTGAGTGATTTTATTGTAAAAGTGAGATTGAGTCTTGGTTTATTTTTGCCCTTTGAGCCGGTTTGATTTGTTGATTATTCAAAGTAATCGTTTGATATTTATGTATTCTGTTGTTTGATTACTACTTTGTTCATAACCTACTAATTGTTCATCCATTGACCATTACATATTATTATAAATGTTTAGTTAAGTTAGATGATTTTGATGTGAAAACACAAGGATATAAAATAACGTTATGTGAAAACCAATATGGAAATGTTTAATGAGTAATGTAAGTACCACATATGAAAAGAAAACAAAGAGCGTTAGAGCAACTTTCAAAGATTTTGAAACTTGAAAGTAAAATTATGAGTGAAAAACAGATTTTCAAAGATTTTGAAAGTAAAATTAGGATAGAAGTCTTTAATGATAGGATTCCAAGAAATAGAAAGTGTATAGCTTTAGTAGTGTTTAAGTCGGAGTTGTAATATTTATAGCTTCATTTGTAAAATCACGTTAAGTTGACGGATAGTGTTTATGTTGGAGTTGTAATATTTATAGCTTCATTTGTAAAATCACGTTAAGTTGACGGATGTCTCACTTAGTTTACAACACTACAAAAAATACACTCCATCAGCTCAAAATTATAGTCAACCTTTCTTATTTGAGATGTCCTAAAATAATAGTCCACTTCTCATTTCAACTAATAGACGGAGAGTTTAGTGGGTGAAAATTCTATTTGATTGGTTGAAATATATTGTGGTTCCACTTTAATTAAAGTGTGTGTTTTTTGTTAGTGGACAATAATTTTGGGACGGAGGGAGAATCATTTTACTACACTTTTAGAAAGTGTGTAAAAATTATTAAAAAATATATGATTTTCCACACTTCTATATGTAAGAAACAAAAAAGATCACATTTAAAAAATGCGGAGAAATTACAACACTTAAAAGTGTGGCAAAAAATTTGTAACACATAATTTTCCCACACAAGAGAAAGTGTGGATAAATTGGGTGTTACAAATGGTTTTCCACATTGTAAGTGGTTACAAGTTGTAAAATCTCTACACTTTTAAGTGTTAATTTTTTTTCCTCACATTTATAAATGTGAAGATTGTGGTGATTTTCACACTTATTGATGTAACAATTTTTCCACATTTTTAAGTGTGAGTAATTTTACATAATTCCACATATTTTAAAAAGGTGTGAAAAAAAAGGTATAAATAAATGATATATTTGTTGTAGTGAAAGTAATCAATCTTATAATACAATACGAACTCTAATCAATAGATAAAGAGATATCAATTTCATATTTATCCATAAGTAAATCTATCATGTAAACTATATAAGAAGTGTGTTACCGAATTTGTTAGAGATTTTTATTTACCTTGTAAAAGAAGGTAGGATGACAAATTTGTAACTTATTTATTATGCATGAGAGGTAATTACTCGTACATTTAATGCCTATATGTTTTTTTATATCTAATTACATGATATGCAACTAACTCTGGATTGTGACGAAGATAACCACTAACTTGGCATTAGTATCTGAATATACAACTAACTTGTACTCAATATTTATTGTGTAAACCCAACTTACGTATGCTAATTTTAATGCATCAAACTTTCGAAAAATGGTGTTTTAATGTAACTTGCTTATGTCTCGCTCGTTTATTATGACACGTGGCATCCGAAGAGTTTGACATGTCAGCAAATTACACTAAAAGACCCTTTTTTGAAAATTTGATGCATTAAAAATAACATACGTAAGTTGGGTACACATAATAAATATCTGATACAATTTAGTTGTATTGTATTTCTAAGTACTAATCCCCCACTAACTTTATAGGCACAATTTTTATAAAGCTTTGCTTTATATTTGTCATTTACCTGTTGTCGGGATTCTATAAAATCCATATTATTAAACCACATCTTAAACACGTTTCGTAGCATCTCGAATCATAAAGAATAACAGTTGATGTCATGCTTGTTGACTCGCTGGGTTTATGGACCTTAATTAATCTGTTTTTCAGGGTTCCTAATTACTTGTGTTATATAGGGCCCCAGCCCCCAAGTGGTGAACCTATATGCAAGTCTCTCTTAAGAAACATTAATCGATCGCTTCAAACCTATCTACTGCATTTTTTTTTTAATTTCTCTGGCCGGAATGTTGACTGAAACAGTCTTCTTTCTAAATTACTCATTGATGCATCGACATTGCGTTGTTGGAATGGGAATGATCGAGTACCTATAGTATCAATTATATAATCACAACCAATATTATTGTTCCGTTCTGAAACTACTTGTACATTCGCGGAAGATATGTAGCATATATTTAGAGATCCAAATTCTAAACATACAATGGTGGGGCGATTATATTGTGCTTCTTATTGTGATCTGCGATGTGCATGGTAACTAATGTTAATTACCCCATGTGTTCCAAATTTCACTCTTGCCATTTCTATTGGCCGGTATGTCAAAATTAACATCACAAGAGCCAACACCCTATCGTCATCCTTGAACCACCACTTAGGCCTCACGATGGATGGATTTTGATCCGCTCCATTAGCGATCCAACATCCAATCCACAATCCACTCTAATGGATTGTGATCCGATCATGATCCGAATCGATCGATTTAATTAATTTATTTTTTGAACTTATTTAGATTAAAATGCTTTCTGTTCGAACCAAAATAACACCAACATTGGCTGCACATTCTGTATATGACTCTTAATGACAATAGTGCAGCTGGTTTACATAACCCATCACATATGTCATCAAACCCCATATTCAATTAAACTTGACTTTATGAATTTTTAAAAGATAATGATGAATATGCAAAACCTATTAGTAAAAAGAATGTCAAAAATATTAAACTGAAGATACTGAAAATGATGATCCAATTAGGTGAGACTTTACGCCAACTGCTTATGTGTTGGTAATTTTAGTGTAATTGAGATTTGCTCGGAACCAAAGGGTATTCTAAGTTAAATTATAAAACGAGTCGGTAAGTGTAGGGTGCACACTCGTTTAAACTAGCTTGGACGCCGCCACTAAATAGCGGAGGTCAACGGGGTTGCACCCCCTTGCGGGGTCAAGGGGCAACACCCCTTGCGGGGGTCTAGGGGGCCGAGCCCCCTAGTTGGGGTCTGGGACAGCAACCCTAGTGGTGTTCGAGGCAACACCCCGACCCGTATTGAATTTAATGTACAACGACCCGACCTGCGTACCTGCTTTTCCCGCCAAAATGAACAGGTGTGATGTTAGCTGTGAAACGATGCAAAAGCTAATGAAACGAACGTTGTGACAGTTTGTAACCGTCAACCGGTTTCAACCGCCAAAAAAGATTCTGAATAAAACATAATGTTTGGTCCTCATTCTAGACATACGCAAACACCAAAAACTCTCTCAGATTTTGCTTGATTTCTCTGCCTAGATTTCAAGTGCGTTCTTAGTCTTATCCCAATAATGATTTCGTGAACCCAAGGCAGTAACGGGTCGAAATACTATATTGAGAAAGTGATTCACACGATTATAAGAATATCCACATTTCCCCAACAAATCAATATATTATTATGTGATAATCATGGTGAGTGAATATGTGAAAGAGATGACATCAAAGTTTGGAAAATTGGAAAATTTGAAGGCAAATGATTTTAGACGTTGGAGGAAGAAGATGTGTTTTCTACTCACAACTTTGAAGGTTTCGTATGTTATAAGTACCCCAATGCCACAAGCGGACGAAAATGAGGCTCTGGAGGCAACAAAGCGTAGAAGCAAATGGGAAAATGATGACTACATATGTCGTGGGCATATACTCAACGGTATGTCAAAATCCCTATTTGACATATATCAAAATGTGGAATCTGCAAAGGAGTTACGGGATGCGCTTGAATCAAAATATATGGCAAAATGGCAAAATGGTTGATTTAAGGCCTATTATGGAACAATATAACGAACTCCTTCAAATCCTGGGACAATTCACACAACATGATATGAAAATGATGAATCCATTCAAGTGTCTTACATGATTGATAAACTTCCACCCTCATGGAAGGAATTTAAACACACTCTGAAACACGGAAAGGAAGAGTTGTCTCTAGTACAACTTGGTAGCCACTTGCGTATAAAGGAATCTCTAAGGATGCAAGAGGGTGACAAAGGCAAGAATAAGGTAGTCGCTGGACCATCGGTCAACATGGTTGATGATGGTGGAAAAGGTAAAAATAACAGGAATAACAACAAAGGAAAGAAAAGGAATTCAAGGATAAGGACTCCAACAATGATTCTAACAATAAACAGAAAAATGGTTGTTGGATATGTGGCAAACCTGGTCATTTCAAAAGGATTGGCGAATGAAGAAGAATAATGGGGTAAGCACGAGTGGTTCGGGAAATGGTTCTAAGGACCAATCCCAAACCCAAGGTCATAATTTAGAGCATGTTTAGGACAATTTTGTCAAACATTCTGTTTCACTAATTTCTGAGATATTTTATGTGTAGGATGATGTTGTTGCATGGTGGATTGATTCCGGTGCCACAACTCATGTGTCTAAAGATCGTTGTTGGTTCAAGACATTTAAACCAGTGGATAACGGTTCTGTTTTATACATGGGTGATGATCATTATGCTCTTATTCGTGGACACGGAAGTGTGGTATTGGAATTCAGTTCGGGAAAAACTATTACTTTGTATATTGTGTTGTATGTACCTAAACTTCGTAAGAACTTGATGTCTGGTCCTGTGTTGAATAAGTTTGGTTACAAGCAAGTGTATGAATATGATAAGTATATCTTATCGAAGTCTGGTGTGTTTGTTGGTATAACACCCATTAATTCAAATCCATTTTTTTATAATATATCGAAAGCGCTTGTCAAAACATATATCGATAATTTACATTACTCATAAAACATAAAGGTTATGTAGTTCAAAACCAAAGTGTATTAGATAGGGTGTTATATAATACAAAACACAACATTAAGTTATCAAAACATTATCAGAGTATCCAGGTTGTCAAACATTGCATCAACATAAAAGCTTCTTGCTCCCAGCCCGTTATATCCAAAAACATAGCCTGCAAGAAGTAGGGTGGTGGGATTAGCACAAGGCTAAGTGAGATAATGTATAACCAACTGTCTAACTTAGCATAACAAATATGTTTACAGCAAAACTTCGTAAACAAATATTATGAACCTTGTTTACAGAGAAATCATCGTAAACACTTAGTGTTAAAGAGGATCGGTGGTTCTTGAGGTATCCTCCGAAGAACACTTAAAATAACTGCAGACCAATATAGAAGTTAACCGATTGCTTGTTACTATGTTCACCGACACATATTCCTATTAACGTTATGTACAAGGAAACCCCTATCGGCCAAACAATAGTAACTAAGCTCAACCAATGTTGACCTCTGAATAAATCACATATGTCCAATGGCCAAGTATCACATAATCCATAATCATCATGGCATCATGTTAGACTAAACAGTCTATTAATAGTAGTACTACGTTACCCGTTGTAACCAAACATGTTACAACTAAATCACACTGAGAGTTACAGATCCAATCACCTGAGAATCCCAGTCGTTAACTCAGAAATCTTATATTATTGAGTTTTTTCCGTGTCTAAGAATAAAAGAGAATATAAGTTAGTAACTTATTCTACCTTATGTATATAACTCGTTTCAAACATATATTATTATCGCACCCCCAAATCATGATGCGGAAGCGGTTCGGTCGGGGCGCGACTAATTATGGTAATCACAACACAAAGGCATAATGAATGACTCTATATGCGTCGTTTACAAAATATATTGATATAACAAAAGTTTACATCAAAAGTATTGTTTACATTAGCTCAAATTCAGATATGAGAGATTTACATTACATAATTACTTTATACAAAATATAATAATGCAATCAAATCTCTAATTGTTTGCATGATGACTCGAGCTAAAAGATCCTGATGGGCATTCCAACCTACTGCTGAGTACCTGTGATACATGCTAAAAATGGTCAGCTAAAAGTTGGTGAGCTCACAGGTTTGTATGTCAAAACATATTGTATGAACCGCAAGATTTCAATTGTATTTAAGTTGCAACAGCAAAATAAAAGAAAATATATAGCCATGAGCACATAGTTTGAGCTTAACTTGAGGTGTCAGGATCCACATTCAAGGACCTGATTGAGGTGTCTCCTACGAGTGCCGAATCTACACTCGCAAACGATCTCTTCCGTTTAGGGCGTTTAGGGACTTTATTTGGGCAACTACTTTGCTAGCTCTCACACTTAAGCTTACGAGGTGAGTTCATAACCCTTACTTGTACTGTTTTACTGCTTTCAAACTAGGGGTGAAAAATATAGCAACTGTTTTGCTACTATATGTGAAAACTTTGTTTAATATGAATACTTTCATACGATAACAGAAAACTATTTACTTATGAAATGATTTTCATACTATTTTGGGAACATGACAATGAATCCTAGTACGAACCAAGACTTACAATGTAGTGCATAAAAGTCATGATGGCTACAGACTATAACCATTAGCTAGGTGACTCTAGCCACTGAATATACGGATAGTACTATCGGGGTGACGTCCCTTCGATTATGAGCGGAGCGTATATTTACATGTCCTATTAAGCAAACAACAAATTATGTTGTGGCTTGGTTATGGTTTTGGTTGCGTCACTTTAACGCGTATGGTTTATTTCACATTTCGGGGGATCACCATCTATCTTTTCCTACGAACAACAACTATATAGGAAATGATTTTCCTATGATTTATTCACTGGAATGTTTTCCAAACGAATACGATTTATACACTGGAATGATTCTCCTAACATATATGACTGGATGTGTTTACATCACGATAACGAAACTTTTAATTACTTGCGAGTTTTCTAACCAATGAATGTTTAGAAATCTTTTTTAAAGTTTTCTGATGAAACTATACTATTGGAACTTCTGCGAGACTCCTACGAAACTATTTTGGAAATAACCTTTCTAACGTAACTTTTGGATGAATTCCAACAAATATGAAACCTATTTTGACTTGTAAGTCAACGATTTGCAAACGAAACTTGGTTTAACAACGATATAAAACATGTGAATTTACTTAATAATTTTGTTTGCTTTTTACTATATTTTTCAGGGAATTGGTAACTCAAGTAAGACTGCATGCATCTTAGAACTACACTACCCATGACGAATCTTAGAACTACACTACCCATGACGAATTACGATGCCCTTTTTTTGGAACGAATGAGATTTCTTTGGTATAACTAATAATTGTTTTTCATACTAACGAAATTTCCTTTTGAAAATTGTATTCACAAAAACGGTTGTATTTTATTGACACTACTATTTCTACGACCTTGATAAGTCGTAGCTTTTGTAATAACTACTTATTTATGGCATCTTAATTACTTTGTTTAGCAATAATCATATGCTATGTGCTTGAATGTCCAATGTTGACGTCACGACCCTCTAACCAAGATCACAAATGCTTCCGCGAATCAATCACCATCAAAAACGTGATCTCTCCGCAACAAACCAATCGTCGAACCTAATCATCGAGCCCATTACCGCCTCCGTGAATCAATCACCATCAAAAACGTGATCGGCATCCCGCTGTGTCATCACGTCACAACCCACCAGAAAAATCCTAACCACTTTAATCTAGAAAAATAGCTCGACAAGCAAATAAAATTTTCTTGATGAGTTCTTCGCGATGCAACAAAAAATGAGTCGGACAATCTCAATAACAGGTTGCGGTCAAATCCTAATTGTGTCGTTCCAACCATTCCCCTCGATGATTATCTTTATACGAATCTAGATCCACTGTGATCATTTGGCTACAATAACCCCAGCTCTCCACCTTCTAATAAAACCCTAACCATCAACAATCCATCTTGATTGTGCTTTCATCTGCCATTGTTCTCACTCGCTCAACCTATAACGATGATAACAAGTGTTAGGAATTTAAGATCCAAACATCGCACATAATTGCACTCACAACAATAAACGAATAACCAATTGCTAACAAAGCAATTAAACAAACAAGCAAGATTAATATACGCGATACGAGAATGTAAACGACACAAGGATTTAATGTGATTATGCCCAATCTCCAAATTGGAGATTGGTTTAGTCGACGAAGCCAAACCTAAAGATTTTTATTCTTAAATTCGTAGTCCGGGATTTACAAGAGTAGGGGTTACATTATATAGTGCAAACGATAAAAGTAAAGTCTTGCAACACACTTTTTATGACCGACCTTGGGATCCCACCAGGATCTCCGCAAAATGTACGTGATCCAACCTGGATCAATTTTCATCCCACCGGATCCAAGTCTCATATCACAAACACACATATCACAAACACACATATCACAAACACACATATGTATCCCACTTGGATCATCATGATCCCATCAGAATCACCACTGAAACTCACGTTTTCTTTTCTTCGTTCAATATTCACACCCAACAAGGGTATCCTTAAAGATGTTTACCTTGCATTAATTGGTAAATTTATGAAAATATGTTAATAAATTTATAGGTAAGTCGTTGAAATAGAAATGAATTATGTTGGACATTCTCCGATTGGATTTTTTTTTTTTTTAATAATCCTTTGACATATTCCTTAACATCACCAAGTGGTATGAATATAAGGCGTCTTAATTCCCAAAAATAGATGGTTTCAAGTCTGAAAGGGTATGTGACACCCGTTAATTTAGGACTGTAATTAGTGCCTAAACTATTTGTAATCACGTATATTTGGTATTATATTAACCACACGTAACCTTTTGTGTAATTACATACACGTTTATACGATTTATTTAAATCATACACTCACGAACCGGACAAGGTCCGGCACTATTTATAAATGGACGTTGGTGACAAACTATTTAAAATAATGTGGATTTATCTAAACAAACATTATTTACCTTAATATATTGCGAGAATATATTACACATATTAAATATCATATAAACCACTCTGTACGCGACGAAAACGCGCGAAATGCGCCCGACAAATGAAATAAATCAAAGTTATATTTTTCTAACTCATTATTAAGTATTTTGATAAAATACTTCAAGTAAAAATATCGCGATTGCACGCGTACAATTATAATGTTTAAAAACGTTACACGACTCGAATAAACACACGTTTCGCAACCGACGATCAAACGAAAACCCAAATATTATTTTAGTAACTTAAAATATAACATTTTGGTTGAAACTATCATTTAGAAATATCGAGTTCTAAATCATCAACAAAACGTATTAAATAAAACGTTATACGATTAATTAAAACGCGAAACGAACGGGTAAACGAACACGGGGCGTAACGTAACTTTGGGGGATTTAAAAGTTGACCAAAAATCTGGTTGTGGGGCCCCAATAAACTGACCCATGCCCTCACTAACCCCCTCCATACTTCCCTTACATATACATGATCACACACAAACTCCCTTAATCATTCACCATACCCAATCCCATTCCATTCATCACTTCTCCCCCTCCCTCCCCTTTTGCACGAAATTCTGCTGCCTCCCCACCCCCATCACACCACCACAAGTCCACCATATCACCACCATAGAGCCATCACGAACCGCCACGCCGGAAATCAAGAAACGCGAGAAAACGAGCTTTCGACTTCATTTCTTTCACTCTTCATCTAGATCATTGTAAGAACTCTTTTCTTTTCTTAGTTCTACTTGTTTTATGGTTATTAACATGTTTTAGTGTTCACTCAAATTTTGTATGTCCAAAACATTAACCAAAACGCGATTTAAAACTCGTAATCTTGAGTTATACTTTCTGTCCAGAAAAATGGTCAATTTCCACGATTTTTATAAAATTCATTTCTTAACTAAAATGGACGTTTATTAAGCCTAAAATGTATTTCGTGATGTTAGCTTTCCAACAACATCTATTTCGTAACATAACGACTTCGTTTTCTATTTTAAAACAATATTTCCGTTAAGGTGCGCATTACTGTTCCGGCGGGCATGCGCCTACTTCTCGAGACCATATCTTGAGTTCTAGACCACTAAAACGTATGAGACCAGTGCCAAAACCTCACAAATTTTGTTAAATTTAAAAAGTTCTTCTTTGTCATCTCATGAAAATATACGAATTTGCTCAGAAAAATAGATCTTTGGACTTATATCTGGATTGGTCATATTTGAACCTCATGGGACTTTCGATTTTATTAACCAACTAAACGAACCCTAAAATCCTTGGAAAATCACAGAAAATAGCTAACATATCTGGGTATTATGGGTATTTTTCTCGGGAGTTGTTGCGGACTTTAAGTTATCAAGATTGTGAGAGGAATCGGGTTAAAAATCTGGAACAAAAGCTAAAGGGACTATTTTTGTCATTTCACAAAATCGACACTTCGGGTCGACCATAAAATGTAACGACAATTTTATTAAGCTTTTTTTAACATATTTAAGGCTTCCCTAAAAGTCTCTAGTCAAAGCAAGGTCGTTTGACCACAAACCAGACACTTGAAAACCAAACAGCCGGTAGTGTCGTAGGAGGGCCAAACCCAACTGCTACACTAGACTCAATATCGCATTAGCATCCGAGTGTCGCATACTGCGACACTTAGCCCAATGTCGCATGAACACATGAGTGTCGCATACTGCGACACTATCAATAATGTCACATAAATATCGAATGTCGCATACTGCGACACTAGCACTTGTGTCGCATAACTTCTGAATGTCGTATATAGCGACACTAACCCCAGTGTCGCATTCAATGTCGCATGTGACGCATGCAGTGTCGCATGCAGTGTCGCATAAAACAGGAACTTGAAAATACTTTTTACACTAAGTATTGAATACATACAACCACTATACTTTATACGACACTACACTTACATGATATACACATATAGTTTTGGGAGTATACACTACAACTTGAATGCATGTAAGTTTACAATCACACTTAGAATGGGATTAGACCCACACTACTACGAGCTTACACTCGCACGGACTTACATCCGAACGACGGTTACACATCACGTTACCAATAATAAACTTTTGTGTATGTTTTACAAGGTATACAAAAACGATGAACTACATAATAATAATATTTGAATTATTATTACACCTCCATCACCAACGGGTCACACTTATTTACCAAACAATTACAAACGTACAAACAAACACTTGGACATTTTCTAGTTGAGTGGACAACTAGCATGGGTGATCCTTCGTGACACCAACTTACTTACTTACTTGCTTACAACCTTGTGCGTTTCTGACGCCAGAAGGTTGCAAGGTTCGGAGAACCAACTTACAGAATTACATCCGACACTACGGACTTACATTCGGGATACTTATTCGCTTACACGATAGTATCATACTTGCTAGACTCAGGTGAGTCTTACATCCCCACTTTTACTGTTTTCTACTTTGGGGTGAGATATTTGCTACCGTTTTACGTATGAACACAAATACTGAACTATTTACACTACTTTTACATGCATTACATGAGTTACTTTTATCCACTGAAAGCCTCCTATTATAAGTTGTTAGTTATGGACTTAAGCATGATTACTAGTAAATGGATCCATTTGAGACTGACAATCCCTGCTTGGGGTGGTAGCGCCACCACGGATTACACCGTAGAAACAGGTATATTAGTATTTGTTAAATATGAGTGTTCGGATAGCGCTCACGGGGGTACGTGATACTGTACTTGATTGTACCATTCACACTACACTGTTAGACGGGGGTACGTGATACTGTACTTGATTGTATCATTCACACTACACTGTTAAGCTTCAACTTGTGAGCTCATGGTAACTGTGTTGACTTACTGATTTACTCACTATGCTCGAGGGCATTACTGGTACTTACTTGTGGTTCATAATTGATTTAATTTACTAAACCTGTAAGATTCACCAACCTTTTGGTGGACACTTTTTAGCATCTATCTCAGGTTTACCGCAGCAGTAGGGCTGCACACCCACAGGACTGGTAGCTCGAGTCGCATGCATACAAACTTGTGGAGATTCTTTTGCATTACTTTTTGTATATCAGTTATGTATTAGAATCTCTAGGAACTATTTTTGAACTCGAAGCTTGTTACTCTACTTTAACAATGTAATACTTCTGTACTATTGTACGACATTGCATATAGATGTCGTTTGCTTTACTTTGGTGCTTGATTATTGATTAGTAACACCCAAAGCTTGCTTCCGCGTAACATTACATTTGGGGGTGTTACAGATTGGTATCAGAGCCTAAAGTTATAGTGAACTAGGTTGCGTTTAGTAGACCTAGACTATGACCATTAGGCACTATCTCCCTATTAGGTATGACTGGTTCAGGAAGTACATCATACGACTTTAATTTAACATAGCCTGATCAACTATGTACAATTAAGGAAAGTTGATGTGAGGTCTTAAATGGTTATGTTGAACAGGGATACACTAGTTGAATTTGACCACTAGAGAAACGGGACCATTACTTGACTGTGCTAGACACATTAAGCTCTATTATATTATTATGTGATTAATATGTATATAGGCCTCACTATACTCAATATTTTTGCCACAGAAATGTCAAACACTCCTACTGAAACACCACCTACTTCGTCATGTTCTCATCAACCGAGATCATAAAACCCACGGATTTCTAGGAGGACCACTATGTCACCTCGAACTAATCCCTATTCCGTACCAGCTTTATCTGCCAGGCTAAACCACCATGAGCGACGATTTCGTGAAATGGACATAGAGCTGCAGGAGACTCGTGAGAACTGGAGACTCACAGCCCTTGAACGTATCAACCAAGTCTCCGAAGATCACGAGAACACTGTGGATAACATGGACACACTTCACGACCAGCTGGGAGAAACTATTGAAACCGTGGGAACTATTCACAACCAAGTGATCAGTAACCAAAATGAAATCTCTGTTCTGCAATCAAGGCTGCAAGAATGCGAGACGTGTCTATGGGAAATCGAGGATGCTCTTAGAATGGTTAGCAGGCTTGCAGAATCTGTTGACCATCTCACTTCTCTATTGTCACAACTCAACTTACATCAAGATTAGTGCAGTGGTTATCATGTAACCTATTAGCTAGCTATGTAAACTCTTGTAACCCGACCGGATGAAATGTTCCCGACATCTTTTGTAGACTCTAGATTCTATAATCTTTTGGAACTCATGTATTGTACATAATCTAATCTTACTATCTAATGAATTATGACTATCGCTTCGTGCTGTTGTATATTACTATCTTATATATACTTACGCATGTGATATATCATAACCTTGTGCAAACATCTTACCGACCTCTTCCCTTTGATATACAGCATTATGCCACCTCGATGACAAACGTACGATGATGTCGAATTCGCCCAACTGATTGCTCAAACAGTGGCGCAGGCCATAGCTGCTCGGCCGCACTCGGGCAGCGAGGACTCCGTTATAAATGGCCCTCCAATACGGCCCTGCTCCTACAAAGATTTCCTAAATTGTAAACCTTCAAATTTTAAAGGTACTGAAGGGGCCATAGGATTGATTAGATGGGCCGAGAAAATGGAATCAGTTTTCCGGATCTGCAACTGTCCCGAGGAATGCAAGGTTAAGTATGCCACCTGCACTTTCCTTGAAGGTGCTTTGACTTGGTGGAATGTCTATGCTCAGGCAGTGGGCATTGACATTGCATACCAAATTCCCTGGGAGGATCTGAAGAAAAAGTTTACTGATGAGTACTGTCCAAATGAGGAACTCCAGCGTCTGGAAGAGGAGTTCTGGCATTTGATGGTTCAGGGAACCGATATCATTGGTTATACCACTAGGTTTCAACAGCTTGCTCTCCTCTGTCCATCGATGGTTGATCCCGAGCACAAGAATATTCAGAGGTACATTCGCGGACTCCCGGAGAGTATCCAGGGGAACGTGGCCTCATCCAAACTAGCTGACATTCAGAGTGCCATTCGTATGGTGCATGAACTTATGGCCATGGATCCCATCCACTGGCAACAACAACAAGAGGAAGTGGTCTGGGAACTCTGGCAACCAGAATCAAAACCAACAAGCATCTAAGAAACCTGAAACCATCAAAGCCTACACCTCTAGTTCTGATAACAAGAAGGAATACCAATGGGACAAACCCCACTGTTCTAGGTGCCAACTTCATCATAATGGTTCTTGCCCTTGTAGCAAGTGCAAGCGATTCGGGCACTTTGCTAAAGACTGCAGGACCAACACTGCTAATACCAACACCAAACCCAACACTCCCAGAACCTGTTATGAATGTGGAGGTTCTGGACATTTCAGAAGGGCCTGCCCCAAATTGAAGAACAAGAAAAAGGACAACAACAACAACGCTCGGGGCAAAGCTTTTGTACTTAATGCTGGGGATGCCCGTCAAGACCCGAATGTGGTCACCGGTACGTTCCTTCTCAACAATTTGACTGCATCTGTGTTATTTGATACTGGTGCTGATAGGAGTTTCATTTCTGAAGAGTTTTGTTCACTACTTGACACCACACCTGTTGCCTTAGATTCTAAGTACATAGTAGAGTTGGCAAATGGCAAACTTATTGAGGCCAACAGTGTAATACCTAACTGCACCTTAAACTTAGCTGATGAGCGGTTCTCAATTGACCTTATGCCTGTTGAATCGGCAGCTTCGACATCATTGTCGGTATGGATTGGCTATCCAAACACCATGCCAAAATCATCTGTTTTGAGAAAATTGTTCGTATCCCTCTCGCCACCGGTGGAACTCTAGTCATACAAGGGGAGATCGGTGGGAGGAGACTGAATATCATTTCGTCTATGAAAACCCAGAAATACCTGAGAAAAGGGTACCAGGCGTGCACATTACGGAGAAATAGTCAGAGGAGAAGCAACTTGAGGATGTGCCTATTGTTCAAGACTTCCCAGAAGTCTTTCCTGAAGACTTGCCTGGCCTTCCGCCACCTAGACAAGTCGAATTCTCTATTGACCTTGTGCCCGGCGCAACACCCGTGGCACGAGCACCGTACCATTTAGCTCCATCTGAACTCCAGGAGTTGTCTACTCAACTGCAAGAACTCCTGGATAAGGGATTTATTCGACCGAGTTCCTCGCCTTGGGGAGCCCCGGTCCTGTTTGTGAAAAAGAAAGACGGTTCTTTCCGCATGTGCATCGACTACCGTGAACTCAACAAATTAACCGTCAAGAACCGTTACCCACTACCTCGTATTGATGACTATTTGACCAGCTTCAGGGGTCGAGTTTTTATTCAAAGATCGATCTAAGGTCAGGTTATCACCAACTCCGAGTTCGTGAGGAAGATATCCCTAAAACAGCTTTTAGAACTCGCTACGGGCATTACAAATTTCAAGTGATGCCATTCGGCTTGACCAACGCACCAGCAGTATTCATGGACCTTATGAATTGGGTGTGTAAGCCTTACCTCGACAAGTTTGTCATCGTCTTCATTGACGACATTCTGATTTACTCACGCAATGAACAAGAATATGCGCAACACCTGAAAATCATTCGAGAACTACTCAAGCACGAGGAGTTATATGCCAAATTCTCCAAGTATGAGTTCTGGATGCAAATTGTAAAATTCCTTGGACACGTGATTGACAGTCAAGGAATTCATGTTGATCCTTCCAAATTGAAGCCATCAAGTGCTGGCAAGCACCTACTACACCCACTGAAGTATGCCAATTCTTAGGACTCGCCGGATACTACAGACGATTCATAGAGAATTTTTAAAAAATAGCTCAACCACTCACTACACTGACTCAGAAAGAGAAGAAGTTCGACTGGACTGAAAAACAAGAGTCAGCCTTTCAATTACTGAAACAGAAACTGTGTAGTGAACCTATCCTATCCTTACCCGAGGGTAACGATGACTTCGTGATGTACTGTGATGCCTCACACCAAGGTCTTGGTTGCGTGCTGATGCAACGAGAAAACGTTATCGCTTACGCCTCTCGACAACTCAAGGTCTAGGAAAAGAATTAAACCACTCATGACCTAGAGTTGGGAGCAGTTGTATTCGCTCTTAAAATCTAGAGACACTACTTGTATGGTACCAAGTGTACAATCTTCACTGATCACAAGAGTCTCCAACACATCTTCAACCAAAAAGACCTAAACATGAGACAACGCCGTTGGGTCGAATTACTTACCGATTACGACTGCAGAATCCGTTACCATCCGGGCAAAGCCAACGTTGTGGCCAATGCCCTAAGTCATAAGGAACGAGTGAAACCCCTCCATGTTCGAGCACTTAGTATGACTATACACAACGATCTCATAATCCAAATTCTTAACGCTCAACTCGAAGCACTCAAAACTGAAAATGTGAAACACGAGGCCTTGCGAGGCATGGATAAACAGTTTGAGACCAAACCTGACGGGGCCAAATACTTCTCTAATAGAATCTGGTTACCAAGTTTTGGGAACCTACGAGGGTTGGTGATGGACGAGGCTCACAAGTCTAGATACTCTATCCACCCTGGCGCCGACAAGATGTATCATGGCATCAAACAGTTATATTGGTAGCCTAACATGAAAGCTGACATTGCAACCTGTGTTAGCAAGTGCCTTACTTGTTCCAAGGTTAAAGCCGAATATCCGAAACCTTCTAGGTTGCTGCAACAACCGGAAATCCCTCAATGGAAATGGGAGCAGATCAACATGGAATTCATTACCAAACTTCCGAAAACACCGAGCGTTTGCGATACCATTTGGGTGATCGTAGATCGTCTCACGAAATCTGCTCATTTCCTGGCCATCAAGGAAACTGACAAAATGGAATGTTTGACACGGATCTACCTAAAAGAGATCGTGTCAAGACACGGTGTACCCATCTCAATTATCTCTGACAGAGATAGTCGATTCACTTCTCGCTTTTGGAAATCGCTACAAAAATCTCTTGGTACTCGTTTGGACATGAGTACTGCTTACCACCCATAGACAGACTGCCAAAGCGAACGTACTATACAAACACTGGAGGATATGCTACAAGCTTGCGTAGTTGAATTCGGTAAAAACCGGGAAAATCACTTACCGTTGTGTGAGTTTTCATACAACAACAGCTATCACACCAGCATTAAGGCTGCACCCTTCGAGGCACTTTACGGTCGTAAGTGCCGATCACCCATTTGTTGGACCGAGGTGGGGGATACACAACTCACTAGTCCAGAAATCAGTCACGAAACCACTGAAAAGATCGTCGACATACAAAACCGAATGAAAGATGCGCGTGATCGTCAGAAAAGCTATGCTGACGTGAGACGCAAACACCTCGAATTCCAGGTTGGGGATCGAGTACTCCTGAAAGTATCACCTTGGAAAGGCATCATCCGTTTTGGCACACGTGGGAAACTGAATCCCAGATACATTGGACCGTTCGAAATCCTTGAAAGGATTGGTCCAGTGGCATAGAGACTGCAGCTACCTTCCGAACTCAGTAGCGTGCACCCTACCTTTCACATTTCTAACTTGAAGAAATGTCTGTCTGATGAGACACCGATTATACCTCTCGATGAGATACACATTGATGACAAACTACACTTTGTCGAGGAACCCGTGGAAATTATGGACCGTGAGGTCAAACGCTGAAAACGGAGTCGTATTCCCATTGTCAAAGTCCGGTGGAATTCGAGACATGGTCCTGAATTATTTGGGAACGGGAAGACCAAATGCGACTGAAACATCCACACCTGTTCACAGACTCAACTCACACCGCGACTACGAGCTGATTTCGGGATGAAATTCTATTAACAAGGGAGAATGTGACAACCGCTAATTTAGGACTATAATTAGTGCCTAAACTATTTGTAATCACGTATATTTGGTATTATATTAATGTAAATATACGTAACCTTTTGTGTAATTACATACACGTTTATACGATTTGTTTAAATCATACACTCATGAACCGGACAAGGTCCGATGCTGTTTATAAATGGACGTTGGTGACAAACTATTAAAAATAATGTGGATTTATCCAAGCAAACATTATTTACCTTAATATATTGCGAGAATATATTACACATATTAAATATCGTATAAAACACTCTGTACGCGACGAAAACGCACGAAACGCGCTTGACAAACGAAATAAATCAAAATTATATTTTTATAACTCATTATTAAGTATTTTGATAAAATACTTCAAGTAAATATATCGCGATTGCACGCGTACAATTATAACGTTTAAAAACGTTACACGACTCGAATAAACACATGTTTCGCAACCGACGATCAAACAAAAACCCAAATATTATTTTAGTAACTTAAAATATAACATTTTGGGTGAAACTATCATTTAGAAATATCGAGTTCTAAATCGTTAACAAAATGTATTAAATAAAATGTTATACGATTAATTAAAACGCGAAACGAACGGGTAAACGAACACGGGGCGTAACGTAACTTTGGGGGATTTAAAAGTTGACCAAAAATCTGGTTTTGGGGCCCCAATAAACTGACCCATGCCCTCACTAACCCCCTCCATACTTCCCTTACATATACATGATCACACACAAACTCCCTTAATCATTCACCATACCCAATCCCATTCCATCCATCACTTCTCCCCCTCCCTCCCCTTTTGAACGAAATTCTGAAGCCTCCCCACCCCCATCACACCACCACAAGTCCACCATATCACCACCATAGAGCCATCACGAACCGCCACGCCGGAAATCAAGAAAACGCGAGAAAACGAGCTTTCGACTTCATTTCTTTCACTCTTCATCTAGATCATTGTAAGAAATCTTTTCTTTTCTTAGTTCTACTTGTTATATAGTTATTAACATGTTTTAGTGTTCACTCAACTTTTGTATGTCCAAAACATTAACCGAAACGCGATTTAAAACTCGTAATCTTGAGTTATACTTTCTGTCCAGATAAATGGTCAATTTCCACGATTTTTATAAAATTCATTTCTTAACTAAAATGGACATTTCGTAAGCCTAAAATGTAGTTCATGATGTTATCTTTCCAACTACATCAATTTTGTAACATATCGACTTTGTTTGCTATTTTAAAACAATATTTCCGTTAAGGTGCGCATTACTGTTCCGGCGGGCAGAAACATCCGCCTCCTTCTTGAGACCATATCTTGAGTTCTAGACCACTAAAACGTATGATACCAGTGCCAAATTTTGTTAACTTTAAAAAGTTCTTCTTTGTCATCTCATGAAAATAACAGATTTGCTCAGAAAAATAGATCTTTGGACTTGTATCCGGATTGGTCATATTTGGACCTTATGGGACTTTCGATTTTATTAACCAACTAAACGAACCCTAAAATCCTTGAAAAATCACAGAAAATAGCTAACATATATGGGTATTATGGGTATTTTTCTCGGAAGTTGTTGCGGACTTTAAGTTATCAAGATCATGAGAGGAATCAGGTTAAAAATTTGGAACCAAAGCTAAAGGGACTATTTTTGTCATTTCACAAAACCGATACTTCAGGTCGACCATAAATTGTAACGACAAGTTTATAAAGCTTGTTTAACATATTTAAGGCTTCCCTAAAAGTCTCTGGTCAAACCAAGGTCGTTTGACCACAAACCCGACACTTGAAAACTAAACAGCCGGTAGTGTCGTAAGAGGGCTAAACCCAACTGCGACACTAGACCCAATGTCGCATTAACATCCGAGTGTCGCATACTGCGACACTTAGCCCAATGTCGCATGAACACATGAGTGTCGCATACTGCGACACTAACAATAATGTCACATAAATATCGAATGTCGCATACTGTGACACTAGCACTTGTGTCGCATAACTTCTGAATGTCATATATAGCGACACTAACCCCAGTGTCACATTCAATGTCGCATGTGATGCATGCAGTGTCGCATGCAGTGTCGCATAAAACAGGAACTTGAAAATACTTTTTACACTAAGTATTGAATACATACAACCACTATACTTTATATGACACTACACTTACATGATATACACATATACTTTTGGGAGTATACACTACAACTTGAATGCATGTAAGTTTACACTCACACTTAGAATGGGATTCGACCCACATTACTACGATCTTACACTCGCACGGACTTACATCCGAATGACGGTTACATGTCACGTTACAAATAATCAACTTATGTATATGTTTTACAAGGTATACAAACACGATGAACTACATAATAATAATATTTGAATTATTATTACACCTCCGTCACCAACGGGCCACACTTATTTACAAAATAATTACAAACGTATAAACAAACACTTGGACATTTTCTAGTTGAGTGGACAACTAGCATGGGTGATCCTTCGTGACACCAACTTACTTACTTACTTGCTTACAACCTTGTGCGTTTCTGACGCCAGAAGGTTGCAGGGTTCGGAGAACCAACTTACGGAATTACATCCGACACTACGGACTTACATTCGGGATACTTATTCGCTTACACGATACTATCATACTTGCTAGACTCAGGTGAGTCTTACATCCCCACTTTTACTATTTTCTACTTTGGGGTGTGATATTTGCTACCGTTTTACGTATGAACACAAGTACTGAACTATTTACACTACTTTTACACGCATTACATGAGTTACTTTTATCCACTGAGAGCCTCCTATCATAAGTTGTTAGTTATGGACTTAAGCACGATTACTAGTAAATGGATCCATTTGGGACTGACAATCCCTGCCTGGGGTGGTAGCGCCACCACGGATTACACCGTAGAAACATGTATATTAGTATTTGTCACATATGAGTGTTCGGATAGCGCTCACGGGGGTACGTGATACTGTACTTGATTGTACCATTCACACTACACTGTTAAGCTTCAATTTGTGAGCTCATGGTAACTGTGTTGACTTACTGATTTACTCACTATGCTCGAGGGCATTACTGGTACTTACTTGTGGTTCATAATTGATTTACTTTACTAATCCTGTAAGATTCATCAACCTTTTGATTGACACTTTTTAGCATCTATCTCAGGTTTACCGCAGCAGTAGGGCTGCACACCCACAGGACTGGTAGCTCGAGTCGCATGCATACAAACTTGTGGAGATTCTTTTGCATTACTTTTTGTATATCAGTTATGTATTAGAATCTCTAGGAACTATTTTTGAACTAAAAGCTTGTTACTCTACTTTAACAATGTAATACTTTTGTACTATTGTACGATGTTGCATATAGATGTCATTTGCTTTACTTTGGTGCTTGATTATTGATTAGTAACACCCAAAGCTTGCTTCCGCGCAATGTAGAAACTTGGGGGTGTTACAGGGTACAATGTAGAAACATTTATGGGGAAATCCCGATTGAAAAATGTACATCTGAGTCGTAAAATCATTCACACCATGAAATAACCTATACACAAGGAAAGAACAACCTCTATTTATGAAAGATTTAAATGGTATGTATAACACCCCCCTTTTGGAACATAATTTAAATATATTTTACATAGGAAGCATAAGTCCAAAACATTCATTTCATATTATATATAGAAAGTCACACCATTTCAAACCATATATAAAAGATATAATGTTGCAAAAATTAAAACACAACCGCTGGGTGTTATATAATTTCGGAAGACATAATTGATTTATACAAATCAATATCAGAGTATACGCCAGGTTGTCAAACATTTCATTCGAATACAAACTTCTTGCCCACCCTTTATCAAATCCATAACCTGCAAGAAGTATTAGTGTGGAGGATTAGCTGAATGCTAAGTGAGTAGACATGTAACCAACAGTCTAATTTAGCAATAACAAATCTTACAACAAGATAATCGTAAACACATAATGTCAATTAGGATCGGTGGCTCTTGAGAAACCCTTCTGCCGCGGTGGCTCTCAAAGAACACTTATCGTCAATCTGTATGGCCAATATAAAATAGACCGATAGCTTGGTACTAATTTCATACGACCTAATTTCCTGTTAACGATATGTACTAGGTAATTCTTGTCATCTAACAATAGCAACCAAGCCCAACATCCGGCTGACCTCAAGACTCAATGCTCAAAGGCAATATAACAAGTGATCACATATTTACATACTCATCATGGCAACATATCAGACTAAACAGTCTAAAATAGTAAAACTACGTTTATCCGTTGTAACCAAACCTGTTACAACTAAATCACACTAAGGGTACAGATCCACTCACCCGTTACCTCAGTGTCCACTCAGAGGTCAAATGTTACTGAGTTTTCTGCTGATCTGGGAATACAACAATTAATGAGTCAGTAACTCATTCCGTATTTTATATAATTCAGTTGAATTCATAACATCAACTATGAAAATCACCCAGATATAATATCAATTATAACCACTTAATCAAATTATATCTCTATACATAGTATCAAACTAATTCATCACTATCAACAAATAACCAATAACCCATGTTAAAATCACATAACACATTCCAATACATAATATTCAACTAACACAATCACTAAGTTATAACAACTCATTTTATAAATATACTACTTATCTCAAAAGTATAGCATCCAACAACAACAATAATCACAATGTTCTAAACTCATAACTCATTCCATATTTCATAACTTATTTGAGTACATAATACTGAAAAATACGCTATATATACAACCAAGATCATTTAGATATCACTAGTATATAGTTCAACAAATCATCTCATTTCACACTTTTGTCTTACAAACGCGATCCGGGTATAAGATAATGGGATAGCGTAACACTGAAGGAAAGTTTTCTGTTACCGTTTAACACTATGATACGCGATCCATAAAATAGGTTGGGATCGCGTTCACAAGAGAAAAATTCAACCGGGACGAATAAAAACTAGTTTACGCGATCCAGGTACAAGGGTTAGGATTGCGTTTCAAAAGCAAAACTCAACTGTGAGCTTAAACATCATATCGTTCAGTTAATCAAGGAATTCTGCCAATTCCATGATTTACCCCATGATGATCCCAACGCACACATTAACCGATTCATTCAAACCACCAACTCTTACAAGAAGAACGGGGTTGATCAGGATATAGTCTGTCTATACCTATTCCCCTATTCGCTTACTCACCATGCTTTGACTTAGTTTGTGGGATTAGAGGCCAACTCTATCACCTCGTGGACGGATATGGCTACAATGTTCCTAACTAAGTACTTTCCTTCGGCTAAGCAAACGAAATACAAGAATGACATCATGAACTTCCACCAAGCTCATGACGAGTCTATCTACACAACATGGGAGGGATACAAGAGTCTGTTGAACAAATGCCCTAACCACCTGATTGAGAAAACCAGCCAGCTGTGCACGTTTTACAACGGTCTTGCTCCAAACCATCGCACTACCCTTGACGCCGCTGCTCAAGGTAACTTCATGAAACTCACGGATGAAGAAGCTTAGAACTTGATCGAAAATATGAAGATGCACCATCGCGACTGGAATTCTGGTGAGCATTCCTCATCAGCACCGCTTGCTGCACCAAACCCATTCCAGACCAAAGCTATCAAGTCCTTGACAGAGAAGATCGAACACATGACGAAGCAGATCGGCGAAATGAAGAAACCATCCCAGCACGCCCACCAAGTTCATGCATGCCAGAACTGTGCCAACCTGCCCACAGAGAGTTATCAGGTTGAGTACGAAGACCCTGCTGATGGAACGGTTTACTACGCTCAATTCCCAGCTCGCCCACAGAATCCGCCTGGTTTCGCTCGAACCTCTCCCACTAGGACTAGATGCAACCAATACCCACCTAGGAACCAACCACCTTTCCAACATAACTACCAACCTAGGTACACATCTTACCAACAACAACCTCAACTCACTTATAATCAACCACTGTCATTGACTACACCCGACTGAGCCCACTAAGACTATTGTGCCTATTACTAGTACGGATGATACCCTCACTAAGTACATCCAAGGCCAGCACCAAATGAATCAAAAAACCAGCGCTAGGCAAGACCAAACCAACCTATTCATTAGGAACCAATTGGCCGTTCTCAAAAATCTTGAGACCTAGATAGGACAGCTAGCCCAACGTCTTGATTCTAGGCCTCAGGGTAATCTTCCTAGTAACACGGTATAAAACCCACACGTAGAAGAGGCCAAACAGATGAGTACTACAGAAAAGAAGGTGGCACCGAGCCAACCTTCCACTCCTTCTCCGGTGAAGGAAGATACTCCTGTCCCGTCGATAGTCGAGCCTACGTCTGTCCCTACACCTCAAAGGGAAGTACGAATTCCATTTCCCGGCCGTCTTAAGAAAGCCTATAAGGTTAACAACTTCCGACTCGATGGAAAGTTCATGGACACCATGTCTAGAACCCCTTCCTGTTCAAAGTACATCCTAAAACTCTTGTTGACCAAGGATAAGGTACCCGAAGTACCCAATGTCCTACTGAACGTGGAATGTTCAGCTATTATTAAGAACTCTATACTTGAAAAACTAGGAGATACAGGACGCTTTACCCTTCCCTGTTCAATCTATCACTCGGGCATGATACATTCTCTAGCCGACCTAGGAGCCAGTATCAACCTGATGCCCTATTCCCTTTACACTAGACTGGAATTAGGACCCCTTAAACCTACTAAGATGAGTGTCCAGCTAGCTGACCAATCCATTAGACTTCCTAAAGGAATAGCTGAGAATATCATGGTTCAAGTGGATAAATTCCTATATCCCACAGACTTTGTTGTGATGGACATTCAGGAAGATGTCCATATCCGTATTATCTTAGGTAGACCATTCTTGAACACTACTATAATCGACGTCTATTCTCAGACTATCAGTCTTAGATCTCATGGAAAGACTATCACCTTCAAGATCGATCAAACTGATCAAGCTATCACAGAGAATGCGAGATATGTGCGATATCGACAGGAAGAGTTGCCTCGGATGATGATTCTGAACTAGACGTCCTGATATCTTAAGAACCCATTACGATTACCTCCAACACTGAGGAAGAAGAGATGGAGTAAGAGGAAGAGATAGAAGAAGAAATAGAAGAAGAAGAGGAAGAGACAGAAGAAGATGAAACCACACCGCCACACCTTCCTGAGGCACACCCTCCAACCGCAGAGATCATGCAGATAGATTATACTCTAAGTTTTATCCCTTTGTCGGAAAGTGACTCAGAGGAACCATTGATTGACCACTTTCTAGATGACGAGTCTCGACTCAAGACACATATACCTGCTCAAGGGATTCCTAACCTTGACTCATCCGATCCTCGAACCCATTTCGAGCTTGAGGTACATCTGGAACAAGTCATGATTCTGATTCCCAGGACGAGAGAGTGATGGGGTTCTGACCATTGCAAACGCGAGTGATCACAACGCCTATCGATGGGTATTTTGAATTTGTAAATGCTGGGGTCTAAGTGTGACTTATTACTACTGAACCAAAGGCTAGTAGTTGGTAAGTATGACCTATAGTTATTCTTAAAGAGAAACCGAATTGAAACGGAGGTGATCCAATCAATCATTCTTTTCTAGTATAGGTTTTTATAAAAGTGCGTTGGGGGTTTTTGGTTCAGTTAAATAAATAAACTAAATAAAGCGAATAAAAGATATTAATAAATCAGATGATGGAAAGTAGTATTTGTTTTGATTTCATTAGCTCATAATATGGGATGATGACTTTTCAGAGAAAACGTTTATCTAAATTGGGAATGTTTACTAGATTTGTTACTTCATGGTATAACCCGTAGATTCCTTATCAGTTGGTTATCAACTGATATGTCACGAGGAACTAGGGTATCATGATTATGATCAGACAGACAATGCTCAACTGTCCACACTTTCCTGCGAGGGAGTCAGTGGCCCTTATTATTGAAGGCATTCCCTCGTGGGTGAAGGAAAAAAGTAGCAAGTCCATAACAAGTCTAACCGTTCTTAATACCACAAAGACTAAAAATCCGGCAAACAACTAACTTAGAAAATTCGTTCGGACTTATTTGATTAATTCCTATTAGTGAAACTCAAGCATGGTAAGCGAGGGAAAGTGTTTAGGTTTCTTGCGTACCTTACTTTAGGTTTAATGGTTTATGGAAATATATCATTTTAAATTGGATTTTAAACATGCCTTTCTCAATACAATTAAAAAATCCCTAGGTTTCCGTGAATGATTATTTAGCCTATAGCCTACCTACTCTAATCTAATCTAAGCTAATCTAATTAAAATGCTGACGGCTTTTGCATAGAGTTTAACCAGACCATATCGTAAAAGACTATGATGGTTCACAATGTATTTAATCGTTAACCGATGTTTTCGTTGTGAATTTAATTGCTTCGTGATGTTTTCATGATAAGTACATTGTGATTGGAGGTGTACTATACTCATGGCAATTCCACGTAATCACATTGCTTTTTATGATGATTACATGACGTTACAATTAAACCATAGTTTTAACACAGATAACTATTGACCAAGTATTAAGGTTCGCGACTCCTCTTTACAAGGTTACAATTACGTTTGTTAATCGAAAGGCGAATATAAGTTTTATGTTTAGAATCACGAGATAAGTTCATTCATAAAGTTTCCATTTTTATAATGTCGATCCATAATACAACTACCTTCGGTCGTTTACCGACTTCCATACATTTGTACTCCGCTTAACATCGTTTCCAGTATTATATCAAGTAAACAGTCGAATAGGGGCCGTCATATCACTTCATGACATATTTAAGGTCATCCCATAATTATTTATGCTAACTACATCACAACAAATACAATAGTAATCTACTCGATAATCATGGCACAAACTATCTCTAGCATAATTAAAGTATACATATTTAATTAAGATAGATAAGGATAGAAATAACCGATATTAATTCGCGAGAAGGAATAGACTTGAATTAATTAGAATAACTCTAAGCTTACACAAAAGATTACAAGCACATTCCTTGCTTTCGTTCTATTCTAACAAACTTCCTAAACTTATACTAATTTAGAAAGTAAAACTAGAGA
Organism: Pseudognaphalium luteoalbum; assembly: GCA_963422505.1. Lineage (NCBI taxonomy): Eukaryota > Viridiplantae > Streptophyta > Magnoliopsida > Asterales > Asteraceae > Pseudognaphalium > Pseudognaphalium luteoalbum. The sequence continues at coordinate 66,269,579 of OY730198.1, forward strand.
AATGAGAAAGATATGGGATGTGAAAGATTGCATGAAAAGGTGTGTGAAGATGTTATGATGTGTGTCTTGAAATGAGCCATAGCGCCTCCTATTTATAGGAGAAAATTGGTGCATTTTAGCAACTTGGGGCACATGTTAGCAAAAGGTGGAAAAGTTGCTAGCACATGTACCCTAAAGCGCGTAAAGGTCTAGCATGTGTACCCTAGAGTTGCGGAAATGGCATAGCACATGTACCCTGTGAGTATGAGCGAGGATGAAAAAGTGAACGGGGGACGGGGGCAGGCAGCCAGCGCCGCCACCATGGCAGCCGGCGGCGGCTTGCTGGTGGCCGGCAGCGGCTGGCAGCTTGCCACCCCGGTTCGTCGTCTTTCGCTTCGTTACTCGATTCGCTCGTATCTTCTTCGTTATACATCCGTTTTTGTTGATTCTTTTTGTGTTGGATTCGTTTTTCAAAAATGAAGACTTTAATAAAAAGAAATCCAAAAAATATGTCTCTGATCTTCGGATGTCTCGTCCGAATCATTTGAATATTCCAGCGTACGTGGAATCCTCATTCTTCATCTGTTTTTGTTGATTCTTCTTCTTTTAGATTCGTATTTTGAAAACGAATATCTTGGATAAGAGAAATCTCAGTGATGGGAACTTTTGTCTTTAAATCTTGTCTTGATGTCTTGAATATTCAAACGTTTGTGGAATCTTCATTTTTCGTCCGTTTTGCTTGATTTTTCTTGTGCAACTCTCTTTTGACCTTCTTGGAAAAGTTTCATTGATTTGAACATTATCTGAGTCTATCTGCCAAGTATTGTTCCAGAATGAGAGAGATATCGGTAGTAAAAATGTGACTTATTACGCGATATCAGAGAGATATTGAGGTGGACTCTTCTCAGTCGGTATCTCAGATCACCGACAAGTCTCAGCTACTTCTCGACGCTGTTGAGTTTCCAGACTCTCTAGAGACTGACACTTCAGCGACTGAGAGTGAGGAAGATGATGACATGCAAAAAGTCATGTTTTTGTATGTTATTATCTCACCTTTTTAGCACAAATATTGATGAAAACATTTGAAATATATAAATATCTATCACATTTCATCACGATGGCTAAAATATAGACGATGTTTCAAGAATCGGCAAACACAATCTAAAAATGAGCAAAACAGAGCACAAACGATCAATGAATCTTCCGTTCACTCATTTCATTGCTTCTTGAGCTACGCTCCGAGTTATGACCTCTAACTTATGTCATTTTCTTCCTTAAGAAATTATGAACATGTGGACACAAGAATCGCTCAAAACAGATAAACGACGAAGAAGATACGACCAAGCGAAGAAACGAAGAACCGAAGGGCCAGGATACGGCTGACCATAGCCGTATACGGCTGACCCAGACCGTATACGGTTGGTCATAGGCCGTATATGGACTGTGTAGACCATATACAGTCTGTGTCCAGCTGTATACGGCCTTGGACAGCCATATATGGTTGGTGTCCACCTGTATTTGCTCCAGGACAGCCGTATACGGTTCGGGACAACCGTATTAGTGAATTTGGGCGATAAAAATCAGATTTTTATACGGTTGTGCGATACAGTTGTGCATTTGAGGTTCTGGATACAGTCTACGGATACGCTTGTGTGTTACTTATAAATACTAAGCTTAAGTTCTCATTTGAAGACACATCCAAGAAGATTCAACACACTTACACTTTCTCTCACTACTCTCTCTAGATTAGGTTATAATTAGTCGTTAGATTAGTGGCTAGTTAGTCTCGGTTAATATCGAGCTAATAGAGGGGCAATATTGTAATATCGCTTGGCGCATACTAGGAGTTCTGCTCGTGTAATGTTCAAGTTGTATTTCAGCTACGCTCTTATTACGGTTATATCTATCCTTTATTTATTTATTATGATAATTTTTGTTGCTGTTATCATGCTAGATTTAGGATTGATTACCATGATTTACGAGTAGTGATATTGTGTGTTTGCTATGACATAGTTAGTCGTAATTGATTGGAATGATGTTATGAAAACTTAGTGCTTTGATTTACTTTCTATCTATGATTTTAAACCTCATAAACTAAACGCCTTTCAAACAATAAATGTGATTACGGACTTAATGATAGGACATCGCAAACCCTATCCAACGGTACTTAGTTATTGTGTCAAACATGGTCTGATTTATGAGTAGTGTAAACATTGCTTTCTAAATGAACACTAAGTACATCGTCACCGAGAAATACTGCTTTCTTTACTGAACGCAAAGTACACTGTGGCTATGGAAGCAAGGTTTTCTAAATGAACACTAAGTACACCGGACCGTGAAAATATTGCTTTCTTATCTGAATGCAAAGTACACTGTGCCGGTGGAAATATGTTGTTCTGTAATGAACGTAAATATTACACTGTTGATAAGTCAGGGATTTATTGGGGATTAAAAGTAAGGGCTGGTTTATATCATAGATGGATAATATTGTGCTTTAAATACCAACTTAGTTAAGTAGTCTCGGTTAGCCTTTATGAAGCAACGTAAGGTACCGTAAGTCGGCTGATTGTTTGGTATAGCGTTGAAAACACCTCCGGTGTAGTCAACACGTGGAAGCCGAGGAAAAGCCGCAGTTACTAAGCTTTGTGGATTAACGGTTAAACCACTAAGTAATAATTTACCCCCTAGACTCACCAACCCATCGATAGAAAGTAATCAAGCGCAACTTATAATCCTATACTTAATTGTTTTACTTAGTTTAAGGTATTATTGTGGGGTTAAGAAAGGTCGGACATCGAGTTGGTTTGTTGCCTTATTCATGCACCCAGGGATTCATCCCAGATAAGGGTCACTATACCTTCATCGGTTAGTGTTGTGGGCTGAATACACTGACTCATAGAACGACCCTAGGTCATCCTTGCTGTTATACCCCCATAGTAACTAGGTATACTTAGGCCCCGCACTTATAAATTTATCTACCACTGACGCCCAGTTTTGGCCGCTGCCGGGGAGTCAGCCGTAAGATCCGAAGACGTCCCAGACGAACTTTTCTTTCTAGTAGCCCATAGTTTTGTTTTTCTTTTCCTTTGTTCCAACCGAAAATTCTTTCCCACAACACTCAACGATATTTGACCTGATCATCCGGATTCGAACCTCTCACTTTTGTACCCGATCCTGAGATGATCATCCGAACGATCCGCAAGGAGAAACGCTACTGCAACCGACAATCGATGGCTGCTCGTGTCACACTCGCTGACAGCACCAAACCATCAAATCGAAGGTCGAGGTGGACCCATAAGCTATCCTGTTATTGACGGTGCGTCCTTTGAGCTTAAACATCATATCGTTCGGTTAATCAAGGAATTCTGCAGATTCCATGGTTTACCCCATGACGATCCCAACGCCCAGACTAACCGATTCATTCAGACCACCAACTCTTACAAGCAGAACGGGGTTGATCAGGATATAGTCCGTCTATACCTATTCCCCTATTCGCTTACTCATCATGCTATGACTTGGTTTGAGGGATTAGATACCGGCTCTATCACCTCCAGGACGGATATGGCTACAAAGTTCCTAACTAAGTACTTTCCTCCGACTAAGCAAACAAAATACAAGAATGACATCATGAACTTCCACCAAGCTCATGACGAGTCTATCTACACAGCATGGGAGAGATACAAGAGTCTGTTGAACAAATGCCCTAACCACCTAATTGATAAAACCAGCCAGCTGTGCACGTTTTACAACGGTCTTGCTCCAAACCATCGCACTACCCTTGACACCACTGCTCAAGGAAACTTCATGCAACTCACGGATGAAGAAGCTTGATACTTAATCAAAAATATGATGATGCACCATCACGACTGGAATTCTGGTGAACATTCCTCATCAACACCGCTTGCTGCACCAAACCCATTCAAGACCGAAGCTATCAAGTCCTTGACAGAGAAGATCGAACACATGACGAAGCAAATCGGTGAAATGAAGAAACCATCCCAGCACGCCCACCAAGTTCATGCATGCTAGAACTGTTCCAACCTGCCCATGGAGAGTTATCAAGTTGAGTACGTAGACCCTGCCGACGTAACGGTTTACTACGCTCAATTCCCAGCTCGCCCACAGATGCCGCCTGGTTTCACTCGAACCTCTTCCACTAGGACTAGAGGCAATCAATACCCACCTAATACCAACCACCTTTCCAACCTAACTACTAACCTAGGTACCCATCTTACCAACAACAACCCCAACTCACCTATAACCAACCACTGTCATTGACTGCACCCAACGCAGCTCAACCGACTCAGCCCACTAAGACAAATGTGCCTATTACTAGTACGGATGATACCCTAACTAAGTTCATCCAAGGCCAGCACCAAATTAATCAAAAGACCAGCGCTAGGCAAGACCAAACCGACCTATTCATTAGGAACCAACTGGTCGTTCTCAAAAATCTTGAGACCCAGATAGGACAGCTATCCCAACGTCTTGATTCTAGGTGTCAGGGTAATCTTCCTAGTAACACGGTACAATACCCACACGTAGAAGAGGACAAACAGATGAGTAATACAGACAAGAAGGTGGCACCGAGCCAACCTTCCACTCCTTCTCCGGTGAAGGAAGATACTACTGTTCCGCCAACAGTCGAGCCTACGTCTGTCCCTACACCTCAAAGGGAACTACGAATTCCATTTCTCGGCTGTCTTAAGAAAGCCTATAAGGTTAACAACTTCCGACTCGATGGAAAGTTCATGGACACCGTGTCTAGAACCCCTTCCAGTTCAAAGTACATCCTAAAACTCTTGTCGACCAAGGATAAGGTACCTGAAGTACCCAATGTCCCACTGAACGTGGAATGTTCAGCTATGATTAAGATCTCTATACCTAAAAAACTAGGATATACATGACACTTTACCCTTCCGTGTTCGATCTATCACTCGGGCATGATACACTCTCTAGCCGACCTAGGAGCCAGTATCAACCTGATGCCCTATTCGCTTTACACTAGACTGGAATTAGGACCCCTTAAACCTACTAAGATGAGTGTCCATCTAGTTGAACAATCCATTAGACATCCTAAAGGAATAGCTGAGAACATCATGGTTCAAGTGGATAAATTCCTATATCCCACAGACTTTGTTGTGATGGACATTCAGGAAGATGTCCATATCCCTATTATCTTAGGTAGACCATTCTTGAACACCGCACGCACTATCATCGATGTCTATTCTTAGACTATCAGTCTTAGATCTCATGGAGAGACTATCACCTTCACGATCAATCAAGCTGATCAAGCTATCACAGAGAATGCAGAGATATGTGCGATATCGATAGGAAGAGTTACCTCGGATGATGATTCTGAACCACATGTCCTGGTATCTGAAGAACCCATTACGATTACCTCCGACACTAAGGAAGAAGAGATGGAGGAAGAGGAAGAGATAAAAGAAGATGAAACCACACCGCCACACCTTCCTGAGGCACACCCTCCAACCGCAGATGTCATGCAGATAAATTATACTCTAAGTTTTATCCCTCTGCCGGAAAGTGACTCAGAGGAACCATTGATTGACCACTCTCTAGATGACGAGTCTCGACTCAAGACACTTATACCTCCTCAAGGGATTCCAACCCTTGACTTATCCGATCCTCGAACCCATTTCGAGCTTGGAGGTACATCTGGAGCAAGTCAGGATTCTGATTCCCAGGACGAGAGAGATATTGAGGTGGACTCTTCTCAGCCGGTATCTCAGATCATCGATGAGTCTCAGCCACTTCCCGACGCTGTTGAGTTTCCAGACTCTCTAGAGACTAACATTTCAGAGATTGAGAGTGTGGAAGATAATGTCGTTTTCATTGATGTTCCGATCGATGCCTAACTCCAATCATTCCCCCTCCTACTCTCAGAAATATCAGAATCCCAATCATCTCTGATCCAGAAGAAATGCTTAATGCTATTGAAGAGCATGAGGAGGATTTCCGAACCCTAATAGCGATTATTAGAGACTCTATCATTGAGTACACACCGCGTCAAAGGGACATAATAGAGGATATTGAAACTGAATATGAGATTCTTTGCGCCACCAACTCCCGAAGTCCTCAACATCTAGTTAGCGGCATCAATGCCTTCGCCAATGATCTTGCAGGAGAATCACCAGACAATGATGATCCTTCTCCAGATGAGCTGGAATTCTATGAAGACCAAAAGATCATGTATGGCAGGGTATATCAAGCATTTATCAGGTTCGCATTTCCATATTCGCGCCAACAATTGGATTTTCTCCAATCTTTTAGACACCATATAGATTATGCCACTGGGAACCCTAAAGACGAGATAGATGTTCAGCTGATGAGTGATCTCAAAGGACTACAGGATTCCATGGCCGATAATGACCATATCGACGAGTCCTCACCACATTGGTTCTACATAAGTTGCACTATCGAGCTCCACGCCCACATAATCGTCTAGAAGCTGGAACATATAAGTTCAGACGAAAGATCACGAACCATTCCTTCCTCAGTTCCAGAAGGTTTGATGGTTAACACTGCAGATTTCGTTTCTGAAAGGCTTAAAGACATTTTCGGTTCTATCTTCTGGGAGCAGCCCCGACAGCTATTCCACGACGGGTTACGTGAGGTTTATAATAGGATGATTAACATCTTCCTAAAACCAGACCTCACGTACACTGACCATCCGAAGTAGCTGGTCCAAGGCATCTTTAGATCCATTGAAGCACTATCAATGTCACTCACGAAGACATCCACCTATGCTTCTTCGGATTCATGGATTCCTTACGGATGGACCGACCTAAGCGTGAGATGATCGAGCACGATGGAGCTTATCTTGAGAGTGCCCTTAACGTTGGATCTAGATGACAATTGACTACAATTGAAAGGCGGAATCAATCAATTGCACGTAATGCTAACAAACACAAACCAAAACAAATATATTTCAACAAAGTAAACTTGTATATCAGCTTGTTTAACGTATTGGGAACGATTACAGAAAGGTTTAGTCGACAAATGGTGCTAGGGTTTCGTCAACCCTAGCCTGAAACCCGTAGGTTTGTATTTATACTAAAAGTCAGCCGACATGCGTCACTTGTGTAAGTGTCGCATGTGGCCACCTTCATGCGTCACTTACCTAAGTGACGCTATGCGTCACTAAGGCAAGTGACGCCTAATCTAAAATGTAAGTGTCGCATATAACAGAAACCATATTTTCACTATACGACTAACGACACTTATTACAACTCGATAGACCAACTGACAGACAACCTAATATGCATTAACAAACTCCCCCGTGTCTTCAGCTTGGTCTTCAAAAATCTTTGAGTCTTTAACTATTTCCAGCCAGCAGGAAATACACCACCAGCGTGTACTCCATTGGCTATGCAGATATCGACAATCTTCTGAAATTTAATAGCTTCAGCTCTATCTTTCTCTTTGAACTGAATCTTGTTCTGATGTAGTCTTTTCATATCTTGTTCAGAAAGATTAATCAAACTCAAAGGGTCAAATACACAAAATCTATTTCTCTTCAGACCCCACATAGACCTCTTTTTAGGTTGAACAACATCCCATGCTGTTTTCTCTTCATTTTCCAAATCTGCATCTAAAGACTTCGAATCCGTAGCTGATTCTGATTTTGGAATAAACACAATCACAGCTTCACCAGTAATATCATCATATTCCCAGTGTAACAACCTATTCAAAAAGTCCAAAGGAATGATCTCTAAAGGTATCTTCTGTAAGCATTTTGCTGGTGGATAGATCATCCTTACAATCGGTTGTCGTGTAACCGGATCCAACTTCTTCTTAAACTTATATCTCATACCCAATGTCGGTTTAATCAGATTATACTTCTTGCTGTTAATTTCCCGACGAATAACCACTTGAAAGAAATCTGCTCGTGAATCTCGAGCACGATTGATCAAGGGTATCTGAGATAATCTTTGAAGCTCACATTTTGGAAAAGTACTTATTTTATAAAACTTTAAGTTGAAGTACTGAATACTATCACTCCTTTTAATCGTGAATACCGAATTATTCTCATCAAACTTCCAGCTTTTTATCAAACCCGTGTAATCAGTTCTGACTTTGTAAAATTTACACGTAACTGGTACCTCAACTATAGGTTTAAGCACTATGTCAGGCTTTATCATTGAAGATTGAGCTGTAGAAGCTGATTGCTCATTAGTTTCTGTCTCAGAATCATGACCTGATTCATCTTCTGAAGAATCCGATTCGATAATAGGAGCATCATCGTAACATTCATCACTTTGAAGCTGCTCCCCTTCAACATCAACTTCGTCATTTCCTTCAAAGAAATAATCCTCTGCCACTAGATCATTTATCACATCTTCCTCAGGTATTGGTGTATTTTCATTCATCATATTTTGCAGAAATGTAAGATCTACATACGAATAATCAACAACGATTGGTCTTGCCTGACCCTGAACCTCAACAAAGTAATCCAAAGAGATATTTTAATTAATTGCAGAAGGTTGTACATTTTCTGGTTCTGGGGGAGGCGTTACATTTGTTTCCAAGGCATGCTGACCTTCCTCCCCCGAAACAATAGTAACAGACTCCAACTCTAGCAACCTAGAATCTAACTCGGAGACCTGTAGCTTCAACGCATCCACCTGTGCAGCTTTAAGCTCTAACTCTTTGATTTGAGACGCCTGAGCTGCAATGATTGCCTGTTGATCATCAAAACGTTTCTGCAAAAGCTCCATCTGAGCCAAAATCATCTGTAGTGATGGCATGTCAGACGGTGGTGGTGGTTGTTCTCGCTGAGCGGTCGGTTCCTCGATAACCACTGAAGTCTGATGGCGTCTTCGGTGAGGTAAATCAGCATAAGAGGGTGAAGACCCAACATGACGTTTGCCCGGATTCCTCGGGACGTGGACCCTGCCAGCAGAAATCCGTCTCAATATACGCTTAAAGCGTCGAGGATCGACAAGCTGAATACCATCAAAAGCGGATTGTGGGGGCACGTCACCCTCAGAATCGGGTGGAGTGGGCCCACCATCATCAGAATCAGCCTCGACTTGGTCAACACGATCAATATCATCTAAGTCTTGAGCAATATCAGCATCAACCAAGTCGTCCTCGTTGACCGGAGGAATGACATCATCCTCAAAACCATCATCGATTGGTGCAACATAGTTCTCGTTGACTATGTGCCCAAAAAGCTCACGGTCTGCCAAAATTTGCTCACCCTTTGGCGCGAGCTTGCAGTCGTTGAATACTCTGAGAAGAATCGGTGTCGGCACCAGAAGGGATCGCTGATCTGGAGCTATGTCAAGATTCAAATCATTTAGCAATAACTGCACAAACCTTGGATACTGCAGCCATTTATCCTTACCAGCTCGGATATTCTCCACCATATTGCCGAAAATGTAACCGCTGAAGTTGTACGGCTTATTGTAGACGAGGGCCAACATGAGAGATAATGTGAGGTGGCTAGCGGCATCGTATCCCCCTTTCCTCGGAGATAAGCATACAATAACAATATGGCACAAGTACCGCCAGACCCGGCAGAGATACTGTTTTCGAAAATCCGATAGCTGGTTCGCTGGATAACCCATCCTCTGAAGTCCCCCATATATAAACGTGGTTGGGAACATGGTGGGCATCGTAGAGTTGTCAGCAAACTGGAGAACCCGTCTAATAGAATTCTCGGTGATCTCGATCTCTTCACCAAACATTGTTGAGACAATCCTTGGAACATCACCCTGAACCCGGATCACCGCATGATCATAAAACTCCTCAATTTGGTTCATATAAACCGGAGTCGATGCGGTAATAGCATAATGAATCCTGGAACGGCGAAGAAAATCAATCATCGGCCTGAAAGGCACCGAATTGGCATGCGTTGATTCCAAAAATGCCGTGATGTTGTGACGGGTGTTGGTGCGGCGATAATAGTTCTGTAGGTCAGCCATCTGTAAGCTAAAATACAAACAAAAATAACCGAAATCGTTATAGAGTTAGCCCGAACACAGATAGGTTTAAAAACGAAATTTGACTTTAGGCGTCACTTATGGTAAGTGACGCATGGCCACTACCGACACTTAGGAAGTGTCATATTATACAGTACTCAAAATTAAAATTGAAGTATAGCGTCACTTATGGTAAGTGACGCTATCAAGCGTCACTGATGTAAGTGACGTTTGTATTTTGTGAGTTAAAGTATATGACACTTAAGAAGTGACGGGTGAAGAACATGCAACATTTATCATAGTGACGGTATCCTAAGGCAGTCACTTAAGAAGTGATGGTGTAAGTGACGTATTGACATAGGCGTCACTTAGACAGTCACTTAAGGGAGTGACGCATTATGGGGCGTCACTAGGATGAGTGACGGTCTTAAATTCATGTATATGCGTCACTACAAGAATCACTTAAGAAGTGACGCAAGAATAAGCGTCACTTGTCGAGTGACGGTATGGGCGTTCAAAATTACCAAGAAGCGTCACTTGAGGTAAGTGACGCATGAAGTGACGCAACGATGAAGATCATCGTGTCACTGTTCATACCCAGATTTCAAAATTGGGGTTTTTAAAAATCGAAACAAACGGATTGTGCGCATGATAAAGACGAGTACTACACACTATTTATTACCATAAAACATGATCAAATCAAGCACTAATTCAACCGATTTCAAGTTTACCCAAAAACCCGTAACCCTAATTCAAAATTAAAGCATGAATATCGAACAAAAAAGGCTAAGATTAGTACCAAATAGGTCGTGTGAATGAGGGGAACAAAGATATAGCACCGGAATGCACGAACAAGCCGTAAAAACCACGAACAGATCGAAGAAAAACGCACAGAACAAGTGACGCAAAGATAGTAGAAGTGTCGGTATGTCAGAGCAAGTGACGCTATAGTAGTTTGAAAAGTGGTGAGGTTGAGTGTCGTGGGGAAGAGTATTTATACACAAACCCTAGTATGCGTCACTCAACCCGACACTTATAGCGTAGCTTTACCCGACACTTACTGCGTCACTAGAGTAAGTGACGCAATATCGAATGCGTCACTGGTAGCGTCACTTATGAAAGTGACGCGCAGTTCACTTTTTGTGAAAAAGTTGCAATTTTATCGTTTTTCGCGTTGTGATTTGGGTACTCAAATTTGAAAATGTAACTGTAACTTGGATAGTAACTAAAATCAAACTAACTTAGATAAAATAAAAACACATACAAGAATGTAAATTTACAACTAGAAAATTAACACCTTCTTTTTGGTGACGGAGTTGATATAGTCAGGTTAGGGATCATATCGGAATAACATGCATTTATTAGGAAAAGTAAGTGTTATTTCGATCATCAGTATATTTGTCCTCTTTAAATTTACTTGACATACTAAAAACACTTTTTATAAAAATTATATCAAAACGATTATTAGTATATTTGTCCACTTAAACATGTTACACTCACATCTAGGAGGTATTTTATGATTATTGGTATGTGCATTTCGCTGTGGTTCCCACCATAGATATACATCTTAACTTAAGACATAGACCATGTTTCCATTTACAGATAGAATATAAGAAAATCAATTTTAAGAATCAAGTCAGCGGTGACAGGTCTGTACTTACGTACAACAGAGCGACATAGCTTGATTCAGGTTTAAGCAAAACTAGACTTGGTCAAACCATTTTGGCGACCTTGTAAGGTATCTTATATTTAAAGACTTTTCAAGTACTTTGACTTGTGTTTGCTTAATTTTAAAGTATATATTAACAGAAGCCAGGTCTATACTTATGTATAACAGAGGAAACTGTCAATATATACCCCCAAATGATATCAAATAAACATCTTTCATGAAAGCATGTCTAGGATAAGTAAGAAATTAAGACTTTTGTCATACATCTAATGATAGTGTACCACTTGAAATAGACAATTAAAGATTAAGCTTCTTAAGACTTCTCAAAGAGTTTTGCATAACCTGCCTACTAATATATCGTATGATGAAGACAATGTTTATAAAAACTATTTTCAATACGTCAGATAAATCTACTGATGCATCCAAGATAAACCTTACATTTCCATTTTTATGCATGTCACCCGATGTACTATCATATCCCAAGTTGTTTACAGACTCAACTTCAACGTCTATTTTTAAAATGTAGCAACCTTGCATTTCTTTAATACTAGAAAGTATAAAGAGTGGCAGTTGCGTTTTTTTTTTTTTTTTTTTTTTTAAATACACAAAAATAAATAATGTTCCAAGTTACAAATTACCTTTTAGCAATAAAGAATCTTAAACCAATCATGCTGATTAGTTCGTCAAATCGAGTACGCGTAAAGGCTTTAGTGAAAAGCTCGGCATTCTGCTTTAAGGTGTCTATTTGGACTAGGTCTATCAGGTGTTTTTCATAGCAATCCCGTATAAAGTGGAACCTAAGTTCAATGTGTTTAGTCTTAAAGTGCTGTACGGGATTGCGTGTGATAGATATAGCAGCAGTATTATCTATGTGAATAGGAGTCATAGAAAGAAGTAACCCATAATCACGCAGTTGATGCTGTATCCATAGAACCTGAGAGCAGCAACTCGCAGCAGCAACGTACTCAGCTTCTGCAGTGGAAAGAGAAACTGTAGTCTATTTCTTGCACTGCCACGATACCATTCGAGTTCCTAGGAATTGGCATCCACCAGTGGTTGACTTCTTGTCTATGCTGCAGCCGCCATGATCTGAATCTGAATAGGCAGAAAGAGCGAAGGATTTCTCATTTGAATACCATAGACCAAGATTGGGTCTATGTTTGAGATAACCAAAGATTCGCTTTACTGCCCTCATATGAGACACCTTTAGTTTGGCTTGAAAGCGAGAGCATACGGATACCGCAAACACAATATCCGGTCGAGAAGCAGTCAAGTACATCAAAGAACCTATCATTGATCGATAGTCCTTTTCTATGCAATCTTCTTCATCGTCAGCGAGTCTGAGATTGTGATTAAGCTCGATGGGAGTCCCATAGGTTTTACAATTGAACAGATCATATCGAGTCAACATGTCTTTGACATACTTTGACTGATGAATATAAATACCTTTTGGAGACTGCTCAACTTGTACACCTAAAAAGAATTTGAGCTCCCCCATCGCACTCATCTCAAACTCAGATTTCATGATCTCCTCAAAGTGCTTGCACATCGCTTCATTTGTAGAGCCAAAAATAATGTCGTCCACATACACCTGCACGAGTAGCATATCCTCTCGATCTCCAGTCCGTTCTTTGCGGATGAACAGAGTACTGTCGATATTCCCACGAACAAATCCATGCTTAACTAAATGGGTAGTAAGCCTCTCATACCATAATCGCGGGGCTTGATGAAGACCATATAACGCCTTGTTTAACTTGCAGACGTATTCTGGATGCTCAGGGTCTTCAAAGCCAGGAGGTTGTTTCACGTAGACATCAGTGTCCACTTTTCCATATAAAAATGCGCTCTTAACATCGAGTTGGTGAACACGAAACTCTTTGTACGGCGCAAATGCAAGGAAGATCCGAATGGACTCAAGTCTTGCCACAGGAGCGAAGACTTCATCATAATCCAAGCCCTCGATCTGACTGAATCCTTGAACGACCAATCGAGCTTTATTCCGAATTACAATACCCCTATCATCCATCTTATTGCGAAACACCCATCAAGTGCCAGTTAAATGAGCACCTTTGGGTAATGGAACTATATCCCACACGTGCAGCTTGATGAACTGCTGCAACTCTTCTTGCATAGCCTCGACCCAAGATGGATCTTTTAAGGCCTCATCAACCTTCTTCGGTTCAATTTGGGATATATGACAGGAATTAATCCGGGCAACCAAATTTAACATTTCTTGATTCGGATTTTGCTGCACTTGGTGCCTTGTTTGAACAGCAGCATTAGGATCACCGATAATATTATTGATGGGGTGATCCCTGTGTACACGTGTAACTGGGATTCGATCGGGTGCAAGTACTAACTCCAAATTATTCATGTCCCCTTCAGTGACGGGAACAGTGTTAGCCGCAGGAGCAGTAGGACTTTCAGGTTGCACATGAGGTTCCGTATCATCTTCATTAGAGAAAAGGTGAGAATGGACCATTTCTTCTTCTTCCTTGTCTTCCTCTAAAGGTGGCATGTTGGGATCATCTGGATGTTCTGTTGCATTAGTCGTTCCTGAAGTCGAAGGAACATCCGAAAGTGGAACAGTAGACGATGGTGTGGATGTAGTAGGTAGTGGTGTTGGAGTAGGTGTTGGAGGTGATGGAGTGGGTGTTAGTGTAGGTGGAGATGCCGGTTTTAAAGTAGAAGTGTCTTGACACAAACTTATACCATGAAGCAAAGTAACTATCTCATCCTCGTCATCATGTCCTTCGGGTATGTCGAACGAATTGAACACGTCCTTGTAATTAAATAACCATTCAGGACCCGTTCCTTGAGGAGGATCCGTGTATCGCAAGCATTTCACCTCAAAGTGCTCTTCCACCTGGTGAGTTGATTTGATGCAGACTCGTTTATTCGGAGAGTTGACTGAATATCCAAGGAAGATTCCTTCAACGGCTTTAGCTCCAAACTTCGAGACCTTATCTTTGGAGACCATAATCAAACACGGACACCCGAAAGGTTCCAGAAACTGCAAAGTGGGCTTACGGTTGTTGAAGAGTTCATAACATGTCTTATTCTTCTTCTTAACCGTGAGCACGCGGTTCAAAACATAGCAAGCAGTAGTTACTGATTCTGCCCAAAAGATTATAGGAAGCTTAGAATCGGCCAGCATAGTCTGAGCTATCTCGATAATAGTCCTATTTTTACGCTCAGCAACTCCATTCCGTTGAGGAGTTCGAGGGGCACTGAACTGATGGTCAATGCCTTTCGTGGCACAGTATAACTCAAGAGTAGAGTTCTTGAATTCAGTCCCGTTGTCACTACGCAGTCTTTTCACCTTTAAGTTGCATAAGTTTGCCAACTTATCTAACAGATACACCAGAATGTCTGGTGTTTCACTCTTCGCACCCAGAAAGTACACCCATGAAAATCTCGAGTAGTCGTCGGTGACTACTAAGCAATAAGATCTTCCACCGATGCTCTTGGTAGAAATAGGACCAAATAGGTCCATATGCAGTAACTCCAATGGTGCCGCAATGGAATTCACTAATTTTGGCTTGTGGGGTTTCTTATGAAGTTCCCCTTTATGGCAGGCGACGCAGTCATCTTTTAGCACGAATGACTGTTTAGGGACTCCATTTACCAAGTCATTGTTTATCAAGAAGTTCATCTTACGAAAATGGATGTGTCTCATTCGTCGATGCCACAATAGTGATTCCTTTTCTGAAGCCTTCGAAAGGAGACATGTATGCTCATCTTTAGTCTCCACGGTTCGCATATTCATAACGTAGGTGTCGTTTCTCCGTGGCGCCCTTAAAAGCACCCATTCCTCTGGGATAACGAAACCCGGCTTCAAGATCACACATTCCGTCTTTGTGAACGCTGTTGTATAGTCCTTATCACATACTTGTGAAACGCTCAACAAGTTGTGGGTCAGTTGAGCCACATAGTTCACATTCTCGAAGCTAACTTTCCCGTTAGTTAGCGTTCCTCTACCCGAAATGGTTCCCCCTGTATCTCCAGCAAATGCAGCGTGTCCTCCAGAATGTGGTTTAACATCCGTCAAAAGGGACACATCACCCGTCATGTGTCGCGAACAACCACTGTCCATAAACCATTCACTGTCTTTAACGCGTTCTGACTGCTGCAACACATAAAATAGGAGATTAGTGAGAAACGGTGACCCAAGCCTTTACAGACTTAGGTCGACCACAGTCATCAACAATAATCACATCAGATAAGACTTTATTTTTAAACAAATCAGATTTTGTATCTGATGTGTTATTATTGATGACACTAGAGTCCGCAATAGACTCTTTTCTTTTCCAAACCTTGGATGGTTCGGAATTTGGCTTTGTAGTAATGTCAGGTTCTTGTTTTGGCAAAGGTTTTTGCCCAACATTACTCGTTTTTACAGCAGGTTTGGGAGAGACAGAGTAACGCCTAGGAGGAGATCTTGAAAATGAATTTCGGAAAACAGATGTCCTAGGCATTTCTCTCCCGTAGTTCTGATGAGACAATTTGGGACATTCACGAATTAGATGTCCTTGTCTCTTGCAGTAAAAGCATGTTCTAGTCTCAACAGCTGGTTGAGGCTAAGGATTTACCACCGGAGTAGAAGAAACGTTTCTAGAACATGCACATTTCGTGCACGTCTTAGAAGTTTCCTGTTTAGATTGAGAGGTTGAAGTAGAAGGTTTATGTTGCAAAATCTTTACAGGTGACTGTAAAGTTTGAGATTTTGATTTTAAAACCTTATTCTTTTCTTTGTTAGGTTGAACTTTAATTTTAGGTTCAACCTTTAACACTTTTTCAGCTGTTACTTCAACATTCCTTTTAAACTCAGGATACTCCTCATCGGTAATATCCTCAATCTCAACAATCTCCTCATTACTAACTGGAGATTCACATTCCGATTTAACAAACTGAGGTGAAGGATACTCTGTCCGTTTAGTTTTCTCCTTCGCCTGTTTGTTAACCTTATTAACCTTAGATTTGACCCCGTATAACAATGCATAGTCAACCGGAATCTCTTCGGTGCCTTCCTTAACAGGCATAGGACAGTATTCAGTAGGAGGCGGGACTACATTATAACCTAGTCCCATCTTTGTTTTGTGATCTGTCCTTTGCTTGTTAAGAATTTCATTAAAGGCAACAGTAGACGAGGAGGAACCTAGAATCTTACTTTTATATTTGTCATATTCATCTTTAAGATCAGAATGTTCCTTTTTCAAACGGTCTATTTCAGCAAGATAACTATCAATAGCATCCTGTTGACTAAAAACTTTAGACTTATACCTAAGCGTGTCCTGTTGATAAGCCTCTATTTTCTTATCATACAGTTGTTCATTTGCTTTTAGGTATCTGTTTGATTCACTAAGTTTTTCGACCTTTTTCCTTAAATCTACGTTGTCTACTTGAAAGCACCTTAATGATTCAGTTAACTTAATGCATGAGATACAGTTCAAAGGTTCTTCAGGTTCATTGCGTACCTCATTTGAAATGTGAGCCATGAGACACTGCTGATAATTCTCAGCATACATACTTCAATCTGTGTTGGTTGGCTCAAAAATGACAAGTGCGTCAGCTGTTGCTTACTTCACTTGATCCTTCTCAGAAGTTCTGGGAGCATCAGGCTTTGTGAAACCTGACGGAGGAACCTTTGGCTTCTCACACTCTCTTGCAAAGTGTCCTAGATTTTGACAATTGTAACAGCGCACTTTGCTTTTATCAAAACCGAAACTGGTTTTGCCATCTCCCTCCAAACTCTTGCGACCAGTTCGTTGCAATAATTTCTGAACACGCCTTGATATCATGGCAATGTTCCAGTTCAAGTCCATCTGCTCAAGATCATCATCATCAAGTTGATCATAATCCTCTTTGGCCAGTTCCAAAGTAGCATTTGGTTGTGAAACCAAATCCTTATAAGAGCTTAGAAAGGCTGTATAGATAGCAGCCTGCTCTTGAATAGCAGGAGAGACAGAAACCTGCTGTTGTGACCCCTGTGAGGGTCCAGAAGCATATACTGGATGAGGAGCACCAGTAGAATACAATGGGGCTTGAAGTGGAGAGCTCGTAGAAGAAACAAAAGCCATTCCACCATAAGTCTTGCCGGTGCTGACTTTTCCTCCATATAAGGACGGGTCTTGAACAAAACCACTCGACTTGCATTCTCTCTTCTTCATCTCCATCGCATGAGCTTGAAGAATACCAATTAGCTCATCCAAATTCATGGTAGCTAATTCTTGACTTTTCTTGAGAAGCTGTACTTTAACATCCTAAGAACTAGACAAGACATCCAGCAGCTTCTTATTCACTTCAAGTAGAGGAAAATGATAACCTCCCTCCGTCAACTCACTCACTAACTGTGAGTATCTAGTAAAAACTCCTGAAGCTGTTTCATTTGGCAAAGAATCAAACAGATCATACTGCTTCTTGATTAGTTCTAACTTAGCTTCTTTATACCTTTGATTTCCACCACATCTTGTTTCGATAGCTTTCCAAAGTTCATATGTGGTTTCATGTGATTTGAACAGTCTTAACACGTCTTTGGTTAGGCACATACAAATAGCCGCATGTGCCTTTTTCTCAATATCATAGTCTTTCTTTTCCTCTGGAGTCATGGACCTGTAGACCTTGACCGGAGCAATACCAGGGAAGATTCCTTCGGCTAAGGGAGCTACATATCTTTCCTTGAGTGGACCTCATAGCTCTGGACAGTGGAAGTTTATGTACTGTTCAAATCGATCACGCCAATATGCGTAATCCATATCAGCCAAAAACAGAGGAGGTTTATTATTAGAACCAACATCGTGATTCTGTTTTAACATATCCCTGATTCCTCTAATATCTTCTTTATCAGCAACAGCAGCCATTGAAGATATACCTGAAATTTTACTCAAAAACAAAAACTCGAAAACTTATTAGTACCGAAGGCGTCACTTAGTAAGTGACGCACTCAAGTGTCGCAACGACTAGCGACACTTGGTAAGTGACGCTATCGAGTGACGGATGAAGTGACTGATGACACTGTGAGTAAGTGTCGATCAATCAGGCAAGTGACGCACTCAAGTGTCGTACTTGAGTGACGTACTAAAACAAGTAGGCGTCACTAGTAAAAGTGACGCAATAAATCAAAAGGCGTCACTAAAGGAAGTGACGCAATAAATCAAACAGGCGTCACTAACAGAAGTGACGCTTGATACACAAGTGACGTGCAGCAGTGACGCACGTAAGTGACGGTGGATTGGAGTGAACGGCACTTAAGTTAAGTGTCGTATAAACCTCAAATGACGCTTCAAGTGACGCGTTCAAGTGACGGTTAAAACCCTAATTTGGGATTAGGTAGTGCCGCTGTAAGTGACGCGCCCAAGTGACGGATCGAGTGTCGCAAAACGGCTGCAAAGTCCCAAAACCCTAAAAAAACTCGAACTTTCGTAAACCTAACGAAAATTCCTTGAACCCTAATGGACGAAACCTGTAAATGATGAAGAATATCGACTGTATTTCACCTTAGCAACCCAAAATCCGTATGTAATCTTGATTCTTGATTTAAACAAAACCGAAATGAACCCAAAACGACTTCTAAACGTCAATATTATCACCTAAAGGCTCTGATACCAGTTGAGAGTGCCCTTAACGTTGGATCTAGATGACAATTGACTACAATTGAAAGGCGGAATCAATCAATTGCACGTAATGCTAACAAACACAAACCGAAACAAATATATTTCAACAAAGTAAACTTGTATATCAGCTTGTTTAACGTATTGGGAACGATTACAGAGAGGTTTAGTCGACAAATGGTGCTAGGGTTTCGTCAACCCTAGCCTGAAACCCATAGGTTTGTATTTATACTAAAAGTCAGCCGACATGCGTCACTTGTGTAAGTGTCGCATGTGGCCGCCTTCATGTGTCACTTACCTAAGTGACGTTATGCGTCACTAAGGCAAGTGACGCGTAATCTAAAACGTAAGTGTCGCATATAACAAAATCCATATTTTCACTATACGACTAACGAAACTTATTACAACTCGATAGACCAACTGACAGACAACCTAATATGCATTAACATATCTTGTAAACCCTGATGGACCAATCTCCAAGGCAGTTCACGATGCTACATGGGACCTTCTATACTTGCAAAGGACTGCTGAGGAGCATTTCAGTAGCTATCCTCTCCATGTGACCAGAATCCCGAACATCACAGAAGTCATCGCACGTCACTTCAAGAGATTCTACCCACAAAACCCCAGGGCACCACCATTCACCATCTCTAGCCCTGGTGGATCCTCTTCTTGCTGATCCAAGAGGAAAAGTCGATCCCTTGACTCAAAATAGAAGCGCTTCTCGGGAGGCAACCTGTGCAATAAAGTATCCTTAGTATTAGTAGTATTAGTTTTTAAATTCCAAGAAGTGATTTTTCTCTGACCATCTTTCACACTTGGATATACAAATGCTTTCAAAACACCACTTCAGCTTTTACCGCCTAATCCAGAAAATAGGAAACATTTTCTAAAAATGTCAAGCCATGTGTTTCGAGCATTTGAGGTACTTGCGTGCTACTTTCACGCATTATGCTCGAACTCGTTTAAAAACACATGACTTAAAATTGTTTTTTTATCAAACATCTTTCGCTTTCTCGGATTAAGGCGCTCTTTTGATAAAAAGCTGCAATAAGAAGTCGGTGAAAAGTATATCCAACGTGTTCACACTTACGAGATATCTTCAAAAGAGAGTGAAAGAATTTATAAGAATGAAGAATAAAGCCGCTATTTATAAGCTTCGCCTGCTAAAAACTGAATGAGCTTCTTGGAGCTGACGCTAAAGAAGATTCATGGCAAGATCTTCTTTCAGAGTTAGCATATCTTCAGAATTTCAACCTTCCACCTTCACTTCGGTAGGGGAGTTTTCTCGTTCTTATTCTTGTTTTGATATGATCTTTAGTTTTAATTTCTCATAAAAGTAGTCTACCATATCCTACGCTTATCACTAAGTGTGGGATTTCAGCCCAATCTGTAACACCCGCCAAATTAGGACTAGTGATTAGTGCCTAATCAACTGTTAATACATGTAATTAGTTCTGTGTTAGGCTAATTAATGTATCGGATTTTATATTGATGAACATATACAATTTTGCGATTTGATTAAATCGTACGCAATTTAAATCGAATGTAATTCGATTCAATTTTATACGGACGTTGGTGAACAAAATTATTAAATAAGATAACATTATTTAATAACGCTATTATATCTAAAATAGTATTTTGATGATAATTCATACATGTTTCGTATCGTACAATTAAAAGCCTACGCGAGTAGAATGTTAAACGTGCAAACAATGTTAAGTTATACTTTATAAGTCAATTATTAAAGTAATTGGTGAAATATTTTAAGTAAAAATATTGGGTAATTATTCGTGCCTTAAAACGGGTGTATAACGCGCGAAATAATTATTTAAACGGTTAAACGATCGGGAAAACGAACACCGCACGAAACGCAAACGCGAGGAACAAGTTTGGGACACACCCACATGGGGTGGGCCCCACGAAAAATCTGCCAAAAGGGGGTGAGGTCACTACCTCCCCACCCCATTTTCACTTTACCTTTCTCTCTCGCTTCCTCTCTTTTCTCTCTAAAACAACAAACACCCCCCATCACTCCATCAACTTAATTCTCTAAATAACGCCACAAGACGACCTCCAATCTCGAAGCTCGTCTGGAAGAAAATAACCACGAAGCAACGATCTACGTTTCCTTCTTTTCGGAATTTCATTTCGACAAATTGTAAGTTTCCGACAAATCCCGAAACCTTTAGATTTTCGAGTATTTTTAGCAAGTAGTTGTTTATATAAGCTTAGAATGTCCTGATAAGGGTTGGGTAAAAGAATCAGGCCAAGATATGGCCGGAAAACTCGTTTTGGCTCAAAAATCCGTAAAACAGTCGTAAGTGTCGCAAAGACGACCAGTATTGCGTCACTTCATGCGTCACTTAAGTGACGCATGAAACCCTAATTTTGCCTAAGTGCCGCATAAAGCCCTTTTTCCCGATACTTCAACCGTCACTTGCTTAGTGACGCCTAGGACCCTTACCGTCACTAATAACCTGACACTGCTTTAGTGACGCCCAAGTATGCGTCACTCCTATAAGTGACGCCTAACCGACACTTACACCCGTCACTTACCTTAGTGACGCCCTACCATGCGTCACTTCCCTTAAGTGACGCACATGCTCAGATTTATTATTTTTTTAGCGACACTTCCTAAGTGACGCCCAAGCCACCCAGTGACGCTTCACTATGCGTCACTTCCATAAGTGACGCCATAAGTGACGCCTAGCCCCTAAGTGACGCTATAAGTGACGCATAAACAGAAGGTTTTAAACAAATTTTACACTAAGTTTTGAGACCCAAATTTGACACCCCATTTCACACAAATTCAAGTCCATTTAACACTTTGTGCGTTTTTCACACAAATTCGACCCCAGCCAGGGGCTCTGCCCCTTGGACCCCGCCAGGGGCTGCCGCCCCTTGGACCCCGCTACCAGGGGCGCTGCCCCCGGACCCCCGTCATTAACGGGCTTCGCCCTTACCCTAGGTTCACGAGTAACGGTGTTACATCTAAACTTTCACACAAAGTGTTAAACTTGTATAACATCAAACACGAATGCGACATGACTTCTAAAACACTTTGGAACACGTTTTTCAAGAATAATGATAATGATATTATTACCAACAATCACCAACGGGCCGTACACATTTTCAAACACTTAAATAATCAACCAAATTGTAATCATTTGGACATTCTAGTTGGACAAACAACTACAAGGTAGTCTTATTAGATGCCTTCACATGTTTATAACCATCGCGTGTTGTGGACACCCTCAGGTTACAAGTCTTTGGACTTCGATTATTGGCTAATCAATCTCAGTTTATTAAGATAAACTCTCCAGGCTCAGGTGAGTCTCATGGCCCCTCTTTTTACTGTTTTACTAGGGGTGTGATACATTGCTCTATTTTTAATACATGAACGCGAGTACATATTTCAATATACTACATGAGTTGTTTTCAACTAATCAAACCAAAGTCCTCCGTCAGTATAGTCTGGTAATACGAAAGTAGCGTGAATATTAGTATATGGTACCATATAGGATTGACCCTCCTCGTCCGGGTTAGCAAGCACTAACCGGGTAAACGGACGTACTAATATTTGGGAAGACGAGTGTAGATTAGGCACTCGTGGAGGCACCTCGCTCGGAATTCTCTATATGGGACCCGAACCTCGAGTTAAGCTCAAACTATGCGCTCATGGTTGTATACATTATCTATAACTTTATTTGCTGGATGCAAATCAATACTTAAATCTTGCGGTTCATAGAATAATATTTGATACTCAAACCTGTGAGCTCACCAGCGTTAGCTGACCCATTTTAGCATGTATCACAGGTACTCAGCAGTAGATTTGGACTGCCCATCAGGATGCATCTTAGCTCGAGTCTTCATGCAAACTTCAGAGATTTCATTACATTATTAGATTTTGTATAACTAACTATGTACTTAAATCTCTCATATTACGATCACGAGCTATGTATGAGTTCAAACTGTTGTAAACCTTTTAATATTAATATATTTTGTTAAAACGACGCATATAGAGTCGTTTACTATATATCTGTGTGCTTTGATATTTGATTAGTAACACCCAAAGTATGCTTCCGCGAATCATTAAATTTGGGGGTGTTACACAATCAAACACTTGAGAAACATTTTTCAATATGTTCAAACTCCAAGTGTGGGATTTAACTCAAATCCCAACTCACGAGAACATTAGGGACAATGTTCCTCTAAGTGTGGGATATCGGTACAGAATACCTTAGGTTAGATGCTTGTTAGATTCTTGTTTTCCAAAAGCAAACTCGGAAAATGTTCCTCAATTTATTAAAAACTCACTTTTGCTTAAAATTTTTCAAATTTTTTTGAATTAAAACATCTTGAGATGAAGCATTTTCATATTTGAGTAAGGTATTTTGGAATATAAGAGTAAATAAGTTAGGAATTTCTTAAGCCTAAAATAATAATCTAAGAGGGGCATCGCATGGCTAGGTACAAACAAACTCAAAAACTTGCAGTGAGGTATCTTGAGCCTATCATAAGCATTCATCTTTAATACTTCACTATTCGTTTATTTAAGTGTGCCGATGCATGCATCTGGAATTAGAACTTGCTCCTGGTATGCACTTCGAGACCACATTGGTAGAGTACCGTACGCGGTATAGGTGCAGTTAGATGACCTTGACATTCCTTAGGATTTACCTCCTTTTTCATATCTTTTCAAACCCAAAACCCTTCCAACACTCATCTTTAGTGTTGATGATCTGCCTAGAAAACCCTGTTGAGCCTTAGCATATTCGTTTCTTTCAAAACCCTTAATTTTAACCTACTCATTCCTATACCCACCGAAATCTTATCTTAGAAATTTTAAACTTATGGAAAATGATATTTAGATATCCGTTTGCTTTCACTCCAAATCACAAATACTGGTATTTACTCAAAACCTCTCGTGTGCGTTCTCTTGATAAAAATCAAAAAGTTGAGAGTATATGGTGCGAAAAATTGGCACCAAGTAAATGCAAAATCATCAAAAGGATGAAAAATATGAAAAAAGAAAGGATTTCAAAAAGGGTAAAAGAAAGAAACAAAATAAAACACTTAGAAAAGCCCAAATATAGAAAAAAGAAGAAAAGAAAAGAAAAATAGAATAAAGCTAAGTGCTTCAAACCTTTCAAAAACTCCTATTCCCAAAAAGTGATAAATTCCTCCGTGTGTTTTCAAAAAGATAGAAGTCAAAATAGCTATCTTCTTCCCTTACCATTATCCGTTTCCGTTTTCATTAAAAAGGTTGTCTAAATAATGTTTTTCAAAAGTTTAAAGGTCCTAAGATAAGCAAAACCCTTTTCAAACCACAAATTCCCACTTATCCATACCACTTAAAACCTTCACCAACCATTAAAACCCATTTTTGAATGTCCTGGGATAACTAGCACCGTCCTCACTTAAGTGGTGGAGATCTGATTCTCGAGCAAGACTATGACGATGGATGTTGCATGACTGGTTTATGAGCGATAGATTGATAGTAAACCCGAAACACTTCTGAGTGAATTGAGTGACCACCTGGTGAGATCGCCTAGTCATGTATATTCCAAGATCTCGAGAATTGAAAGCATGCCTAAGAGAATCATTTTGTGCTTCTGAAACGAATACCTTATTCTCTCTTACTTTTCAGGATATGTTGCTTATATGTGAAAGTGGTTGTTCTTAATATGTTTTGATTCTCTCAAAAACCGAGCTTTCAAAATATTTTCATATAAAAGCATTGAGGACAAGCAAAATCTAAGTGTGGGATATTTGATGACACGCAAAAAGTCATGTTTTTGTATGTCATTATCTCACCTTTTTAGCACAAATATTGATGAAAACATTTGAAATATATAAATATCTATCACATTTCATCATGATGCCTAAAATATAGACGATGTTTCAAGAATCGGCAAAAACAACCTAAAAATGAGCTAAACAGAGCATAAACGATCAATGAATCTTCCGTTCACTCATTTCATTGCTTCTTGATCTACACTCCGAGTTATGACCTCTAACTTATGTCATTTTCTTTGTTAGGAAATTATGAACGCGTGGACGCAAGAATCGCTCAAAACGGATAAACGGCGAAGAAGATACGACCGAGCGAAGAAACGAAGAACCGAAGGGCCAGGATACGGCTGACCAGAGCCGTATACGGCTGACCACAGCCGTATATGGCTGGGCATAGGCTGTATACAGCCTGTGTAGACCGTATACGGTCTGTGTCGAGCCGTATACGGCCTGGGACAGCCATATACGGTCCGGGATAGCCGTATTGGTGCATTTGGGCGATAAAAATCAGATTTTTATACGGTTGTGCGATACGCTTGTGCATTTGAGGTTCAGGATACGGTTGTGAGTTGCCTATAAATACTAAGCTCAAGTTCTCATTTGAAGACACATCCAAGACGATTCAACACACTTACACTTTCTCTCACTACTCTCTCTCTAGATTAGGTTATAATTAGTAGTTAGATTAGTGGCTAGTTTGTCTCGGTTAATATCGCGCTAATAGAAGGGCAATATTATACTATCGTTTGGCGCATACTAGGAGTTCTGCTCGTGTAACGTTCAAGTTGTATTTCAGCTACGCTCTTATTATGGTTATATCTATCTATATCTATCTATTATGAAGATTGTTATTGCTGTTAACATGCTAGATTTAGGATTGAGTACCATGATTTGAGAGTAGTGATATTGTGTGTTTGCTATGACGTAGTTAGTCGTAATTGATTGGAATGATGTTATGAAAACTTAGTGCTTTGATTTACTTTCTATCTATGATTTTTGATGCGTTTGAAAGTGTCATGTTTTATTATTTATAACTGAAAATACCTTATTAATACTATCACACAACCGGACAAGAATACCCGTTCGGAATAGTATAGCTATGGTAAGTCCAGGTCGAACACATGAACACAGGAACGATGTTATTCAGTTAAATTGGAATTATTAATAAAGCAGTAAAATAGGGGTTACATTTTAGTTCCGTACGAACGTTCAATATGAACTAACTCACTAAACCAACAACATAAAACAAGATAAGAGGAATAGATAAACAATCGGAGATAGACATGTAATTGGTTAGAGTCTTCCACTCATATTCATATTATCCAGTTCATGTGCTTTAATTGTCTAATTGTGATTTCTTTTATATTAACTTAGATACTAATCAAAGAGTCCATGTTAAATATATATTAGCCAACGTTCCGGGTCCAACTAATATCTACAACCTAGGGTCCCATATTAAACATCGATCCGACATCGCAAGAATGTTGCTTTATTGCGTACTTTTTCCTAGATTGTGCATTAAGTATTCACGACTTATTACGATTAATCTTCACGGTATGACTCAACAATTCCAACTAATATTCTCTTATTAGCTCATTCATTTTAGATTAATTAATTACTATGCTCTTAACCTATCAAACTCAATATATTTAGCAATGATCATAAACCTAAATTCATAATCATCAATCATCAATAGTATCAAAGGAACTCAATCTCAATAATCCTATTGACCACGTTAAGTAGCAATTAATTATCACCAATAAACAAGGTTCTACAGACAACGTAACGATCTTCAGTCAATTGATTCAAAACACAATTATAACTTTCAAACATTCATAATCAAAGATTATTAAACTAAAGAATTAACAATAACTCTAATCCATGATTCAATTATACAAAATCAGATTCATATCTCAAAACAAAACACATAGACATATTTAGAATTGAAATCGGAAGATGATACGCAAACCGAATCATGAACCAAATGAAGTAGAATCAATAGGATGATCCTAGCCTTTTCCGCCTCCAAACCGCCATCGATTTGCTCCCAAAATGGGAGAAAACCCTCTGGTTGTCAGCTGCTTAGAAGTGGTTTAGGGTTATAAAATTTATGGTTAAAAATGAGGCTAAATAAGGTTTTAAGGGTTTTCTGCCGAATTGATCCATACGCCGTATGGATATTCCATACGCGGTATGGATGTAAAAATCCCAGCAGGCTCGACCCGCATTCTGACAGCCCAGCTCATTTGATCCATACGCCGTATGGATGATTCATATGCCGTATTGATTAAATTTCCATATTTTTTCCCTTTTTCTTCATTTAATCTTCCGGCTTTGACAAATTGATCATCTTTTACTCCGATCCAATCTTCTCTTGTCCAATGCTTTATTCTTTTAGCAACTTTTCTTCGCAATAAGCTTGTTTTTTGTTTCTTTTCGATCTAAGCTCCAAATAAACTCCTAAATGCAAATATGAACTAAAAAAGTATCTTATTCACATAAAATGCATAAGAAATCTACTGAACAAATGGGTAATTAGTACTATAATATAGTACATTTTGGCATGTATCAAACATCCCCCACTTGAATTCTACTTTTCCTCAAGTAGACTATCGATTTAAAACTTATAAACGACAAAATTTAGTAGGCAGACAATGGTGCATTGAGACTTACTTACAAGCTAGCATTTCGCAAACCAAATTTTTAGCTTAAAAATAATTCAACATTAAGATTCAGCTATCAAGAAACTCTTTTAGGAAACCCAATTTTCTCATGCATTATTATTATGTATACAAGATGGCTCACAATGATTACCGATATTGTTGTCCACCTAAATAATCTATACTTAGTTAATTGAGCCTGACTTATCATTATTCTAAAAGCTTTACCCTTGATTTACAATAGCAAAATACCCTCATACTTATAACTTGCTAATATTACACATATTATGTATATCCATTTAAAATAATCATTTTTCAAGTCAAGACATTGGTGACAGGTCTGTGCCTCAACTCAACAGAGCGACATAACTTGACTTTGGTTTAGCATAATAACGTTTTAGTCAAACCATTGGTGGTAGGTCTGTACCTCAGTACAACAAAGCAACATAATTTGACTACATTTTTAAATCATAAGTTCTTTTAAACTCTTTTTGCTCTTTTTCATTAAATATACTGGCGGAGACCAGGTCTGTACTTACGTACAACAGAGGAAACAACACCCAGTAAATCCCCAAATGATATTAATTGAATTCTAAAATTATGGCATATCGCACGCTATCATATATAAGAATTAAGACTAAAGTCATAAATTGCTAAAATTCCTCTCGGAATATCGCATACTTCTTACATTAATTTTATTAATAGCTCAACAACTTATACATAGATTTCCTATCGATACATCACATGATGAACTATCTAATATTTTAAAACTTAAGTTCATATTATCCTTTGAATTTCACGTATTTGTTACAAGATTTTCTAAATTTAAAGAGAATACATTTTTAAAAGATAAGTTTGGGTTGAAAAAAATGACTAACATAGAATGCCTTACACCTTTAGTCTACCAATATTTATCGATTTATAACTCAGGACAATCAAACTTCTTTTCCCCCATCCCCCACTTAAAATAAAGGAATGTCCTCATTGAAAAACAAGGAATCGTAAAATAGGGAATAGAAAAGAAGTAAACAGAAAACTCCTCTGATCTTGAAGAAAAATGCTTTCTTAATCGGATTATGAAAATATACAACAACACACTTCCGTAGGCATCACGATTGCATTTAGCGTTTGCAATAAACCTTTAGACCCCTCGGTATCCCGAGTGGACGAGTTATAGTCTCGTGATGTAACTCCCTCAAATTTCAGGTTGCGAAAGCGGTCGGGTCGGGTGTTACCAAATTAAATATCACAAGCACAACGGTATATAATGAACGACTCTAAATGAGACGTTTGAGAATAGTTATACATTACCAAAATAAAAGTGTATACAAGTTGTGAGTTCGCAAAATAATGCAATACAAAATTTTAATACAAAAGTTATGCAGAGAAATCCAGATGTTTGAAAATATGAGACTCGAGCTAGCATATCTTGTAGCTATCCTAATCCTGCTGGGCACCTGAGAACACATGCTAAAACGAGTCAGCTATAAAGCTGGTGAGTTCATAGGATTGTTAGTTGAAAACATAAAGTATAAACCTTGTATGTTTTGGAAAATGATTCAAAATCCACGATTTTGATTTATATTGTTATAGTATTGTAAAATCCGTGTGTAATACACCTATTGAGGTATCTTGTACCTAAGTGATTTAGTATTGTACAGAAGTACATCGAGGAAAACGACAATCCATGCCTTATTACCTATCAGGTAATGGTATGTCTATAATGATGTCAGGCAATCCATGCCTAGATGCTAACAAGTGTGCGTATGGCATAGTCATATCGAGGGTGTGGCAATCCATGCCTAAGTACAA
This sequence comes from Pseudognaphalium luteoalbum, assembly GCA_963422505.1. Taxonomy (NCBI): domain Eukaryota; kingdom Viridiplantae; phylum Streptophyta; class Magnoliopsida; order Asterales; family Asteraceae; genus Pseudognaphalium; species Pseudognaphalium luteoalbum. The sequence goes on from OY730198.1 coordinate 66,299,058, forward strand.
TTTGAGTATGTGTATGACCACGTCATATGGTAACAAGTATTAATATTACTTATTTAGTAGTAAGGTGTTAGTGTGCCCCGTGGCATATTGTGTTGCCTCCAGCAACACGAAATTGTAGTCCCACAGAACTATGATTGAGTATTTAAATCAAATATTGAGTTAACGACCTCGCGTAAAAGCTCACCGATCCGTTAACTAATGCGAATCTCGAGTGTAAACTCGCCGATCCGTGAATGAGTGCAGATCACGAGCATAAGCTCGCCCATCCGTGTGTTTGTGATTTGTATCGCTTTACCGCGATATCGTTTTGTGCCCACTCTAACCGTGCATCGTTTTTGTGCCCACTTTACCGTGGCATCGTTTTGTGCCCACTTGGCATTTACTTGATTGCTCGCAAGCAATGTATGAGAGTCAGCAGTACCACAACATGCCCGACTTGAGTAATTGAGAGCCGACAGTACTGCGACATGTCTGACTAAGGTAATTGAGTTTGTATAAGTGTATGTATACCAATATACATATGTACATTGTAGGTAGCACCAAGTGCTCGAGATAGAGTACGAGTATGTGTATATATATAAGTCAATTCACAACCACAAGTAACAGAGTATTAGACAGCGCATGAAAGTAATTTATTGTATCTAAATATGTATACACAATACTTAGATATAAGGTGTAGCACAGTAAGCCTAGGTATGAATAACTCATCACCTAGTTGTTTCATATTGGTATGAGAAATCTATACTAATGTGTGTTACTAACGTATACTCCTAGCCTCAGCCTAGCAAGTATATTGAGGTCTCGGGGAAATGTTCACTTAAGTACAATTTCCATTCTAATACTCATAGACTGTATTGGCAGTCTTAGTTTCTAAAAGGAAGACTAATCCTGTAAAAGTCTAGTTGTCATCCAGTGTAGGTAGAACTAATCCGTTCTAGTTTATTCTACAAGGTTGTCCCGCAACAATACGGTCAAAATGTAGTGATAACCTAATCAGGTTATAAAATGGTGGTCATTGTTTAAGATCTAGTGAAGTACAACTGTAACCTACCTAGGTTAAGTAGTGATATTGTTCTACAACAATACGACGGGTGTAATTCCTAAGTATTACACATTTTGTATTACATAACAGTAATATAGTTGAGTGTGAATTATATAGGTTTTATCATTATAATTTGAAAACAGTAATTGTGCATGCGTCTCACCCCGAAAACCATAAAACATTTAAAAGAGTGGGGCTATGAACTCACCTGTAGGAGTTAGCGATCCTACGATATGCGCGTCGTATGATGGGTAACCTCCTAGTGTCCTAAACACGTGAGGTTATATGAGTACGAGACAAATCAGTTTGTCTAAGAGAGTTGTGTAAGTATTCATTTGTCGTTCAGGTTTGGAAACCGTATACGGGGGTCCGGGGCAGCACCCCTGGTAGCGGGGTCCAAAGGGTGGCAACCCCTGGCGGGGTCCAAGGGGCAGAGCCCTTGGCTGGGGTCGACCTGACAAAATCTTAGTTTCCACTAATTGACCTTAAAAAATTATATTTCCACTACATTGCTTTAGTAAAAACGCACGTCAAATCCAAATTCGGAGTAAAATCGAGTGGCAAAATCTTAGTTTTGACACTTAGTGAAAAACATGTGTTTTTAAGGTTTCTAGTTTTGTGACATAAGGATTGTGTCGCTAAAGGGTTCTGTGACATCAGGGTTTGTGTCGCCATGTGCGACATCCGCAATTTAATGCGACCTAGTGTGTTGTGTCGCTATATGCGACGTTCGGATATGCTGCGGCATAAAGGCTTGCATCGCACCATGCAACATAACTAATTATTTCGACACAACCTGTGACATTGGTTATGTCGCAGCACTGTTTTTGGTCCTCTGCGACACAATGATCTATTCGATGATTTCTCCCCCAAAATCAAGATCTAACCTATTTTCGGGCCAAATCTTATTGATATAATGTTAAAACATGATATATTAAGTATTTCTAACTCGAAATATCAAGAAAAAGGGAGTAATTTCTTACGATTTGGAGGTGGAGACCAAAATGATGATGATGAACTTGATTATGATGATGATGAAAATGAAGATGATGATGGTGTTGTTGTTGTTGCCGATTTGTTGTTGTTGTTGTTGATGATTCCGAAAATGATGACGGTTGGTGGTGATATGTATAAACCGAGAGAGAGAGAGAGAGATGAAGGGATATGGATGTGTGTGTGTGTGTGTTTTTGTTTGATAAAAATGAAGAAAAAGGGGTGGGGAGGGGGTGTTTGGGCCGGTTTATAGTAGGGAAAAAGGGAGGGGAGTTTGTCTCCCAAATTGTAGTATTTTTACGCCCGTGTTCGTTTACCCGATCGTATAAAAATGTATTATTTTCGATTCTAAGAATTTATTAATATTCTTTCGAAATGTTTTCGAGTGAAAGTATTTTATCAAAATACTATTTTGGAAATTAAAATTTAATTGTTTGTTTTCGCGCAGTTTAAGATAACTAGAATGCGTTTTTAATTAAAACGACTTACATTCTCGAACGTTTAATATTTTCTTCAAATGTATAATGTTAAATGTATATAGTAAAACATTATTTATAAAATTTTTGAATACTTTGTTATAATTGCGTACTATGTACGGATATTTGAAGTTAAAATTGGGCGCGAAAATTGACCTTTTTGACCGGGTGTCACATTCTCCCCCTGTAAGAAAATTTCATCCAAAGATTCGAGTGAAGTAGCGTGGGCTCCGGGGAGAAGTGTATGTATGAGAAATTCATCGAGTAGATAGTAGACATACGATGCCTATGTCGAGTTTGAAAGTAGTCAATCCCTGACTGTGTCGTGGTTCATCATGGTAGTCAGATCACTGACTATTTCGTTTGTTCAGATTGTTGTTAAGTCGTGGTCACAAAGAAACTGGATAGTTGTCACAAGGTGACCGTTTAGTGAGTAGTCCTATCAGGACTGAGGGATTGGTAAACGTTCAGTTCGTCCAGTCTGCTGAAAGCAAACTTTGAGTTTTACGTGGGCCTAGATTAACTATCCCTATGACGCACTCGGCATTAATATCGGGGAGTAAAAATTACATGTTCAGTGTAAACCAAAATCGAAGGGTTATGTTTTCGAAAAAGGATGTACTTACATCATTGTTGGAGGTTATTTCGGTTCATTCGGAGCCGATCAGGTAAATTTTGCTTTTCATTTTTGGGCAATCCTTCTTGTAGTGTCCGGGTTCACCGCATTTGAAGCATATCCTTTGTGAGTCGGGATTTGCAGGAACTCTGCAGTCCCAGATTTTATGTCTGAATCTTCGACATCTTTCACAGGGTAAACCACATGAACCATCATGATGACATTTACAGCCATGACAAAATGGTTTATTACACACATAGCCTCATTTTTCTTTAGGTTCGGTGGCGTAGGCCCTCAGGGTTCGGGTTGATCTGTTGGGTTGTGACTAGTGCTAGAATTTCAATTCCAAATTCCTTGGTGGTTTTCAGCTGCAGGTGTTCCGCGTCGGACCACCTGTGCTATGAGTTTGTGGGCCATGCGAATAGTATCGTGAATAGTGTCGGGTTTAGAGGCGGTGACCATTCCCTCAATTTGCATTGGTAGTCCTCCGATGTACCTTTCGATTCGTTTGTATTCAGTGTTCACCATGGTTGGGCAGAGAAGTGCCAGTTGGTGAAAACGATTGGTGTATGTCATGATGTCGTTGTCTTTTACGGTGAGGTGCCAAAGTTCATCCTCGAGTTTGTGTAGTTTCTCACTGGGACTATACTCGTCCCTCATGATTCGTTTTAGTTCCTCCCAAGGAGGTTTGTGAGCGGTATCGATCCCTACAGTTTGGGCGTAGGAATTCCACCAGGTAAGAGCATTATTTTGGAGGGTGTAGGTGGAGTACTTAACTTTGTAGTCATCAGGGCATTTGCAGATGTGGAATACAGATTCCATTCTCTCGATCCATCAGATTAATCCGACAGCCCCTTCAGTTCCCACGAAGATTGGTGGGTTACAGTTCAGGAATTCCTTATAGGTGCATGGTCGCGCTCGGTTTCGAGTAGCTAAAGCATCAACCACTCTTTGTTCAACGATTTGGTCAAGCTCCGCTTGAGTGTACGATTGTCGTCTAGGCGGCATGATTCTTAAATAAGAATGAAATGGCAAAGTGTGAGATCTTTATTCAAAGATTTTGATTTAGCGCGACGTGACAATCAGTGATTCATAGTGATAAGATCCACAAAGTCAATTAAGTTATACTTTCAAAAGTCCTCGGACTTTTAAGTTGTTATGACGTGAATAGCTCACGTATGCTTAAAAGGAGTAAGTTGAGATGTTGTAGTTTCAGTGTGTAGTCATGATAACGACTAAATAGTGTTTCCAATGTAGGTCAACCATGACTAGGTTATTGTGGTAGTCTAACAGACTATATTGTAGTACTAACGTACTGTGAGTGTAGTTCTAACGAGTCATAATGCAGCACCCAAAGTACTGAAGTGCAGTTCTTGTAGCACCGTAACGTAGTATCAATGTATCATGAATGTAGTACCTAAGTACTGATGAAATGCAATAACAACGTACTGTAATGCAGTGCTAAAAGCACAGTAATGTAATACTATTGTATTATGAATGTAGTACCGAAGTACTATGAAATGCAGCACCACGTGCCGTAATGCAGTGCCCGAAGCATTGTAATGCAATACCCATGTACCGTGAGTGTAGCACCAATGTGCCAAAATGCAGTATCAACATACTATGAGAGTTGCACTAATGTGCCGTGATATGAAGTACCAAAGTACCATGTATTGTGCCCGAAGCATGATGTAGTCAGATGTGTTGGCAAGTGTGACACCCACGGTGTCTTGTGTAGTGCCGAAGCAGAGTTGTGCCTAAAGCACGACATAGCACCACGTGCCACACATTCTTCGAGTGTAGCCCTAAGGCCCAAGACATGTTGTAGTTAGTAGTTTCCCAATTGTAGCACAAAGGCTAAAAGTGTAAGTGCCGAGGTAACAAACCAAATAGGCACTGAAGTGTTGAATTGTGAGTACCGAGGTACTGTGATGATCCACATGACCGGAATGTGATCGAGATGATCTTTGTGGACTTAGTCATTACGTGTGTCTCGCAATACTAATCCAGTGGTAACCAGTACGGTCAATGTTGAAATCGAGGCGCCATAAGTCGTTGAGTTTTAGTTTATCTGTTGGAACAACATTCCAAGATGCGAGTGTTGCGGTTAACCAATTTAATTGGCGATTGTCTGCCTGAAAATGAGGGCGAGTGAAAATAATGTGAGAGAAATAAATGTGACACGCCTTGGTAACTACTTCTCATAAAATGAGAAATTTGTTGGTTTGTTCTCATAATTTAAATTCTTCAAATAGATCTCTTTCGAATAAATTGTTTGTAGTAATGTCTTTGTTTGTTATAATTGAGTGAACGATTAGCATATGTGGGTCCCTATTACCATAGGTAATGTTTATGCCCCCTTCCCTAGGTTCAGCGATAAGTATGATATTATCATATGCATACGTATGGAGAAAGTGTTGAATCGTGATGGTGAGGAAGATGGTGATGTGCCTCTTCGCGAGTATATGGTAGTACAGCGGAATGTGTTATTATTCATCAAGCATTTATAAATAGAAAGGTGTAAGCGGATGAGAACAAGACTTGTTCTTTGTATCGATCAATGCAATAATGGCTCTACTTGGCATTTCCCATGTTGTGAGCCTCAGAGAGGTGTTATCGTGTGAGGACTATGTATATTTAGTCAACATATATAATAGCACAGAAGTAGCATACATGTAGGGCTTATTCATATATACTTACTGTACATATAATAACCTAGGATGTCTAGCACGAAACAATCAGAGTTAACTAGTGCATTCCTGATCCAGCATAACCCTTTTCAGATATCACATCATCTTTATTTAATTGTACATAGTTAGCTACGCTATGTTAAATTAAACTCGTATGACATGATCCCTGAACTAGTTATACCTAATGAGGAATACTGCCTAACGGTCATAGTCTAGGCTCACTAAATGCAACCTAGTTCACTATAACCTTAGGCTCGGATACCAATCTGTAACACCCTCAGATTTCAGGTTGCGGAAGCGGTCGGGTTGGGTGTTACCAAATCAAATATCACAAGCACAAAGGTACATAATGAACGACTCTAAATGAGACGTTTGAGAATAGTTATACATTTCCAAAATACAAGTGTATACAAGTTGTGAGTTCGCAAAATAATGCAATACATAATTTTAATACAAAAGTTATGCAGAGAAATCCAGATCTTTGAAAATATGCGACTCGAGCTAGCATATCTTGTAGCTATCCTAATCCTGCTGGGCACCGGAGAACACATGCTAAAACGAGTCAGCTATAAAGCTGGTGAGTTCATAGGATTGTTAGTTGAAAACATAAAGTATAAACTTTGTATGTTTTGGAAAATGATTCAAAATCCACGATTTTGATTTATATTGTTATAGTATTGTAAAATTCGTATGTAATACACCTATTGAGGTATCTTGTACCTAAGTGATTTGTAGTGTACATAAGTACATCGAGGAAAACGGCAATCCATGCCTTATTACCTATCAAGTAATGGTATGTCTATGATGATGTCAGGCAATTCATGCCTAGATGCTAACAAGTGTGCGTATGACATAGTCATATCGAGGGTGTGGCAATCCATGCCTAAGTACAATTTGAGTATGTGTATGACCACGTCATATGGTAACAAGTATTAGTATTACTTATTCAGTAGTAAGGTGTTAGAGTGCCCCGTGGCATATTGTGTTGCCTCCAGCAACATGAAAATGTAGTCCCACAGAACTATGATTGAGTATTTAAATCAAATATTGAGTTAACGACCTCGCGTGAAAGCTCACCGATCCGTTAACTAATGCGAATCTCGCCGATTCGTGAATGAGTGCGGATCACGAGCATAAGCTCGCCCATCCGTGTGTTTGTGATTTGTATCGCTTTACCACGATATCGTTTGGTGCCTACTCTAACCGTGGCATCGTTTTGTGCCCACTTTACCATGACATCGTTTTGTGCCCACTTGGCTTTGACTTGATTGCTCGCAAGCAATGTATGAGAGTCAGCAGTACCACGACATGCCCGACTTGAGGAATTGAGAGCCGATAGTACTACGACAAGTCTGACTAGGGTAATTGAGTCTGTATAAGTGTATGTATACCAATATACATATGTAAATAGTAGGTAGCACCAAGTGCTCGAGATAGAGTACGAGTATGTGTACATATATATAAGTCAATTCACAACCACAAGTAACAGAGTATCAGGCAGCGCATGAAAGTAATTTATTGTATCTAAATATGTATACAAAATACTTAGATATAAGGTGTAGCACAGTAAGCCTAGGTACGAATAACTCATCACCTAGTTGTTTCATAATGGTATGAGAAGTCTATACTAATGTGTGTTACTAACGTATACTCCTAGCCTCAGCCTAGCAAGTATATTGAAGTCTCGGGGAAATGTTCACTTAAGTACAAGAGTTGTGTAAGTATTCATTTGTCGTTCAGGTTTGGAAACCGTGTACGGGGGTCCTGGGGTAGCGCCCTTGGTAGCGGGGTCCGAGGGGTGGCAACCCCTGGCGGGGTCTAAGGGGCAGAGCCCCTGGCTGGGTCGAGTTGACAAAATCTTAGTTTCCACTAGCTGACCTTAAAAATTTTTATTTCCACTACATTGCTTTAGTAAAAATGCACGTCAAATCCAAATTCGGAGTAAAATCGAGTGGCAAAATCTTAGTTTCGACACTTAGTGAAAAACATGTGTTTTTAAGGTTTCTAGTTTTGCGACATAAGTATTGTGTCGCTAAAGGGTTCTGCGACACAAGGGTTTGTGTCGCCATGTGCGTCATCCGCAATTTAATGCGACATAGTGTGTTGTGTCGCTATATGCGACGTTCGGATTTGCTACAACATAAAGGCTTGCATCGCACTGTTGAGACATAGTTTGTGCAACAGATCTAGCCTTGTGATATGACTAGTGTAATTGTTATCATGTTGATATATTGGTTTAGATTTATAAATTGATATTGTTTTGATATTAATATTCGTTAAATATATTATTATGATAAAGTCTTAGACGAATATAGATTTTAACAATATATATATACATATGTTGCGAGTCCAGTTATTTGTTTTAGACATTTGCTGCGAGTCGAGATATCAAGTCGCAAGGCTCTGCGATGCGAGATGAGATCTGAACTCGCCGAGTTCATTATGGGCTTGGCTGCGTAGCGAGTCGAGTCAACTCACAGGCCCAGTGGCTGCGAGTTGAGACGAGAATATATATGTGTTTTCATACGTGAAAAATATAACTTTTATAACTTTTGAATAACTTTTGGCATAATTGGAGATCAGGATTTTATATTCCTGCGAATTCAATTTCCAGAGAAACATAGACTAACGGCTAGGCTTTGACGTTTATTCGTATAAAGTAAAGCAATTGGTTAACCTAAACGCGAACTAAATCGTTATTAGTAAGATAACACCGTATTGAGGAATTCCGCACCTTAATACTACAGATAACGAAGTTATCGATCCTAGAAATAGGGACTTACAATTGGTATCAGAGCTTTCGGGCTAGATAACGAGTGTCGTTCGAAGTTTTCGGGTTAATCGCGTGTGATTTAGGATTGTTTTGACGTGCATTAGTGTGTAAAAACGATCAAAATCACTCTCTGGACGATTTAGGGTTTGTTTACGATCGAAATTTCCAGTTTTAATCGTAAAAATACCAAAAATTTCTGTTTTCGCAATTTTCAGCCGTTTTACGAGTCGAGATTAGGGTTTCAGGATAAGTCTGCGAACCGAGTTGAACTTGCGAGTCGACATCCTTGCGAGTCGACATTCTGCGAGTCGAACCTCTTTGCGAGTTGATATATTCTGCGAACCGAGATCTCTTGCGAACCGAGATCACTTGCGAGTTGACATCACTGCGATCCGAACTGAGACTTGCGAACCGAGATTCTGCGAGTCGAGCTGAGATTGCGAGTTGAACTGAGTTTTTTGAGTCGAGATTTTTACTTTGTCTAAATTCGCAAATACATTTTAACTTTAAACTTCACGATGTCAGACCTTAGCAAAATGATTGAGATGGAACACGAGATTGGCAAATCTAATGTCCCACCTAAATTGTTGAGAGTTGAGGATTATTTTAGCTGGAGGGATATGTTTGAATCTTACTGTAGATTCCATGATCTATCTATCTGGATGTGTATCAAGAATGGATACACGGCACCTACCCAGACTGTTGAAAATGCAATTGTGGTTCTCACTTATCAACAGATGAGTGAAACACAAAAGAAGGAATTTGAGATTGAAAACAAGGCTCATTCATCAATCAAGATGAGTCTTCCTAAGGAGCTTAATCATCAACTCAAATCCTTCCATACTGCTAGATCTTTGTGGACAGCTCTTGAAAAGAGATGTGAAGGAAGTCCACAAGTTAAAGCAGGCAAGAAAAATCTCTTGAAAAAGTAGTTTACTGTGTTTAAAGCTTTGAAAGGAGAAGATCTTGATGCTTATACCACAAGATACTACCATTTGCTGAGTGAGCTAGATGATCATGAGATTATATCTACAGAGACTGAGAAAACCGACAAGTTTATTGAAGGTTTACCATCTAAGTGGGAGATGCATGGCATAATGCTCAAAGACAACGATGAGAGGTATGCAACCATGACCTTAGAACAGGCCATTGATAAGCTCAGAGGTTATGATTTCACCAAGAAAACTAGAGATACTGATTCTGATCAGGCTCAGGATCCGGGACTATATCACGGAAAATCTACTATCTCTACTGCTTCCTCGAGCTCGACCAATGCTTTATTTGTTTGGTAATGCTGAAGGAAAGGGTGAAATGATTACCGATGATCTGTGTCTTCTTACATCATCTGGTAGTGATACAAAGGGCAAACCAACTGAGAAGTCACCTCAGGAGCATCAAAAGATGCCTATGAGTGTGAAATCTACTGAACAACAATTATCTGTTCTTGCTACCTTTGTAGCTTCTTATGAAAACTACCTTCAGGGTAAAATCAATGATCCAATTATGTTTGACGAAGATTACGATCAGATAGACCCTAATTATCTAGAATAAATAGACCTTCAGGACCAACTTGCTATGTTGTCAAGAAGGGTAAAGAATTTCTTGAAGAAAACAGGTAGAAAGGTAGTTGGCAATAGATCAGGGTTTGATAAGACCAAGATCAAGTGTTTTAACTGTCAGGGTTATGGACACTTTGCTAGAGAGTGCCAAAGACCTAAGGTAGAAGCTGGCAATGGACAACAAGGTTCGGGAAGCACTCTCGCTTCCAAAGCCTTAGTTGTGAAACAGTTGGATGGATCGTATGAATGGAAAGCTCAGTCTGAGGAAGCTTTCATGGTTGAGATTGATGGATCTACATCCTATATGCCTACTGATGCAGAGGGTGAGGTAAAGGTGCCAGAGGTTGCAGCTAAAGCAAGTGATGAAGATGTGCTATATATGGAGTCAACTGAAAACATGACTCCTGAAGACTTTGTAGCACACATGGCTGAAGTCCAAACAGACAAGAAAAGGGTATGTCTTGATATTCTTACTCTTGCTGATGTCTGTTATTTAGTTACCGATTTGCAATCACAGGTTAGTATTTTAAATGTAGCAAATAAAAACCTGACATCTCAAGTTAGCTTATTGACTGAATCTAGTAAGGCTGTTAGATCTGAACTTGAACTAGCCAAGATTGATGTGCGTAGGTTAAGTGATGATAAACAAGACTTAAAAGATAAAATTAAGTCTGATGCTTCTGATAGGAGTGCTCCTAGAGATACCATTAATGAAAAAACTGTTATCATAGATGGTCTCTATATTAATCTAAAAGACTTAAATCAGAAAATAGCTAATAAGGAGAAAGAGTTAGCTGACTGTCAATTGAAGCTAGTTGAGCAAAATAGAAAGATAGAAAATTATAGGACCACTGAGATGGACAAGATGCTAGATGCTCAACAAAGTGTAAAGGATAAGTCAGGATTAGGTTACAATGAGACACCTCCTCCTTTCAATTCTAATTACACTAAGCTTCCAGAAGATACTGAAATGATTGAAGTAAGTTCTGAGAAAACAATAGCTAAACCTGATCTGTCAGACGCACAGAAGGAGTTTATTAAGAATCCTTCATCTAATGATAGTAAGAGAGTTTCTTTCACCAAAGTACAGTTTGTACCGGGTGAAGTAATTCATGATACTAAGATTGATGAATTGATTAATAAAGAACATGTTGTTAATCCTTTGGTGCCTAAGACTCCAATAGCGGTTGCCAAAGTTAGTAAGTCACGAAAACAGATGTCGTGCTTCAAGTGTCACCAAAAAGGACACGTATCTTTTTGTTGCCCAAATAAGAAGTTGGAAGCTACACATAAGTTAGTGAATACTGTAAAGACACCGACCACTTCTAGTTCGATTGTAGATAGGTTAGGCTCCAAACCGGGATTAGGATGCAAACCTGTAAACATTCTGAAAAGAGATGGTAATCATAGTGTCTCTCCACCTAAACCTAAAAGGGCTTATACTCTAAACGAAAATACTTTCAATAAACCAAGAGATAAGACACCTTCGAGGTTTAGGACCCCAAGTAGAAACCATAGTCAATTTGAGAATGGTTCTACTTCGAGTGCACAGGGATCTAAGTATGTGCCTAGGAGGTTTTCTACTCACTCTCCTCATAGGCCTAAGACTACAAATCATCAACAGTCTCAAACTCCTGTGAAAGTTACCAAGACTCCCGATGGGAACAGTTATGGTCACTTTAAGGAGGTTCAGATTGTGGATGATCAGGGACAAACCAAGACCGTAATGGCTTGGGTCCCTCTTGATAACTAACTGTGTACAACTTGTTATGTGTAGGAGCAGACTGTGAACAAGGACAGCTGGTGGTATGTAGACAGTGGATGCTCAAGACACATGACAGGTGAACGAAGTCTACTGAAGGACTTCAGAGAAGGTTTCGAGCAAAAAGTAAATTTTGCAGGAGATAAAGGAGGAGTAATTACTGGGAAAGGAAAAGTTTCAAATGGAACTTTGACTCTAGAGGATGTGAATTACGTTGAAGAACTAACTCATAACCTAGTGAGTGTTTCCCAAGTCTGCGATAAAGGTCATCCAGTTCATTTTAATGAAAAGGAGGCTTTAGTTCTGAAGCCAGGCTTCACAATTCCAGAAGAATGGATATTGATGAGGGCACCAAGGAAGAAGGACATCTATGCTATCAACATGGGTGTTCCTAATTCTTCAATGGTGTCTACATGCTTACTATCCAAGGCTTCAGAAGCAGACGCATTGTTATGGCACAGGAGAATGGCACATCTGAACTTTCGAAAAATGAATTTTATAACCAAGAATGGTTTAGTTCTAGGTGTACCATAGAATCGTTTCGAGTCAGAAGACAAGTGTGTGCCTTGTCTAAAAGGAAAGCAGCACAAGAAACCACACAGGTCTAAGACTGAAAACTCAATCTCCTCGCCTTTTGAACTGCTGCACATGGATCTCTTTGGCCCAATAAGCAAGAGAAGTCTAGGTGGCAAGTGGTATTGTTTAGTTATCACAGATGATTACTCTAGATTCTCATGGGTATTCTTTTTGGGATCTAAGGATGAAACTCCAGGAATTTTAATGGAGTTCTTTGATCTATTAGAGAATATCTATAAAACAAGAGTTAAGCGTATTCGTAGTGATAATGGAATGGAATTTAAGAATTCAACGTTGAATATCTATTGCTTAAGCAAAGGGATACAACATCAATTCAGTGCACCATATGAACCTCAACAGAATGGTGTTGCTGAAAGGAAAAATAGAATGTTGATTGAAGCTGCTAGAACAATGCTTGCAGATTTAAAGCTTCCGGTCTTCTTTTGGGCAGAAGCAGTGAATACATCATGTCATGTTCTAAATAGGGTTCTTACGGTCAAAAAGCGTAACAAGACTTGTTATGAATTATTGAATAATAAGAAACCTAATCTGAAGGGATTTGAACCCTTTGGAGTTCCATGTACAATATTGAAAACAGGAAATCAAGCTAAATTTGGTGAAAAGGCGGACGAAGGATTTTTCCTAGGTTATATGCCCAACTCACCAAATAAAAGAGTTTTCAATAAAGTCACAGGACGACTGGAAATTGCTTATAACATTGAAGTTACGAGCTATGTACCTGTTGTACATAAGGGATTAGATTGGCAATTTGACTATTCAGATCTCTTTCAGTCATTTATAGTTCCTATAAGTGACTTTGTCAGTGATTCAGAGATCTCTAAACACTTATTGTCTGAAGAATCGGACAATGGTCCCTCTTCAACATCGAGTGTTTCGAAATTTGGAATCAGGACACCAAATGACTCAAATGAAGCTTCTTCAAGTGGGTCACAACAACCTTCAAAGGATAAGTATCAAGAAACTGAAGATTCTGAAAAGGATCTTCAAACAACGTTTGATGATATACTTATTCCTTTGAATCATTTAAGGTTATCTTCAGCAAGTTCAGAAGATATTCCTTCATTAGAAGAGATTGGTACTAACTTAGGAGATGAGTCAGTAGTTGATTCAATACCGGTTACAAGAACGAGTAAGAATCATCCCGTTGAAAATATCATCGGTGATATTAATACTCCTGTTCAAACTAGGACTCAATCTAAAGTTAGTACAACTGAAAATTTAGAAAGCTTGTATACTGCTATGAAAGAGATAGGGATTCCTAATCAATGTCTATATTCATGCTTTATCTCACAAGTCGAGCCTAAAAATGTGCAAATGGATGTCAAAGAAAGTTCGTGGGTTGAAGCTATGCAAGAAGAACTGCAACAGTTCTCTAAATTACAAGTTTGGGAGTTAGTTGACCTTCCAAAGGGAGAATATCCAATTGGAACTAGATGGGTATTTAAGTGTAAGAGAGATGACCGGGGAGTCATTACTCGCAATAAAGCTCGTCTAGTGGTTCAAGGGTTTAATCAACAAGAGGGGATCGATTACAACGAAGTGTTTGCACCAGTTGCTAGGCTAGAAGCAATTAGAGTATTCTTAGCATTTGCCTCTTTTAAGGGTATGAAAGTTTATCAGTTGGATGTTAAGAGTGCCTTTTTGTATGGCAAAGTTAAAGAATTGGTGTATGTTTCACAACCGCCAGGGTTTACTGATACTAACCATCCAGATAGAGTATATCGTTTGAATAAGGCTCTATATGGATTACATCAGGCATCGAGGGCATGGTATGGAACGCTATCGACTTATCTACATGAGAATGGATTTACAAGAGGATCAATTGATAGTACACTTTTTGTAAAATGGAACAAGAATGACTTTCTATTAGTACAAGTATATGTTGATGATATTATCTTTGGATCTTCGGATGTATAGATGTGTCAAGAATTTGAGAAAGTCATGAGAAAAAGGTTTGAGATGTCTGCAATGGGAGAGTTAAATTTCTTCTTAGGATTACAGGTTGATCAAAAGAAGGATGGATTCTTTATTCATCAATCTAAATATACATATGAGCTATTGGAACGCTTTAAGATGGATGAAAGTAAGGTCTATAATACTCCAATTCCAGTCAATCACAACCTTGGACCAAATACATCGAGTGATAGCGATGTGGATCCAACTCTTTATAGAGCCATGATCGGATCACTAATGTATTTAACTGCCTCTAGGCCTGACATTATGTTTGCTGTTTGTATATGCGCAAGATATCAGGCAAATCCGAAAAAGTCACATATGCAAGCTGTGAAAAGGATCTTTCGTTACCTCAAAGGGAAACCGAAGCTGGGACTTTGGTATCCGATTGATGGAGACTTAGATCTTCTGGCTTATACTGATTCGGATTATGGAGGATGCAATCAGAATAGGAAATCTACAACTAGAGGATGTCAATTCCTAGGAGGTAGATTAGTTTCTTGGCAGTGCAAGAAGCAAAGCTCAGTAGCCATTTCTACATGTGAAGCTGAGTATGTTGCAGCAGGCAGCTGTTGTTCTCAAGTTCTTTGGATTCAACAGCAACTGCGGGATTACGGGTTAAATATAACGAATACTCCTATGATGATTGATAACAAATCTACAATGTCGATCCCCAACAATCCGGTGAAGCATAGTAAAACTAAGCATATTGATATTCGACATCATTTTATTAGAGACTATGTTGAAAAGAGTTTGATAAAGTTAGTTAAGGTTCCATCTTTGGATAACTTAGCAGACTTATACACCAAGGCGTTTGACAGAGCTAGATTTGAGATGTTGGTTCAACTTAACGGAATGAGAAATCCAGAGTGATTAGTCTTCCAAGGGTATTTTTGTAATAGTTAGTAGTCAGTGTTATGTTTATTTAAAAAAAAAGGGGGGGGGGGGGCGTATGGCATTCATTTGCTTGTTACCTGAGGGGAATCGCCTCAAATAAAAGAACAAAAGAAGTTCTTTTAGAAAAAGCTTTAAGTTTTTAGCTGTAAAAACTTGAGAGATGATAGTACATTAGGAGAATAAGCCTAAGAATAATAACCTTAAGTATTATGTACAATGTGTTAGTAGATTCTTATAAGTTGCACTAGAATAACGATTTTTATCTAGGATTACACTTATATTTATCTTATTATACACCTATATCCACTGATTATAACTTGTCCTTTTACGTACACAAGTGATAAGAATAACTTACGTCTAGTCAGCTTCATCATACGATTTATTGGTAGGCAGGTTATGCTAAGATTTCCGAGCAGTTAAGAAGTATAACTTTCATGTGTAATATCTTATGTGCTCTGTTATATAACGTATGACATATGTCTTAATTGTTGAATGATAGTACTACCGTGCACTGTGATCTAAAAAAAAAATTAAAATGATACAAAGTATCTTAATGTCAAAAGGTGAGTTATATGTTTCGAAAGGGCATCATTTAGTAACCTCTACCTTACATATGAAAGATACAAAGTATCTCGTGTCAAGTGTATGTTATATGCTTCTAAAGAACATCATTTAGTAATCTCTACCTTGCTAATCTAAAGATACAGTGTTATGTGTTGTACTTGAATTCTTCAGTATGTTGTATAATAGAAAACACTAGATATTGTGCACATTAACAATAAAAGTTTGGCTCAGAAATCCATGTGTAATCTGTTTATGTGGATTATAATATCGGTAATCGTCTTGAACTATCTATGATATTTGAATATTCACTTTTGTGAATTATAAGAAATAATAAGTTATTTTTTTTGTAGTGTTATATCATGTGGATAAAGGTATATAAGATATAATTTTATAAATATAAGTTTATTACTGATTAAAATTGTGATTTTATTGTGCTTATATGAATTTCATGAGGTATGTATACTAACAATTGTCTTATGCTTATTACAATTTAATAAGTACAGCTTATTCTTTCTAATATGATCCCTAAGCAGTTAAAACTTTAAGTGTTTATTATTAAGTTTATTTATTAGAATGTTAGTTGTTTTATTTTTCTTAACCTTTGTAATTATTTCTTAAGATTAATAAATAAAAGTTTTACTTATTATTTTTGTTTTATTTCATGATTACCCTTTGGAATTGAATTATACTGGATATTTATTTTAAATGTTGAACAAACGTGTGTTGAAAAGTGAAAATATTATATAGGTTATGTGGAATATTAATCGAAAGTCTTCCGACTCAAAGTGTAGTTGAGCAGCGTGTCCTGATTTTATATCAGCGGTTAATCTTTCTATTATAATTTATATATATATTTTTATCTATACTTAAGACCATAAAGGTATATAAGTGAATAATTTTAGCTCGAAGATTTTTCTTTATACAAGATTAACTGTATCACGGGTTTAGTCGGTTAATATATGTACGAAGATTATCATTGAGAAAAAATTATGCGAAAACATTTTATTTTAAATGTTTAGGCTAAATAGTTACAGAGATAACTATTCACATAACGGGGTTTTCAATTTATACTTACTATTAAATTCGCATTTTATTTTGTGAGTTTGACTAGTCAAACTTGCGAATCGAGATGCACTGCGAATCGAGTACAGGGTATAAAAGGGTGGTCAAACGAGTCAAACTTCTCACCGAACACATTTGATTTGCTAGTTCACTTTAGCTCTGCGAATCCAGTTATTGCGAAACGAGGCGAAATACAACTTTCATTTGATTTCGAATTCACGATTACAAGAGACGAGTTTTTTGATCCGTAGTTTATATATACTTTTGAATTGCGAATATTTTGAGGTATAAATCAACGGATTTCACCGTTTAAAATACACGAATTCGAAGTTTTTATGATTCTAGGGTTTTGTTTCAATATTTGAACGTTTAACGTAGATTAAGGTGTTATTTGACAAGAATCTTGTAGATTAATGTTCAACGAACCTTAATGAACGTAAATAAATCGATAGATCACTTTTTAATAGATAGATTAATCAATTTTAGCTTCAACTCGCAACATCAGTTCATGCTGCGAGTCGAACACTCGACTTAGCGAGTTGAGCTTCTGATCTTGACTATTTGACCATGCGAGTCGAGTTTTAATTCAACTCGCAGATTAAATTTAGCAAGTTGAGATTGACTCCTTGACTTGTTGACCTTGCGGACTGAGTAGATTAGCGACTCGACTTGCGAGTCGAGTTGCGAATTAACTTGGTTAGCGAGCTGACATGGTTGCGAGTTCACTTTAGATTTTTGTGAGTTGAATAACTTGTAAAAATAAAATGTAACATGCAATTTTAACTTTAAAAATAATCTACATTTATTTGTGTTTACAAGAAATATATCACTTTAAAAGCTTATTATAATTTGTGAAAACATATTTCTTAAAATATATAATTATATCGAAAGTCTACCGATTCAAAGAGTAATCGAGTGGCTTGTTCTGACTTTTAGTTAGCGGTATAATATATATATATATATATATATATATATATATATCTCCTAAAACGTTAATGACTTGAGAATTTTATATTTACAAGTAACTAACGTCAAATACATATTGGACTTACGTACTGTTTCAGTTATAAGTTATATATGTGTTTATTTTGTTACGAACTAAGGTGTTAGATGATCATTTTGATTCATAAACATTATAGTTTATAACTTACTAACGTGCTTTTGCTTGTTTTGTCATTTGTGTTTTTATAGATATGGCGAGACAATTCGATAAAGGTCACAATATTCTTGTTGATCTAGATCTTAGTGCACGTGGAGCTAACCGAGTAGCTCAAGTACTTACATTTTTTGCACGATCACGTATTAGATATGCGCTTACAGAGTCTCCACAGATCTCTCAGGCTATACTGAACGACTTCTGGGAAGGTATTCAGTTTGACGAGACGATCAACCCACCGGTTATACGCACAACGGTCAACGATCGACCGGTTGTTTTCTCTGCTGGCGATCTATGTCAGATTTTACGTTTGGGTACTGTAGACCAGGAGGATGGTCCGACGGAGTATCCTACTGATTTTATTGAGGGTGCTATAGACCGTATGGGGTATACAGGAGATAGGAGAGGACGTCAGTTCCAAAAACCTCTGGTTATTGGACAATGGAGGTTTTTGTGGCATGTGATTGTCACAGTTTTTGCACCAAAGAAGGGAGGTTTCGATGAATTAAGCCCTGCCCTTGTATCAGCTCCACTATCACTGGTTTATAATAAACCATACAGTTTTTGTGATTATATTTTTGGAGAGCTGGTTAGACAGATTTCGGGTTCTGTTAGATCACGGTTTCTGGTTTATCCACGTTTTTGTATGCTGATCATTCGCGCTCGTCTGCCAGAGCTTATTATTCCTGGGCCATTTTTACGTGTAGATACTATTAGGCTCAGAGGATACAATGCGATGTTTCTGCAGTCAGTGAGGAAGGAAGGGGTAGTAAAGCCTGAGGAGCGAGAGCTTTTTGGTTTTATTGTTGATCCTGCCTATGTGACACCACCGAATCATGGTTGGTTAGATGTTGGTGCTGAGGTTGCGGTTCCAGAACCGAGAGCTGATGTGGTTCCTTCTGAAGATCCACAAGAGCTCATTGAGGATGTGTTGGAACAACCTGCACATGCTAGGGAACAGGTGAACCCAGATGTTGCTGCTCAGGTGATACAGGAGGTCCTGGTAGAGCATGATGATGCTACTGATATCTTGCTACGGGACATTGATAGTTATGTTGCTTCACCTGAGGTAATTTTATAATTATATAGTAATATAGGTACTTAGTTGTTATATTATTATCAAATTATTATTATATAATTCAAATGTTATAGATATTTAGTTAATTAGATAATATTTCTGATTATAAAATATAAATATCATTATGATCAGGGAGCTGAGACTGCAGACCCAGAGGTCACTCGACCTTAGGGTGAGCAGGGATAGCTAGATGGATCTGAGGTTTTACCTTCTAAGGTATTTATCAGATTAATCATAAATATATAGAACTTGTATGATAGAGCTTTTAGCTAATCATAAATGTTTAACATATTCAAAATTTAGGATTCTGATGTTGGTCCATCTGGAGGCCGTGATGGTCAATCGGCTTCAGATGATGATGATAGTACTCCTTCTCCACCTCCAGGTGCTGATTATATTAGATACCGATCTCGGATGATTCCAGATCCAGCACTGAAGGAAAAGAGAAAGGCAAAGGAAGTCGATCCGGACTTCAGTATTATTGATGAAGGTCCTGAGGAAGAGGATCTACCTCTTATTCCTCAACGCCGTAAGCATTCTAGGACATTGATTATTCAGGATGGTATGTTTTATTTAGAGTTAGATTATCTTAACTTGTTGTTTATCAGGAGTTAAACTGAGACAGTTAATTCTGTGACAGTTGCTCAAGATACATCCCAGGTAGAGATGATGATACCGGTGGTTAGTGAACCAGTATCTGTACCATCTGAGGTATGAGATAAACGTTTAGTACTACGAGTATTATAGATATTTAATTAGAGATTAAGACAGAGTTATCTGTAACAATTACTTATTTAATTATATCTAACTTTATAGGCTGAGAAACTGCTTGAGTCAGTGGAACCAGAAATGGTCTCCAAGACTGTTGAGGAGGAAGTTGCAAAACTGGTGCATGATGCTCAGTTTCCGACTAATAAAGCTAGTAGATTCACAGCTAGTCTTCTCAAAGAAGCTTTATCTCAAGCCATTCCACCACTCACACGTGAATCATACATTGCTTCAGTGACACCGCCTGGACCATCTACAATATCTGTTATTCCGACGACTGATGCTGAAAGGATTACATCCTTAAAGTCAAGAGTTAAGGAATTAGAACAGAGTACATCCAGGATTCCAGGGTTGTTAGCTGAGAATCTTTCTCTTGCTCAGGAGATGGTTCATATCAGTGAATCACATTTGACACTGCTGAAGACTCATGATACTTTGCTTGCTGATTTTACTGCCCAGCGACTGAAGCTTGAACACTTAGAACGTTTGGTGTTGAGAGTGAATTCAGGACAGTCTGCTCAGGGGGAGATAATGCTATATCATGAAGCTTGCAAAGAGGATGAGTTAGCTAAGAAGAAAAGAGATGATAAAGATGATGATCCCGATGCTCAGAAAAATGGTGAGCCGACTGGTCCTTCAAAGACTGGTGAGCAAGCTATTATTCAGGGGGAGTCTACAAGTGTTGGAGTTGGTGGTGATGGTGCTGGTACAAATACTGCGGGTACAAGTGAAGCTGGTAAGACAGCTTAGACTTGTGTAGTTATTTGTATTTAGGATTTAGTTGAATTATAATTGTGATTTATAATTGTAACTGAATAATTGTAATTTAATAGTTTTTGTAATATATTCGGCTTGAGATTATCATTATTATAAGTAAAATATATTATAAATTGTTTAAGAAGTTAAATAAATTAGTGATCGAAAGTCTTCTGACTCATTGAGAAGTCGAGCGGCGTGTTCTGATTTATTTCAGCGGTTAAAGTTTATTTTAACTTAGACATTTTAGACTTGAGAGTTTTTATAACTGACAAGTTAAATTTGTATGATTTTTAACTATACAGATGATATATAATTTAAAGATATAATTGAAAGTTAAGATTTTATGATATAACAGTTCAATTAAGTCTTAGAAATTATATAAGTTAATTAATTGTAAACTTAAATGTTTGGTGATTCTTCACAGGACATTAGAGTTTAAATTTAATTAATGTTTGTTAAGTGTTTGATATAAGACTTAGGAAATTTTAGATTGATTCAGGATCATCAATAAAAGATTTATAAGTTATATATATTTCGCGTTTATATTAATTACACAAAAGGATTAGTATTGGAATTCTTAGATTGATTCAGGGAAATTAATAAGAGAATTTAAATCATTAATATATTTGTGTATTGTTTGTTTTCTCTAGGAATGGAAAGTCTAGATCTATCAGATTCAGAAAATGATATTTTGGATGAGATAGAAGAAGAGATCGATTATGATCTTGAAGAGGGAGAATTTCACCCACCCGAGGATTGGACTGCTGTTACTGAGAATGAGCAAGACATGGGTGTAGATCCAGATGCAAATGTTGATGAACACCATGTGAGCCCATCTAGGACAGAAGTTATTACTGAAAATAATCAAGGTCCAACAGTTGTCGATGTAGATGAAGAAATCGATGACTCAACCGATTCTGAAAATGATGAAATCTTGATTCCTACCAAGAATCCAGCAGTTTTTCTTAGAAAACTTCCTAAACAGAAAAAGAAGGTTGGAGTTTCTGAAGTTGATATAACTGGGAAACGGGAACCTAAAAGAGGGATTATTGGTTGGTACTTTGACTCTGAGCTGAAGCTGTTTGCTATTAAAAGGTTTGATGGAGTTCAATATTTTGAGCGAAAGCTTGCAGTGTTGAACACATAATCAAGACTGAGGTTAGAGCAAATAAATTTGAAAAGATTAAGCCAAGAAAAGGAAAGACTATTAAACTGGCAGAGAGAAGTCAAAGGACAGGAAGAAGAAAAAGAAAGAAGATTTATCCAGCTGTAAATTGTGTGCAGCAGATTCCACTAAAGACAATGCCACAAGATATTCTGGGAAATATGAAGAGTTGGCATGTGGATTCAGAAACTGGAGAAGCTGTAATGGTTGAAGCTGATGATGAGGTTGAAGGTGGTGAAAGAGAGATCTTCAGAGTTTATGATCATCGTCATCTAATGAACATGTCAAGAAAAGATTTATTGAAGTTGAATGAGAACAGAATCTTTTGTACTGAAGCATGGGGTGACTTAACACGAGATTATCAAATGATGATTAAGACTTGTATGAAGATGAAGATTTTTGCAGGTAGTAAGATTTACTCGTAAAACCAAAGACAATGTGAAGATAAAGACGCTAGAGCTATTGTCAAGGGGGAGTCTGTTGAGACAAAGTTTGTGACAACAGATCTAGCCTTGTGATATGACTAGTGTAATTGTTATCATGTTGATATATTGGTTTAGATTTGTAAATTGATATTGTTTTGATATTAATATTCGTTAAATATATTATTATGATAAAGTGTTAGACGAATATAGATTTTAACAATATATATATACATATGTTGCGAGTCCAGTTATTTGTTTTAGACATTTGCTGCGAGTCGAGATCTCAAGTCGCAAGGATCTGGATGCGAGATGAGATCTGAACTCGCAGAACTCAACAGAGACAAACGAGCCGAGTTCATTATAGGCTTTGGCTGCGTAGCGAGTCGAGTCAACTCGCAGGCCCAGTGGCTGCGAGTTGAGACGAGAATATATATGTGTTTTCATACGTGAAAAATATAACTTTTATAACTTTTGAATAACTTTTGGCATAATTGGAGATCAGGATTTTATATTCCTGCGAATTCAATTTCTAGAGAAACATAGACTAACGGCTAGGCTTTGACGTTTATTCGTATAAAGTAAAGCAATTGGTTATCCTAAACGCGAACTAAATCGTTATTAGTAAGATAACACCGTATTGAGGAATTCCGCACCTTAATACTACAGATAATGAAGTTATCGATCCTAGAACTAGGGACTTACACGCACCATGCGACATAACTAATTATTGCGACATAACCTGCGACATTGGTTATGTCGCAACACTGTTTTTGTTCCTCTGCAACACAACGATCTGTTCGATGATTTTTCCCCCAAAATCAAGATCTAACCTATTTTCGGGCCAAATCTTGTTGATATAATGTTAAAACATGATATATTAAGTATTTCTAACTCGAAATATCAAGAAAAAGGGAGTAATTTCTTACGATTTGTAGGTGGAGACCAAAATGATGATGATGAACTTGATGATGAAGGTGAAGAAGATGAAGATGATGATCGTGTTGTTGTTGTTTCCGATCTGTTATTGTTGTTGTTGATGATTCCGAAAATGATGACGGTTGGTGGTGATATGTATAAACCGAGAGAGAGAGAGAGAGAGATGGAGGGATATGGATGTGTGTGTGTGTGTTTTTGTTTGATAAAAATGAAGAAAAAGGGGTGGGGAGAGGGTGTTTGGGCCGTTTTATAGTAGGGGAAAAGGGAGGGGAGTTTGTCTCCCAAATTGTAGTATTTTTACGCCCGTGTTCGTTTACCCGATCGTATAAAAATGTATTATTTTCGATTCTAAGAATTTATTAATATTCTTTCGAAATGTTTTCGAGTGAAAGTATTTTATCAAAATACTATTTAGGAAATTAAAATTTAATAGTTTGTTTTCGCGCGGTATCAAATAACTAGAAGGCGTTTTTAATTAAAACGACTTACATTCTCGAACGTTTAATATTTTCCTCAAATGTATAATGTTAAATCTATATAGTAAAACATTATTTATTAAAATTTTCGAATACTTTGTTATAATTGCGTACTAAGTACACCTGTTTGACCGGGTGTCACACTTGAGGGTTTTCAGAGAACACACCCACAAAGTTCAAAACTACAAACAAAAACAATAAAACAAAAAGTAGAACAAAAAAATTTATAAAATAACTATAAGTTAAAACTACTTATTAACAAACAGAGCAGACAACAGAATCTTGTCGCAAAAACAACCCTTCCAACCGCCGGCTGGTGCGCACGACCTCCGGTTGAGAGTCTGTGCAAACCAAATTCGAAATCTTCGCTCCATTAAAAATTAAACTATATAACATGCAGAAACATATAATTAACAAATAAACAATTATTTACATCCAAATGACATCATTAATCATCACAACTTCAAGAAAATACAAAAATATTTGTTTAGTAAATCGAGCATATAAAATTGTGCGTGATTAACGAAAAACTTTTTTTTATTTTTTTTATTTTTTTTAATATTTTCCAACTTAATCGAATAAGCACCCGTTCCCCGATAGAACATCAGTCCAACCGGTTAAGTGTTCCCCGATAGCGGCGCCAAAACTTGATGCGTGTGAAAGCGTCATGTTTTATTATTGGGGTTTTTGCCGAAACATGCATCAATAGTTCAGTTTGTTGCATTTTCGGGTATCAACTAATGGAATTATTAATAAAGCAGTAAAATAGGGGTTACGTTTTAGTTCCATACGAACGTTCAATATGAACTAATTCACTAAACCGACAACATAAAACAAGATAAGAGGAACAGATAAACAACCGGAGATAGACATGTAATTGCTTAGAGTCTTCTACTCAGATTCATATTATCCGGTTCATGTGCTTTGATTGTCTGATTGTGATTTCTTTAATATTAACTTAGATACTAATCAAAGAGTCCAAGTTAAATATATATTAGCCAACGTTCCGGGTTCAACTAATATCTACAACCTAGGGTCCCACATTAAACATCGATCTGACATCGCAAGAATGTTGCTCTATTGCGTGCTTTTCTCTATATTGTGCAATAAGTATTCACGACTTGTTACGATTAATCTTCACGGTATGACTCAACAATACCTACTAATATTCTCTTATTAGCTCATTCATTTTAGATTAATTAACTACTATGCTCTTAACCTATCAAACTCAATATATTTAGCAATGTTCATAAACCTAAATTCATAATCATCAATAATCAATAGTATCAAAGGAACTCAATCTCAATAATCCTATTGACCACGTTAAGTAGCAATTAATTATCACCAATAGACAAGGTTCTACAGACAACGTAACAATCTTCAATCAGTCAATTGATTCAAAACACAATTATAACTTTCAAACATTCATAATCAAAGATTATTAAACTAAACAATTAACAATAAGTCTAATCCATGATTCAATTATTCAAAATCAGATTCATATCTCAAAACAAAACACATAGACATGTTTAGAATTGAAATCGAAAGATGATACGCCGAATCGTGAACTGAATGAAGTAGAATCAATAGGATGATCCTAGCCTTTTCCGCCTCCAAACCGCCAACGATTTGCTCCCAAAATGGGAAAAACCCTCTGGTTGTCGGCTGCTTAGAAGTGGTCAAGGGTTATAAAAGTTATGGTTAAAAATGAGGCCAAATGAGGTTTTAAGGGTTTTTCTGCCGAATTGATCCATACGCCATATGGATGTAAAAAGCCCAGCAAGCTCGGCCCACATTCTGACAACCCAGCTCATTTGATCCATACGCCGTATGGATTGAATTTCCAGATTTTTTCCCTTTTTCTTCATTTAATCTTCCGGCTTTGACAAATTGATCATCTTTTACTCCGATCCAATATTCTCTTGTCCAATGCATTATTCTTTTAGCAACTTTTCTTCGCAATAAGCTCGTTTTCTGTTTCTTTTTGATCCAAGCTCCAAATAAACACCTATATGAACTAAATAAGTATCTTATTCACATAAAATGCATAAGAAATCTACTGAATAAAGGGGTAATTAGTACTATAATCTAGTACATTTTGGCGTTTATCAATTTTAAACCTCATAAACTAAACGTCTTTCAACCAGTAAATGTGATTACGGCCTTAATGATAGGACTTCGCGAACCCTATCCAAGGGTACTTAGTTATCTGTGTCAAACATGGTCTGATTTTTAAGTAGTGTAAACATTTCTTTCTAAATGAACACTAAGTACATCGTCGCCGTGGAAATACTGCTTTCTTTACTAGAACGCAAAGTACACTGTGGCTATGGAAGTAAAGTTTTCTAAATGAACACTAAGTACACTGGAGCCGTGGAAATACTGCTTTCTTATCTGAACGCAAAGTACACTGTGCCTGTGGAAATATGGTTTTCTGTAATGAGCGTAAATATTACACTGTTGATAAGTCATGGATTTATTGGGAATTAAAAGTAAGGGTTGGTTTAAATCATAGATGGATAATATTGTGCTTTAAATACCAACTTAGTTAAGTAGTCTGGGTTAGCCTTTATGAAGCAACGTAAGGTACCGTAAGTCGGCTGATTGTTTGGTATAGCATTGAAAACACCTCCGGTGTAGTCAACACGTGGAAGCCGAGGAAAAGCCGCAGTTACTAAGCTTTGTGGATTAACGGTTAAACCACTAAGTAATAATTTACCCCCTAGACTCACCAGCCCATCGATAGAAAGTAATCAAGCACAACTCATAACCCTATACTTAAATGTTTTACTTAGTTTAAGGTATTACTGTGGGGTTAAGAAAGGTCGGACATCGAGTTGGTTTTTCGCCTTATTCATGCACCCAGAGATTCATCCCAGATAAGGGTCACTATACCTTCATCGGTTAGTGTTGCGGGATGGATAAACTACTCCGATCAGAATCAGGATAGCCTAGTCACTCAGTGACATACTGATCGAGAACTCTATCAGTAGGGGACTAGTGCTTACTCCACAGATACCTAAAATCAGTGAAATACATACCTTTAGGGAACGTTTTTATAACTCATACATCATTCCAATCAATAGGCTACCGAAATCATAGCAAACACCCTCTCTAGATTATATGCTATCTACTTATATTTTATTTGCTTTATTTAAATTTTCTGCCTAAGTATAAAAACCCAAAAAACAAACCCCCAACTACTCTTTAAAACCCTCACTAGATAGATAGTACGTCTCTTTCGTCCACGATCCATAATACACTGACTCATAGAACGACCCTAGGTCATCCTTGCTGCTATACCCCCATAGTAACTAGGTATGCTTAGGCCCCGCACTTATAAATTTATCGACCACTGACGCCCAGTTTTGGTCGGTCTAGTCCTCTGACGACAAGGACGGTTCACCCGTAAAAAGGTAAGCTTTCGGACCGACTAATCCGGGTGCGTCAATGGCCAATACAGAATAGACCGATAGCTTGGTACTAATTTCATACGACCTAATTTCCTGTTAACGATATGTACTAGGAAATTCTTGTCGTCTAACAATAGCAACCAAGCCCAACATCTGGCTGACCTCAATACTCAATGCTCAAAGGCAATATATCAAGTTTTCACATATTCACATACTCATCATGGCAACATATCAGACTAAACAGTCTAAAACACTAAAACTACGTTTAACCATTGTAACCAAACCTGTTACAACTCAATCACGCTAAGGGTACAGATCCACTCACCATTACCTCAATGTCCACTCATAGGTCTAATGTTACTGAGTTTTCTACTGATCTGGGAATACAACAATTAATGAGTCAGTAACTCATTCCGTATTTTATATAATTCATTTGAATTCATAACATCAACTATGATAATCACCAAGTTATAATATCAATTATAACCACTTAATCAAATTATATCTCTATACATAGTATCGAACTAATTCAACTATCAACAAATAACCAATAACCCATATTAAAATCACATAATACATTCCAATACATAATATTCAACTAACACAGTCACTAAGTCATAACAACTCATTTTATAAATATACTACTTATCTCAAAATATAGCATCCAACAACAACAATAATCACAAAGTTCTAAACTCATAACTCATTCCATATTTCATAACTTATTTGAGTACATAATACTGACTAACGCTATATATATATATATATATATATATATATATATATATATATATATATATATATATATAACCAAGATCATTTAGATATCACTAGTATATAGTTCAACAAATCATCTCATTTCACACTTTTGTCTTACAAACGCGATCCGGGTATAAGATAATGGGATCGCATAACACTGAAGGAAAGTATTCTGTTACCGTTTAACACTATGATACGCGATCCAGAAAATAGGTTGGGATCGCGTTCACAAGAGAAAAATTCAACCGGGACGAATTAAAACTAGTTTACGCGATCCGGGTACAAGGGTTAGGATCGCGTTTCAAAAGCCAAACTCAACTGTGATCAAATAAAATGGAGGAACGCGATCCGGACTCGAAGATGGGATCGCGTTTCAAAGTACAAAACTCAACTGACATGAAACAAAACTATGGTATGTGATCCAGGCTCGAAATTGGGATTGTGTTTCAACATTTAAAATCGGTGTATTAGACCTGCACGAACCCTAACTCGATTTTTGAAACAAAAACAGCTTCAAACTTAGATTCTAACACTTTTACTACTGCATATAATTTAATAAACATCATATAACTTAACAACAAGTTTTATCTCTCAATTTATACATAATTATGAACCTATCAAATTTCAATCAAATTCATATATGGAACTAAAATAAATACTTACAACTTGAAGATGCAAGATAAGGATGATGATGATGATGATGATGATGATGATGATGATGATAAGCAACAAACGGATGAAATGAACTGAATCACAAGATTAATTTGCCTTTGATTTGGTTAGAGTATTATGATTTCTTGTAAGTTCTCAAAAGTGAAGGGGAAATGAAATTTAGGAAAGAGTCAGGGAGTTTAGGTCGGCTCCCACAAAACCGACCTCAATATTCTCTAAACTTTTATTCCCCTTCTAAATCTATTGTCTGGAACCTAAAAACCATTCGCGAGTTCAACTATTTTATTTTATCGTCAACTATATAAAGTTAAAACAATTAATAACTTACTAATCACAATAAGCCATTTGACTTTACGACTAATTATTCACACTAAACTTAGTAAATAAACAATTTAATTTCCTAACTCGTTAATCAAATAATTTTAAAGTCGGGAAATTACTAAATTGCGACTAGACCCTAAGGAGGATGTTACAGTATAAAATGCTCATAATATGATATTTAATAAAATGATGTGACATGTAAAAATACGTAAACATTAGGGTACAGTTCAGAAACATTTACGGGCTTATCCCGCTTAAAATGCGTACATCTTAGTCGAAAAATATTCACCCCATGAAGTAACCTTGATAAAGAAAAGACCCACCTCCGTTTATAAAAGATTTAAATGGTTGAAATGCTCATAATATACTATATAACTATGTATTAAATTGATAGGACACATAAGAATACGAAAAACAAAAGTCAATGAAGGTCAAACCACACACCTACCAGGAGCATACAACCCGGTCTTAGAGTTTGCAACTAAGCAGTTGTGAACCTGAGGCATTTAAGAAAAAAATTGAGGGTGTGTCAGTGTGCTTGTTTTATGTGTTTAGAGGATTGGGAATGGGAAATCAAACCCAAAGAATGATACAAATCCTAGGAGGTGGGTTCTTTTATAACTTATTCATATCTTCACACCGATCTTCAGTCAATCTCATACTTATAGCGATTTCTAGGTTCAAACCAAACTTTATTTCCCTATAACTAAATTTGCATTTAGAATTGAATTGGGCCTTGGATCATCTGCCCAATACTTGTATTATGATCACATATATAGAATGACAACTAAATAATCTTACTAAGTCTATAACATCTATCTACAATACTTTAAAGGTTGGATCCTTAAAGTATTTATGATCAATTACCAACAATAATTAATGATGGTAAGAACATAAAATATATGATTAACCATGGTACTAAATTAGTTATTATATGATTAATACTTTCAATAAAAACAGTAAATTAATATTCACTTCAACTCTTGATTTCTCTAAAATAAAGGTTAATTGAGTCCTTAGAGCATAAGAGCACAGGGTGTGGTGTCGGTGTTCTAGGACAATGTTCTAGAGAATGTTGAAAGTGAGGATTTTATGGTGTGGTGAAATTGAATTCTCAGTGTTTTGGACAATGTTCGGGAGTTTTTTATTAGTTGTTTTATTTGATTTTTCAATAAAGATAATTGTACTGATTAATATATAAATTTGTCCTCGTACAATCTCTGAAGCAGAACATACAAATTGTCAATGCACTAGTCCTCTTGAACCCTTTGATCCCTTGACCTGTCACTTTGATCCTTTGAATCACTCTTGTTGACCAAATTAACCTTTTAACCTCTTGACCCTTGTACAGCCT
This sequence comes from Pseudognaphalium luteoalbum, assembly GCA_963422505.1. NCBI lineage: Eukaryota > Viridiplantae > Streptophyta > Magnoliopsida > Asterales > Asteraceae > Pseudognaphalium > Pseudognaphalium luteoalbum. The sequence continues at coordinate 66,329,324 of OY730198.1, forward strand.
TTGTAGCTCACCGTACAAGCAAACCAAAACACTTTTGACTGGTCAACACAATTCTCACGATTGACCTTCTTCTTCTTCTTCAATTTAACCTAAAACAACTTCTTCTAACAAATTTTTTTCATACAAAAAAAACTTTCTTTTAATGTTAACCCTTGACATTTGCATGAAAAAGAAAGAAGAAAACAAATAAAAAGATAGAAAATCGAATGCAAACAACGTCCGTATGCAGACGCTGACCACAGAATTTGGCGAGAGCGCCGACAAGAACGCCGACACAGTCTGGCAGAACGCCATGGCACGGTGTTCTCGTCCCTGAACGTTGATGCCACATCAGTGCATACCGTGTGCTCTAAGGTGTCGAGGCGTTCTCGTTGGCATTTTCCATCGAGAACGTTGTAGATCATCATTCACCCACACCCTCAAGGCGTTCTCGACAGTGTTCTCTTCGACGTTCAGGGGTCGGCGTCCGGATTCATACGCTGCTCCAAGCTACGTTCTTCTATTTTTTTTTTCTTCCCAACGTAAATGACACAAAATATATGATAAAATTTATGTTTTTCTAACTGAACTGAAGTTTTAAGTACTACTAGTAGCTATATGTAATACCCCAAAATTTAAAAGTATTATTGTGACGAATAAATAAATAATTGCTTTAAGTTAATATTATTGTAGGAAAATAAAATAGAAGAAAAAAATGTTTTAGTAAAATAAATAGTTATGAATATTAAATATGCTTTGATTAGCATACGAAATGTTAAATGTCAGTAACTTAGTTTATATAAAAGAGTTAGCTAAATACAAGTAAGTGTGTGGATTTGAGGGACTAAATTTGACAATTTAGCTTACTTGAGGGTTAAGTAAAACAAGTCTTCAAACTTGGAACCTATTATCAGGAGAAGTAATTAAAATGGGAAAACGAAAATTTGTGTAAGTATGTGAAGTGTGTGTGAGGGGCGAAGGCTTGGCAGGGAACAAAAGGAGAAGTCAAATTTCATGATTTTAAACCAAAGCCTAAATGATTCTATAGTCCTACCATTCAACTTTCAAGTTATCAAGGTACTAATCATCTCATCTACTTAATTTTAAAGTTATGGCTTATATAGTTGTTAAACCTCTAACTCTAATTTGATAGAGTTGGGTTTTGAGTTCGATGATGATTTAAGAATGATATGTATATAATTGTTAGTATCAATCTAGAGTTAATTGATGATTTCAAGTTTAATACTACAAGATCTCATATGTATTTTGAGTGTTTGAAAGATTGATTAAAAGATATAATAATGAAATTTGATGTGTTTATGCTCAAGTTTATATTAGTAAAAAGTATGATGGTTAACAATTAAATTGAAATTCAATCCAAAAGTTGATAATTTGATTTGTGGTTATAGTGATTATGGAGGGGTCATCTTGAATTTTGTAAACAAATGATAATTTATCTAAATTGTAGTTTGAAAGAGTAGTTGTAATATTATTATGATGTTTTTATAGTTAAAACTTAGGGTTGATTATAACCTTGAATTGTGAGGTTGTTGATGGCAATTAAAATAGTAGTTCAAGTGATTAAACATTTGAATTATATATGATCGATAAAGGTGAAGTTTTATTTAGTTTGACTAAAAGTCAAACTTGGTCAACCTAATATGGTAATGGGTTGATAATATTGATTAATTGATGTTGATGATTCTTAGTTAGTGATTAATTGATTTTACTACTAATGTATTGCTACCATGTATTGAGATAATGATGTACCCATAAAATAAGTTGTTATAACTTGGTGATTGGTTGTACGTTTGATATTATCATATTTAATGAGTTATATGTTTTGGACTAGTTACTAACTCATTATTTATATTGTATTCCCAGATATGGAGAAGACACACTGATATTAGACTACTGAGTGGACAACTGAGGTATTTGGTGAGTGGATATGTAACCCTTAGTGTAATTTAGTTGTAACAGGTTTGGTTACAACAGGTAAACATATTATTACTGTATTTGTTTGCCATGATGATTATGGTTGAATAGTAATAATAAAATAATGTTGATAGACTGATTAGTCTGACATGATAAGTGTGCGAATATGTGATCACTTGATATATTGCCTTTGTGCATTGTGTATTGAGGTCAGCAGGATGTTGGGATTGGTTACTAATGTTGGGCGACAGGAATTTCCTTGTACATATCGTTAACAGGAAATTAGGTCGTGTGAATTTAGTATCAAGCTATCGGTTTATTCTGTATAGGCCAATACAGATTGTGATAAGCGTTCTTGGTGGGCCACCGCGGCTGAGGGCGCCACAAGAACCACCTAACCTCATTGATATATTGTGTTATTGATATGTTACCTCATTGAGATTATGTGTTTACGATTATCTTCTTGTAAGATTTGGTATTTTTAAGTTAGATTGTTGGTTATATGTCTACTCACTTAGCGTTGAGCTAATCCCCCACATTAATACTTCTTACAGGTTAAGGATTTGATATATCGGTTGGGTAGGAAGTTGAACTAGATGGAATGTTTGACTACCAGGTGTTTACTCTGATATCTGATTTGGTTAAATCAGGGATGTTTTGCGAAATTATATAACACCCATTTTAATGTACTTTGGTTTTACGTTGTAAAACGATTATGAATAAGATTCGAAGTAGCATGTCTTAAATATGTAAATATTATAAATCAAAATTGATGAAATTTGAACTTACGCTTCCGAATAAAAAATGTTTAAATTGGGTTATAAGCGAGGGATGTTATAAGTTGGTATCAGAGCATAAGTTTGGGTGTATTGAACACTAGTATGGTGTTCAATCCCAAATTTGAATTGTGTTAAGTCAAACATTCCAGGTGTAGGATTAGTTGTTGTATGAGAAATTGGTTATTGGGATATGTACTAACACATAACAAGATGCAAAGTTGTTTTTTGATTGCAGAGACTGAGGAACATGAGAAACCGACTAGTATTCTCAATTATTCCTCTATATTCGTTGGCATAAGAGTATCAGGTAATTCTCGATAAGCTTGTTGAATTTAAATAAGCTTGAATAGTTTACTTTGCTATGATAATTATAATTAGTAGTAAAGTAAATTGATTCAGACTGGTATGATTCCCTAGTTATGAGTCAATTGATAACTATACATGTTAATGTAATAAATTGAATCTTAAATGAGTTGTTTTGACTGAACTAGAAATGACAGAATAAGTATTGAATTGTGTACACACATTGTTGACTGAGGTGTGTAACAGTGCTATTGTTGGAATTTAAGTGTGTCTACAATATGAAATTAAAGTATAAATCATTGTATGATTATGATCTGATAAATGCAAGGTGTGAATATAAATCCTTGCTAATAAATTAATTGAAATATGATTATAGTGAAATTAATGAGATGTTGGTATATCTCAATTAATAGGTTTTGAAGTCGTATTGTTGTTTAAATTAGAAAGTGTCCATTGATTGGAATGTGGGCATTGTTGAAATTTGATATCGCGTAAAAAGTCACGTTTTTACTATCGGTATCTCTCTCATTCTGGAACAATTCTTGGCACTTTAACTCAAAAACATTACAAATCTGTAATATTATGTCAAGATGGTAAAAATAAGGTTGCATGATGAAAATCAAGCAAAACGGACAGAAAACAAAGATTCCACGCACGTTTGAAGATTCCAGACATCAAAATGAGATTTCAAGACCAAAGAGCCCATCACCAACATCTATCTGACCTAAAATGTTCGTTTTCAAATTACGAATCCAACAGAAGAAGAATCAACAAAAACGGACGAAGAATGAAGATTCTACGCACTCCGAAAGATCCAAACGATTACTACGACACATCTAAAGTTCAGAGACATACTTTTGGGATTTCTCTTCATCAAAAGCTTCGTTTTTGAATTACGAATCCAACGCAAAAAGAATCAACGCAAACGGATGCATAACGAAGAAAACACGCACGAATCGAGAAACAAAGCAACGGGCGACGAACTGGTGCGGGGTGGTGCCAGCCGCCGCCGGCAGCCACACAGCCGCCGCCGGCTGCCAGTAGGCCGCCGCCGGCCACCACCCTCCCACACGGATTGTGCTTTTTTGTCCTTTTTCGTACCCGGTGCTAGACCTTTACATGCTTTTCGTACCTGGTGCCACTACCTTTTTCACCTTTTCGTACCTGGTGCCACTACCTTTTCTACCTTTTGCTATCGTGAGCTTTGGGATGCTAACTTGAGCCAAATTTCTTCTATAAAAGGCAGCCCCTTGCTCTCATTTCAACACACTCATATACACTCTCATATTCACACTCATACTTATACTCTCATTCTTCCATTTTCACCTTCTCACTCTAAAAATCTCTTGTATTTTAGTCTAGGGTTATTGTAATTAATCTACGGATTAACATAGAGGTTAGAGCGAACGTTAGGAGTTTGGAGATTCATCTTTGTACGTGTGAACGAGTTGTCAATCATAATAATACGCTGTTGCGCATTTATTTCCGGGTGATATAGAAACCTTTATCATACTTGCTTTATTTCATATTTTAATTATGTATTATTGCCTTGTATATGATTTGTCTATTGCTATGAATTGCGAGTAGTTTATTGTTGTGATTGTTGATGATGTAGATAATTATAAGTATGGATGACATTATACAATTAAGTGTACGAAAATCGTAAAAGTGATGTAACGGCCCCTATTCGACAGTTTATCTGATATAGTACTGGAAACGTTTTATACGGAGTACAAATGTATGGAAGTCGATAAACGACCGAAGGTAGTTACATCACTGGAATTAGCTCTGGTTTAACAGTTGGAATTCCGAAAGGATAATACAACTTCACAACTAACTGGTATATCCTACGAAAGTCAATGCACAATAAAATAATGTTCGAAAACGCGTTCAGATAAAATAGGAATTAATGACCTTTGTATCGTTAAGACTTTATGAACTTGAGTTTAATTTATGGAGTACCCTTTCCGGTTATCCACGTGACTGCAACCTAGTAATTAGGACTTGATCAACCTTAATTATGGTAAGTAGTTATTTGTGCCCACGACATGCAACAAGTAAGACACAGTGAACCCACTCGTTGTACATATTAGGTTTACATTTCTGCATCGCTTTACATTTAGTTAGTTTACAGTGTCACATTCACCGTCAATTACTCATGACCGCATGTCTGATGTAAGAAGCAGTCGAACTACCATGTAAAGTACACTGTCCGATTACTGAAAGGCATGGCCTGCATATGAAACACGTTTTTATAAACTGCGAATAATCTAGGGATGTATAACTGTTTGAAATGGAGGACTCAAGTCATAAGTTGAAGTAACCCAGCCTTAATGCATGAAACAAGACTTAGGAATAAGGATAACACCCTAGTGATTTAACTACCTTAAAGCACTAAGTCTTACTCAATCAGCGGTCAAAACATACAAAGTTATTAATCTGCATGCTAATAAAATACTAAACTATTTTAGGGGTTAAGAAAGGTCGGACCTATGAGACGATACGCTACTGATTCATGCACCTCGGCGTCAAGCCAAAATAGGTTGTTTATCTTTCAACTAGATAAGTATTGGAAGTTTGCGTATTGCTCCGATCAGAATCATGATAACCTAGTTCCTAGTGACATGCCAATGGGAAACTTAGTTGGTAGGGTTCTAGAGTTTACACCTAATAGTTTAAACCATAACATTTAGTATTGTCCCTGTTTAATCTGTCATCCTGAAACATTAATTATCGAAATCTCAATAATCACATATTTATCTTTACTTGTTTTCCTGCACTATAAATTCCTGTAATTTACTTTTCTGCATTTTAATTACCTGTCTTTAGTTTAAAACCCCCAAACCTACCTACTTTGTTTCATCCTAAATATCTCCTACCGAAAGACCCAGCTTTAATCGCCCACACGTTTAGATTCATAGAACGATCTTAGGTCATACTTACCGCTTACTAACCAGAGTAGGTAGTACGTATAATTTAAGCCCAGCTAAATATAAATTTTAAAACCCCTGCTGCGCCCGCATCACCATCAGGAATCGCAACGACACTGATACGACGGTTGCGGGTGCAACAAGTTTTTGGCGCCGCTGCTGGGGAATCACAAACGTACGATTCAAAACGTCTTAAGTAGTAATATTTAGGAGACCCTTCCGATTGAAATCTTCTTAGAAATCTTTCGAAAGTTAATCTAAGTAATTAGTATTAATTAATTATTATTTAGCTAGGATAACTTTAAAAATGACAACTCGAAAACCCACTTCTTGCTTCATTTCAATGGATGATACGGAATTCTTTGACTACTTAGAAAAAGAGTTAGAATCCTGATTTCTTTTCACCTTCTTCCTCTAAAACCAAGAAAATCTCCGACACCCAAGAAGAATATAGGACCTCACTTTCAATTCCAAAACATTTCCTGGACTTTGATGACACGGACCAGTTACCTGACCTTGCATCATCTCCAGAAGATCACTCGCCAACTTTACACCTACCTGATTTACAAAATTCTTCCCACTTCGATTATTTTCCTGAAGATAATTCTGAAGAAAAACCTCCGAAGTCTTGTGACTTAATCACCCTCATTCCTGAAACAACGGTTGTATACCCAAACCACGCCCGATTCTCAGAATTACGGCATCTTTCCATTCATTTCACACAAACACCAATACACCATTTACCGAGTGGTGGATAAGGTTCCATCGGCCGAGCCGGAACAGCCTTGTTTTGAAGAACACCACCTCGGTGCTTCTTTCAATCCTTCCCGTAGGGTAGATGTCTATAAAGCATTCGTCAGGCAATTAACCTATGCCAATCTACAGTATTCCTACGAGCAACGAGAAACGATTGCCACATTAGAAAAACAAGTAGAATTCCTTCTTCGCCTGTCAAGTCATGAATGCGAAAGCACTTCCACAAATTTCAGAGACCAAGAACTAAAGTTTATAGCAGATTTAGATCTACTTTTTGAATCACTCGCCGACATGGATTTTCTTCCAACATCTATGATGTTAATCAATCACAGTGTCGCCGCAATGATCAACAAACTTGAGTTCTGGGAAGAACAAGATCCGATGATTTCTATCGTCATTTTTGGTAAAATTCCTTTCTTTGTTAACCCCGCCTCTTACCTGATCTCCAAATTACGAGACGTTTTTCCTGATTCCACCAAGGAAAGAATCGACAAAGTTTTCTTTGCAAAAAGAAAAGACCTTCACGTTAAGCTTACTCGAATCTTTGCCTTTACCAAATACCCTTTCACTTCCGTACAAAAATCCACAATAAGTGAACTCTGCAGGATAGTTAATGTGAGTCCCTAATCACTATTATGTTAGTGATTGTGAATCGTTAACAGTGAGTTAATTGTAGAAGGGGGGGTTGAATACAATTAAAAACTTTTCTTTTCTGTTATAATGTGTTTTCTTCGTTTAACAAGTTTTTAACCGTATTAAAGTAACAACAATATGAACACAAGTATGTATATAGGATAAACAGTTCAGATGCTGATACAAATGTAGCTGAAAGATAAATTCTTTTATTGATAAAATTTATCTCTTGTTGATTGCGGAATAGATTAGCCAAAGCTAATCTAAATCAACAATACAGCTATTACAAAGGAGATGAGCAGTAGTGGACAAGCACGCTAACTTACTCACTCGCTGAAGTAAACTAGTAGTGGACAAATACGCTACTAGTTCACTTGCTGGTGTTACTTGTATCTTAGATAAACTAGTCACTGACAAACAAGTGACAATACAAGTAATCGACACAAAATGAAGTACAACATACTACGCTATTTATAGACGCTGAAATCCTTGATTTCCGGATCTGATGGACACGTGTCGCTGCTTGATTGGAGAGGTAGTTGAGATGTGATATATCATGGCACGACATTCTGTCTTGGGAAATATCACCTTGTACCATGGACCAATCAAAAGCTTCCACGTTACTCTTTTCAAGTTTCGAGGAACACGTGCTGCGCCGTAGTAACGCCAAATGTTGACTTCTTATTTAATGCGGCATTTAATGCTGCAGTCGCTGATAGATATATCAATTCTCCTCATTCTCGATGCGAGCTAACATGCTCTAAAGAATGACTTGAACAGCTAGTCTTCAGCGACTTCTTTTATTCAGCAGAAGAGAAAACTCAAGAAGACTTGGAGACTCTCGCTGATAGATGAGTATCAGCGACACACATAGTTGAGTCTTTGATCTTTATAAATTCTTCCTCTACCGGTCTAAGATACAATCAGCGACAAGAAAGCCTTCAGCAACACTATCTTCAACTTGGATCATGCTTCATGTACAGAGAGTAATGCTCTCGCTGATATTGATCAGCGACACACAGAGTTGAGCATAATTCTCCTTTAGTAACTCAGAGTGAGAGAAGATCAGCGAACATAAACATCAACAACAGGAGCTTGACTTGAATCATTTCTTCTTAGAGAGATTTTCATTAAGTGGGTCAGAGATATGGGAGAATAAGACACCATCAGTGACATCGCTTATCAGCGACTAATGACTTCAACAATCTGCTTGTAGACATTGTCTTATTCTCCCCCTTAATCCTTGAGATCAGTGACCATCTTGAGTTTGAAGATCAGTGACTCAACAATCTCCCCCTAAATGGTTCAAGTCAAAACTCCCTTAGACAAACTAGTTGCAGGAAAAATTTAGGCTCAATAATCTCCTTTATTCTGTTGATAAGTTGATTGCTCAGGGACTTGTCCTTGTAAATTTTTGTAGTTGAAAAGATTTGAGTCTCTGATAGTAGGTAGGTTGCCCAGTGACTTGTACTTGTAGATTTTCTTGTGCAAAGCCTCATATATATCATAGAATAAATATTTACAGAAGCTAACTATTACAAAATATCTAAGTTATTTATCTCTCCACATCTCCTCCTCTTTCACTATGCCAAGCTCAGCTTCAAGTTCATATTTGTCTTTGGAGGGCAGGTATCTGAATTTTCTGGCTAAGGCTTCATCGAGAATAGCTTTTCTGATCTTTGAATCTGTTGGAAGCATGCTAGCTGACCTGATTAGGTGTATGAGTTGTTCTTGATCAACCTTCTCAAGTTCAGCTTCTCTCTAAAACCTAAGGGCACCGTTTAGGTCCCTGTATACCAGACCCTTCTCCCTTTCAGTGACTTCATGACCTTCAAACTTTGGCACACCAGCAGGGATAGATAGATTTAGCCTTGAAGTGTTGGGGATTCGATAGATGCTGCTGGTACCTGACCTATACCTTGGGCTAGGTGGCTGAACAATTTCCTCACCATATATGACAGTATCTTCTGGTCTGAGGAGTTGCAGCGACACCATTTTCTGATAGAGCCTATCAATCTCCTTCATGACATCAACCTTAGCTGCACTTGTAGAGTGGCTGATAGCAAGCCTTATCTCATTCCATTCTTCTCTGTGCAGCTTGCATACTTGATCAAGTAGCATTGATTGAGTCTCTGAACCTCTTTGTATAAGTAGCTGAGGTTGAGATTGATTCCTTGACTTTTTAAGTTTTACCTTGGTGATAGGTGCAGGGTTTGATCTCCCTGTCATTCGAGCAGCAAATCTCTTTCTGTCTATTTCATCCCATTTCCTATCCACTGCTGTTTTGACAGCTCCCCCTTTCTTTTTAGAGCTCTTGCTAGCTGATGTTTTCAGTTTATGTTGCTCTAGCTCACTCTCTTCTATCTCAGCAAGTACCCTGGCAATTGCAGCATCAGACTCTTCTTGATCTTTCTTTTGTTTAAGAAGTCTGGCCCTTTCATTGGTATGCTCTGTCAGCATCTGAATGCTCTTTTAGCAGCCTTTTCCTTTCTTGTTCCTCTCTTAACTCAGCCTGAAAGGTTATCTGCATTATCATCTCATGCTCCCTGTCCTGTCGTGCCTTTATCTTTATCTTCCACACTTTATTCCTTTCAAACTGAGATAGCTCATCTTGCATGGCAGCTATCCAGTGATGATCAGTGAGTGCCTCATCAATCTTTTTGGGCTCAATTAGTGACACAAAGCTTACAAACAAACAAAAGTTAGCAGATGCTGATCTGGTCTGGACCTTGGATTGAGGATCACCAATAATCAATTGATTATCAATATGTCTAGTCCATTTAGTCACTCGCTGAGGCTCAGCAGTGACTTGATTATTCAGAGGTGATCCACCAGACACATCAGCATTAGAAACATGATTAATGTTTAAGATTTGATTTGGAAAGAGAGTGTTATTATTTTGATGCAAATGATGAGATGATGATGGGATATCAACAGGCAAAGATGAAGTTTCTGAATTATTCTGAGCTAAAGTAGAGCCAGAAGTATCTTCAGGGACATCATCTTCCCTTTCAGAATCTGATGGATGAATCTCATGCTTGTCATCACTGATTGTGTTAAAAATAAGGTTTTCATAATCTTTTGGATCAGTGAGTGATTCATCATAAGATTCATCAAAGGTAACATCCATTGATTCTTCAATACATTCCCTTCTTTTATTATAAACTCTGAAAGCTTTTGAAATGATTGAGTAACCAACAAATATACCTTCATCAGCTTTGGGATCAAACTTTTCTAAGTGATCTCTTTTGTTTAAGACATAGCAGGTACTTATGTCTTATCATGTCTCTTGACAATCAGAGACCTATTATGAGTGTAGCAGGCAGTGTTAACTGCTTCAGCCCAGAAATGGGTCTTAAGACCAGCATCTATGAGCATTGACCTTGTTGATTCAATCAAGGTTCTATTTCTCCTCTCTGCAACACCATTTTGTTGAGGTGTTCTTGGTGCAGAGAAGTTTTGAGAAATACCTTTTGAATCACATAAACTTTCAAGGTCAATATTTCTGAATTCAGTGCCATTATCACTTCTTAAATGTTTAACTGAACAATCATTTAAGTTTTCCATCTTTTTGATAAAGGATATGATTTCCTGTGTTGCATCACTTTTGGCTTTGAGGAAGAATACCCAAGTATATCTGGAATATTCATCCACAATTACCAAGCAATACCTTTTACCACCAAGACTAGGAGAACTCACAGGACCAAATAGATCCATATGCATCAGTTGAAAACATTCTGTCACTGAAGATGTTTGTTTGCTTTTGAAAGAAGAGTTGTGATGCTTTCCCTTCTCACACGCTGAACAAAGCTTGTCTTTGTCAAAAGTAAGCTTTGGAAGACCATTTACCAAGCTATACTTGCTGAGCTTGCTGATGGCTTTGAAGTTCAGGTGAGAAAGTCGCTTATGCCATAACCAATTTTCTTCTGAAACGGTTCTGGAATAGAAACATGTTCCTGATTGTGCTGAGTTCATATTGACCACATATGTATTTCCTTTCCTTTGAGCACCCAGGACAACACTTCCATTTTTGTTGTAAACAACTCCAGCTTCATGATCAAATAGCACTTTATTCTTGGCATCGCAGAACTGACTGATGCTTAATAAATTATGCTTCAGTCCTTCAACATATGCCACCTTTTTAAACATCACATTTCCATTTGTCAAGACCCCATACCCTCTGGTCTTACCAATGTTGTTATCACCAAAAACTACATCAGGGCCTCTTTCATCCTGGTAGTCGCTGAGCAGGGACTTACATCCGGTCATATGTCTGGAACACCCACTGTCCAGATACCAGATTGTTTCTCTAAGAATGCCCTACATCAGGAATAAACTATTAGTTCAATTTATGAACCCATCCTGAGATGGGTTCATGGTGGACAAGCCTTGAGTTTGGCTTCCACTGACCAGCAAGACATTTGATTCATTGCTGGTGGTTGGTTGGACACAAGCTTGTACTGATGAACAATCTGTTGACACATGTTGCCTACTTCCACACTTATAGCATTTTTTATTTGTGGCTTTAGACTTCTTTTGCTCAAAATGCTTATTTGATTGAGATTTAAAAGAATTCAGACTTACTGTCTCAGTTTGTTTCTTTGACTCCAAGTCACTGATGACAAGATCATCAGTCACTGAAGTGTCAGAAGTGAGGTTGCTGAATGACTTTTGATTAATAGTAGTAATACTGATGGAAACTGGATTAGTTGTTGACTCATTTATGCTCAAGTCTTTCAATTCATCAATACTTGCAGCTATATCACAGTTGCCAGTGACCAACGAGCTTTTAACAAAATGATTTGGTTTAGGCTCGCTGAAGACTGACATTGGTTCAAAAACGAAGTTTGAAAAGGATTGATCAGGCTTGAATATTTGATCAATGCTTGTGGCATCAGCCAGACAAGCAGCTGTGTCATAATCACCTCCCAAAATAGCTTTTACTTGTTTTGGAATTTGATTATTGACACACTGATTTACATTTAATGCAGATTTGCACCATGACTTTATAACTTCATTGAGTTGAGAAAATTTGGTTTCAAAACTTATTTTCTCTTGAATGCACATTTGATTTGCATGTATTTGTGCATCAAGTTCAAGTTTTAGATCTTTCATTTTCAACAAATTTTCTTCTTGAAGTTTAAGTTTAGATGTTAAGTCATTGATCATGCATTCTTGCCTTTTCTGAATATCATGAGCATTTGATAGATCAACTATCAAAGTCTCAAAGATATTCTCCTTTTCAGTCACTGAAGCTGATTTAAAACAATGTACCTTGTAGAGAGTCTCTGGATCCCAGCCGGATGCTGAACACTTCTTAGCTACTTCTTTGATGTTTTCATGGAAGTCAGCATCATCAGCCATCAGGCGGTAGTCTCTATCTAAACAAATCATAGCTTCTTCTTCATCAGATGATGAGGTTGAGTCAGAGTCGCTGAAGGATCCTTCTTCAGCGACGAATCCTTTTCCCTTCTTCTTGCCAATTTTGGACATAGCTTTCAGCTTCTTGTATTTTGACTTGTACTTGTTGTACTTGTCATTTCTGAAGCTGGGCCTTTGTTCAGGGAGAGGATTGATAGCTTTGGATCTACAGTCAGCTGCAAAGTGACCAGGTTTGCCACATTTGTAGCAGTCACCTTTTGACTTTGAGATGTCACTTGATGGTGTGCCAGCAAATTTGTTAAACCTTGTGTTCTTTCTGAAATTTGCAACCATCATGGCCATATCTCTTTCCAGCTTCTCTAGTCCTTTTTCATAGCTGACTTCAGACTGACTGTCAGCAGCACAACCTTCCTCATCTGCAATCAGTGACTTTGAACTCAACTGGGTGATCTTAACTTTCTGCTTTTGATCAATCTCTTCTAGCCCAGCTACAAGGGCATTAGAAATCTTTTGACTGCCTAGTGCAGCACGAATGTGCTCACTTTGATCAGCCTGTTTTTCAGATTGTTCCCAGTTTAACAATATACCATAAATTTGAGTTAGATTGAGAGAAGCATAATCATTACGTTGTCGAGTACATGTTGCAATGGTTCCCCAAACTTTTCTAGTCAACAGTTCTAGAAATTTTTCAACAACAAATCTTTGGTCTTTTCCTATATTAGCCTTTTCCATTTTATTTATTAAAGCTTGATATCTAGTATAGGTGGAGGCCAGTGACTCATTGGGTTCCATGGCAAACAGTTCATACTGACGAGTCAGATTTACTTCTCTACAGCGAATTATGTCGGGGGTTCCAATATAGATATTTCTAAGAGTGTCCCACTTGTGTTTCGCTGTACTGCACAATCTAATGGACTCAAACACTTCATCAGGAAGTGACATGCTTATGTATATTTTAGCTTGTTTATCCAATCTGACCATGCGCCTGTCCTCATCTGTCCATTGTTCCTCCCTTTTTGGCATAACCATCTCTGGTAGTGCAGGAGTGGTTACAGTGGCTGCAACAACAGGAATAATGACAGTAGGAGTGTGAGGACCGTCAGTTATTATAGAACAAAGACGATCATCAACAAGGTCTAAATACATCATCATCCTGGACATCCAGGTTTCAATTCTTGATGGGTCAAAAGCTGGAGGTTTTGTAGTGGAGCCATTTCCCTTCTGGTACTCAGAATCAACACAACTGTATTTAACGGATTCCATTGCAGATCTGGTTAAATTATATTTTAAACCAAACCTGCTGTGATACCAATTGTGAGTCCCTAATCACTATTATGTTAGTGATTGTGAATCGTTAACAGTGAGTTAATTGTAGAAGGGGGGGTTGAATACAATTAAAAACTTTTCTTTTCTGTTATAATGTGTTTTCTTCGTTTAACAAGTTTTTAACCGTATTAAAGTAACAACAATATGAACACAAGTATGTATATAGGATAAACAGTTCAGATGCTGATACAAATGTAGCTGAAAGATAAATTCTTTTATTGATAAAATTTATATCTTGTTGATTGCGGAATAGATTAGCCAAAGCTAATCTAAATCAACAATACAGCTATTACAAAGGAGATGAGCAGTAGTGGACAAACACGCTAACTTACTCACTCGCTGAAGTAAACTAGTAGTGGACAAACACACTACTAGTTCACTTGCTGGTGTTACTTGTATCTTAGACAAACTAGTCACTGACAAACAAGTGACAATACAAGTAATCGACACAAAATGAAGTACAACATACTACGCTATTTATAGACGCTGAAATCCTTGATTTCCGGATCTGATGGACACGTGTCGCTGCTTGATTGGAGAGGTAGTTGAGATGTGATATATCATGGCACGACATTCTGTCTTGGGAAATATCACCTTGTACCATGGACCAATCAAAAGCTTCCACGTTACTCTTTTCAAGTTTCGAGGAACACGTGCTGCGCCGTAGTAACGCCGAATGTTGACTTCTTATTTAATGCGGCATTTAATGCTGCAGTCGCTGATAGATATATCAATTCTCCTCATTCTCGATGCGAGCTAACATGCTCTAAAGAATGACTTGAACAGCTAGTCTTCAGCGACTTCTTTTATTCAGCAGAAGAGAAAACTCAAGAAGACTTGGAGACTCTCGTTGATAGATGAGTATCAGCGACACACATAGTTGAGTCTTTGATCTTTATAAATTCTTCCTCTACTGGTCTAAGATACAATCAGCGACAAGAAAGCCTTCAGCAACACTATCTTCAACTTGGATCATGCTTCATGTACAGAGAGTAATGCTCTCGCTGATATTGATCAGCGACACACAGAGTTGAGCATAATTCTCCTTTAGTAACTCAGAGTGAGAGAAGATCAGCGAACATAAACATCAACAACAGGAGCTTGACTTGAATCATTTCTTCTTAGAGAGATTTTCATTACGTGGGTCAGAGATATGGGAGAATAAGACACCATTAGTGACATCGCTTATCAGCGACTAATGACTTCAACAATCTGCTTGTAGACATTGTCTTAGTCTCCCCCTTAATCCTTGAGATCAGTGACCATCTTGAGTTTGAAGATCAGTGACTCAACAGTTAAGTCTACAACCGGAGACCCTGACTCACAAGAAGAGAACGCATTTTTGGAAGTCATGAATAAACTCACTCACGATCTTCATTACAAAGACCAAGGGCCACGCGTCGGTTTGTCAAACCCTAAAAAGATAAGGAAAGTGTACAATAAGTTAATTGGTGATCTTGTCAATTTAGGATACGAAGAACGAGAAGTCCTAGGATTAGAGAATCGTCATTACTATTTAGTTTATAACACTATTTTAGAACTTTCAAAATGTTTTATGCTGAAAAACGTTCGCTTAAGGGATCAAATCTCGACGCTTTCCCTATGGAGGGATCGAAACGAATCTTAAAACAATTCCTTCCGAAAAAGGTCGAAGCTCGCGACTTTAAATGAGCATATTTTAGTATAAATATAGTAATATAATAAAATTTTGAAAGTTTTCTTTGAAAAAAAAACAAAAAAAACAAAAAAAAAAAAACGTTTTTAAATTTTTGCTTGAAAACACGTGACGACAACAAGAACGTACAACGTTAAGCTTTTAGCCGAAACATGTACATTCAACAAGTCCATGTCAGACAACTAATTTTAAAACAACCAAAAATAATTTAAGTTTAATATCTCGGGATTGCTTTTATTGTTCCACAAAAATTTATGCGCTTCTTAAATTATTTATAACGTAACAAAAGACTAACAAGTAACTAGTTACAATAAATACGTTTTGGATTCGTAATCATTATTAGTGGGACATTAGAAATTAATCTAGGGAAGTACTTAGATGTACATAGGGAACCATGTAAGGAATATGGTACATGGGAGCATGACAAATATTCTCATGGACCACAAGACTTCCATTTGATCCCATAATTCAAAAATAACACAAGAAACCTTTCTTCTCTTTCCTCCCTCCCCTAAAAACCGGCCACCCTCACCATTCCATGGATCACCATCCAATCTTCACCAACCTCTCTAATTTCATGTCCTTTTGAACTCCTCATTGCATGATATTCTCGGTTGTACGTTCGTTTTGAAGCATAACACACTAAAACAAGGTATGATCATGAAAAACCTACTTTGAACTTGAAATATCTTATTTTATGAAGTTAGCTAAGATAGTAACTAGG
Organism: Pseudognaphalium luteoalbum; assembly: GCA_963422505.1. NCBI lineage: Eukaryota > Viridiplantae > Streptophyta > Magnoliopsida > Asterales > Asteraceae > Pseudognaphalium > Pseudognaphalium luteoalbum. Next base: position 66,345,746 of record OY730198.1, read on the forward strand.
AATTAGTGTTTTTCTTGGTTGAATGCTTAGAAACTACATGCTACTACCACTCACCCATGGTAATTCATACTAGTTTGGATCTTTCAAGAAGATGTACCTTCACCTAGTAATTAAGTCTAGAATTTAGCTTGATTAAGTGCTAGTTGTTAGATATTTAAGTAATTGTGGTGTTTTAAGTGATTGCCCTATGTTAATTGCGTAATGCGGATACATTAGGATTAGCAAATTTGACTTTTGAAAGTCAACAAAAAGTTAACTAGCATGCATGATTAGAATAGTAAATTAAGATTACTTGAAAACTCTTGCTTACTAGGACACTTGTACTTGCTTGACTAGTCAAAATAGGCAATAGAGAATCATTACTAGAAACAAAAGTCTTGAGTAAAACCAAACACATGGATGACATAATTTTTTGTGCATAACCTAGCTTGTTTAACTAGTAGGAAAATGCCTAAAAATAATGTTTATATGTTTAGGTTATAATTTTGGCATGCGGAAAAATTGGAATTATCGTCCGAAGTAAGTTTTGACCTAAAAGTCAACTTGAAGTATTGCATTTTTTAACAAATTAATCGCAATTTTTATTCAAAAACCTTACTTCAAGTTGAACTTTTGAAAGTCAAAAACCTACAATGAGACTATAAACTATGAAATAATGACGTTTCAAATTTGGCTAAACACCAGACTTTGTAAACGACATTACTTCACAAGTTAAGTTACCGCCATCCCATATGTTTTCATACATCAATGATTGCCTTAATATTATTATTTGGGAGCATTTGATATTTACTGTAATCTTTGGACTGTCAAGAATTTAAAGCCCTCATTTTGAATTTTTCATTAGAAAATTCGGGAAGCGCTTTAAATTCCACCTTTCTGAAGACCTATTACTTTAAATTTCTCATGTTCTCAGGTACTATGTCGCTGAAGAAGAAAAAGCTAAAACCAGCACGTCCACTTACAGGATCTCTTGCATACCTTAGTACAACACCAGCATACGACCGGATGACACGAATATGGAGAGATAAACCTTTTGGCCATTTTAGATATGTAGATTGGGAAATGCTACAGATATTGGGATTCAGGCAGAAATTAGAGAGTCTACTCAGTTACTCAGTAGAGGGTCGGAAGTTTGAGTCTTTCAAGAGATTGTTCAGCATTGACGAACCGGTGCATATGGAGATAATCACCGAGTTCATGACCACCTATACATTTGAGCCAGGGAGTATAGTTGGAGACGGGGTGATCACGTTTAGATATATGGGGAGCCTATTTACCTTGTCATTGGCTCAATTTGCATGTCACCTAGATCTCTATACTCCAGAAGAGATAGATTCACCCCTGTTTACTGATGGAGCCACCACGATTTCTCTCACGACTACTACCGCAGAGGCATGGAGTCATTGGTCACCAAAATCGTATTTCTCGGGTATTAAAGCTACTCAGCTCACAGACCCAGTTATGCAGATTTTGCACAAACTACTGGCTTGTTCGCTTGACGGGAAGCATACGTCTAATGGCCGAGTGTCTGAGTTTGATGTTATCATGATGGCATGTATCCTCGAGAGGAGGAACATTCAGGTTGCCCATCTAGTTGCACAGCGGATTTTGGAAGAAAAAGAGTTTGGAGCAAGAAGATCATTCATGGGCCCAATAATTACTAGGTTGATTACGAAAATGGGATTAATTAGAACGACGGAGATAGTAAAATTTAAGAGCCTGCCAGAATGGAGTGCCCAACCAATAGACTATAATTTTCTAAGGAGCATGGATATACTTAGGATTCTGAAGGATGGCACCGTTTACATCAGGGCACGATCATCAGACCCTGAGAGTATTGATACAATGGTAGCAGGTCTAGTCCTACCCAGGGAATCCAGGAAGAGGAAGTAACCGAGAGAGGCCCGAAATTCAGACTCAGATTCAGATAAGGATGCACAAGATTCTGATGTCCCAGTTGCACCACCACAGCCTACTAGGCCAGGACTATCTGTCCCGGCCCCTAGAGCCCAGATACCAGCTTACATATACCATTACGGGACACCCCCAGGACCCGATTACTGGTACTGGCTGATGCAGATGCAAGTCAGATGCTATAGAGCTATGAGGCAGCAGATCGCAGGGATACCATTGAGCCCACTTCCAGACATATCGTGCGGAATGGGCCGAGCCCCACCACATTTATATCCCCCTGCAGCTCCTACTATAGCACCTCGCCGACATCCAGTCCATAGCCATGGTCTACCACCTCGGACAGTTCCACTCAGGCCACAGGCACCGCGAGCACAGATTCCCCTTCAGAGACAGCAGATTCCCTCAGTCGTCGGCTCAGCTAGAGGACAGGTTTCGAGTAGCAGTAGGATATCCAGAGCCCCTACTGTTGGGATCTGAGTTTATTTGATAAGTGTTGAAGTATAGTCACTATTCGCTTTAATGATAGCCATTGCTAGTAGGATTGAAGAACTAGCCACTGCTAGTGTAATTATAGAAGCAGTGCCACTGTTAGTGTAAGTATACTTGTGTCTGTAATGGGAACTTACTACCACTGTTGGTATAAAGTAAGTTACTCCCACTGTTGATGTGTATAAGTCGGTTAGAGTTATTTATGGGATAGATTTGATTTCCATAATAACTAGAGATTGTATAGGACTCTATGTATTATAAATAGAGATCCTTAGACCTAGATTAGGTTAAGATTAGTTTTACGCAGCTTCAAGGTTTTCTTTAACCCTAATACTTAAGTGTATTCATCTTATATCATTAATAAGATTGAAGCTTTTGATATTCTATTGTGAATTACATATTGTTTAATTCTTGATCTTCTTAATATTATTGAGTGTGATTCCGCAACTTCTCAATAATAATTCAACGCTTATAGAATTGTTTATTAGATAATTCTGGGTTTTAACAAGTGGTATCAGAGCAAGGTTAAACTTTGAATACAAGAAGATCTAGTATTACTGTTTGATTGATTTTCAAACTGTTTATTGAATCAATGGCAACAGAAGGCAACGAAGGAATCCAGGCAACTAAGATCCCCATGCTTAGACCTGATGAGTTTGATCTTTGGAAGAACAGGATCAAACAATACATGCTTCTCACAGATTATCAGATGTGGGAAGTAGTGGTTAATGGTCCTGCAGTAACTCGTGATAGTGATGGTGTTGAGCAGCCTAGAGCACCACCAACTTCTGAAGCAGAAAGAAAGGTTAGATCTATAGAGTATAAAGCACTAAGTACTCTATTGTTGTCTATTCCCAACGAATATCAAAGAAGGTTTGTAGCATGTCAAGATGCTAAAGTTCTTATGGAGGCTATTGAAAAGAGATTTGGTGGTAATGAAAGCACTAAAAGGAATAAACGATCTCTATTGAAACAGCAATATGAGAACTTCAACTCTGCAAAGTCAGAAACTTTGACTCAAACCTTTGACAGATTTACAAAATTAGTAGGAGATCTGGAGAATCATCAAGTGAAAATTGATAAAGATGATTTAAACAGAAAGTTTTTGAGGTCATTGGGTGAGGAATGGACAATCTACACAGTAGGGTTAAGACAAAGTGCAGATTTGGAGTCAAAGGAGCTTGAAGATATCTATAATGATCTTAGGAACTTTGAAACTGAAGTGGAAAGCAAGAAGCAGGGTTCTGGAAATATCAACAACAATGCAGCTTTCATGTCTATGGAAGGAACTAAAGAAGAGTCAAGTCTCAAAGGCTCTACTTATGTTTCAGGAGGATATGGATCATCATCAAATTGCTCTAATGATCAGATATTGAAATCTTTCTTTGCTAGTAATGTGAATTCTTCACTTACTAATGAAGACTTAGAACAATTTGATGGAGATGATCTTGAAGAGATGGATATCAAATTGCAAATTGCTTTAATCACTCAGAGGGCAAAACGATTTATGCAAAGAACTAGGAGGAACAACTTTGCATATAAAAGGAATGATGCTAGTTGGTTTGATAAGAGCAAGATTGAATGCTTCAACTGTCATAAGATGGGGCACTTTGCTAGGGAATGTAGAAGTCCAAAGAATGAACAGAATGGTAGTGGCAATGGACAAAGAACTGGAAGCAGTGTGGTTCAAACAAATAATGTACCAATCCAGAGTGCTTCATCAAATGCGTTTTTTCTATGGATGGATGTGGATGGGACTGGAGCGACCAAGAAGAGCATGAAGTAAAGAATCAGTGCTTCATGGAAATTGCTGAATCTGACAAGAAGTCAGAAATTCCTTTTGAGGTACAAAACAAATTATGTTCTACTATTTGTAAACAAACTGTTAAACATTACAGGGATCATAATTAGAAAGTGTGTTATGAACTAAAACAATGGGAAATCAAAAGTAAACACACTAAATTAGCAATTGAAAATCTTGAAAAACAGATACATGCACATGAAGTCAATGAAACATAGTTTAAATATGACATTGCATATGCTAAGTGGGAAAGAGACACTTTTAAAGATAAGGTAGATTTGTTAACTAAGAAACTTGCTGAAGTCACATGTGAGAGAGATAGCATAAGACTTAATGTAAGTAACTTAGAAAATGCATCCAAAAGTGTCAATAAACTTATCAATTCACAGATTCATGTAAGCTTAAGAATGGATTAGGATACAGTAATGTACCTCCTCCTTATAACAACAACTACTTTCCTTTCAAAACTGATATTGATATCAATTCTCTTAAAGAAGGAATGAATGATGATGTTAAAAAGGCTGATCCAGTTAAAAGTTTAGAAGAAGATTTGAATTTTGATAAAGTTGAAATAAGAGAGTGGTGTGAGGAAGATGATCAGAGTGATAGTACATCTGAAAGTTTTGAATCATCTAATTCATCAAGTGAAGGTAGCAGAAAGGTTACCGGTCTAGTTTCTGAACTAAATGTTGATAAATTAGAAGAGGGTAAAAGACTGCTTCAAGAACAGGCTAAACAACAGATAAAACAAGTATTCAATACTAATAAGTCTAGAAAGGGTCTAGGATTTGTTAGTAAAACAGTTAAGCAGGAGTCAAAATCTGTGACAAATTTGAATGATAAATGTATTAACTGTGCTTGCAAAACAAGACTTTCTTCACTAAAACTGCACCAAGAGGCAATCAAAGAAACTGGAACCAAATGGTTTCACAAAGATTGGGGCAGAATTTTCAAGTGGTCAAAGAAAAGTCTTGTTATATCTGTGGAAAAACTAATCATCTTCAACATGATTGTTATCACAATCCTAAGAATTTCACTAGGGTTGTGAAACCATTATGGACAGCAGCAAACATGATTAATAAACAAAATTTCAAATCAAAAGTTAATCATGTTGCCACTGTCAAGAGGATGAAGAATACGGCTAACAGTGGTACAACTGCAGCCACTGCTACTAATGCTGCAGTGATACCACCAAATAAAGCCAACAGAGGTAAGAAGACTAATACAGTGGGAAGTGTTACCACTGTTAAGCATGCAGCCACTGCTAGTGTTAAAAATTCCAAATGAATGTTTACACCAAGTATGGCTACCACTGCTAGAATAATTAACACAAGCCTAAGGGTTACCACTGTTAGGCCTATTCCCAATGTTAAGTCTGAAATTAGTTGGGTTTGGAAACCAAAGAACACTGTTGCATCCAAAGTTTCCAAAACTAACAGTGCATCAAAATCAATTGTCTTCCAGAGAGTTGATTTTAATGATGCACACGGGAAACCCAAGACCAAATTGGTTTGGGTTCCCAAGAGAAACTAATTCTCTTTTTGATATTTGTGCAGAGCAAGCCAAAGAGCTTATGGCATGTTGATAGTGGCTGCTCAAGGCACATGACTGGAGACAAAGGAAAGCTACAGGATTTCTAATCATTTGATGGAGGGTATGTAGCATTTGGAAGTAATCCCAAAGGTGGGAAAATTACGGGCAAAGGAATAGTGCAAAGTGATAAGATAAGTTTTTATGATGTGTATTTTGTGGAACAATTGAGGTACAATTTACTAAGTGTGAGTCAAATCACAGATAAAAAGAATCCAGTCTATTTTACTGACACTGAATGTCTTATCTTATCCAAGGAATTTAAGATACCGGAAAACATGATTTTAATGAGAATTCCAAGGAAAGATAATGTATATAAGTGTGACTTAGCAAACATGTCACCTCAATCTGAGTTAAACTGTCTTATTTCAAAAGCAAGTTTGAATGAATCTGAACTGTGGCATAGAAGGATGTGTCACATGAATTATAAAACCATTAATAAACTTATCAAAAACAAGAGTGTTAGAGGTTTGCCTGAAAAGGTATATTCATGTGATGATCATTGTGTTTCTTGTCTAAAAGGAAAGCAACACAAAACTTCTTTTAAGTCCAAATCTGTGAATACCAACTGCACACCCTTACACTTATTGCATATGGATTTGTTTGGACCATCCAATATAAGTAGTATGGGGAAAAGGTCTTACTGCCTTGTCATTACTGATGATTACACTAGATTTACATGGGTTTTCTTTCTTAGAACAAAAGATGAGACAGGTGAAATACTTAGATCATTTATCACTAAGATGGAAAATCAATTGGATAAAAAGGTTAAAATCATCAGGAGGGATAATGGAACAGAGTTTAAAAATCATGAGATGGATAAATTATGTGAAGTTAAAGGTATTAAGAGAGAGTTTAATGCACCTAGAACTCCTCAACAAAATGGAGTAGCAGAGAGAAGTAATAGGACATTAATTGAGGCTGCTAGAACTATGTTATCTGATGCAAAATTGCCTATGTCCTTCTGGGCAGAGGTAGTTAGCACAGCTTGCTATGTTCAGAATAGGGTACTTGTTGTTAAGCCTCATAACAAAACACCATATGAACTGCTGTTTAAGAACAAACCATTGGTTAGTTTCCTAAAATCTTTTGGATGTCCTTGTACCATTTTAAATACCAAAGATCACTTAGGAAAGTTTGAAAGCAAAGTAGATGAGGGTGTTTTTGTTGATTACTCAATTCAAAGTAAGGCGTATAGGGTATTCAATCAAAGGACCAGGGTGATAGAAGAATCAATGAACATCACTTTTAATGAAAATATCACTAATCCAGATGGAAAAGGTCCAAACTCTTTGTTTGATATTGATGCACTTAATTCTGCTTTTAGATATACAACTGCAGATTCTAGTACAGGTACAAGTGCAGGTACAGGTGCAGGTACAAATGCAGGAACAAGTAATGAATGTGGTACATCTGAATTAGGAATGTCATCTGGAAAGAAGAAAGATTCGATGGAATACATTGTATTTCCAATATGGTCTCCTGATCCCCCAGAAGTGTTTGACACTGATCAGTCAAAGTCAACACATAGATTAGAGTCAGAAGAAGCAAATGAACTGAAAGTGCCTTATGCTTGGATCTAGATGACAATTGACAGTAATTAACAGGCGGAATCAATCAATTACACTTAATGCTAACAAACACAAACCGAAACAATGATATTCAAACAAAGCAAACTTGTTTATTAGCTTGTATAATGTATTGGGATCGATTACAGAGAGGCTTAGTCGACAAATGGTGCTAGGGTTTCGTCAACCCTAGCCGAAAACCCGTAGGTTTCTATTTATACTAAAAAGTCAGCCAACATGCGTCACTTGTGGAAGTATCGCATGTGGCCGCCTTCATGCGTCACTTACCTAAGTGTCGCTATGCGTCACTTAGGCAAGTGTCGCCTAAACTAAAACACGAGTGTCGCACTATACAAAAACTATATTTCTATTAAGTAACTAACGACACTTATTACAACTCGATAGACCAACTGACAGACACCTAATATGTATCAACAAACTCCCCCGTGTCTTCAGCTTGGTCTTCAAAAGTCTTCAAGTCTTCAAGTCTTCACTTCCAGCCAGCTGGAAATACACCACCAGCGTGTATTCCATTGGCAACGCAGATATCCACGATCTTCTAAAATTTTAACGCTTCAGCTCTATCTTTCGTCTTGAACTCAATTCTATTTTCATGTAATCTTTTCATATCTTGAGCCGAAAGATTGATCAAACTTAATGGGTCAAAAACACAAAACAATTTTCTTTTGAGACCCCATAACGACCTCTTAGTAGGCTGAACAGCATCCCAAGCTGTTATCTCGTTATTTCCAGTATCTGCAATAGAAGACTCCGGGTCTGTAGCTGGTTCAGAATTTGGAATGAATACAATCACAGCTTCACCCGTAACATCATCATATTCCCAATAAACCAACCTATTCAAAAAATCTAGTGGGATGATCTCCAAAGGTATCTTCTGTAGACACTTTGCTGGTGGATAGATCATCTTCACAATAGGTTGTCGGGTAACCGGATCTAGCTTCTTCTTAAATTTATACCTCATACCCAACGTCGGCTTTATCAAATTATACTTTTTACTGTTCATCTCACGACGTATGATCACCTGAAAGAAATCTGCTCTTGAATCTCGTGATCGGTTTATCAAGGGTATCTGAGCTAACCTTTGAAGCTCACACTTCGGCAAAGTACTTATTTTATAAAACTTCATATTGAAGTACTGAATGCCATCACTTCTCTTTATCATAAAAACAGAGTTGTTCTCATCAAATTTCCAACTCTTAATCAACCCTGTGTAATCAGATCTAACTTTGTAGCATTTACACGTAACCGGTACCTCAATAATCGGTTTAAGCACAATATCCGGTTTTGTTGTAGAAGTTGATGGCTCGTTCGTTTCTTTTTCCGATTCATCTTCAGACGAATCCGATTCTATAATGGGAGCATCATCATAACATTCATCACTATGGAATTGCTCCCCCTCAACTTCAACTTCATCATTTTCTTCAAAGAAATAATCCTCTGCTACAGGATCATTCATTTCCTCTTCCTCAGGCATCGCGTTATCATCATTCATCAAGTTTTGTAAGTATGTGAGATCTACGAATGAATAATCAACGGCAATAGGTCTTGCCTGACCTTGAACCTCAACAAAATAATCCAAACTTATATTTTCATTTATAGTGGAAGAGGGAAGTACATTTTTTGGTTCCGGGGAAGGAGTTACATTTGTTTCTAACTCACTAGGACCTACCTCCCCTGAAACATTTGTAACGGATTCCAACTCTAACAACCTAGATGACAGATTCGTCACTTGAGACTGTAGAGAGTCAACCGTAGCAGCTCGAGCTTCCAAATCCCTGATCTGAGAGGCTTGAGCTTCAATTATAGCCTTCTGATCATCAAAACGTTTTGCCAAAAGCTCCATCTGATTCAAAACCATCTGAAGAGACGGCATGTCAGACGTTGGCGGTGGTTGTTGTCGTTGGGAAGTTGGTTCCTCAATAACCACTGTTGTCCGCTGGCGTCTACGAAGAGGTAGATCAGCATAGGATGGTGAAGACCCAGCAGGACGTTTACCAGGATTCCTCGGGATATGTACCCGGCCAGCAGAAATCCTGCGCAAAATACGCTTAAAGCGTTGGGGATCAGCTAGTTGAATCCCCTCAAAAGCAGACTGTGGTGGCACATCACCCTCAGAATCAGAAGGGGTGGGCCCACCATCGTCAGAATCAGGCTCAACTCGATCAACGCGATCGATATCCTCTAAATCTTGAGCTATATTGGTATCAACCAAGTCGTCCTCGTTGACCGGAGGCACGACGTCATCCAAAAATCCGTGATCGCGCGGCGCAACATAGTTCTCGTTCACTATGTGCCCGAAGAGTTCGCGATCAGCCAAAACCGGCTCGCCCTTTGGCGCGAGCTTGCAGTCATTAAAGACTCGCAGAAGCATCGGCGTCGGTACAAGAAGAGATCGCTGATCTGGTGCAATCTCAAGATTGAGATCATTCAGTAACAACTGGACAAAGCGAGGATACTGCAGCCATTTGTCCTTTCTAGCGCGTATATTCTCCACCATGTTGCCGAATATATAACCGCTGAAGTTATACGGTTTATTGTATATCAGGGCCAACATGAGAGACAGAGTAAGATGGCTCGCAGCATCATAACCTCCCTTTCTCGGAGATAAGCAAACTATAATAATATGACACAGATACCTCTATACCCTGCAGAGGTACTGTTTCCTGAAGTCCGAGAGTTGGTTTGCCGGATAACCCATCCTTTGAAGTCCCCCATAGATAAATGTAGTTGGGAAGATGGTGGGCATCGTGGAGTTGTCATTGAACTGTAAAACCCGTCTAATCGAGTTCTCGGTGATCTCGATTTCCTCCCCAAACATATTCGAAACTATGCGGGGAACATCACCCTGAACCCTGATCACGGCATGATCATAAAATTCCTCTATTTGGTTCATATATACCGGGGTCGATGCGGTGATGGCGTAATAAATCCTTGATCGGCGGAGAAACTCGATCATAGGCCGGAATGGAGCCGAGTTGGCGTGTGTTGACTCCAAGAACGCCGTGATATTGTGACGTGTGTTCGTGCGGCGATAGTAATTCTGAAGTTCAGCCATCTGTAAGCTAAAAAATACAAAGAAAGATAATCGAAATCGTTATAAAGTTAGCCCGAACACAGAAAGGTTAGAAAACAAATTTTGACTTTAGGCGTCACTTAGGGTAAGTGACGCATGGCCACTACCGTCACTTAAGGAGTGTCGTAATGTACAGTGTTTAAAATTAAAATCAATGTGTAGCGTCACTTATTGGAAGTGACGCTATCAAGCATCACTGATGTAAGTGACGTTTGCATTTGGGGATTTAAATTATACGACACTTGCAAAGTGACGGGTGAAGAACATGCGACATTTAACATAGTGACGGTATCGTAAGACAGTCACTTAAGAAGTGACGGTATAAGTGACGGATAGAAATAGGCGTCACTTAGACAGTCACTTGGGGTAGTGACGCATGTAAAGGCGTCACTAGGTAGAGTGACGGTTTGAACGATTAAAACAAGTATATGCGTCACTACATGAGTCACTTAAGAAGTGACGCAAAAGCAAGCGTCACTTGTTAAGTGACGGTATGGGTTACCAAATTACCAAGGAGCGTCACTTGAGGTAAGTGACGCAAGAAGTGTCACAACGATGAAGATCATCGTGCACTGTTCATACCCAGATTCAAAATTTAGGGGTTTTCAAAAAACAAAGTAACCGGGGTGTGCGCAAGGTAGAGACGAATAAAACACACCCTTTATTGCATCAAAACATTATCACACAAGCATTTAGTCGAACGATTTGCAAAACGAAACCCTAACCGTAACCCTAACTTAAATTTACAGCAAAAATAGAAAGAGAAAAAGGTTAAAGTTAGTACCAAATGCATCGTAGGAGTGAGGAGAACAACGATGTATCAATGAAACGCACAAGAAAGCCGTAGAAATCACGAATCAATCGACGAAATACGCACAGTGTAAGTGACGCAGAGACAATGAGAGTGTCGGTGTGTCAGTGCAAGTGACGGTATGAGTATTTGAAAAGTGGTGAGGTTGAGTGTCGTGGGGAAGGAGTATTTATACACCGACCCTAGTATGCGTCACTCAACCCGGCACTTATAGCGAAACTTATCCCGGCACTGACTGCGTCACTTAAGTGAGTGACGCAATATCGTATGCGTCACTGGTAGCGTCACTTATGAAAGTGACGCACAGTTCACTTTTAGTGAAAAATTTGCGATTTCTTCGATGGTTTCGCGTTGTGATTTCGGTACTCAAATTTGAAAATGTAACTGTAACTTGGATAATAACTAAAATTACACTAACTTAGAGAAAATAAAACGTATACAAGAAAATGTAAATTGACAACTCGAGAATTAACACATTCTTTTTGGTGACGGAGTTGATAAAGTCTGGTTAGGGATCATATTGGAGTAACATGCATTTATTAGGAACAATAAGTGTTATTTCGATCATCAGTATATTTGTCCTCTTTAAATTTACTTGACATACTAAAAGCACTTTTTATAAAAATTATTTCAAAACGATTATTAGTATGTTTATCCACTTAAACATGTTATACTCACATCTAGGAAGTATTTTATTATTATTGGTATGTGCATTTCGCTGTAGTTCCCACCATAGATATACATCTTAACTTAAGACATAGACCATGTTTCCATTTACAGATAGAATATAAGAAAATCAATTTTAAGAATCAAGTCAGCGGTGACAGGTCTGTACTTACGTACAACAGAGCGACATAGCTTGATTCAGGTTTAAGCAAAACCAGACTTGGTCAAACCATTTTGGCGACCTTGTAAGGTATCTTACTTTGAAAGACTTTTCAAGTTCTTTGACTTGTGTTTGCTTAATTTTAAAGTATATATTAACAGAAACCAGGTCTATACTTACGTATAACAAAGGAGACTGTCAATATATACCCCCAAATGAAATCATATAAACATCTTTCACAAAAACATGTCTAGTATAAGTAAGAAATTAAGACTTTTGTCATACATCTAATGGTGTTATACCACTTGAAATATACAATTAATGATTAAGCTTCTTAAGACTTATCAAAGAGGTTTGCATACCATGCCTACTAATATATCGTATGATGAAGACAATGTTTATAAAAACTGTTTTCAATACGTCAGATAAATCTACTGACACATCCAAGATAAACCTTAAATTTCCATTTTTATGCATGTCACCCAATGTACTATCATATCCCAAGTTGTTTACAGACACAACTTCAACGTCTATTTTTAAAATGTAGCAACCTTGCATTTCTTTAATACTAGAAAGTATAAAGAGTGGCAGTTGCATAGGTTGCATTTTTTTTTTTTTTTATATAAAACATTACTTTAAACATATCCAAGTCACAAATTACTTTTTCATGGTAAAGAACCTTAGACCGATCATGTTGACTAATTCATCAAATCGGGCTCTAGAGAAAGCCTTAGTGAATAAGTCAGCATTTTGTTTCAGGGTGTCAATATGGACAAGGTCGATAAGGTGTTTCTCATAGCAATCCCGTATAAAGTGAAACCTTATTTCTATGTGTTTGGTTTTAGAATGTTGTACGGGATTGCGTGTGATTGATATGGCAGCAGTATTATCAATATGTATAGGAGTTAAAGTTAAGAGTAACCCGTAGTCGCGCAATTGGTGCTGAATCCAAAGAACTTGAGAACAGCAGCTTGCAGCAGCAATGTACTCGGCCTCCGCTGTTGAACTAGAAACCGTAGTCTGCTTTTTGCATTGCCATGACACCAAGCGGGTTGCAAGGAACTGACATCCTCCTGTTGTAGACTTCTTATTGATGTTGCAGCCACCATAATCTGAATCGGAATAAGCAGAGAGCGTGAAGTTCTTCTCATTGGAATACCATAGACCAAGTGTAGGTCTATATTTGAGATAACCAAAAATCCGCTTCACTGCCTTCATATGAGAAACCTTTGGTCGTGCCTGATATCTTGAACAAAGGGAAACAGCAAAGACGATATCAGGTCTTGAGGCAGTGAGGTACATAAGAGAACCAATCATCGAACGATAATCCTTTTCTTTGCAGTCCTCATCATCATCAGCAGGTCCAAGATTGTGATTGAGTTCAATGGGAGTCCCATAAGGTTTACAAGTGAGCATATCATATCGAGTCAACATGTCGTTGACATATTTTGACTGATGAATATACATTCCTTTAGATGACTGCTCAACTTGCACACCGAGGAAAAAGGTGAGATCTCCCATTGCACTCATCTCGAAAGCTGACTTCATGACCTCTTCAAATTCCGTACATAGAGCCTCATTCAATGACCCAAAGATGATATCATCGACATACACTTGAACAAGTAACAAATCATCTCCTTTTCCTTTTGTGAAAAGAGTGCTGTCGATGTTGCCCAGAGTAAAACCATTTTCCACCAGATGAGTTGCAAGCCTCTCATACCATAGATGTGGAGATTGATGAAGTCCATACAATGCCTTATTAAGCTTATAGACATAATTAGGATGCACCGAATCGTCAAAACCTGGAGGTTGTTGAACATAAACCTCCGTATCAATTTGACCATAAAGGAATGCGCTTTTAACGTCAAGTTGCTTGACGCGAATCCCTTTAAATGATGCAAAGGCCAAAAAGATACGGACGGACTCCAATCGGGCGACAGGGGCAAAAACCTCATCATAATCAAGTCCTTCAATTTGAGTATACCCTTGAACAACTAGTCGAGCTTTGTTCCTCGTAACAACCCCTCGATCATCCTTCTTGACTCGATATACCCATCTAGTGCCTTTTGGATCGGCACCCTTGGGTAATGGAACTAGCGTCCACACTTGTAGCTTGTGGAACTGCTGCAGTTCATCTTGCATGGCCTCGACCCAGGATGGATCTTGCAAGGCCTCCGAAACTTTTTTCGGTTCAGTTTGGGAAAGATGGCAAGAATTAACAGTCGCCATAAATCCCAAAATTTGATTAGCTGAAGTATCCGTATCTTCAGCAGATTGCTTCGCCTGATGTCTCGTTTGAACAGCAGAATGAGGATCACCAATAATGTTTTCAACTGGGTGATTCCTATGTATCGGGGTCACTGGAATGGCGTCTGGCACAAGATTTAATTCCAAGTTTTTCAAGTCACCTTCAGTGGCAGAAGCATCTTCGTTCTCTTCATTAGTGAAGAAACGAGAATAGTCCATATCTTCTTCATCCTCTAAGAGAGGCATATCAGGATCATCCGGAAGATCCGCGGCATTAACAGTGTTTGATGAAGACGGAATGGTTGTAGTTGATGGTGTGGGTGTAGGTACAGATGCAGAAGAAGTAGTGGATGTAGGTGCAGGCATTTGTTGTTTTGGAGTAGGTGATGGAGTGGATGTCGTATCGGGAATCGGATTGGATGTTGTAGGAGGAGAATCAGATGTTTGTTGAAAAACATCAAGACCATGAAGCATTGTGATTAACTCTTCAGTGTCGTCGTCCTCCGGTACATTAAAGGAACTGAAGAGTTTCCCATAATTGAAGAACCAATCCGGACCCGTTCCTTGAGGTGGTTCCGTATACCGTAGGCATTTGACCTCAAAGTGTTCCTCTATCTCGTTTGTTGATTTGTTGTATACCCGTTTGTTTGGAGAGTTGACCGAATATCCAAGAAAAATTCCTTCAACGGCTTTATCACCAAACTTAGGGACACGTTCTTTGGTAATCATTATCAAACAAGGACATCCAAATGGTTCCAGAAACTGCAGATTCGGCTTGCGATTGTTGAAGAGCTCATAACACGTTTTATTCTTCTTTTTAACCGAAAGAACCCGATTCAAAACGTAGCAAGCAGTATTAACTGCCTCGGCCCAGAAGATAATAGGTAATTTGGAATCCGCTAACATAGTACGAGCAGTTTCAATAATTGTCCTATTCTTCCGTTCAGCAACTCCATTCTGTTGAGGTGTTCTCGGAGCACTGAATTGATGTTCAATACCCCTAGAAGCGCAAAATAACTCAAGAGTTGAGTTCTTGAATTCGGTTCCGTTATCGCTCCGCAGTCTTTTCACCTTTAAGTTGCACAAATTTGCCAACTTATCCAACAAGTAGACCAAAATTCCCGCTGTCTCATCCTTTGTTGCGAGAAAGTATACCCACGAAAATCGTGAATAGTCATCTGTCACTACTAAACAATAGGAGCGACCACCAATGCTCTTTGTAGAAACAGGACCAAAAAGATCCATGTGCAGTAGTTCTAATGGAGCATTTATGGAATTCACGACCTTAGACTTATGGGATTTCTTGTGGAGTTTGCCCTTGTGGCAAGAAACACAGTCATCCTTCAAGGCGAAGGACTGTTTCGGAACTCCACGAACCAAGTCGTTGTTGACTAGGAAATTCATTTTTCGGAAATGAATGTGTCCCATTCGTCTGTGCCAAAGGAGTGATTCCTTTTCTGAAGCCTTCGAAAGGAGATAAGTGTATTCGCTGGATGTCTCCACCGTTCGCATATTCATCACATATGTGTCATTTCTTCTAGGTGTTCGCATTACCACCCATTCCTCTGGAATGACATATCCCGGCTTCAATATGACACACTCAGTCTTTGTAAAAGATGTGGTATAGTCCTTATCACAAACTTGTGATACACTTAACAGGTTATGTTGTAGTTCGGCCACATAATTTACATTCTCAAAGCTAACCTTTCCATTAGTTAGCGTTCCTATCCCTGAAATCGTTCCTCCCGTATCTCCAGCAAAAGCAACATGACCTCCCGCGTATGGTTTAATATCCACTAAGAGAGACACATCACCCGTCATGTGTCGCGAGCAGCCACTGTCCATGAACCATTCGCTATCTTTTACACGTTCAGACTGCTGCAACACATAAATATGAAGAGATTAGTGAGAAACGGTGACCCAAGCCTTTACAGACTTAGGTCGACCAAAGTCATCAACAATAAGCACATCAGATAAAACTTTATTTTTAAACAAATCAGATTTAGTATCTGATGTGTTATCATTGATGACAAAAGAGTACTGTAGATTCTTTTCTTTTCCAAACCTTTGATGGTTCAGGATTTGGCTTGGACATAATGTTGGGCTTTGGTTTTAACAAAGGATTTTGCCCAACATTAACTACTTTCTTAGCAGGCTTGGGAGAGTTGAAGTGATGCCTAGAAAGTGTTCTTGAAAAAGAATTTCTGTAGAAAGATGTCCTAGGCATATTTCTCCCATAACTTTGATAAGAGAGTTTGGGACAATCACGGATCAAATGTCCTTGTTTCTTACAGTAGAAACAAGAACGAGTCTCTTGAAACTGTTGAGACGGAGGATTTACCGCAGGAAGTGACGAAGCATTTTTAGAACATGAACATGTTGTACACGTTTTAGAGAATGCTTGTGTTGGTTTAGAAGTTGAGGCATAAGTTTTATCAACATGAACCTTTTCACTTGTCACCTTTTGTTTTAAAACATTTGCCGGTGACTTTTGAGGTTTCACATTTAAAACTCTATTTTCCTTTTTATTTTGAACCTTTGGTACAGGTTCAACTTTTAAAATTTGTTTTTCAGGTTTAGCCTCAACCTTCTTAAACTCAGGATATTCCTGATCAGTAATATCCTCTATCTCAACAATGTCATCAGTATGAACTTGAGACTTACTTTCAGCTTTAACAAACTGAGGCAATGGATACTCTTGCCTCTTGGTTTTCTCCGTTGTCAGTTTGTTTAGCTTGGCTTCTTTGGCCTTAATACCATATAGTTTGGTATAATCAACTGAAATCTCCTCAAGACCTTGTTTAGCAATCGGGGGACAATATTCGGCATTAGAAGGTGGTGGTACTTGGTTATAGCCAAGACCTTCCTTCTTTTTGCCACTTGCTCCCTGCTTGCTAACAATCTCATTAAAGACTTGTGTTGCGGATGTTGAACCTAAGATTTTGCTTTTATGATTCTCAAACTCATTTTTCAAATCAGATAATTCTTTATTCAACAATTCAATTTCAACAAGATAACTTTTAATTGCATCTTGCTGGCTAAAGACCTTTGCTTTAAAGGTTTCAGTATCTAATTTATGAGCTTCAAGATGTTGTTCATAAAGTGTTTCATTTTCTAACAAAAAATTATTAGATTCATTAAGTTTTACAATCTTGTCCCGCAAATTTTGATTGTCTTTCTGATAGATCTTAAGGGATTCAGTCAAGTTAATACACGAAACACAATTAAATGGCTCAGAGGGTGTATTTGGTACCTCAGGAGTAATGTGAGCCATCAGGCATTGAAATTGAGCAGCTTGAGCACTCCAATCAAAAGTAGTTGGCTCAAAGACAATCAAAGCGTTGTCTACAGCCAATGATTTAGCTTCTTCATTTGCATTTGCCTTAGGTGGGTCCGGCTTAGTAAGCCCCGACGATGGCATCCTGGGTTTCTCACATTCCCTTGCGAAGTGACCAAGGTTCTGACAATTGTAACATCGAACCTTGCTTTTGTCGAACCCAAATCCAGACTTCCCATTACCTTCCAAACTCTTCCGTCCAGTTCTTGCATAAATTTCTGAACTCTTCTGGAAAGCATAGCTATATTCCAGTTTAAATCCATCTGCTCCAAGTCATCGTCATCCAGCTGAGCATAATCTTCTTTGGTCATTTCCAAAGTAGTATTTGGTTGAGTAACCAAATCTTTGTAGGAACTAAGGAAAGCTGTATAGATTGCCGCTTGCTCTTGAATAGCTGGTGAAGATGTAACCTGTTGTTGTGATCCTTGATTAGTACAGGTTGTACCAGACACATAAGCAGCATGTGATGCTCCAGCTGAATAAGATGAAGAATTGGTATCCGATATGAATGCCATTCCTCCATAACTCTTACCAGAGTTAACTTGGCCTCCATAAAGCGAAGGATTTTGTACAAATCCAGTTGACTTGCACTCTTTCTTCTTCAATTCCATAGCATGGGCTTGAAGAATTCCTATAAGCTGATCCAAGGTCATTCCATCCAATCCTTCACTTTCCTTCAAGAATTGGACTTTTACATCCCATGCACTTGGTAAAACATCTAACAATTTCTTATTTATCTCAAGTGCTGTGAGACTATATCCACCCTCCGTTAACTCACTCACCAGTTGTGAGTATCGAGTAAACAGTCCAGAGGTTGTCTCATTTGGTAAGGAGTCAAACAGATCGTACTGTTTCTTTATCAATTCCAGCTTAGCTTCCTTATATTTCTTATTTCCTCCACACCTCGTCTCTATGGCTATCGATAAGTCATAGGTTGTGTCATGATGTTTAAACAGTCTCATGACGTCCTTTGTCAAGCACATACAGATAGCTGAGTGTGCTTTTCTTTCTATTTGATAATCCTTCTTTTCTTGAAGAGTCATTGCAATAAAAGATTTTGGTGGAGGAACCTGACGATAATCTCCGTCAGCCACTGGAGCCACATATCTTTGTTTTAATGGGCCCCACAATTCCGGACAATGAAAATCAACGAACTGTTCAAATCTATCCCTCCAATAAGCATAGTCCATGTCTGCAGTGAATAGTGGAGGTTTATTATTGGAACCTATGTCATTTCCTTGCTTTATCATCTCCCTAATACCTCTAATATCTTCCTTATCTGCGGCCATTGAAGATATACCTGTAGTTTTAATCAAAAACAAAAGCTAGGAAAATATTAGTACGAAAGGCGTCACTTAGTAAGTGACGCACTGAAGTGTCGCAACGACTAGCGTCACTAGGTAAGTGACGCTATCGAGTGACGGGCGAAGTGACTGATGATACTTTAAGTAAGTGTCGCTCAATCAAGCAAGTGACGCACTCAAGTGTCGGACTTGAGTGACGTGCTAAACGGATAGGCGTCACTTGAAAAAGTAACGCAGTAAATCAAAAGGCGTCACTAAAGGAAGTGACGCAAGTAAACAAACAGGCGTCACTAAAAGAAGTGACGCTTAAGAGTCAAGTACCGTGCAACAGTGACGCACGTAAGTGACGGAGGATTAGGGTAGACGACACTTAAGTTAAGTGTCGTATAAACCTCAAATGACGCCTTAAGTGACGCGTTCAAGTGACGGTATAACCCTAATTTGGGATTAGGTAGTGCCGCAGCAAGTGACGCGTCTCAGTGACGGATCGAGTGTCGCAAAACGGCTGCAAAATCCCAAAACCCTAAAAAAATTCGAATTTTCGTAAACCAAACAAAAATTCCTTGAACCCTAATGGACGAAACCTGTAAATGTTGATGAATATCGACTGTAATTCACCTTTGCACCTCAAAATCCGTATGAACTCGTGATTCTTGAATCAAGCAAAACCGAAATCAATCCAAAATACCTTATAAACGTCAATGTTATCACCGCAAGGCTCTGATACCAGTTGAAAGTGCCTTATGCTTGGATCTAGATGACAATTGACAGTAATTAACAGGCGGAATCAATCAATTACACTTAATGCTAACAAACACAAACCGAAACAATGATATTCAAACAAAGCAAACTTGTTTATTAGCTTGTATAATGTATTGGGATCGATTACAGAGAGGCTTAGTCGACAAATGGTGCTAGGGTTTCGTCAACCCTAGCCGAAAACCCGTAGGTTTCTATTTATACTAAAAAGTCAGCCAACATGCGTCACTTGTGGAAGTGTCGCATGTGGCCGCCTTCATGCGTCACTTACCTAAGTGTCGCTATGCGTCACTTAGGCAAGTGTCGCCTAAACTAAAACACGAGTGTCGCACTATACAAAAACTATATTTCTATTAAGTAACTAACGACACTTATTACAACTCGATAGACCAACTGACAGACACCTAATATGTATCAACATGAACCATCAATTAAACTTGTTGAATCTGACAGTTAAAGCATGGAAGACAGTGAAGAAGAAAGTGAGATGAGTCCAACACAACAACTTGATAAGGAGAAGGAGAAGATAGATTATCTGAATTATATGAGTTCTACTCCTTTGTCTAAAAGGATCTCAAGAGAGGTATCCAGTGAAAGGTCTGGACAAGATGGTAATTATACCAATTTGGAAACTGAGATACCTGACACTCCTACATCCAAATACACTGTTCATAGAGATCGTCCTCTTGAACAAGTAATTGGTGATGTTGGTTCTACTGTGCAAACTAGACAGCAGACCAAGGTCAATGAAGAGGAACTCCATACCTCTTTATATGTATGCTTCTTATCTCAAATTGAGCCAAAGAAGGCAGTGGAAGCTCTTAAAGATCCCAGTTGGATTGAAGCAATGCAGAAGGAATTGCTACAATTTAAGATACATGTGGACCTTAGTTGATCTACCAAAGGGAAAAAGAGCTATAGGCACAAAATGGATCTTTAAGAACAAAAAGGATGAAAGGGGTATTGTAATAAAGAACAAGGCAAGGTTGGTGGCACACGGGTACACACAGGAAGAAGGTATTGATTATGATGATGTGTTTTCTCCTGTTGCAAGAATAGAAGCAATCAGGTTATTCTTGGCATATGCTTCATATCATGGTTTTAAAGTTTATCAAATGGATGTCAAGAGTGCCTTTCTGTATGGGGCTATTGATGATGAAGTTTATGTTTGTCAACCACCTGGATTTGAAGACCCCAAGTATCCAGATAGAGTATGCAGATTGGATAAGGCTCTATATGGCTTGCATCAAGCACCTAGAGCCTGGTATGAAACTCTATCTGTTTACTTATTGGAGAATGGTTTTAAAAGAAGTACCATTGACAAAACACTGTTCACCAAGAAGGTTTACAATGATATTCTGTTGGTGCAAGTGTATGTTGATGATATCATTTTTGGTTCTACTAATGATATACTGTGCAAGGAGTTTGAGAAGTTAATGCATCAGAAGTTCAAGATGAGTTCTATGGGGGAACTTACTTTCTTTTTGGGACTTCAAGTTAAGCAGAGGGCTGATGGCATTTTCATCAATCAAAGCAAGTATGTTAAAGACATTCTGGACAGATTTGGTTACACAGATGCTAAAGTAGCTAGCACACCAATGGAGACACACAAGGCATTACATTCAGATCTTGAGGGGGAGGATGTAGATGTACATCTCTACAGATCTATGATTGGATCCCTCATGTATCTCACTTCATCTAGACCAGACATAATGTTTGTTGTGTGTGTGTGTGCTAGATATCAAGCCAATCCCAAGCAATCACATTTGTATGCTGTAAAGAGGATCTTTAGATATTTAAAGGGTCAACCACAATTGGGCCTTTGGTATCCCAAGAGTTCTTCCTTTGAGCTTATGGCATACACAGATAGTGATTATGGTGGTGAGAATTTGGACAGGAAGTCTACATCAGGGGGTTGTCAATTTCTAGGAGAAAGATTGGTGTCCTGGCAATGCAAGAAGCAGACCACTGTATCCACTTCAACAGCAGAAGCAGAGTATGTTGCTGCATCAAGCTGTTGTGCACAAGTGCTTTGGATTCAGAATCAAATGCTGGATTATGGTCTGACTTTTCTAAATACTCCTATTTATATTGATAATAACTCTGCAATTAGTATCATTAACAATCTTGTTAAGCATTCTAAGACCAAACATATTGAAATTCGATATCATTTCATAAGAGATTGCAATGAAAAGAGATTGATCCAAATCTTTAAAATTCATACTGATAATCAATATGCAGATCTTTTCACAAAGGCTTTCGATATGGGAAGGTTTACATTTTTGGTCACCAGTATTGGAATGATCAATCTAACTTAAACTATGTTTGGTATTAGAATAGATACTAACAGTGGTTTTTTATACAGAACAGTGCTTTATGTTCCAAGTGGTTACCACTGTTAACTTTTAGTTGCTCAGTTGGTACCACTGTTAGAACATTCTAGTTACTGCTCCTTATAAAATTGCCACTGCTTGTAAACTTGTGTATATTACTGCCACTGTTTGTTTTCTAGCTAACCACTGTGCAGGTTCCTAGCTACGGTCAGAAGGCATTGTTACTGCTAGAACTAACATTTTATTTGTTTTGTTTTATTTAGTTTATGATAAAAAAAAATATATATTCTGCTTATAAAGCTAAGTGCTTGGCACTGCTAGTACTAATCTTTGGTTACCTTGGTCGGTTGCCACTGCTAGTGCTACTAGCTGCTGTTAGCTTTCTAAGTATATGTGCTTGAAAAATTGAATGTTTGCCACTGTTAAGGTATTTTATCATACCTTTCTACTGTTAGTTATATTGGGAAATGCCACTGCTAGTTATTCTTCTAGGGCTTGGCTCTGTTCTTATGACTAACAGTATATAAACTTTGAACACTTCAATTTTTCATTATGCTTTCTTATTTTCACACATAACCACTGCGATTAAACTTCAAATCAAACCCTCTCTTCTACTACAATCGATTTAACCATCATGGCTTCTTCTTCAACTGATCTTACACTCAGTGTTTATGAAGAACACAATATGATTGCCTTCTTGATGAAACCCTCATCGGCGTAAAATTTCACACAAATTGTGGATTTTCTGCGGTCGAGTTATATCTTTCATGCGCTTACAGTATCCCCAAGGGTTTCAAGGGGTCATATGAACGAATTCTGGAAGAATGCTCGATTGGAAGTTATTGCGGGTAATAATCATGTGGTTTCTACGGTTCAAGGAACCAGGGTGGTGATATCAGAGGATTCTATTCGAGAAGTACTTCTTCTTGATGACGCTACAGTTATATCCTCTATCGATGATAGAGATTTGTATGCTAATCTTAGATTAATGGGGTATGAGGGTGATTATACATGTTTTACCTTTTTGAAATCACTCTTTAGTCCTCAATGGAAATTTTTAATACATACACTTCTCCGCTGCTTGTCATCAAAACGAACTGCTTTTAATGAATTTGGCACCCAAATAACCTATGCACTTGTGTGTTTGGCTAAGAGTCAAAAATTTAATTTTTCTAAATATATTCTTGAAGGCATGATCAGAAATATAACAAAAGGGAAAAAGGATATGTTTATTATGTATCCTAGATTTGTGCAACTTATTTTAAATAACCAAATTTCTGATTTAGTTGCACAAGAACTTATTGTTGGTGTTAGTACTCTTTCTGCTAGAACTTTTACAGAGATGAGTAAGAATACCAATAAGAAGTTTTCTGGGAAGGAAACAGCATTGTTTTCTACAATGCTTCCTGCTCCTTCCACCACAGATGTAGTACCACCAACTGCATCTGAACCACTTGGTGACATGCCAGTAGTACCAACTGAGTGTGAACACACACCAATTGGGAGTACAAAAAGAAAACAAGGGACCAAACAACCTACCCACTTACAGCCAAAGAAAAAGAAAAGAAAACAGGCAAGTGAGGTTCCTGCTGCTCATTTGTCTCAGCCATCTATTTTATCACAGCAAGTGACCTCACAGGAGATGGGTGGTCATTCTGGAAGGGCTACCACTACTCCTACTAGTCCACTGACAGAGGAGGGCAGTGGTAACATCAATAAGACCCAACTAGAGGCAACTTCTAATGCTGAACCTACGGGTAATGAAGCAGGTGAAAATCCTAGTACCAAGAAAAAGGGAACTTCTGTTGACCATGCTAGGCATCAGGCAGAAGATGCTTTTGTCAATGATTCATCTAGGAGGTCACACTCTAATGATGATGAGACTAGACCTCACATTGAATTGACGAATGTACAATTGACAGAGGCAGTTGATTTACTTTGGGAGAAATTGATAAAGGAGAAAAGGGTTAATAAAGCTCAAGATGTTAAAATTGCAGAGCAAGCTGCTAAGATTGATGAGCAGGGGAAAGTTATTGATGAACTCAAAGACAGGCTTGCTGTGTTAGAAGCTATCTTGGTGAAGAGCACTTTCAAAAAGGGGGAGAATATTGCAGAGGAAGAGTTAAATGATAATGTTTTTGTGTATGATCATGAGGTAGAGGTTGTGGGTGAAACAGATGCTATGTCTAATGCTAACATTGAAGTCTTGGAAGATGATATGCAGACTGAAATTGTTGAAAGTGTTATGCAAAAGACTGTGGAAAGGGTTGATGGTGAGACAGAGGTAATTAATGATGAAGAAGATGGTGAAGAGGTGGTACAACCAGTGGATGATTTGGTGAGTATGGAAACTGAACAGATGGAAGGTGATGGTGATGATGTAGAGGCAGAGGGGGAGTCAATGCCAAGATCAGATCCTAAACTTACATATGGTAGGAAAAAATCTGTACCATTGTTCAGTATAAAAGCTAAAAAGATGGAAGAGATCAGAAAATCAAAGTCAAGTAGTCCCACTGCTAAAGTGGCTACCACTGCTACAACTGCTACCATTGCTACCTCTCCCACTGTTAAGTCAAAACCAACCACTGCTAGAACACCTGAAGTACCTTTTAAGATCAAAGAGCCTACCAATTTGCCTAAGCCTGATTCCAAACTTCCAAAGATTGATCCAAAAGATAAAGGCAAGGGTAAATTAGAGGAAAAGCAAAAATTGAAGAAGGTGAGATAGAATGTTGAGCATGACTTGGAGTATGCTATGAGGTTGCAGGCTGAACTGGATGAACAGGACAGACTTGAAACTGAAAAGAGAGCTGCTAAATCTCAAAAGTCTGTGCCAGTCAAGATGAAAGAATCTGAGGTTGATGAAGTGGATGTGATGCTTGAGAATGGTCAGATCGTAAAAATGACTAAAGAAGCCAGCAGAGTGTATGCAGATATGAAAGCAAA
Source organism: Pseudognaphalium luteoalbum (assembly GCA_963422505.1). Lineage (NCBI taxonomy): Eukaryota > Viridiplantae > Streptophyta > Magnoliopsida > Asterales > Asteraceae > Pseudognaphalium > Pseudognaphalium luteoalbum. The sequence continues at coordinate 66,370,765 of OY730198.1, forward strand.
GGGGTTAAATGATGATACTGTATATCATGCTTATGAAGAAAAGAAAAAGGGTAATCCTCTGCAGATGGCATTAAAGAAGAAAATTGAAAGAGAGAAGAAGGAGAAAAAGGAAAAAGAAGCTGCTAAGAGGAGAGCAAAGAAACCAACAAGGGCTGAATTGAAAAATGATCTGGTATGTAAGTTAAGAGGAGATAGGATTCCTACAGGTCAATTGAGGAAAATGTCACTGGAAAAATTGCAAAAGATGTATGATAATAATCCTTATGTCAATCCTGAAGCAAAGAAGAGGTTAGAAAAGAAAAGGAAAGATGATGCAGAAATTCAAAGGAGATTACAGGAAAGATATGATCTGATTGATGAAGAGCTTGAGAAGGAAAAGGAATTGAAATTGAAAATTGAAGGTGTTAGAAGGTCATTTGCTAAATTTCAAGAGATGGATGGTAATGTTTGTGATTTGGATAGGGATGAGGAGATATTAGAAAAGATGATTGTAGTTAAGCCTAACAGATCAGAAAACATCAATTTGGATGGTGAAGAATACTCGGAAATTATCAAATGGGAAGCAGTATTGATAGCAACTGAAGAAATGGCTTATGAAATAAGGATTGAAAGAAAGAATGGTGTTGTAAGCTTTCACAAGTCAATGCAGGATATTCTGAAAAGAATTCACAAATTTGATGTATATGATATATATAAGATTGGGTTAGAAAAGGATTTGAAGAATGTTAAAGCTAGTCTTGAAGGGCATGTGTGGGAATGGATACAAATGATGTTTGAGCCTGAGATGTATGGAGATATATTTTTGTGTGCTGAGTTGGTTGCTTACTGGAGACATTTTGCTAGAGCAGGAGTGCAGTGTATTTCTCTCAAGAATGGTAAATATGTGTATATGTTGGAAGAGAGAGAGTACATTCTGAGCATAGTACTGTTGAAGCAACTAATGGAAAAGCAATTGCAAGTTGCAGTGAAGACTGAAAAAGGCAAAGACATTATCTACTGGATTATGAATCAATTCTACAAGAGAGATCAAGCAAGCAAGAAAAGATAAAACTCTCCTACAAAAGAATGAAGCTGAATGCAGAAACTTAATGCAATGCAAGATTGATCAAGTTTAGGGGGAGATTGTTGGGATCTGAGTTTATTTGATAAGTGTTGAAGTATAGTCACTGTTCGCTTTAATGATAGCCACTGCTAGTAGGATTGAAGAACTAGCCACTGCTAGTGTAATTATAGAAGCAGTGCCACTATTAGTGTAAGTATACTTGTGTCTGTAATGGGAACTTACTACCACTGTTGGTATAAAGTAAGTTACTCCCACTGTTGATGTGTATAAGTCGGTTAGAGTTATTTATGGGATAGATTTGATTTCCATAATAACTAGAGATTGTATAGGACTCTATGTATTATAATAGAGATCCTTAGACCTAGATTAGGTTAAGATTAGTTTTACGCAGCTTCAAGGTTTTCTGTAACCCTAATACTTAAGTGTATTCGTCTTATATCATTAATAAGATTGAAGCTTTTGATAATCAATTGTGAATTACATATTGTTTAATTCTTGATCTTCTTAATATTATTGAGTGTGATTTCGCAACTTCTCAATAATAATTCAACGCTTATAGAATTGTTTATTAGATAATTCTGGGTTTTAACACCTACTCGAGCCACTTTTATTCAGAGTCATAGGATTCTCAGGAGCACCAGCCCTGCAGCTGCACCGATTGCTCCAGTATCTTCTCACAGACAGACCAATCTATTCAGAGAGCACTCTCAGCAGGGGATACATGAGATTCCACTATATAGCTTTGACATGCCTGCAGGGGAGTTTGTTGATCAGTTGATACATGACGGGATATTCACCATGGGTACACCAGACACAGAGGATGATAGGGATGCATCAGATGAGGGCACCCACTATCAGCACGATGACTCTTCATCAGATGAGACATCTCCCATAGCATCTTCAACTGCAGTACCGCCACCAGCCGAGCAATAAATTGCTCCGCCTTCTTACTTCTTTCTATTTTCTACCAAGACTTTATTATTATGTGTATTTGATGTACTGTGGATGCATAGACATCACATCTATCTGGTTATTTTACTAAGCTATTACTTTACTTTTCTTATCAGCAGCTATTACTTGATTGAATTGAGTGGTTTGTTTGAAAAACTATAGAAGACCTAAGCAAGGGAGAACTGTGGACCACACAATGAAGAATGTCGAGAGCCATATGCTACAAGCCAGGGACCAGCAAACTTCCAACGAGGAGCCAATAACGTGCACAACAAAAGCGTACACCGTTCCAAAACCCTCTACCCCTTTTGATTATCTCATCCGATATTCCAAACACTAAGTGTGGGATAATAAAAACAACACTACACTTACGAAACAATCCAATAATAAGTAGAATCTCTAAGTGTGGGATACGTCAACAAGAGGTACTCAACGAATAGATTCGAACATTAGGGACAATGTTCCTCTAAGTGTGGGATATACAGCCTTCGACCGCAAGTTTTTACCTCTTGTCCGTAAGTCAAACAACATTTTTTTAAAAGACTAAAAATGGATAAAATTTCAAAATTTTCAGATTCAAAAACATCGTTCTCTAGAAATTTGATCTTTCAAAATTATAAATTACAGCAAGGAACGAGTTTTGACAACGAAACAAAACTGTTTTAGAATAAGATACGGACGAAAAGGGCAACACATGGCTAGGCGCCGATATATACATTTGAATTAGAACTTGCCCTTGTAATACATTTCGAGATCACACCGATGAGTGCCATACGTGGCATAGGTACAACCCATCTTGATAACTTCTAAGGAATCCAAACACCCTACCACCATCAAACATCCACCCACTCAACACTCACTCTTCACACCCAATCAAAACCTCCTAACATTCATCCCGAACCTACAGAAGTTTCATTTTCCAACGAATTCTCAAAGATACTCTTGATTTTCCAAGACTTCTGCAGCCTAACACAAAGCCATCGGAGCGTTCCCCAAAGGATGAGCATCGTCCGTAAAAGGAGCTCCAAGAAAAGAAATTCAGCAAAAAGCTTATATCGGAGCGTTCCCCAAATGATGAGCATCATCCGTAAAAGGAGCTCCAAGAAAAAGAAATTCAGCAGAAGCTGCTCAAAAAAAAAAAGCCCAAGGATCAAGAAAAAGGGCCAAGAAAAGGAAAATTCCAAAGAAAAAGGCTATGTAGTCCTTTCAAAATCTGAGAAATTCCAGAGAAACTCTCTCAAGAAAAGTTTTGAGAAAATACAAGGAAAACCCTCACACCTTCTTCACACCAAAAACACCCGATTCCTTCCGAGGTATCTCGAAAGGTTAGTACCGTCCTCATCAAAAGTGATGGAGATTTGATTCTCGATCAAGCCTATGACGAGAATGCTGCAAGACTGGCTATTTGAGTGATTGACACTAGTAAGTAGGAAACCCTAAACCCTTGAGTGGTTTGAGTGACCCACTTGTGAGGATTGCCTAGTCATGATCATCATGTTGCTCGAAGAAGGTATCGAATTCAATAAACCCTTAGTTTCCGGTAAAAACTCTTTCATAACTGTAACTTTATATTCTTTGGAAAAAGGTATCTCTAAAAACTGATGCAATTAGAATCATTCCAGAAGCTTTTAAGAATGAGTTTTCTTGAGAACAAGCAAAGTTCTAAGTATGGGATACTTGATATCGCGTAAAAAGTCGCGTTTTTACTATCGATATCTCTCTCATTCTGAAACAATTCTTGGCACTTTAACTCAAAAACATTACAAATCTGTAATATTATGTCAAGATGGTAAAAACAAGGTTGCATGATGAAAATCAAGCAAAACGGACAGAAAACAAAGATTTCACGCACGTTTGAAGATTCCAGACATCAAAATGAGATTTCAAGACCAAAGAGCCCATCACCAACATCTATCTGACCTAAGATGTTCGTTTTCAAATTACGAATCCAACAGAAGAAGAATCAACAAAAACGGACGAAGAATGAAGATTCTACGCACTCCGAAAGATCCAAATGATTTGTACGACACATCTAAAGTTCAGAGACATATTTTTTGGATTTCTCTTCATCAAAAGCTTCATTTTTGAATTACGAATCCAATGCAAAAAGAATCAATGCAAACGGATGCATAACGAAGAAAACACGCACGAATCGAGAAACGAAGCAACGGGCGATGAACTGGTGCGGGGTGGTGCCAGCCACCGCCGGCAGCCACACAGCCGCCGCCGGCTGCCAGTAGGCCGCTGCCGGCCACCACCCTCCCACACGGATTGTGCTTTTTTGTCCTTTTTCGTACCCGGTGCTAGACCTTTACATGCTTTTCGTACCTGGTGCCACTACCTTTTTCACCTTTTTATACCTAGTGCCACTACCTTTTCCACCTTTTGCTATCGTGAGTTTTGGGATGCTAACTTGAGCCAAATTTCTTCTATAAAAGGCAGCCCCTAGCTCTCATTTCAACACACTCATATACACTCTCATATTCACACTCATACTTATACTCTCATTCTTCCATTTTCACCTTCTCACTCTAAAAATCTCTTGTATTTTAGTTTAGGGTTATTGTAATTAATCTACGGATTAACATAGAGGTTTGAGCGAACGTTAGGAGTTTGGAGATTCATCTTTGTACGTGTGAACGAGTTGTCAATCATAATAATACGCTGTTGCGCATTTATTTCCGGGTGATATAGAAACCTTTATCATACTTGCTTTATTTCATATATTAATTATGTATTATTGCCTTGTATGTGATTTGTCTATTGCCATGAATTGCGAGTAGTTTATTGTTGTGATTGTTGATGATGTAGATAATTATAAGTAAGGATGACATTATACAATTAAGTGTACGACAATCGTAAAAGTGATGTAACGGCCCCTATTCGACAGTTTATCTGATATAGTACTGGAAACGTTTTATACGGAGTACAAATGTATGGAAGTCGATAAACGACCGAAGGTAGTTACATCACTGGAATTAGATCTGGTTTAACAGTTGGAATTCCGAAAGGATAATACAACTTCACAACTAACTGGTATATCCTACGAAAGTCAATGCACAATAAAATAATATTCGAAAACGCGTTCAGATAAAATAGGAATTAATGACCTTTGTATCATTAAGACTTTATGAACTTGAGTTTAATTTATGGAGTACCCTTTCCGGTTATCCACGTGACTGCAACCTAGTAATTAGGACTTGATCAACCTTAATTATGGTAAGTAGTTATTTGTGCCCACGACATGCAACAAGTAAGACACAGTGAACCCACTCGTTGTACATATTAGGTTTACATTTCTGCATCGCTTTACATTTAGTTAGTTTACAGTGTCACATTCACCGTCAATTACTCATGACCGCATGTCTGATGTAAGAAGCAGTCGAACTACCATGTAAAGTACACTGTCCGATTACTGAAAGGCATGGCCTGCATATGAAACACGTTTTTATAAACTGCGAATAATCTAGGGATGTATAACTGTTTGAAATGGAGGACTCAAGTCATAAGTTGAAGTAACCCAGCCTTAATGTATGAAAGAAGACTTAGGAATAAGGATAACACCCTAGTGATTTAACTACCTTAAAGCACTAAGTCTTACACAATCAGCGGTCAAAACATACAAAGTTATTAATCTGCATGCTAATAAAATACTAAACTATTTTAGGGGGTTAAGAAAGGTCGGACCTATGAGACGATACGCTACTGATTCATGCACCTCGGCGTCAAGCCAAAATAGGTTGTTTATCTTTCAACTAGATAAGTATTGGAAGTTTGCGTATTGCTCCGATCAGAATCATGATAACCTAGTTCCTAGTGACATGCCAATGGGAAACTTAGTTGGTAGGGTTCTAGAGTTTACACCTAATAGTTTAAACCATTACATTTAGTATTGTCCCTGTTTAATCTGTCATCCTGAAACATTAATTATCGAAATCTCAACAATCACATATTTATCTTTACTTGTTTTCCTGCACTTTAAATTCCTGTAATTTACTTTTCTGCATTTTAATTACCTGTCTTTAGTTTAAAACCCCCAAACCTACCTACTTTGTTTCATCCTAAATATCTCCTACCCAAAGACCCAGCTTTAATCGCCCACACGTTTGGATTCATACAACGATCTTAGGTCATACTTACCGCTTACTAACCAGAGTATGTAGTACGTATAATTTAAGCCCACCTAAATATAAATTTTAAAACCCCTGCTGCGCCCGCATCACCATCAGGAATCGCAACGACACTGAACCGACAGTTGCGGGTGCAACAAAATTGGTAGAGTCAAATTGGGTAATGACTATGTTATTGTCACACCCCCAAATTCGTTAATTTTGTTTAGCGGAAGCATTTAGTTAAGTATGGGGGTAATGACGCTAACAATGTACATGCATACGTATCAGAGTATATGATTACAACAGAATATATATATATTAAGATGCCAAGAGTAATAGTTACAAAGTTTACGATTCATCAAACCGTATAAGTTGAAAAGTAATTATGTTACAAAAGTAGATTTCGTAAATATGACTAAACTGTTTAGTTATATAAAAGAAATCCAGTTGTCAAAACTTGGCATCCTATTCCTTCGTGGGTCGCCTATGTTCCATGTGTGCAGGATGTCTTACATGCATCTAATTCCTTGAAAAACATAGTAAAAGTCAACAACGAGGTTGAGTGAATTCACAGGTTTTATGTTTGCAATAGTTGAACCAAGTTTGAGTAGGCTTGTTAGCCTAACTGTCAAATAGTTTCGTTTAGAATGCTGATTCAAATGTAATCATGGTGAGATGTTACCCAAAAGTAGTTGTTGTGGGATGTCACCCAAAATATAGTTCACGTGTCGTAGGAAAGCAGTATCCTATTAGTTTACCCAAGAAGTAGGGATTTAAAATGTTTGCCCAAGACGTAGGGCCTTTTCAAGTGCGTCCAAGAAGTAGGACCTAAATCGTTGCCCAAGAAGTAGGGACATTCTATGTGCCCAAGATGTAGGGACTTGTATAACTTGTGTCCCAGAAATAGGATTGGCATCCAAGATGTAGGAACCGTCTGCTCAAGAAGTAGAGCCCTCATCCAAGACGTAGGATGGCACCTTGCCCAAGAAGTAGGGACTTTCTGTTTGCCCAAGATGTAGGGACTTGTATAAATGTGCCCAAGAAGTAGGGACTTGCTGTGCGTGTGCCCAAGACGTAGGGACTTTCTGTGTGGGTGCCCAAGACGTAGGGACTTTCTGTGTGTTTATGCCTAAGAAGTAGGGACTTTTCAGATGTTTATGAAAATGTTGGTCCATAAAAGTCAGTTTGTAAAAGCGTACGTGGCTGGTCGTTCTCCAGTGTATTCCAATTTAGTTTTGGTATGAAATCCCATTTCATAAATAATAGTTATAATCGTTTGACCGCAGTCACAAATATATAGCACAATATATATCACAACAGTTATATAAAAGTTTGCTCACGTAGCAAAAGCGTTGACTATGTTTTCCACCCCTGTTCAAAAGCAGTTAAAATAGTAAAAGTAGGGGCTGTGAACTCACTTGTTGAGTTAAGTATGTTCGAGTGCTAGCAAAGCCTAAAGTCCAAGAAGTCTAGTCGAAATCTCCTAACGCCCTAAACTTATGAGATTTAATAAGTATGTGAAGGTCTAAGTTTAAACATCCATGCTAGTGTTCATACAACCAAGTTATGTCCAATTGTTTGTTCGATGTTTATGTTTGAAGTTTTGAAAGTGTATATGACTCGTTGGTAATAGTTCGAAATCACACTTTCCTTAAGATAAGTGTGTTTGTAATGTTTTTATAGTTCGTATATCATATCATATGTAAGTATACGCTCCCGGTTAAGTTTGACACTTAGTGCAAAAACATTTGTAAAGTTTCTGTTTTATGCGACACAAAGGTTTGTGTCGCATTCCTGCGACATCCGCAATTTAATGCGACGTAAGTATTTGTGTCGCAAATGCTGCGACATAAGTAGTTGTGTCGCAAGTATGCGACACAGGGTGAATTATGCGACATAAGACGTTATGTCGCATAGGAGTGGTACTGAGACACAAAAGCTTGTGCCACACTACTGTTTTCGGTCCTGTGCGACATAACAAGCTGTTCGAACGAAAACTTAATTTTTCCACCCAAAAACGTTTAGATCTTTCACATACTAACTTGTAACATGATTTTAGGCTATAATAATGAAGTAAAAGTGAAAAGAAAGTAGTTTTCCTTTCCAATTTGAGTGAAATCCGAAAATTAGGTGGGTGAAGATGAAGATGGTGAAAAATGGTATTCTTGAGCTTGGATCTTGAAGATGAAGTTGATGATGAGTTTTGTTGTTGTTGTTGTTGTTCCAAAAATACAAAGAAAATGGTGATGATTTGCTGATTTTTGGTGAGTTTTTAGAGAGAGAATTGAGAGAGAATGGGGGTGAAGAGAGAGAGAGAGTGTGAAATGAAAATGAGGTGAAAATGAAGGTGGGGTGGAATTGGTGTTGGCTGATTTTGGGGACAAAAAGTGAGGGGATTTTGTCCCAAATTTGTGGTATTTAGCCCGTGTTCGTTTACCCGATCGTCAAATATTAGTTTATTTTAAATTGGTAAATTTTAAATACATTTTTAGAATATATTTTAGTTGAGATATCTTTATAAAAGTAATTTAACTAAGTTGTAAAAATTAAAATTTTGTTTTGTTACAAAAATGTCTCGAATTTGTTTCAGTTTATGAAATACTTGTTAAATATTATCAAAATAATATTTAATAGACGTTAATGTTAACTAATAATTTCATATTATTAATTAATTTTATTCACCAACAGTCGTATATTTTTGTCGCGTTGTTTAAATCGCTTTGTACATAATTACAACTATTTACAAATAAGTAAATACTACGCGTATTAACTAGTTAGGCTTTGTTAGACTTATCTCTAAAATGTGTTGTGAATTCACTCTAAGTTAGGGAATTAGCCTAAAAATGCGTGCAATTAACGTTTATAATTATGTCGAAATTGCAGGGTGTTACATTCTCCCCCTGTTAGAGAAATCTCGTCCCGAGATTTAAAAATCAAGTCGGAACGCCCGTCGCGTATGTTTTCCGAAAAGTCATGTCGTTAACAATGATAATAGTTTGCGTGGCGCTCTATGTTACCACAAAGTTCTAATGGCTCATGTATACCCGCGGTATAGTGTGATAGGTGGTGTGTTCGATGAGTTGTCAAACTTTACCAAGCGTTAGGTTTGAATCGACATTCAAATAGTGTAATGTTTAAGCGTAATAGTTCGTTAAAACGTACCAATGTTGGCGTAGGGATCTGGTTGTGCATCCCTTGCCCCTATGATGTATGCGCAGAGCGTTTTCAGTGTTGGCGAGGCGGTTGTTGTTCTGATTGTTGTTTCCGTTATTGCGGTTGTTATTGTTTTGATAGTTGAGCTATAGGCACTGATTTCGGTAGTGTCCTTGTTCACCACACTCGAAACAGCCGGTGTTTTTTCGCTCAGGGTTTGCTTGAGTGGGAGGGTTGTTTCTACATACGTTGGCTCGGTGTCGCCACTGGCTGCACTTAACACAGAGAATGCATTCACCCTCGGGATGCCTTTCGCACTTTCCGCATTTAGGCCTCTTGCCTAGGTATGGTTTCGGTTCTGTGTTGGTGATCGTGACGTAGGCTCGGGTGTTTCCCACGTTCCTGTTCTGTTGACCCTGACGGTCATTACCCTCGTTGTTCCATTTGCGTTTATTGTTTCCAGATTCGCCCGCATCAGTGCGGTTGGGTTCATTTTTTGGTGATGCATATTTGTTTGTCTGTCAGTTGGTCTATCGAGTTGTAAAAGTGTCGTTAGTCGTTTGATAGAAATATTGATTTTATATAATGCGACACTTAAGTTTTAGGTTAGGCGACACTTGCCTAAGTGACGCATAGCGACACTTAGGTAAGTGACGCATTAAGGCGGCCACATGCGACACTTCCACAAGTGACGCATGTCGGCCAGAATTTGTGTATAAATAGAAACCTACGGGTTTTCGGCTAGGGTTGACGAAACCCTAGCACCATTTGTCGACTAAACCATCTGTAATCAAGTTCCATACGTTATTCAAGCTAATAAACACTTCTACTTTGTTTGAATCAATTGTTTCGGTTTGTGTTTGTTAGTGTTTTGTGCAATTGAGTGTTTCCAACTCTCAATAGCAGTCAATCATCACTTAGGTCCAACGTATAGGGCACTCTCAACTGGTATCAGAGCATATAGGTGTTTAGATTGACATTTTGAAGACGTTTTGGAGTGATTTCGGTTTAGTTCGGATCAAGAATTGAGAATACCTACGGATTTCGAGTTGACAAGGTGATTTCCAGACGATATTCATCATTAACAACAGGTTTCGTCCATTAGGGTTCAAGGAATTTTCGTTTGGATTACGAAAATTCGATTTTTAGGGTTTTTGGGATTTTACAGCCGTTTCTGCGACACTCGCTGCGTCACTTGAACGCGTCACTTAGAGCGGCACTTCGTAATCTCAAATTAGGGTTTTACCTTCACTTGAACGCGTCACTTAAAGCGTCATTTGAGGTTTACACGACACTTAGCTTAAGTGTCGTCTATTTTAATCAACAGTCACTCACGTGCGTCACTTTAGCACGTCACTTGAGTGCCAAGCGTCACTTCTGCTAGTGATGCCTGTTTGATTTTCTGCGTCACTTCTGTTAGTGACGCCTTTTGATTTATTACGTCACTTTTACTAGTGACACCTATATGTTCTAGTGCGTCACTCAAGTACGACACTTGAGTGCGTCACTTGCTAGATTGAGCGACACTTGCTTACAGTGTCATCAGTCACTTCATCCGTCACTCGATAGCGTCACTTACCAAGTGACGCTAGTCGTTGCGACACTTGAGTGCGTCACTTACCAAGTGACGCCTTTGGTACTAATTAGTTTGCAAGTTCTTGCTTTTGAGTTAATTTTCAGGTTAATTTTTAATGGCTGCTGTTGCTGATAAAGAGGATATTTGGGGAATTAGAGATATGCTAAAACAAAATCATGATGTTGGTTCCAATAATAAACCTCCTCTATTTACTGCTGATATGGATTACGCATATTGGTGCGATAGATTTGAACAATATGTAGATTTCCACTGTCCGGAGCTCTGGGGTCCGCTCAGAGAAAGATATGAAGCTCCTGTAGCTGAGGGAGACTATCATGGTATCCCTCCTTCCAAAACATACAAAGCCATGTCTCCTGAAGAGAAAAAGGAGTACGATATCGAAAGGAAGGCTCATTCAGCCATCTGCATGTGTCTTACTAAAGATGTATTACGCCTCTTCAAAACACATGACATAACGTACGATCTCTGGAAGGCTATTGAGACGAGATGTGGTGGAAATCAGAAGTACAAGGAGGTTAAATTGGAACTGATCAAGAAGCAGTATGATCTGTTTGATTCTCTGTCAAATGAAACTGCTTCGGGTGTGTTTACTAGATACTCACAGTTGGTTAGTGAGTTGACTGAGGGAGGATATAATTTCCCTCAGATTGAAATAAACAAGAAGCTGTTGGACGTTCTACCGAGTAGTTGGGATGTTAAAGTACAGTTTCTGAAAGAAAGTCAAGAATTAGCGACGATGAAATTAGACGAGCTAATTGGTGTTCTTCAAGCCCATGCGATGGAGTTGAAGAAGAAAGAATGTAAATCGGGTGGTTTTGTTCAAGACCCGACGTTATATGGAGGTAAAGTCAACACCGGAAAGACTTATGGTGGAATGGCTTTTGTTTCTTCTACAAGTTCTCCACTTCAACCTTCATTGCAATCTACCGGAGTTCATTATCCGGTGTATGCTTCTGGACCCTCACAAGGGTCACAACCGCAAGTTCCAGTGTCCCCTGCTATTCAAGAGCAGGCTGCTATCTATACAGCCTTTCTCAGCTCTTACAAGGATTTGGTTTCACAAACGAATTCTACTTTAGAACTTGCCAAAGAAGATTATGCTCAACTAGATGACGATGATCTTGAGCAAATGGACTTAAACTGGAATATTGCCATGATATCCAGGAGAGTTCAGAAATTCTTGCAACGAACTGGTCGCAAGAGTTTGGAAGGAGATGGCAAAACCAGTTTTGGTTTTGATAAAAGCAAGGTTCGCTGTTATAATTGTCAGAATCTGGGACATTTTGCGAGAGAGTGTGAGAAACCCAAAGTTCCTCCATCGGGTTTCACGAAGCCTGATGCTCCCAGAACTCCAGAGAAAGATGAGGTGAAGCAAGCGACAGCTGATGCACTAGTTGTCTTTGAGCCTACCAACACCGACTGGAGCATGTATGCTGATAATTATCAACAATGTCTCATGGCTCACATTTCTAATGAGGTACGCAATGAACCAGAAGAACCTTTGAACTGTATCTCATGCATAAAGTTAACTGAATCTTTAAGGTGTTTTCAAGAAGATAACGTAGACTTAAGGAAAAAGGTTGAAAAACTTAGTGAGTCGAATAAATACCTAAAAGCCAATGAACAATTGTATGATAAGAAAATTGAGGCTTATCAACAGGACACGCTTAGGTATAAATCTAAGGTTTTTAGTCAACAGGATGCTATTAATAGTTATCTTGCTGAAATAGATCTTTTGCGAAAGGAACTGTCTGATCTGAAAGTTGAATATGATAAATATAAAAGTAAGATTCTAGGTTCCTCTTCTTCTACGGTTGCCTTCAACGAAATCCTTAATAAGCAAAGGATAGATAGTAAAACTAAGACAGGACTAGGTTATACTGTAGTCCCGCCCCCCACTGAATATTGTCCTATGCCAGTTAAGGAAGGCACCGAAGAGATTCCAGTTGACTATGCACTGTTATATGGGGTCAAGTCTAAGGTTAATAATCAAAACAAACATGCAAAGGAGAAAACCAAACGGTCAGAGTATCCTTCGCCTCAGTTTGTTTAGTCAGAATGTGAATCTCCAGTTAGAATTGAGGAGATTGTTGAGATTGAGGACATAACTGATCAGGAGTATCCTGAATTTAAAAAGAAGGTTGAAGTAAAATCTGTCAAAATGGTTTCAAAGGTTGAACCTACAATTAAGGTTCAACCTAAAAAGGAAAAGAATAAGGTTTTAACTACAAAATCTCAAACTTTACAGTCACCTGTAAAGATTTTGCAACATCAAGCTACACGTGCAAATGATTTTTGTGATAAACCTTCTACTTCAACCTCTCAACCAAAACAAGCATTTACTAAGACGTGCACGAAATGTTCATGTTCTAGAAATGTTTCTCCTACTCCTGTGGTAAATCCTTAGCCTCAACCAGTTGCTGAGACCCGATCATGCTTCTATTGTAAATGACAAGGACATTTAATTCGTGAATGTCCTAAACTGTCTCATCAGCACTATGGGAGAGAAATGCCTAGGACATCTATTTACAGAAATTCATTTTCAAAATCTCCACCTAGGCGTTACTCAACCTCTCCCAAGCCTGCTGAAAAGCCGAGTAATGTTGGGCAAAAACCTTTGTCAAAACAAAAGCCCGACATTATTCCCAAACCAATTTCTGAACAACCTAAAGTTTGGAAACGAAAGGAGTCTGTTAGTGACTCTTCTGTCATCAACAATAACACATTAGATAAAAATTCTAATTTGTTAAAAGATAAAGTTCTGTCCGATGTGATTATTGTTGATGACCTTGGTAGACCTAAGTCTGTAAAGGCTTGGGTCACCGTTTCTCACTAATCTCCTTACTTTATGTGTTGCAGTAGTCAGAACGTGTTAAGGATAGTGAATGGTTTATGGATAGTGGCTGCTCGCGACACATGACTGGCGATGTGTTTCTTTTGACGGATGTTAAACCACATGTCGGAGGACATGTTGCTTTTGCTAGAGATACAGGAGGAACCATCACGGGAAAGGGAACGCTAACTAACGGAAAAGTTAGCTTCGAGAATGTGAATTATGTGGCTCAACTTACTCACAACTTGCTGAGCGTTTCACAAGTCTGTGATAAGGACTTTACCACTGCGTTCACGAAGACTGAATGTGTGATATTGAAGCCAGGTTTCATTATCCCTGAAGAATGGGTGCTTATGCGGGCGCCACGGAGAAACGACACCTATGTAATGAATATACGAAGTGTGGAGACTACAGATGAATACACCTGTCTCCTGTCAAAGGCTTAGGAAAAGGAATCACTATTGTGGCATAGACGAATGGGACACATCCATTTTCGTAAGATGAATTTTTTAATAAACAATGATTTGGTAAATGGAGTTCCAAAACAGACATTTGCTTTAAAAGATGACTGCATTGCATGCCATAAAGGGAAACTTCACAAGAAATCCCATAAGTTGAAGATAGTGAATTCCATTGCTGCACCACTGGAGCTCTTACACATGGATCTGTTTGGTCCTATATCAACTAAGAGCATAGGCGGTAGATCTTACTGCTTAGTAATCACCGATGACTACTCAAGATTTTCGTGGGTATACTTTCTAGGTGCAAAGAGTGAAACACCAGATATTTTGGTGTATATGTTGGATAAGTTGGCAAATCTGTGCAACTTAAAGGTGAAGAGACTGAGAAGTGACAATGGAACTGAATTCAAGAACTCAACTCTTGAGTTATACTGTGCTACAAAAGGTATTGATCATCAGTTCAGTGCCCCAAGAACTCCTCAACAGAATGGAGTTGCAGAGCGTAAGAATAGGACTATTATCGAGACAGCTCGAACTATGCTGGCCGATTCTAAGCTTCCTATCATATTTTGGGAAGAAGCAGTCAGTACTGCTTGTTACGTTCTAAATCGCGTGCTCACGGTTAAGAAAAAGAACAAAACCTGTTATGAAATGTTCAATAACCGTAAGCCCACTTTACAGTTTCTAGAGCCGTTTGGGTGTCCATGTTTGATTATGGTCTCAAAAGACAAAAGTCTCAAAGTTTGGAGCAAAAGCCGTTGAAGGAATTTTCCTTGGCTATTCCGTCAACTCTCCGAACAAAAGAGTCTACATTAAATCAACACATCAGGTGGAAGAGCATTTTGAGGTAAAATGCCTGCGTTACACGGATCCTCCTCAAGGAACGGGTCCTGAATGGTTATTCAATTATAAGGATGTGTTTAACTCGTTTGACATACCCGAAGAAGATGGCGAAGCGGAGGAGTTAGTTACTTTACTTCATGGCATCAGTCTATGTCAAGATACATCTACCTTAAAACCTACACCACCACCTACTCAAACACCCACACCATCACCTCCAACACCTACTCCAACACCCACTTCACTACCTACTACATCCACACCATCGCCTACTGTTCCACCTTCGGATGTTCCTTCAACTTCAGGAACGACTAATGCAACAGAACATCCAGATGATCCCAACATGCCACCGTTAGAGGAAGACGAGGAAGAAGAAGAAATGGTCCATTCTCACCTTTTCTCTAATGAAGATGATACGGAACTTCAACCTCCTGTGCAACCTGAAAGTCCTACTGCTCCTGCGACTAACACTGTTCCCGTTACTGAGGGGGACATGAACAATTTGGAGTTAGTACTTGCACCGGAGTTAATCCCAGTCACACGTATACACAAGGATCACCCCATCGATAATATTATCGGTGATCCTAATGCTGCTGTTCAAACAAGGCACCAAGTGAAGCAAAATCCAAATCAAGAAATGTTAAACTTGGTTGCTCGGATAAATTCTTGTCATTTATCCCAAATTGAACCCAAGAAAGTTGATGAGGCCTTAAAAGATCCATCCTGGGTCGAGGCTATGCAAGAAGAGTTGCAGCAGTTCAACAAGCTGCACGTATGGGATATAGTTCCGTTACCCAAAGGTGCTCATTTAACCGGCACTCGATGGGTATTTCGAAATAAGATGGATGGTCGGGGTATCGTGATTCGGAATAAAGCTCGATTGGTTGTTCAAGGATTTAGTCAGATCGAGGGCTTAGATTATGATGAAGTCTTTGCTCCTGTGGCAAGACTTGAGTCTATTCGGATCTTTCTTGCGTTTGCTTCTTTCAAAGAGTTTCGTGTGAACCAACTCGATGTTAAAAGCACCTTTTTATATGGACAAGTGGATACGGATGTGTACGTGAAACAGCCTCCAGGTTTTGAAGACCCTGAACATCCAGAATACGTCTGCAAGCTAAACAAGGCATTATATGGTCTTCATCAAGCTCCGTGACTTTGGTACGAGAGGCTTACTACCCACTTAATAAAGCATGGTTTTGTTTGAGGGAATATCGACAGCACTCTGTTCATCCGTAAAGAACGAACTGGCGATCGAGAGGATATGTTACTCGTGCAGGTGTATGTGGACGATATCATATTTGGCTCTACAAATGAAGCGATGTGCAAGCATTTTGAGGAGATCATGAAATCTGAGTTTGAGATGAGTGCGATGGGGGAGCTCAAATTCTTTTTAGGTGTACAAGTTGAGCAGTCTCCAAAAGGTATTTATATTCATCAGTCAAAGTATGTCAAAGACATGTTGACTAGATATGACCTGCTCAATTGTAAAACCTATGGGACTCCTATCGAACTTAATCACAATCTCAGACTCGCTGACGATGAGGAAGATTGCAAAGAAAAGGACTATCGATCCATGATAGGTTCTTTGATGTATTTGACCGCTTCTCGATCGGATATTGTATTTGCGGTATCCGTATGCTCACGCTTTCAAGCCAAACCCAAGGTGTCTCATATGAAGGCGGTAAAGCGAATCTTTGGTTATCTCAAACATAGACCCAATCTTGGTCTATGGTATTCAAACGAGAAATCATTTGCTCTTTCTTCCTATTCGGATTCGGATCATGGCGGCTGCAGCATAGACAAGAAATCTACCACCGGTAGATGCCAATTCTTCGGATCTCGATTGGTCTCTTGGCAATGCTAGAAACAAACTACAGTTTCTCTTTCAACTGCAGAAGCTGAGTACGTTGCTGCTGCGAGTTGCTGCTCTCAGGTTCTATGGATTCAGCATCAACTGCGTGATTACGGGTTACTTCTTTCTATGACTCCTATTCACATAGATAATACTGCTGCTATTTCTATCACACGCAATCCCGTACAGCACTCTAAGACTAAACACATTGAACTTAGGTTCCACTTTATACGGGATTGCTATGAAAAACACCTGATAGACCTTGTCCACATAGACACCCTAAAGCAGAATGCCGACCTTTTCACAAAAGCTTTTTCGCGTACTCGATTTGATGAACTAATCAACATGATTGGTTTAAGGTTCTTTATCGCTAAAAAGTAATTTGTAACTTGGAACGTAATTTATGTCTTTTTATGTGTGTTAAAAAAAAAACGCAACAGCCACTCTTTGTACTTTTTAGTATTAAAGAAATGCACTGTTGCTACATTTTAAAATAGACGTTGAAGTTATGTCTGTAAACAACTTGGGATATGATAGTACATCGGGTGACATGCATAAAATGGAATTTTAAGGTTTATCTTGGATGTGTTAGTAGATTTATCTGATGTGTTGAAAACAGTTTTTATAAACATTGTCTTCATCATACGATATATTAGTAGGCATGTTATGCAAAACTCTTTGAGATTTCTTAAGAAGCCTAATAATTAATTGTCTATTTCAAGTGGTACAACATCATTAGATGTATGACAAAAGTCTTAATTTCTTACTTATACTAGACATGTGTTCGTTGAAAGAAGTTTATTTGATATCATTTTGGGGTATATATTGACAGTCTCCTCTGTTATACGTAAGTATAGACCTGGTCTCTGTTAATATATACTTAAAAATTAAGCAAACACAAGTCAAAGTACTTGCAAAGTCTTTAAAATAAGATACCTTACAAGGTCGCCAAAATGGTTTGACCAAGTCTGGTTTTGCTTAAACCTGAATCAAGCTATGTCGCTCTGTTGTACGTCAGTACATACCTGTCACCGCTGACTTGATTCTTAAATTTGATCTTCTTATATTCTCTCTGTAAATGGAAACATGGTCTATGTCTTAAGTTAAGATGTATATCTATGGTGGAGACCACAGCGAAATGTACATTCCAATAATAATAAAATTACCTCCTGGATGTGAGTGTAACATGTTTAAAGTGGACAGTTATACTAATAATCGTTTTGAAATAATTTTTATAAAAAGTGTTTTTAACATGTCAAGTAAATTTAAAGTGGACAAATATACTGATAATCGAAATAACACTTACTGTTCCTAATAAATGCATGCTACTCCGATATGATCCCTAAACAGATTATTTCAACTCCGTCACAAAAAAGAATGTGTTAAATTTTCTATTTGTAAATTTGCTTTCTTTTATGAGTTCTTGTATTTTCTATAAGTTAGTTTACTTTTAGATTTTATCCAAGTTATATTTACCTTTTCAAATTTGAGTACCGAAATCACAACGCAAAAATCGATAAAATCGCAAATTTTTCACTAAAAGTGACCTGTTGCGTCACTTCCATAAGTGATGCTACCAGTGACGCATACGATATTGGGTCACTTACACTAGTGACGCTGTAAGTGTCGGGTTAAGCTACGTCTTAAGTGCCGGGTTGAGTGACGCATACTAGGGTTTTTGTATAAATACCCTGTTCAATGACACTCAACCTCACCACTTTTCTCACACTTATACCGACACTTGCTCTGACATACCGTCACTCAGTGTGTCTCTGCGTCACTTCCTCTGTGCGAATTTTATTGATCTGTTCGTGATTTCTAGAGCTTGGTTGCGCTTTCTCGTATTATATTCTTGTTCCTCTCATTCACACGACTCATTAGGTACTAATCTTAACCTCTATCTTGTTGTATTCATGTTTTAATTTCAAATTAGGGTTACGGGTTTTGGGGTTCTTTGAAATCATTCGATTTGGGGCTTGATTTGTTACTGTTTTAAGATATTAAAAGGTGTGTTTTACTCGTTTTTAACATGCGCACGATTTGGTAATTTCGATTTTCAAAACCCCTAATTTTGATTTCTGGGCATGAACAGTGACACGAAGATCTTCATCGTTGCGTCACTTCATGCGTCACTTACCTCAAGTGACGCTACTTGGTAATTTAGTACCCATACCGTCACTTCATCAGTGACGCTTATTATTGCGTCACTTCTGCAGTGACTCTCTTAGTGACGCATGTACTTGAATTATCTTTTAGTCCGTCACTCTTCTTAGTGACGCCCACTCATGCGTCACTCTCTTAAGTGACTGTCTAAGTGACGCTTTTGTCTATCACGTCACTTATACCGTCACTTCCTAAGTGACTCACTTATGACACCGTCACTCTGTTAAATGCCGCATGTTCTTCACCCGACACTTCTTAAGTGTCGTACCTGATGACTCATGATCTGGCAACGTCACTTACACCAGTGACGCCTGATAGCGTCACTTACCATAAGTGACACTATACTTTAATTTTGATTTTGAGCACTGTTTTCTGCGACACTTCCTAAGTGTCGGTAGTAGTTATGCGTCACTTACCCTAAGTGACGCCTAAATCAAAATTTCGTTTTTTGGGTTATGTGTGTTCGTGCTAATTCTATAACGACTTTTGTTATTTTCGTTTCGTATTTTAGCTTACAGATGGCTGAACTACAAAACTATTACCGCCGCACCAACACCCGTCACAACATTACTGCATTTTTGGAATCTACGCATGCAAATTCGGATCCTTTTAGGCCAATGATCGAGTTCCTTCGACGTTCGAGGATTTATCTTGCTATTACTGCTTCCACTCCGGTTTATATGAATCAAGTTGAAGAGTTTTATGATCACGCGTTAATACGGACTCAGGGTGATGTTCCAAGGATTGTTTCTACAATGTTTGGTGAA
This sequence comes from Pseudognaphalium luteoalbum, assembly GCA_963422505.1. Lineage (NCBI taxonomy): Eukaryota > Viridiplantae > Streptophyta > Magnoliopsida > Asterales > Asteraceae > Pseudognaphalium > Pseudognaphalium luteoalbum. The sequence goes on from OY730198.1 coordinate 66,390,557, forward strand.
GAGATCGAGATCACTGAGAATTCTATTCGACGGGTTCTCCAGTTTGCTGACAACTCTACGATGCCCACTTTGTTCCCTACAACGTTTATCTAGGGGGGACTACAGCGCATGGGTTATCCAGCGAATCAGCTTACTGATTTTCGCAAGCAATATCTCTGCCGGGTTTGGAGATATTTATGTCATATCGTCATCGTTTATTTATCTCCGAGGAAGGGAGGATATGACGTTGCTAGTCATCTCACGTTATCTCTCATGTTGGCCCTCGTCTACAATAAGCCGTACAACTTCAGTGGTTACATTTTTGGCAACATGGTGGAGAATATCCGAGCTGGTAAGGATAAATGGCTGCAGTATCCAAGGTTTGTGCAGTTATTATTAAATGATTTGAATCTTGAGATAGCTCCGGATCAGCGATCCCTTCTGGTGCCGACACCTATGCTTCTTCGAGTCTTCAATGACTGCAAGCTCGCGCCAAAGGGTGAGCAAATTTTGGCTGACCGTGAGCTTTTTGGGCACATAGTCAATGAGAACTATGTTGCGCCGCTTAATGACGGTTTTGAGGATGATGTGATTCCTCCGGTTAATGAGGATGACCTGGTTGACACCGAAATCGCTCAGGATTTAGATGATATTCAGCGTGTTGACCGGGTTGATGACCATTCTGATGATAGTGGGCCCACTCCACCTGATTCTGAGGGTGACGTGCCCCCACAATCCGCTTTAGATGGGATTCAACTCGCCGATCCTCGACGCTTTAAGCGTATCTTCAGACGGATTTCTGCTGGCAGGGTCCACGTCCCGAGGAATCCAGGCAAACGTCCTGCTGGGTATTCTCCGTCTTATGCAGATTTACCTCTTAGAAGACGCCAGCGGACTACGGTTGTTATTGAGGAACCTACTTCTCAGCGACCACAACCTCCACCACCGACTGAAATGCCATCACTTCAGATGATACTTGCTCAGATGGAGCTTTTGGCAAAACGATTTGACGACCAACAGGCTATAATTGCTGCTCAGGCTTCCCAGATAAAGGATTTGGAGCTCAAAGCTGCCGAGGTTGATAATCTCCAGCTCCAGGTGACGAATCTGTCGTCTAGGGTTTTAGAGTTGGAGTCTATCACAATTGTTTCGGGGGAGGATATTCCCAGGGAGTTAGAAACAAATGTAACTCCTCCCCCTGAACCAGAAAATGTACAATCTTCAGACATAAATGAAAATATCACTTTAGATTACTTTGTTGATGTTCCGGGACAACCAACTCCAATTGCAGCTGATTATTCAAATGTCAATCTGACATATCTGCAGAGTTTGGTTAATCAATTTGATGAAGTTGACAGATCTTTTGATCCCGATGATATAGAAATGGATGCAGAGGTTCCAGGGTCGGATGAGGAATATATGGATAATCCAAATCAAGAACCGGCGCCTGAACGAGAACCAGAGCCAGCGTTACGACAACCTGCTCAAGCATATAACTTTGATGCTCCGGTTATTGAAACAGATTCTTCAGAGGATGAGGCAGAACCTGAAATGGAACAACATACTGATGAATCAGTTCCTGTGTCTACATCTTCTGGAACTTCGAAACCACAAGTGGTATACAAATCAATTGCACCTGAGTTGAAGACTTGTAAAACTTATCTTGTTAAAGGTGAATTGACCGGATTGATTAGAAGCTGGAAATTTGATGTTGATAACTTTCTTATTTTGATCAAGAGAAGTGATGGCGTGCAATACTTTAAAACTAGATTCAATCATATCAGCACACTGCCAAAGGTTGAACTGAATCGTCTTGCTCAGCTTAATATTGTTAATCACTCTGAAGATACTCGAGGAGTTCTTTTTCAAAGAATTTTGAGAAAGGAAATCTATAGCAAGAAATATTTGTGGATTAGACCAGAGCTGGGAGTTCGGTATTCATACAAGAAGAAGATTGATTTGTGAACTCAACAACCAATCGTGAAATATCATTATCCACCAGCTGCTAGTCTCAAGACTGTTCCCCTACAAGAGTTACCACTGGATTTCTTACGAGATTTAAAGTATTGGTGGTTTGACTTTGTCACTCAAGAAGCCGTAATTGAATATTCTACAAAGACTGCTGTGGTTCAAACATAGGATATATGGGGTGAATGGCCAGTTAAGGAGTTCGTGGGAAAGTCTATTCGAGTTTTTGATTCGATCAGCCTAATAAATTTGACGAAGAAAGATTTGAAAGCTCTCTACAAGAATAAACTTCAGTATAATCAAGTTGATTTAGAGGAAGCTTCAAAGTTTACAAGGGTGGTCGAGATTTGTTTGAAGATGGGAATACATGCTGGAGGAACATTCCCGGAAGGGTGGTGCTGAGTGAAGTGTTAAAGTTTTGAAGATTTTGAAGACCAAGCTGAAGACACGGGGGAGTTTGTTGATGCATATTTGTTTGTCTGTCAGTTGGTCTATCGAGTTGTAAAAGTGTCGTTAGTCGTTTGATAGAAATATAGATTTTATATAATGCGACACTTAAGTTTTAGGTTAAGGGACACTTGCCTAAGTGACGCATAGCGACACTTAGGTAAGTGACGCATTAAGGCGGCCACATGCGACCCTTCCACAAGTGACGCATGTCGGCCAGAATTTGTGTATAAATAGAAACCTACGGGTTTTCGGCTAGGGTTGACGAAACCCTAGCACCATTTTTCGACTAAACCATCTGTAATCAAGTTCCATACGTTATTCAAGCTAATAAACAGTTCTACTTTGTTTGAATCAATTGTTTCGGTTTGTGTTTGTTAGTGTTTTGTGCAATTGAGTGTTTCCGCCTCTCAATAGCAGTCAATCATCACTTAGGTCCAACGTATAGGGCACTCTCAGTTTTCCCTGCAGTAGCTTTCAGGGTTCCGATCAAGACCGCATCATCGGTCAAGCTTTGAGCCAGGTTAACTGCACTCCTAAAAGTAGCTGGTTTGGAGGACATCACCATGCCTCTTATTTGTGGTACCAAACCCTTAAGGTATCGTTTGATGCGTTCCTTCTCAAGAGTCACCATTTGGGCACAACACGTGCAAACTTTTGGAATCTAGTTGTATAACTGGTAATGTCAATGCTAGTCATTTGGATGTTCCACAGTTCAGTCTCGAGTTTCTGAACTTCATTGGGAGAGCAAAACTCTTCTGTCATCATCTATTTCAAAGTCTTTCACGAGATAGAGTAAGCTGTTGACCTGAGAGTTCCACCAGGTTAACGCCTTGTCGGCGAGAGTACACGTGGCGTATTTCACCATGTTGTTGGTAGCGCAGTTGCTGATATCGAAGACCGATTCCATTTTCTCGATCCAGTGACTTAGGCCAATGGCCCCTTCAGTCCCGGTGAAGGTGCTCGGTTTGCAGGCCTGGAAAGTTTTGTAAGAACACCCTTGTTGGGTATTCGCAAGAGTTTCACTGTTGACAGGAGTGGTTCCACTATTGTGCACCACATTATCACGATTGCGGCTTGCCTCATACTGGGCAATTGCTTCAGCCACACGTCGTTCGATGATCTGTTCGGTGGTTTCAACGACGGGAGGTGTAGGTGCTTGGCGACTGTTTCGGGTCTTTCTTTGTTTAGGCGGCATGATGACATTCTGCAATGAAGGAATGCAGAAGTCAATGCCAATGAAAAGGATGTGAAGAATAAAGTTTCACATGTTTTTAGTTACAAAATATTTAAAAGGATTGACGAGATTCCCATCATGCATCTTACGATGATGAAACGCCCATATGTACTTAGTATAATATAATCACGTTGGTCAGGCGTTATTATATGATGCTAAATACATACTTCTTTTCATCAACCGCTTAATACGATCAGGTTCGTATGAGATCAGAGTGAAAGTGAACGGTTCGAATGTAGTACGGTTCAAATAATGGATTACACGCATCGATGAGTCGTAACGATAGTTAGACGTATGCAAATGTGTGTATGCATGTGCGTTCTAGCCAAGGCTATAGTCTAGGTCTCTAAGTCACCTTAGAAATCTAGTTCGCTATAACCAATGGCTCTAATACAAATCTGTCACACCCCCAAATTCGTTAATTTTGTTTAGCGGAAGCATTTAGTTAAGTATGGGGGTAATGACGCTAACAATGTACATGCATACGTATCAGAGTATATGATTACAACAGAATATATATATATTAAGATGCCAAGAGTAATAGTTACAAAGTTTACGATTCATCAAACCGTATAAGTTGAAAAGTAATTATGTTATAAAAGTAGATTTCGTAAATATGACTAAACTGTTTAGTTATATAAAAGAAATCCAGTTGTCAAAACTTGGCATCCTATTCCTTCGTGGGTCGCCTATGTTCCATGTGTGCAGGATGTCTTACATGCATCTAATTCCTTGAAAAACATAGTAAAAGTCAACAACGAGGTTGAGTGAATTCACAGGTTTTATGTTTGCAATAGTTGAACCAAGTTTGAGTAGGCTTGTTAGCCTAACTGTCAAATAGTTTCGTTTAGAATGCTGATTCAAATGTAATCATGGTGAGATGTTACCCAAAAGTAGTTGTTGTGGGATGTCACCCAAAATATAGTTCACGTGTCGTAGGAAAGCAGTATCCTATTAGTTTACCCAAGAAGTAGGGATTTAAAATGTTTGCCCAAGACGTAGGGCCTTTTCAAGTGCGTCCAAGAAGTAGGACCTAAATCGTTGCCCAAGAAGTAGGGACATTCTATGTGCCCAAGATGTAGGGACTTGTATAACTTGTGTCCCAGAAATAGGATTGGCATCCAAGATGTAGGAACCGTCTGCTCAAGAAGTAGAGCCCTCATCCAAGACGTAGGATGGCACCTTGCCCAAGAAGTAGGGACTTTCTGTTTGCCCAAGATGTAGGGACTTGTATAAATGTGCCCAAGAAGTAGGGACTTGCTGTGCGTGTGCCCAAGACGTAGGGACTTTCTGTGTGGGTGCCCAAGACGTAGGGACTTTCTGTGTGTTTGTGCCCAAGAAGTAGGGACTTTTCAGATGTTTATGAAAATGTTGGTCCATAAAAGTCAGTTTGTAAAAGCGTACGTGGCTGGTCGTTCTCCAGTGTATTCCAATTTAGTTTTGGTATGAAATCCCATTTCATAAATAATAGTTATAATCGTTTGACCGCAGTCACAAATATATAGCACAATATATATCACAACAGTTATATAAAAGTTTGCTCACGTAGCAAAAGCGTTGACTATGTTTTCCACCCCTGTTCAAAAGCAGTTAAAATAGTAAAAGTAGGGGCTGTGAACTCACTTGTTGAGTTAAGTATGTTCGAGTGCTAGCAAAGCCTAAAGCCCAAGAAGTCTAGTCGAAATCTCCTAACGCCCTAAACTTATGAGATTTAATAAGTATGTGAAGGTCTAAGTTTAAACATCCATGCTAGTGTTCATACAACCAAGTTATGTCCAATTGTTTGTTCGATGTTTATGTTTGAAGTTTTGAAAGTGTATATGACTCGTTGGTAATAGTTCGAAATCACAATTTCCTTAAGATAAGTGTGTTTGTAATGTTTTTATAGTTCGTATATCATATCATATGTAAGTATACGCTCCCGGTTAAGTTTGACACTTAGTGCAAAAACATTTGTAAAGTTTCTGTTTTATGCGACACAAAGGTTTGTGTCGCATTCCTGCGACATCCGCAATTTAATGCGACGTAAGTATTTGTGTCGCAAATGCTGCGACATAAGTAGTTGTGTCGCAAGTATGCGACACAGGGTGAATTATACGACATAAGACGTTATGTCGCATAATGCGACGTAGGAGTGGTACTGAGACACAAAAGCTTGTGCCACACTACTGTTTTCGGTCCTGTGCGACATAACAAGCTGTTCAAACGAAAACTTAATTTTTCCACCCAAAAACGTTTAGATCTTTCACATACTGACTTGTAACATGATTTTAGGCTACGAGCTGTTCGAACGAAAACTTAATTTTTCCACCCAAAAACGTTTAGATCTTTCACATACTAACTTGTAACATGATTTTAGGCTATAATAATGAAGTAAAAGTGAAAAGAAAGTAGTTTTCCTTACCAATTTGAGTGAAATTTGAAAATTAGGTGGGTGAAGATGAAGATGGTGAAAAATGGTGTTCTTGAGCTTGGATCTTGAAGATGAAGTTGATGATGAGTTTTGTTGTTGTTGTTGTTGTTCCGAAAATACAAAGAAAATGGCAGTGATTTGGTGATTTTTAGTGATTTTTTAGAGAGAGAATTGAGAGAGAATGGGGGTGAAGAGAGAGAGAGAGAGAGAGAGAGAGAGTGAAATGAAAATGAGGGTGGGGGTGGTGTTAGTGTTGGCTGATTTTAGGGCCAAAAAGTGAGGGGATTTTGTCCCAAATTTGTGGTATTTAGCCCGTGTTCATTTACCCGATCGTTAAAAATTAGTTTATTTTAATTTGGTAAATTTTAAATACATTTTTATAATATATTTTACTTGAGATATCTTTATAAAAGTAATTTAACTAAGTTGTAAAAATTAAAATTTTGTTTTGTTACAGAAATGTCTCGAATTTGTATCAGTTTACGAAATACTTGTTAAATATTATCAAAATAATATTTAATAGACATTAATGTTAACTAATAATTTCATATCATTAATTGATTTTATTCACCAACAGTCGTATATTTTTGTCACATTGTTTAAATCGCTTTGTACATAATTATAACTATTTACGAATAAGTAATACTACGCGTATCAACTAGTTGGGCTTTGCTAGACTTATCTCTAAAATGTGTTGTGAATTCACTCTAAGTTAGGGAATTAGCCTAAAAATGCATGCAATTAACGTTTATAAGTATGTCGAATTTGCGGGGTGTTACAGTTATAAAGTAATAAATGTGGGTAGATGGTTATGTGTATTGCATTGATCATGATTTTGGTTGAATTATGATCTATGTATTAAAAGTGGTATATTAAGAAAGTTAAAGTAGTCAACGAGCCTTTATATGTGTTGATAGTCTTGGAAAAAGTAAATATTGAATACTTGTTGTAATTGGTGTAAAGGTGATGGTTTTATGTGAAATTGGTGTTTTAAGGTTATAATATGATACCAATAGTGGAAATGGTTTTGTTTGACTTAGAATATTCAAAGAAGTGTGAATTGAGTGTTAGAATAGTGGATATATGGGTTGAGACCCAAATGGGTCATTAAATTGTGTCACTTAATGACTATATGGTTAAAACGAGTGGTGGTTCGAGTATAATGAATGTTAAAGTGATTTTAAGTACTAAATATAGTGGAAATGTGTGTTAAAAGCATTATGGTAGTTAGCATGGTTGAATTTTGAAAAAGTGTCCAATTAGACCCTTAAACGGGTTAAAGAGTTAAAACATGGTAGAATGAGTGTATCAGGGTAATGAATATGCCCACACGTCACAAATGTATATAGGAATATATTGGCAAAAGATTGAAGTCAGAAACAAAGCCATTTGGAATATGGCGTGTCAACCAAATGGTCAAAAGTGGTCCAAAATGAGTCGTACGTTCGTTTTCTCGTAAAGCGTGTAAATTGAAAAGGTATAAAAAGGTAAAGTTTCATTTTGGTTATATGAACGTGCCTGCAAAATTTCAGGCTCTAACTCTTTACGGTTTAGGAAATATGATCGTTTGAAATTCAGAAAATTGCACTAATATCAGCTTTTAGTTGCATAACCTATCGGCTATGATTCTCTAGCCATTCGGGTATATCTCTCTAGCCGATCGGGTAAAGTTATCCGAATGGTTAAATTAGAACAAAACGTTTACAGCACGTTGTATCGGAACAAAAAACCTCGAATTGTCATGATAGCCGATCGGTTAGTGGTGAGCCGATCGGATATGTCATCCTAGCCGATTGGCTATGAGTTCCTAGCCGATCGGGTATGGTATGTTTGGTGAGAAAATCAGATTTCCTCTTATCCGACATTTGAAATAACGTTTAACGTAGAATTTTTGTTATAAAATTTCGGTGTCCGATTAAGACGAAATTTACATGGCCACTCAAATACGGCCCAATGGTCAAAGCTCTTCACTTTGCCATGAGCCCTGATAGTTTCGGATCGTTTGGGGCCCGAAAATGGTATTTTATTATTTTTCAGACCTTATTTTGGACTTTGGCTTATGTTTTGTATTAGGCTTTTGTTTATTTAAGCCCATGGATCATTCCTATGACTAAATATAATATTATAACTTGTTTTAAAAGATCCACATATTTTATTGTGTATGAATTATTCTTAGGCGGGTTACTAAACTGCAAAATATTTTAGTAACTAGTATTATTGATTGTTGCTAAAAAGAGTTAGTAAACATTGATTATGAAATTATGTGGATCATATTAAGTGAATTATTTGAAATAGAATGAAGTAATTGAATTGATGAAGATGTGCTGAATATTGCACATAGTATTGACAAAGTGTTTGATATAAAATATATATAATGTACTATTAGTATTAATTACTACACAAGTGATCGACCTTGTATCAGGTATTAAACGGTAATGATTAATGTAATTGGGTTAGACATTACGCATGTGTTAATAGGACAGTGATAATGGTGTTACATGTCTGTGTTGGTTATACCTACCTGATTATATGATTAGTTTCACATTTAAAGTGATAAATGGAAATGGTAGCAAGTTAATACTTGGTCATATACCTGTTGTAAAATATTATATATGTGTGTAAATTGTGGATATAATTTTTGTGATATATGTGAAAGTATAGGTTAAACACTTTGGAGATTGATGGTATGAAGTAGCCTGAAAATGAAGTATACCTGACATAATATAACGACGTCTGGCTAACGTATTTATATTATGTCATTTCACATGGAGTTGTTGAGGTTACCAAATACCAGAGAAAGTTAAGTGGTTTTAAAATAGCAGGTAAAAGAGGTTGACCTATAGCTGAAACAGAGTTAAATATTGACTAAAATGAAAGAGTAGTAAACCACTAATTTGTTGTTTTAATATGGTACTTATTGTAAAGAAAAGGTGTATGCGATTAATTGCAATTAGTAACAATTGAAAGATGAGTTAAGCAAAATAGAGGTCAGTTGACTGCAGATAACATTGTGTTGATATTGTTGAATATGTGACTAATGACAACACCTTATGTTGATGTGTTGAAAGATTTATGATGATGACGCATAGTATCAACTGGTGTTAATTTAACATCCAACTTGATGTGATAGAATGTTAATTGATTATGTGATAATGGTTTTACTTCTAGAATTTGACCTCTACATATTACTTACTCTTATGTGTTTAGAATTATATGATTTGAGATTCCTTTCGAGTAAAGGGTTTCATATAATCTGGTTGTGTTTATAACTACAAGTTAAAAAGTAGTAATTAACTAGTTGCAAAGGTATAAAGTCTAGCAAATTGTTAGCTAAAGAGATACATGGTTATTAGCTAAATAGTTAGTTATGAATTGAGTTAAAAATTTTGCTAAGGTGTATGTTGTGGTATTTATTGCCACTATTAGTATTGTTGTAACAATGAGATGTATATGTGTCTATAAATTTCACTTATCTCAAATGAATATGTGTTCTAAAATGGTCATGCAAGTGGTCATTCAATTTATTAGAGATAGGGTAGGCACAGTGTATGTGCAAGAATGAAACATAGAAGCATGTGAAAAGAATTGAAAACGTGTACCTATATTTATGAGTTGCTTATAGGAGTAACGTATAATATGTGTATTTATGACGTTGCTTTTATGCTGGATAGGGCCTTTTGTGATAAATATTCAAATAGTGTGCAAGGCTCAACTTATGTGCTTATATGAATTCAATTGAAATGCATACTCGGGGTGTGTAAGTTGATGAAATAACAGATACCTATATGAATAGATTGTATGTACATTTTGTGTTTGTGTGGCTAAAGATAAGCATAATAATGATATGCATAAGTGATTTAAATTGTACGCACACTTGCGTGCATATTGTGATGAGTAATTATATGATTAGAATTGTATAAGAGGTATAGTATTAGTGAATTGAAAATATAATATGAGACTTAATCACATATGAGGAACGAGAGTTAATGTGTGATTCTGTTACACTAGGTTGACTAAGTGTGATTAGATTTTGAGGACGAAATCTTTTTAAGGGGGAGAGTTGTAACACCCCAAATTTAAAAGTATTATTGTGACGAATAAATAAATAATTGCTTTAAGTTAATATTATTGTAGGAAAATAAAATAGAAGAAAAAATTGTCTTAGTAAAATAAATAGTTATGAATATTAAATATGCTTTGATTAGCATACGAAATGTTAAATGTCAAATTTAAATGTAACTTAGTTTATATAAAAGAGTTAGCTAAATACAAGTAAGTGTGTGGATTTGAGGGACTAAATTTGACAATTTAGCTTACTTGAGGGTTAAGTAAAACAAGTCTTCAAACTTGGAACCTATTATCAGGAGAAGTAATTAAAATGGGAAAAAGAAAATTTGTGTAAGTATGTGAAGTGTGTGTGAGGGGCGACGGCTTGGCAGGGAACAAAAGGAGAAGTCAAATTTCATGATGTTAAACCAAAGCCTAAATGATTCTATAGTCCTACCATTCAACTTTCAAGTTATCAAATTAATCATCTCATCTACTTAATTTTAAAGTTATGGCTTATATAGTTATTAAACCTCTAATTTGATAGAGTTGGGTTTAGAGTTCGATGATGATTTAAGAATGATATGTATATAATTGTTAGTATCAATCTAGAGTTAATTGATGATTTCAAGTTTAATACCACAAGATCTCATATGTATTTTGAGTGTTTGAAAGATTGATTAAAAGATATAATAATGAAATTTGATGTGTTTATGCTCAAGTTTATATTAGTAAAAAGTATGATGGTTAACAATTAAATTGAAATTCAATTCAAAAGTTGATAATTTGATTTGTGGTTATAGTGATTATGGAGGGGTCATCTTGAATTTTGTAAACAAATGATAATTTATCTAAATTGTAGTTTGAAAGAGTAGTTGTAATATTATTATGATGTTTTTATAGTTAAAACTTAGAGTTGATTATAACCTTGAATTGTGAGGTTGTTGATGGCAATTAAAATAGTAGTTCAAGTGATTAAACATTTGAATTATATATGATCATGAAAGGTGAAGTTTTGTTTAGTTTGACTAAAAGTCAAACTTGGTCAACCCAATATGGTAATGGGTTGATAATATTGATTAATTGATGTTGATGATTCTTAGTTAGTGATTAATTGATTTTACTACTAATGTATTGCTACCATGTATTGAGATAATGATGTACCCATAAAATAAGTTGTTATAACTTGGTGATTGGTTGTACGTTTGATATTATCATATTTAATGAGTTATATGTTTTGGACTAGTTACTAACTCATTATTTATATTGTATTCCCAGATATAGAGAATACTCACTGACATTAGACTACTGAGTGGACAACTGAGGTATTTGGTGAGTGGATATGTAACCCTCAGTGTAATTTAGTTGTAACCGGTTTGGTTACAACAGGTAAACGTATTATTACTGTATTTGTTTGCCATGATGATTATGGTTCAATAGTAATAATAATGTTGATCGACTGATTAGTCTGACATGATAAGTGTGTGAATATGTGATCACTTGATATATTGCCTTTGTGCATTGTGTATTGAGGTCAGCAGGATTCTGGGATTGCTTACTAATGTTGGCGACAGGAATTTTCTTGTACATATCGTTAACAGGAAATTAGGTCGTGTGAATTTAGTACCAAGCTATCGATTTATGATGTATAGGCAAATACAGATTGTGATAAGCGTTCTTGGTGGGCCATCGCGACTGAGGGCGCCACAAGAACCACCTAACCTCATTGATATATTGTGTTATTGAGATGTTACTTCATTGAGATTATGTGTTTACGATTATCTTCTTGTAAGATTTGTTATTGTTAAGTTAGACTGTTGGTTATATGTCTACTCACTTAGCGTTGAGCTAATACCTCACATTAATACTTCTTACAGGTTAAGGATTTGATATATCGGTTGGGCAAGAAGTTGAAGTAAATGGAATGTTTGACTACCAGGTGTTTACTCTGATATCTGTTTGGTTAAATCATGGATGTTTTGCGAAATTTAATAATACCCATTTTTAATGTACTTTGGTTTTACGTTGTAAAACGATTATGAATAAGATTCGAAGTAGCATGTTTTAAATATGTAAATACTATAAATCAAAAATGATGAAATTTGGACTTACGTTTCCGAATAAAAAATGTTTAAATTGGGTTATAAACGAGGGATGTTATACTATATTCACACGATATCCAGTGATGACAGAAAGGGAGAAAGGAAGAAGCAGATGGAAGAAGGGAATAAACCACCGAGAGATATATAGATATAGATAGATATATAGACATTTACATATAGAATTATAGATAGAGATAGATATATAGAAATATAATAGAAATATAGTGGTGTCTGGTAATGGTTTTATCTTTAGTGGCAAATGATTCAGCTAGTGGCAAATAATTTATTTGTTTTTAAATAATATTAATACAGTTATTTAAGAAAAATAAATAAATAAAATAAAATATTCCAGAACACTATCAGAATACTGTCATCACACCACATAATCCTGACTCATAACGTTCTCAAAAATATTGTCCAAAACACTCTGAAAACCGTGTTACCACAATCAGTGCTCTCAGAGTATTTATGATCAATTACCTACTATAATAAATGATAGTAATAAATGATAATAAGAAGATAAAATATTCCCTTCATTCTAAAATTATTGTTACCAGACATGAAACACACACTTTAAGAAAAATGCATTTATTGATGTTGACCACCAATAGAATTTCATATTTACCATTTAAACATTTTAATTGGTTGATCTTGGAATATGACAGTTATATATTTTGGGACATTATCAAAATCTGAAAGATGGACAAATAAATTGGAACGGAGGGAGTATTTGACTTTGGGTTGGTTCTAGACTACATTCCATTTGGATCTTTTAAATTTGGTTCTAAAGCGTATTCTATCGTACATTTGTCAAGAATTTACCATTCAACGTTTATAATAGAAATACACTGTCGTTTTGGTTTCAACGGAGCAATGTTATAGTAGTGACATTTATGGAACCATTTTGACTTGAACGATTGTCAAATATCACAAGTTTAAATTTAGCTTTTTATATTGTACTATGTGAAAATAGTATCAAAGTTTTGAGGTTTACAAATATATATCATGTGTGTGTTTGTACCATTTCGATTTTACGTTGCACCAGAGAAATTTTAATAAGAAATCGTGGGTTAAAAACTTTGTTACTTATAAAAAACACTTGGAATGTAATTAAATTTGATAACACTGTGTATCCTGATAGATGGTATATACATTTTGCAACTTCTTCAAAAAAGATGAAACAAATGTTACAATACGCACTCCCAAAATACATATTTGCGTCTTATTTTGACAAATTTCTATACAAGACAACCAAACTAATAGGCCAATGCTTAGAGCTACAATCATATATGATGGTCTATCAGAATCCACATCTAGCAATAATTAAGATTGATATCATGTACTGACAGATCCAGAAATTATAATTGTGGTGAACAAAAATAATTAGATATATTTAAACTTGCATCCTATTACATTAAATTATGTACAAAATATCACATGTATTATGCACGAAAAAACGACTAACGATAATAAAATAGCAGCAAAAATTGCTGCAAAACCACAACTTTTTCCTGTTGCGAACAACTAGAAAAACAGTAGCGAAAGAGCTGTGGATCAGGGGCAGAGCTAGAATTTTTGAAATTATGTAAAAATAATTTTATAAAGGTATTAATGATAATTTCAAAACTTTGCCCCTTGAAACTATAAAGAAGTACAAAATAATTTTGTTTTTGTCTCCTCTATGAAAATTTCCTAGTTCCGCCCCTGTGTTGAATAACGAAAAACATTAGAAAACGCAGCATCATACTGCGCAAAGTTGCAACAAAAACCTATATAATGATAGTGACTAAGAGTTGAGTTCAAATGAGTACAACTTTTTTGTTGAGAATAGAGGAACCAATGGAAATGTGACATGTGTCACTTTTTTTCTCTCTCCTCTATATTTTTAAAAATTAAATATCTCTCAAACGGTAAGTCGAAAAATTATAAAAATTGCACCATAATAATCAGCGTTTAATTCTCTTCGATTAGAGATGTGACAAGGTATACTTTCGACCACTTTTTTGTTTTTGGGTTTTATAAATTGTACAAAATTAGTACCACATGTGGTACTCGCTAGTACCACATGTGTTATTAGCCGCTACCACATGTGGTACTCGCAGATACCACATGTGGTACCAGTCGCTACCACATGTGGTATCTGCCGCTACCACATGTGGTACTCGGTTTCCAAACCATCGAAAAACGAAAAAAAAAATGTTTGTCGGAAGTATACCTTATCACATCTTTAATTGAAGAGAATTCAATGCTGATTATTATGGTGTAACTTTTGTGATTTTTTTATTTACCGTTTGAGAGATATTCATTTTTTTAAAATGTGGAGGAAAGAGAAAAAAAGTGACACATATCACATTTCCATTAGTTGTACTCATTAAAAAGTTGTACTCATTTGAACTTTTGTCTAGCGACTAAATATCAATAATAATGCCCCCCAAAACAATGAAAGAAGTAGCAAAAAAAACTGCACCAAGCTACCCTACTACAATTGGCCTCAAAATATTTTAAATGTGAACCACTAAAGTAAAACACACAATCAAATAATTTAAGTACTTTTACAATGCGAATTGCTTGATTTGACTTAAATCATTAGTGCCTTGGGTTTTAACAAATTACCATAATAACAGTTGGAAACACATTACATAAACCAGACCTACAAATAACTCCTTAACAAATACTACAAGTGAATCAACATAACGTAAAACTATAGCAACTTATTTTTTCAACAAAAGGTTAAACTTACGGTCTATTATATTTTCATCAATGCTTTTACATAAATACATACATACCCACATTAAAAGTACACCCTCCAATCTACCCTTAACACTTAACAAATTAAAAATCAAAAACTAGATTTACAACTAAAATAAGAATCAAAGTTACCTTGTCTTTCCATATTGTGATATATCGTATAGCAAAAAGAAGAGATAAGAAGAGATGTGGTTGAACCTAGTTAAATCACCAATATAAAATTGCTAGCTAGTTTGCTACAGCTGGATTTTTTTTGATCGATTAGGAAGAATTGAAAACGATCTGATCTGTTTTGTTTAACATAATAATAATAATGGGTTGAATCAAATTTAATTAGTGGAGTATGATTAAAGATGGGACCAAATAATATTTGGACTTGAGGTCAAATTGGGTGCCAAACAATATTGGGCTGGGAGTCAAGTTATAAATGCAAATAAATTTACACTAATTGGGCTTATTTCATGGAATTCTAATTAGAGGTGCAAAATTTTAATCGGTTTTTTTTAACCTGTCAAACATACCGGTTTTATTAACCGGTTTTTATTAAACCGGTCTGGGTTTAAAATAACCAAACCGGTTACGATTTGTTTTCATGTTTTCTGTCGACCGGTTTTTTATCGGTTTCTTAACCGGTTTTTTTAAAAAACCGATTTTTTAAATAAAAAAAAATCAAAAGCGGCCGTTGGAGGAGCGTTTTGGGCTGTTTTTTGAATTTTCTGGGATGTTTTTGCACCCACCATTTCACTCTAAATAGGCCTAGGTTGTTTTAGTTCAAAATACATCAAAATCTCTTATATTCTTTCTTATTCTTTTATATTCTCTCAAAAACACACACACTCTCTCTATCTATCTCTCTCTCTCTCTCTCTCTCTCTATATATATATATATATATATATATATATATAGTTTGCAAAATGAAAAATATACAATCTCAAGCTTCCTTTTCCGGTTCCGCTTCCGTTGGTAGCAATGTACGAAACAAAGTTTACACAAACGTTGATGTCGTGCAAGTTAAATCAACAACCCGAAACTCCAAAAATTGGGTGAATTACGATTTTGCGTTATGAATGATGGGGTGAATATGGCTCGTTGCAAGAGATGTGGGGAATTTATAACCCCACATCAAACTCAACATTACGAGCTCACATGACCGCGGCTTGTAGAGCGGCTAGTTAAGATGCCTTACAATCGACACTTGGTTCGGATGGTTGAGTATTTATATAGGACAATGATGCGCTTCGAGAAGATTTTACGAAGTTTGTCATCCAAGAGGCGCTTCCATTCAACCACTTCGACAACCAACGGCTTACGACTATCATCAAAAGGAGACTACAACCGTGATACCAACAAATAAGTCGTACTACCCTTAGAAGCGATGCGTATAAATTATGGAAAAATGCTAAAAAGAAATAATTGATAATTTTCAAAACTATAAACATGACGTTTCTATTACTCGTGATGTTTGGACCACACCACATGGTACGGTCCATTGGTTTCATCCCGAGTCTTGGTTATTCATGAAACTTACAATTGCTTTTAAATTGTTTGGTTATCTGCATACGGGATAAAATTTGCGAAAAATTTTAAATAACACTTTGATTGAATATAATTTAGACGGTAAAGTTTTTACAATTTCACTAGATAATGCGTCAAATAATACGAGAGCTATGAATTTACTAACATTACATTTAAAACCAATTTTAAATGACTCTTTTTTTCATTCTCTTTGTGTTGCTCATATTATAAATTTGTCAATGCAACCGGCATTAAAAATATGTGATAGTTTACATCAATAAATTTAAGAGTTTATTAGAACATATATATAGTTTTAGTAACGAACGTCAAGCTAATTATAGACGTTTTCGTGTACAATATGGTGAAACTCCCCTAGGACCATGTTATGATAATAATACTAGGTAGAATTCTACTCACACTATGTTTGAAATTATTTTAAGACAACGTGATACTTTAAATGCTTTTAATGAATTATTAGTTGATAAAAATAAGTCCGTAGCTATAACCGATTATGAATGAGATCAACTTTATGATTTAACTTCTTTTTTAGTATTTTTTAAAGATGGTACTACTATATTATCTGGTGTATATTACCCAACTATCTCCTTAGTTCTAAACCAAATTTTCCTTATCTATGGCTCCGACGTAGTCTAACCGTTTGAAACCGTCCTGGCAGTTTTTTTTTCATTGACTTCAATTCTCAATCGTTGGATTCCGTTGACTTTAAATCCAGACCTTGCGTTATTCCTTATTTTCTGTTATTTTGCGCGCATTTTGAAGGTTACGCCAGATAGAGGTTACTAGGATGGAGGTTAGGCAGGATGGATGGTTTTATTTTAATAATATATATATAACATAAAATAACATACATATTTTTTCCGGATACAAAAACGCCAGGATGCTCATCAAAATTGAAGGATGAAACAAAACGCCAGGATGAAAATTCAAGGCGCCAAAAAAATACAGGCCCAATAAAACTTCCAGGTTACACGGTTTATGGGTGGTGAGCCAAATGGTGTTTAAGGCTCATGGTGTTTAAGGCTCATGTAGCTATTTTGGGTTTAAGTTTTTAATTTGACTTACATAGTTTACATGAAAAGTAACCTATGTTTGCTATATACATATGGAGGTGGTATTGATGCGCTGCCCAACGGTCGTATGAAGATGATGTATGGATCGCGATCGGTTTGTTTAAATTTATATTTGCTGGGGTCTAAGTATGACTTACTAATACTGAACCAAATGCTAGTAGATGGTAAGTATGACCTAGAGTCGTTCTTAAAGAGAAACTGAATTGAAATGGAGGTGATCCAATCAATCTTTCTTTTCTAGTAAAAGTTTTAAAAGAGTGCGTTGGGGGTTTTGGTTCAGTTAACTAAGTAAACTAAATAAAGCGAATAAATGTGTAATAATAAATCAGATAATAAAGGTAGTATTTGTTGTGAGTTCGTTAGCTAATAATGTGGGATAATGACTCTTATGGGAAACGATTATCTAAATTGGAAATGTTTAGTGGATTCAACACCCAGTGGTATAACCAATAAGTTCCCTATTAGTCGGTTATCAACTAATATGTCACGAGGAAATAAGGTGTCATGATTCTGATCAGACAGACGATGCTCAACTCTCCACACTCTCCTGTGAGGGAGTCAGTGGCCCGTATTATTGAACGTATTCGCTCGTGGGCGAAGGAATAGAGTAGCAGGTCATTACAAATCTGACCGTTCTTAATACCATAAAGATTTCAAATCCATTAAACTATTAACTTAGAATTTATGTTCGGACTTATTAACCAATTCCTATTAATGAAACTTAAGAATGATAAACAGGGGAAAACGTTCAAGGTTCTTGCGTATCTTACTTTTGGTTTCATATTTTAAGGAAAGGATATCAGTGTAACTTAGATTTCAAACTTGCCTTTCTCATTACAATTAACAAATCCCTAGATTTTCGTAAATGGTTATTTAGCCTGTAGCCTACCTACTCTAATCTAATCTAAGTTAACTAATCTAATTAAAATGCTGACGGCTTTTTGCATAAAGTTAAACCCAGACCATGTCGGAAAATGCTATGGTGATTCATAGTGTATTTAATCATTTACCGATGTTTCCATTGTGAATTTAATTGCTTCGCCATGTTCACATGATAAGTACATTGTGATCAAAAGTGTACAATACTCATGGCAAGTCCACGTAATCACATTGCATTTTATGATGCTTGCATGACGTTACAGTTAAAAACATAGTTTTTACACAGATAACTATTGACCAAGTATCAAGGTTCGTGACTCCTCTTTACAGGGTTACAATCACGTTTGTTAATCGAAAGGAAAATATAAGTTTTAGGTTTAAAATGATAGGATAAATCCGTTCATAAAGTTTCCGTTTTATAATGTTGATCCATAATACAACTACCTTCGGTCGTTACCGGCTTCCATACGTATGTACTTTGCTTAAAAGCATTTCCAGCACTATACCAAGTAAACAGTCGAATAGGGGCCGTCATATTATTTCACGACATATTTAAAGTCATCCCACAATTATATATGCTAACTACATCACAAAAAATACAATAGTAATTGATGGTACCCGAAAGCGTCGGTGTCGTTGATTGTAACTTAATCGGGCGCCATCAGGGGTTTTAAAATTTATAATTAGCGGGGCTTAAATTATATGTACTACCTACTCTGGTTAGTAAGCGGTAAGTATAACCTAAGATCGTTCTATGAATCTAAATGTGTGGGTAAATTAAAGTTGACACTTTCGGTAGGGAAGTATCTAGGATGGAACAAAGTAGGTAGGTTTGGGGGTTAAAGACAAGTAATTAAAATGCAGGAAATTAAAGTACAGAAAAGCAGATAAAGATAAATATGTGATTGTTGAGATTTCGATAATTAATATTTCTGGATGATAGAATAAATAGGGATGATACTAATGTGGCATCCAAACTACTAGGCGTAAACTCTAGAACCCTACCAACTCAATTTTCCATTGGCATGTCACTAGGAACTAGGTTATCGTGATTCTGATTGGAGCAATACACAAACTTCCAATACTTATCTAGTTGAAAGATAAGCAACCTATTTTGGTTCTATACCGAGGTCCATGAATCAGCAGCGTATCGTCTCATAGGTTCGACCGTTCTTAACTCCTAAGGTAGTTTACTGTTCTATTAGCATGCAAATTAATAACTTTGTATGTTTAGACCGCCGATTTTATAAGATTTGGTGTTTTAAAGATTCTAGGTCATTACAACTTTTTATCTTATTCCGAAATCTTGTTATCATTCATTTAAGTTCTAGTTACTTCGACTTATGATTCAAATTCTCCTTTACAAACAGTTATACATCCCCGGATTATTCGCAGTTTGTTAAAACGTGTTTCATATGCGGACCATGCCTTTCAATGATGGACAGTGTACTTTACGTAGTAGTTCCACGGTTTCTCACATCAACATGCGGTCGAGAGTAATTGATAGTGAAAGTGACACTCTATCTGACTAAATGTAAAGCAGTGCAGAAATATAAACCTAATATATACAACAAGTGATTTCAATGTGTCTTACTTATTGCATGTCATGGGCACAGATAACTACTTACCATAATTAAGGTTGATCAGGTCCTAATTACTAGGTTGCAGTCACGTAGATAACCATAAAGGGTAATCCATAAATTAAACTTGAATTCATAAAGTGTTGACGTTACAAGGGTTACTAATTCCTATTTTATCTGAACGTATTTCACGAACATCATTTTATAGTGTTTTAACATTCGTAGGATATACCAGTTAGTTGTGAAGTTGTATTACCCCTTCGGGATTCCAACTGTTAAACCAGAGCTGATTCCAGGGATATAACTACCTTCGGTCGTTTACCGACTTCCATACATTTGTACTCCGCCTTAAAGCGTTTCCAGTACTATATCGGATAAACAGTCGAATAGGGGCCGTCATATCTCTTTACGGTTGTCGTGCATTAATTATATAATGTCATCCTTACTTATAATTATCTATATCATCAACAACCACAATAATAAACTACTCGCAATTCATGGCAACAAATATATCACATACCAAGCAATAACACATATTTAAAATATGGAATGAAATAAGTATGATAAAGGTTTAGATATCACCCGGAATTAAATGCGCAGCAGCGTATTATTATGATTGACAACTCGTTTACACGTACAAAGATGAATCTTCAAACCTCCTAACGTTCATTCTAGCCTCTATACTAATCCGAAGATTAATTACAATAATCCTAGACTATAAGAGAATTTCTAGAGTGAGAAAGTGGAAATGGAAAAGGAGTGTGTGGAAGTATTAGAATGTAGAAGTGTATTCTTGAGTGTGTGTTAAAATGAGACTTAGGGGCCGCTATTTATTGGAAAAATATGGATCACATTAGCACCCCTAGGCTCACATTAGCAAAAGTAGCGAAAGGCGGTGCACCAGAAACGAAAAAGTAGCGAAAGGTGGTGCACCAGGTACGAAAAAGTAGCGAAAGGTGGTGCACCAGGTACGAGCAAGGATGAAAAAGTGCAAAAAAGATGGGAGGGTGGAGGCCGGCGCCGCCTGGCTGCTGGCCGGCGGCGGCTGGCTGCTGTCCGGCGGCGGCCGGCTGCCACCCGTCCCGGTCCGTCGTCTTTCGTTGCGTTGCTTAATTCGCGCGTATCTTCACCGTTATGCGTCCGTTTGCGTTGATTCTTTTTGCGTTGGATTCATAATTCAAAAACAAAGACTTTGATGTAAAGATATCCCAAAAATTTGTCTCTTATTTCCAGATGTTGCGTACGAATCATTTGGATCTTCCGGCGGCGTAGAATCTTCATTCTTTATCCGTTTTTGTTGATTCTTCTTTTGTTGGATTCGTAATTTGAAAACGAACATATTGGGTGAGATGGATGTTGATGATGGGCACTTTTGTATTGAAATCTCGTTTTGATGCCTTGAATCTTCAAACGTGTGTGGAATCTTCTTTTTTTCACCCGTTTTGCTTGATTTTTATCGTGCAACCTTGTTTTTACCATCTTGGCATAATATCACTTATTTGTATTCGTTTTGAGTTTAAAATGCCAAGAATCATTCCCGAATGAGAGAGATATCGGTAGTAAAAACTTGACTTTTTACGCGATATCAAGTATCCCACACTTAGAACTTTGCTTGTCCTCAAGCAAACTCATTCTTAAAAAGCTTCTGGAAGGATTCTAATCGTATTACTTTTTAGAGATACCAATTTCCAAAGAATATAAAGTTATAGTTATGAAAGAGTTTTCACCGGAAACTAAAGGTTTATAGAATTTGATACCTTCTTCGAGCAACATAAATGATGATCATGACTAGGCAATCCTCACTAGTGGGTCATTCAAATCACTCAAGTGTTTAGGGTTTCCTACTTATTAGTGTCAATCACTCAGATAGCCTGTCATGCAGCATTCTCGTCATAGGCTTGATCGAGAATCAGATCTCCATCACTTTTGATGAGGACGGTACTAACCTTTCGAGATATCTTGGAAGGAATCGGATGTTTTGGGTTGAAGAAGGTGTGAGGGTTTTCCTTGTATTTTCTCGAAACTTTTCTTGAGAGAGTTTCTTTGGAATTTCTCAGATTTTGAAAGGACTACATAGCGTTTTTCTTTCTTTTTCTTTAGAATTTTTCTTTTCTTGGCCCTTTTACTTGATCCTTGGGCTTTTAGGTTTCTTCTGACAGCTTTTGCTGAATTTCCTTTTCTGGCTTTGTGTTAGGCTGCAGAAGTCTTAGAAAATCAAGAGTATCTTCGAGAGCTTGTCGGAAAATGAAACTTCTGTAAGTTCGGGACGAATATTAGGAGGTTTTGATTGGGCCTGAAGAGTGAAGGTTGAGTGGGTGGATGTTTGATGGTGGAAGGGCGTTTGGATTCCTTAGAAGTTATCAAGATGGGTTGTACCTATGCCACGTATGGCACTCATCGGTGTGATCTCAAAATGTATTACAAGAGCAATTTCTAATTCAAATGCATACATCGGCGCACACATGAAACGAAAAGTGAAGCATTTTAGAGATTAATGCTAATGATGGGCTCAATCCTCACGAATCGAATGTTTTGGTCAATGTGTGACTAGCCACGTGTTGCCCTTTTCGTCCGTATCTTATTCTAAAACAGTTTTGTTTCGTTGTCAAAACTCGTTTCTTGCTGTAATTTATAAATTTGAAAGATAGGATTTCTAAAGAACGATGGCTTTGAATCTAAAAATTTGAAATTTTATCCATTTTTAGCCTTTTAATGAAAATATTGTTTGATTTACGGACAAGAGGTAAAACTTGCAGTTGAAGGCCGTATATCCCACACTTAGAGGAATATTGTCCCTAATGTTCGAATCTATTCGTTGAGTACCTCTTGTTGAAGTATCCCACACTTAGAGATTCTACTTATTTTCAGATTGTTTCATAAGTGTAGTGTGGTTTGCGCGAGGTTACAATATATCAGATGTGTATATATAATGAGGTAATATACAACAGCACAGAATGATAATGATAAAGATAATTCATTAGGTAGCATAGTTGAATACAGAGTACGAGTTTCAAAAGACAACAATCACAAGGATTACAAAAGATGCCGGGAATGTTACATCCGGTTTGAATTCGAAAGTTCACAGAACTTGAACATAACATAATAAAGGATAATAAGTTGAGTACATCCTGCCTCAATAGGTTACAACAGGAAAAGTAGGTCTATTCCTGATGCAGGTTTACTCGTGACATTAGAGTAACGAGGAGATTTATAGTATCCGCAAGTCTGCTTGTTTGCCTGGCACCTTCTTCAGCTAAGGTTAGTCGCTGCTCGAGTGCACGAACATAGTCCTCGGCTTCCCGTGAACGTTGTTCACTTTCTTCCAACCTTGCTTGTAGGATGTCGGTAGCGCTCATGTTGTCTATAACCTGTTGATGAATCATTTCCAGAGTACGGTTCGTGCCTTCCTGTTCTTGAAGAAGTTGTGTTATGCGATCATCGGTTCGGTACAACAGGTAGTTTTCTACTATATAATGATCCCGTTCTAGGGTTTCGAGCCTTTCTTCGTGACGATGAAGTCGGGCTGCTAACACCGGTACCGTATGATGCGTTGGTTCTTGTGTGTACGGGGAGATGTCCATGGGGTCAGCAGGAATCTGTATTGCTTCCTCAGACCTCCAAGTGTTTAAAGTCGTGGGTAGCCAGTCCCATCTACGGGCGTATGCCGAACGGCGGGTATTAGTCGTGGTGTTAGCAATGGAGTTTGAGTAAGGGTTTGCTCGGGATGATCCGGCATTCCCTCGGCATCTTTGTACTACCCGGGCTTCGCCGGTCATGTAGTAAAGAGGTTCGGGAGAGTTTGGTGTCGTAGGGATAGGTAAGGAAGTGGTAACCCTAGTAGTAGACAGCGTTTGAGTTTCATTGTTCAAGTCGGTTGATGATACGTTAGAGGAGTCTGCCATTTCTGTGGCAAGGAGCTTAGTATACGAGAGGTTAAGGTTATATATAGAAATATAATAACCTAGCACATAAGCACGTATAGGGTTGGTCCCATTTCTATCCTTGGCCAAAGTCTTCTAATGCATTCCCATTCACTATAACCATTTCAGGTCTTGCATCAATTCTCCTTTAATTGTACATAGTTGATCAGGCTATGTTAAATTAAATTCAAATGATACAATTGCTGAACCAGTCATACTAAACAAGGAATACTAACCTAATGGTTATAGTCTAGGTCACTAATGCAATCCTAGTTCGCTATAACCTTTGGCTCTGATACCAATCTGTCGCACCCCCAAAACACGTGGCAGCGGAAGTGGGAGGTGTCACGGGGGCGCCGACCAAATCAAATATCATCAACACAAAGATCAAGCAAACGACCTCTATATGAGACGTTTGAAAATATTACATTACCATGATTCAATTGTTTACAAAATAAATCTGGAGTTCGCATAAACCGTTTAGAGATTTCTAATACATTACTGAATTTACAAAATACAGCTACATGCAATCTAATCTCTTTATGTTTTGAAAACAATGCGACTCGAGCTAAGCTTTCCAAATGCTTCCTACTGCGGTGGGTTACCTGAGAAATACATACTAAAAGGTCAACATAAAGTTGGTGAGTTCATAGGTTTGTTAAGTAATCAGTTGCTAAAATGATCCACAAGATTTCACAAGTTTTGCATCATTCGTCAATGATAAGTAAAAGTATCGTTAGCCAACGAAAAGTAAAAGTATTGCATACAGCAATATAAGTATACCATTTGCATGAGTCTCATAGTCAAGCTTAACGTTGTTTGCCTCCGGTAAGTGTACTAATCCGATACACTTCTAAATCACAAGTAATACTGCGCCCGTGGGTTGGCTAGCGCGACTAGCCCGGACGAGGTTTGTCAAACCCTGATGGTACCACCCAATAATACTCATGCACAAATTTTAATGACTATGATAAGTAGAGGACTTTAGTGGATTATTCAGGTCTCATGCAATCCGTACAAAAAGTTGTTTCCAGTACTCGTGATCATAAAGCAGTTTATAAAACAGTTGTATGTATTCTCACCCCAGTGAAAAACAGTAAAAAGGGGCTATGAAACTCACTAGAGATAAGCAGGTAGCAAGCAATATCAAATATTAGCAAGTAGTGGGTGTTCTCGTTCCCGTGTGCAACCTCCCTACGCCCTAAACGTATGAGGTTGTATAAGTAGATGTCTCAAAAGACCATCTATAGCGATTGTATAAGTGGGGGTTAATGTCCACTTAAGCCAATCGGGTAGGTGGGGGTTTTATGTCCACCTAGAGCTAGTTCATCAACTAGTATGTCCAAATAGTAGTTCAAGTTCGTTTATCGAAAACGTGTACGACCCGTTGGTGAAAGTTTGTAATAATAATTCTTAAAAAGACATTATTAATTAGTTTGTGTCATTGTATACGTTTTTACATTATGTATCATGTGTGGTTATAAGTTGTTACTCATGTTCGATAATAGCGACACTTCGGTAGTGTCGCAGGTAGTGTCGCAGGTCATGCGACACTAGCGTCTGGCCAGATTTTCCATTTTTAGACCAAGTGTAACCAAGTGTCGGTTTTTCATTCGGGAAACTTTCCAAAATTAGTTTTTGGTCCAAGTTACTAACAAAGTCACCCAAACCCATTTTTGTTACCATTTTTCAAATATAGTAAGTTTTTTGAAATCGAGCCACTTTTGTTGACTTGGTCAAACTTCTCGGTTTGACCCGAAACTATCACCCAACCCAAATATCAGTTTATAGAGTCCAAATATGTTGTCGGTTCATGTCCAAATACACCAAAAGTGTCGGTTCTTATAAAAGTCCCAAATCTTCAAGATTTCACATTTTCGACTTTTGTCGGTTTGTTTCACCATGTGTCTTACGTATTTCTAATCCAAATCAAGTCTCACAAATTTTACCAACTGATTTTCTATGTGTTTGGTGTCTAACATATGATTCCTAAGAGTTTTAAGTCCCATCTTCATATAGAAACAAAATAAATAGCCATGCATAGCCCAGATTCTGATTTCACCCAGACCAGTCCCACAAATAGACCAATAGAGAAAAACGTGTACGTTTATGGAAAAAGAGTAAAACACGAAAGTTGTAGATCTTTTCAATACGCAAATTTTTTAAAAAATGCATCTTCTAACTCTTCCTAGAACTCAAGATATGACGTTTTTAGTGTGCTGTGATTTTCTGGACAGATTCATCACTCTTTGTATATAATTCATAAAAACGTATTTTAAGCTTATATTTGGACATAATCTTGTTAGATGAGCTAATAAACATTAAAATCAGTAGTATTTAACTAAGTAATTGAGAGGTTCAAGTGGTCCTTACAAAGAAATGATGAATATGATGAAAAGATGAGGAAGGAAATGATGTTCTTGAGCTTGTTCTTGATCTTCCTTTTAAATTGATAGTGATGAAAGGTGATTTTGATGATGATGGTGGGGATTTCTTACTGACTTTTTGAGAGGAAGTGGAAGGGAATTTGAGAGAGAGAGTTGAGAGAATGGAGAGAGGTTTGAATGTGTTGGTAAAGTAAAGAGTGGAGTGTGTAGGTGTTCAAGAAATGCAATCATAAGATTGCATGTAAGGAGAGAGGGGAAGAGAGGGGGTGGCACATGGGGTGGCCGGCCCCCATGTGGTCCCACCAAGGGCATTTTAGTCATTTTCTTGTTTATTCGATTTGTGCTTCGCGCGGTGTTCGTTTTCTCGTTCGGTTTGGTGTTAAACGTTTAATATGCGTTTTTGAGTAACGATTTAAATTTCAATATTTTCACTTGAAGTATTCATTCTAAATACTTGAAAAACATTTATAAAAATGATTCGTTAATTTAGTGATCTCGATTTGCGCGTTCGTTGTACGGATTCTAAATCGCGTGACGTTTTATTTGGACGTTTTTCGTTATCTTTTAAAGACACGATATATTAATTGATAGTTTTACTCTAAATAATATATTTTAGATTCAAAAATGTATTTTGACTTTCGTTCGATTGTCGGGCGCGTTCTGCGCGTTTTCATTACGTTAGAGACGTTTTAATCAAAACGTCTAGGTTTTTCGGGTATTATTATATTAAAATAATAATATATGATAAATAACTTCCAAAAATATATTTAATTTATTTATAGAAATGTTTTCACCAACGTCGTATTTATACTGTGTCGGACTCCGTCCAGTTGTTTTGCACAATTTCACCAAATTGCGTAAGCGTAATTACAACTAATTACGTAGCGTAATATAAATCAATTACGGAGGTGTATATTCACATAAAATATACAAATAGTTACAAGTAATTGCAAGTATTTAGCCTAAAACTAAACTAAACACACGTAATTAGGGTTTCTAGAGGGTTAATCAGTAACCCTAAATCGTCGGGTGTCACATTCTCCCCCTGTTAGGAGAATTTCGTCCCGAAATTAGCTTGCTGTTGTGGTCGGTGAGGTATCTAAGAATAGATGTGGATGTTTCAGTTGCATTTGGTCTTCCCGTTCCCAAGTGAATTCAGGACCGCGCCTAGAATTCCACCGGACTTTAACGATGGAAATACGACTCTATTTCAAGCGTTTGACCTCACGGTCCATGATTTCAATACGTTCCTCGACGAAATGGAGTTTATCATCAATGTGGATTTCGTCGAGCGGGATTACAAGTGTCTCATCAGACAGACATTTCTTTAGGTTAGAAATGTGGAACGTGTTGTGCACGCTACTTAGTTGTGGTGGTAGTTGCAGTCGATATGCCACCGGACCAATTCTTTCAAGAATCTCAAAAGGTCCGATGTACCTGGGGTTTAGTTTGCCACGTTTTCCAAAATGAATAACACCTTTCCAAGGTGATACTTTTAAGAGTACTCGATCCCCAACCTGGAACTCGAGTGGTTTGCGTCTCACGTCAGCATAGCTTTTCTGACGATCACGTGCGGCTTTCAGCCGGTTTTGAATAGTCACGATTTTCTCGGTTGTTTCATGGATGATTTCAGGACCAGTGAGTTGGCTATCACCGATTTCGGTCCAACAAATGGGTGATCGACACTTTCTCCCATAAAGTGCCTCGAACGGTGCAGCATTAATGCTGGTGTGGTAACTGTTGTTGTAGGAAAATTCACACAAAGGTAGGTGTTTTTCCCATGTGTTTCCAAAGTCAACTACGCAAGCTCTTAGCATGTCTTCTAAGGTTTGAATGGTCCGTTCACTCTGACCATCAGTTTGCGGATGATAAGCAGTACTCAAATCTAGGCGAGTACCGAGGGCTCGTTGAAGTGTTTGCCAGAATCGAGAGGTGAAGCGGCTATCTCTATCTGAGATGATTGAAATTGGAATACCATGTCATGCCATAACCTCTTTGATGTAGATGCGAGCCAGACGCTCCATCTTGTCGTTTTCTTTGATAGCTAGGAAATGGGCAGATTTCGTGAGACGATCAATGATTACCCAAATGGTATCGCAACCGCTCGGTGTTTTCGGTAGTTTCATGATGAAGTCCATGGTTATGTTTTCCCATTTCCATTGAGGTATCTCGGGTTGTTGTAGCAACCCGGAGGGTTTTTGGTATTCGGCCTTGACCTTGGCGCAGGTTAAACATTTGCTAACATAGGTGGCGATGTCAGCTTTCATGTTGGGCCACCAATACTGTTGTTTAATGTCGTGGTACATCTTGTCGGAACCAGGATGTATAGAGTATCGAGATTTGTGAGCTTCATCCATCACCAAATTTCGTAGGTTTCAAGAGTTTGGTAACCAGATTCGGTTGGAGAAGTATCGGGTTCCGTTGGGTTTGATTTCGAATTGTTTATCCATGCCTCGCAAGGCTTCATTTTTGATGTTTTCGTTTTTGAGCGCTTCGAGTTGAGCGGTGTGGATTTGAGTGGTGAGATCATTGTGAATGGTTAAACCAAGCTCGAACACGAAGGGGTTTTGAACGTTCCTTCCGGCTGAGGGCATCCGCAACAACATTTGCTTTGCCAGGATGGTATTTGATTTCGCAGTCATAATCGGTAAGCAACTTGACCCAGCGACGTTGCCTCATATTGAGATCCTTTTGATCAAATATGTGTTGGAGACTTTTGTGATCGGTAAAGATGGTGCACTTAGTGCCATAAAGGTAATGTCTCCAGATTTTGAGAGCAAAGACGACAGCTCTGAGTTCAAGGTGATGAGTGGTATAATTCTTTTCGTGGATTTTGAGCTGTCGAGAGGCGTAAGCAATGACTTTATCACGTTGCATTAACACACAACCTAGTCCCTGGCGTGAGGCATCGCAGTAAACTACGAAATCATCGGTGCCTTCGGGTAAGGACAGGATTGGTGCACTACAGAGTTTCTGTTTCAAAAGTTGGAAGGCGGACTCCTGCTTATCGGTCCAGTCAAATTTCTTGTCTTTCTAAGTCAGTGAGGTTAAAGGTAAGGCTATTTTGGAGAAATTCTCAATGAATCGTCGATAATATCCGCCGAGACCTAAGAATTATCGTACCTCAGTTGGTGTGGTTGGTGCTTCCCAGCACTTAATGGCCTCGATCTTGGCTGGATCAACACGTATCCCTTGACTGTCAATGACATGCCCTAGGAATTGTATTGTTTGCATCCAGAACTCGCACTTGGAGAATTTGGCGTATAACTCCTCGTGTCTGAGTAATTCTAGAATGGTTTTTAGATGTTGGCCATGTTCCGTTTCGCTGCGAGAGTATATCAAGATGTCGTCAATGAACACGATGACAAACTTATCTAAATAGGGTTTGCACACCTGATTCATAAGGTCCATGAATACAGCCGGTGCGTTGGTTAAGCCAAAAGGCATCACTTGAAATTCGTAATGCCCGTAGCGGGTTCTGAAAGCTATTTTTGGGATGTCGGAGTCTCGAACTCGAAGTTGATGATAACCTGACCGTAGGTCGATTTTCGAGTAGAAGCTCGAACCTTGAAGTTTGTCAAACAGGTCATCAATTCTTGGAAGTGGGTATCGGTTTTTGATGGTATTTGTTCAGTTCGCGGTAGTGAATACACATTCTGAAGGATCCATCCTTCTTTTTAACGAATAGGACCGGAGCTTCCCAGGGTGAAGAACTCGGTCGAATGAATCCCTTGTCCAGGAGCTCCTGTAATTGGGTGGATAACTCCTGCAACTCGGATGGGGCTAATCTATACGGGGCTCGTGCCACGGGTGCAGCACCGGGCATAAGGTCAATTTGGAATTCGACTTGTCTAGGCGGGGGTAGGCCTGGTAAGTCTTCGGGAAAGACTTCCTGATAGTCTCGGACGATGGGCACATCCTTAAGTCGCTTTTCAGCCGACTTCTTTTCGGTTACATGAGCGAGGATTGCTTGGTACCCTTTCCTCAGGT
Organism: Pseudognaphalium luteoalbum; assembly: GCA_963422505.1. NCBI lineage: Eukaryota > Viridiplantae > Streptophyta > Magnoliopsida > Asterales > Asteraceae > Pseudognaphalium > Pseudognaphalium luteoalbum. The sequence continues at coordinate 66,420,860 of OY730198.1, forward strand.
ACTTTTGAGTTTTCATAGAAGATATGATGTTCAAGTTTCGCCTACCAGTCTCCCCCTGTATGATCAAGGTTCCACCGGTAGTGAGAGGTATACGCACGATCTTCTCGAAACAAACGATTTCGGAACGGTGTTTGGACAACCAGTCCATGCAAACGATGATATCAAAGCTTCCGATTTCCACGGGGATGAGGTCTATAGGGAACAGTTCATTGGTGAGGTTTAAAGTGCAATTTGTTATTACACTATTGGCCTCGATCAGTTTGCCGTTCGCTAATTCTACAGTATACTTAGCATCTAAGGCAAGGGGTGTGATGTTTAGTAGTGGACAGAATTTATCGGATATGAAACTTTTATGAGCACCGGTATCGAATAATACTGAAACGGTTAGATCATTTAGGAGGAACATACCAGTGACAACGTTGGGGTCTTGACGAGCTTCTCCAGCATTGAGTACAAAAGCTCGACTGCGAGGGTTGTTGTTGTTATTGTTGTTCCTGTTGTTGTTGTTGTTACGTTTCAGGCAGTTGTTTCTAAAGTGGCTAATGTCACCGCACTCGAAACAAGCCTTTGGTGCGTTAGGGTTGGTGTTTGGGTTGGGGGTTCTGCAATCTTTGGCTAGATGTCCCTGTTGTTTGCAATCATGGTGTCGCGTACACTTGGAATAGTAAGGTTTGTTCCCAACATACCCTTTCCTGTCCCCCGACCCTAAACCAGAGGTGTAGGCCTTAACAGTCTCGGCCTTTTTGTTTGGCTACTGCTGATGTTGGTTGTGGTTGTTGCCGGACCATTTCCTTTTGTTGTCCCCGATGGCTTTCTCAGTGGTTGTCCCCCGGCGGACAATCTGGGCCATGAGTTCATGTGCCATGCGGACAGCACTTTGGATGGTCCCTACTTTGGATGAGATGACGTTTCCTTGGATTGACTCTGGTAGCCCCCAAATGTATCTCTCGATACGTTTGTATTCGGGGTCCACCATGGATGGGCATAAGACAGATAGCTGGTGGAATCGAGTGGTGTAGGTGGTGATGTCATTTCCCTGAACAGAAAGTTTCCAGAATTCTTCCTCAAATTGTTGTAGTTGCTCACGGGGACAGTACTCTTCCCTAAGCATGGTCTTGAAGTCTTCCCATGGAAGTTGGTAAGCGGTATCAACACCCACAGTTTGGGCATAAGACTTCCACCAAGTGAGGGCGCCGTCAGAAAGGGTGCATGCGGAGAATTTAACCTTGTCTTCCTCAGCGCAATTGCAGATTCGGAAAACAGATTCTGTCTTTTTGATCCAACGTATCAGACCGATAGCTCCTTCAGATCCTTTGAAATACAAGGGTTTGCAGTTTAAGAAGTCCTTGTAGGTACATGGTTTTGGAGTAGATGTGTTAGCAGGTGCGCCTCCGCCGCCCGGGTTTTATTGGGCAGCAAGGACTTGAGCTACGCTCTGTGCAATGACCTGAGCGATTTCGGTGTCGGTGTAAGTATGTCGTCTTGGAGGCATGATGCTGAACAACAATGAAATGAGACGCATAAGAGGTTTGCGCGAGGTTACAATATATCAGATGTGTATATATAATGAGGTAATATACAACAGCACAGAATGATAATGATAAAGATAATTCATTAGGTAGCATAGTTGAATACAGAGTACGAGTTTCAAAAGACAACAATCACAAGGATTACAAAAGATGCCGGGAATGTTACATCCGGTTTGAATTCGAAAGTTCACAGAACTTGAACATAACATAATAAAGGATAATAAGTTGAGTACATCCTGCCTCAATAGGTTACAATAGGAAAAGTAGGTCTAGTCCTGATGCAGGTTTACTCGTGACATTAGAGTAACGAGGCGATTTATAGTATCCGCAAGTCTGCTTGTTTGCCTGGCACCTTCTTCAGCTAAGGTTAGTCGCTGCTCGAGTGCACGAACATAGTCCTTGGCTTCCCGTGAACGTTGTTCACTTTCTTCCAACCTTGCTTGTAGGATGTCGGTAGCGCTTATGTTGTCTATAACCTGTTGATGAATCATTTCCAGAGTACGGTTCGTGCCTTCCTGTTCTTGAAGAAGTTGTGTTATGCGATCATCGGTTCGGTACAACAGGTAGTTTTCTACTATATAATGATCCCGTTCTAGGGTTTCGAGCCTTTCTTCGTGACGATGAAGTCGGGCTGCTAACACCGGTACCGTATGATGCGTTGGTTCTTGTGTGTACGGGGAGATGTCCATGGGGTCAGCAGGAATCTGTATTGCTTCCTCAGACCTCCAAGTGTTTAAAGTCGTGGGTAGCCAGTCCCATCTACGGGCGTATGCCGAACGGCGGGTATTAGTCGTGGTGTTAGCAATGGAGTTTGAGTAAGGGTTTGCTCGGGATGATCCGGCATTCCCTCGGCATCTTCGTACTACCCGGGCTTCGCCGGTCATGTAGTAAAGAGGTTCGGGAGAGTTTGGTGGCGTAGGGATAGGTAAGGAAGTGGTAACCCTAGTAGTAGACAGCGTTTGAGTTTCGTTGTTCAAGTCGGTTGATGATACGTTAGAGGAGTCTGCCATTTCTGTGGCAAGGAGCTTAGTATACGAGAGGTTAAGGTTATATATAGAAATATAATAACCTAGCACATAAGCACGTATAGGGTTGGTCCCATTTCTATCCTTGGCCAAAGTCTTCTAATGCATTCCCATTCACTATAACCATTTCAAGTCTTGCATCAATTCTCCTTTAATTGTACATAGTTGATCAGGCTATGTTAAATTAAATTCAAATGATGCAATCACTGAACCAGTCATACTAAACAAGGAATACTAACCTAATGGTTATAGTCTAGGTCACTAATGCAATCCTAGTTCGCTATAACCTTTGGCTCTGATACCAATCTGTCGCACCCCCAAAACACGTGGCAGCGGAAGTGGGAGGTGTCACGGGGGCGCCGACCAAATCAAATATCATCAACACAAAGATCAAGCAAACGACCTCTATATGAGACGTTTGAAAATATTACATTACCATAATTCAATTGTTTACAAAATAAATCTGGAGTTCGCATAAACCGTTTAGAGATTTCTAATACATTACTGAATTTACAAAATACAGCTACATGCAATCTAATCTCTTTATGTTTTGAAAACAATGCGACTCGAGCTAAGCTTTCCAAATGCTTCCTACTGCGACGGGTTACCTGAGAAATACATACTAAAAGGTCAACATAAAGTTGGTGAGTTCATAGGTTTGTTAAGTAATCAGTTGCTAAAATGATCCACAAGATTTCACAAGTTTTGCATCATTCGTCAATGATAAGTAAAAGTATCGTTAGCCAACGACAAGTAAAAGTATTGCATACAGCAATATAAGTATACCATTTGCATGAGTCTCATAGTCAAGCTTAACGTTGTTTGCCTCCGGTAAGTGTACTAATCCGATACACTTCTAAATCACAAGTAATACTGCGCCCGTGGGTTGGCTAGCGCGACTAGCCCGGACGAGGTTTGTCAAACCCTGATGGTACCACCCAATAATACTCACGCACAAATTTTAATGACTATGATAAGTAGAGGACTTTAGTGGATTATTCAGGTCTCATGCAATCCGTACAAAAAGTTGTTTCCAGTACTCGTTATCATAAAGCAGTTTATAAAACAGTTGTATGTATTCTCACCCCAGTGAAAAACAGTAAAAAGGGGCTATGAAACTCACCAGAAATAAGCAGGTAGCAAGCAATATCAAATATTAGCAAGTAGTGGGTGTTCTCGTTCCCGTGTGCAACCTCCCTACGCCTTAAACGTATGAGGTTGTATAAGTAGATGTCTCAAAAGACCATCTATAGCGATTGTATAAGTGGGGGTTAATGTCCACTTAAGCCAATCGGGTAGGTGGGGGTTTTATGTCCACCTAGAGCTAGTTCATCAACTAGTATGTCCAAATAGTAGTTCAAGTTCGTTTATCGAAAACGTGTACGACCCGTTGGTGAAAGTTTGTAATAATAATTCTTAAAAAGACATTATTAATTAGTTTGTGTCATTGTATACGTTTTTACATTATGTATCATGTGTGGTTATAAGTTGTTACTCATGTTCGATACTTAGTGAAAAACAAGTTCCATACATTCTGTCATTAGCGACACTAGTAGCGACACTAGTGTCAGTGTCGCAGGTCATGCGACACTAGGGTAAATGTCGCAGTGTATGCGAGTGTCGCAGGTTATGCGACACTAGGGTCAGTGTCGCAGTGAGTGTCGCAAGTTATGCGACATTAAGTCTTATGTCGCAGGTTCAAATCGATTTTCAAATAAGTAACGACACTAATAGCGACACTTCGGTAGTGTCGCAGGTAGTGTCGCAGGTCATGCGACACTAGCGTCTGGCCAGATTTTCCATTTTTAGCCCAAGTGTAACCAAGTGTCAGTTTTTCATTCGGGAAACTTTCCAAAATTAGTTTTTGGTCCAAGTTACTAACAAAGTCACCCAAACCCATTTTTGTTACCATTTTCCAAATATAGTAAGTTTTTTGAAATCGAGCCACTTTTGTTGACTTGGTCAAACTTCTCGGTTTGACCCGAAACTTTCACCCAACCCAAATATCAGTTTATAGAGTCCAAATATGTTGTCGGTTCATGTCCAAATACACCAAAAGTGTCGGTTCTTATAAAAGTCCCAAATCTTCAAGATTTCACATTTTCGACTTTTGTCGGTTTGTTTCACCATGTGTCTTACATATTTCTAGTCCAAATCAAGTCTCACAAATTTTACCAACTGATTTTCTATGTGTTTGGTGTCTAACATATGATTCCTAAGAGTTTTAAGTCCCATCTTCATATAGAAACAAAATAAATAGCCATGCATAGCCCAGATTCTGATTTCACCCAGACCAGTCCCACAAATAGACCAATAGAGAAAAACGTGTACGTTTATGGAAAAAGAGTAAAACACGAAAGTTGTAGATCTTTTCAATACGCAAATTTTTTAAAAAATGCATCTTCTAACTCTTCCTAGAACTCAAGATATGACGTTTTTAGTGTGCTGTGATTTTCTGGACAGATTCATCACTCTTTGTATATAATTCATAAAAACGTATTTTAAGCTTATATTTGGACATAATCTTGTTAGATGAGCTAATAAACATTAAAATCAGTAGTATTTAACTAAGTAATTGAGAGGTTCAAGTGGTCCTTACAAAGAAATGATGAATATGATGAAAAGATGAGGAAGGAAATGATGTTCTTGAGCTTGTTCTTGATCTTCCTTTTAAATTGATAGTGATGAAAGGTGATTTTGATGATGATGGTGGGGATTTCTTACTGACTTTTTGAGAAGAAGTGGAAGGGAATTTGAGAGAGAGAGTAGAGAGAATGGAGAGAGGTTTGAATGTGTTGGTAAAGTAAAGAGTGGAGTGTGTAGGTGTTCAAGAAATACAATCATAAGATTGCATGTAAGGAGAGAGGGGAAGAGAGGGGGTGGCACATGGGGTGGCCGGCCCCCATGTGGTCCCACCAAGGGCATTTTAGTCATTTTCTTGTTTATTCGATTTGTGCTTCGCGCGGTGTTCGTTTTCTCGTTCGGTTTGGTGTTAAACGTTTAATATGCGTTTTTGAGTAACGATTTAAATTTCAATATTTTCACTTTAAGTATTCATTCTAAATACTTGAAAAACATTTATAAAAATGATTCGTTAATTTAGTGATCTCGATTTGCGCGTTCGTTGTACGGATTCTAAATCGCGTGACGTTTTATTTGGACGTTTTTCGTTATCGTTTAAAGACACGATATATTAATTGATAGTTTTACTCTAAATAATATATTTTAGATTCAAAAATGTATTTTGACTTTCGTTCGATTGTCGGGCGCGTTCTGCGCGTTTTCCTTACGTTTGAGACGTTTTAATCGAAACGTCTAGGTTTTTCGGGTATTATTATATTAAAATAATAATATATGATAAATAACTTCCAAAAATAGATTTAAGTTATTTATAGAAATGTTTTCACCAACATCGTATTTATACTGTGTCGGACTCCGTCCGGTTGTTTTGCACAATTTCACCAAATTGCGTAAGCGTAATTACAACTAATTACGTAGCGTAATATAAATCAATTACGGAGGTGTATATTCACATAAAATATACAAATAGTTACAAGTAATTACAAGTATTTAGCCTAAAACTAAACTAAACACACGTAATTAGGGTTTCTAGAGGGTTAATCAGTAACCCTAAATCGTCGGGTGTCACATTCTCCCCCTGTTAGGAGAATTTCGTCCCGAAATTAGCTTGCTGTTGTGGTCGGTGAGGTATCTAAGAATAGATGTGGATGTTTCAGTCGCATTTGGTCTTCCCGTTCCCAAGTGAATTCAGGACCGCGCCTAGAATTCCACCGGACTTTAACGACGGGAATACAACTCTATTTCAAGCGTTTGACCTCACGGTCCATGATTTCAATACGTTCCTCGACGAAATGGAGTTTATCATCAATGTGGATTTCGTCGAGCGGGATTACAAGTGTCTCATCAGACAGACATTTCTTTAGGTTAGAAATGTGGAACGTGTTGTGCACGCTACTTAGTTGTGGTGGTAGTTGCAGTCGATATGCCACCGGACCAATTCTTTCAAGAATCTCAAAAGGTCCGATGTACCTGGGGTTTAGTTTGCCACGTTTTCCAAAATGAATAACACCTTTCCAAGGTGATACTTTTAAGAGTACTCGATCCCCAACCTGGAACTCGAGTGGTTTGCGTCTCACGTCAGCATAGCTTTTCTGACGATCACGTGCGGCTTTCAGCCGGTTTTGAATAGTCACGATTTTCTCGGTTGTTTCATGGATGATTTCAGGACCAGTGAGTTGGCTATCGCCGATTTCGGTCCAACAAATGGGTGATCGACACTTTCTCCCATAAAGTGCCTCGAACGGTGCAGCATTAATGCTGGTGTGGTAACTGTTGTTGTAGGAAAATTCACACAAAGGTAGGTGTTTTTCTCAAGTGTTTCCAAAGTCAACTACGCAAGCTCTTAGCATGTCTTCTAAGGTTTGAATGGTCCGTTCACTCTGACCATCAGTTTGCGGATGATAAGCAGTACTCAAATCTAGGCGAGTACCGAGGGCTCGTTGAAGTGTTTGCCAGAATCGAGAGGTGAAGCGGCTATCTCTATCTGAGATGATTGAAATTGGAATACCATGTCATGCCACAACCTCTTTGATGTAGATGCGAGCCAGACGCTCCATCTTGTCGTTTTCTTTGATAGCTAGGAAATGGGCAGATTTCGTGAGACGATCAACGATTACCCAAATGGTATCGCAACCGCTCGGTGTTTTCGGTAGTTTCATGATGAATTCCATGGTTATGTTTTCCCATTTCCATTGAGGTATCTCGGGTTGTTGTAGCAACCCGGAGGGTTTTTGGTATTCGGCCTTGACCTTGGCGCAGGTTAAACATTTGCTAACATAGGTGGCGATGTCAGCTTTCATGTTGGGCCACCAATACTGTTGTTTAATGTCGTGGTACATCTTGTCGGAACCAGGATGTATAGAGTATCAAGATTTGTGAGCTTCATCCATCACCAAATTTCGTAGGTTTCAAGAGTTTGGTAACCAGATTCGGTTGGAGAAGTATCGGGTTCCGTTGGGTTTGATTTCGAATTGTTTATCCATGCCTCGCAAGGCTTCATTTTTGATGTTTTCGTTTTTGAGCGCTTCGAGTTGAGAGGTGTGGATTTGAGTGGTGAGATCATTGTGAATGGTTAAACCAAGCTCGAACACGAATGGGTTTTGAACGTTCCTTCCGGCTGAGGGCATCCGCAACAACATTTGCTTTGCCAGGATGGTATTTGATTTCGCAGTCATAATCGGTAAGCAACTCGACCCAGCGACGTTGCCTCATATTGAGATCCTTTTGATCAAATATGTGTTGGAGACTTTTGTGATCGGTAAAGATGGTGCACTTAGTGCCATAAAGGTAATGTCTCCAGATTTTGAGAGCAAAGACGACAGCTCTGAGTTCAAGGTCATGAGTGGTATAATTCTTTTCGTGGATTTTGAGCTGTCGAGAGGCGTAAGCAATGACTTTATCACGTTGCATTAACACACAACCTAGTCCCTGGCGTGAGGCATCGCAGTAAACTACGAAATCATCAGTGCCTTCGGGTAAGGACAGGATTGGTGCACTACAGAGTTTCTGTTTCAAAAGTTGGAAGGCGGACTCCTGCTTATCGGTCCAGTCAAATTTCTTGTCTTTCTAAGTCAGTGAGGTTAAAGGTAAGGCTATTTTGGAGAAATTCTCAATGAATCGTCGATAATATCCGCCGAGACCTAAGAATTATCGTACCTCAGTTGGTGTGGTTGGTGCTTCCCAGCACTTAATGGCCTCGATCTTGGCTGGATCAACACGTATCCCTTGACTGTCAACGACATGCCCTAGGAATTGTATTGTTTGCATCCAGAACTCGCACTTGGAGAATTTGGCGTATAACTCCTCGTGTCTGAGTAATTCTAGAATGGTTTTTAGATGTTGGCCATGTTCCGTTTCGCTGCGAGAGTATATCAAGATGTCGTCAATGAACACGATGACAAACTTATCTAAATAGGGTTTGCACACCTGATTCATAAGGTCCATGAATACAGCTGGTGCGTTGGTTAAGCCAAAAGGCATCACTTGAAATTCGTAATGCCCGTAGCGGGTTCTGAAAGCTATTTTTGGGATGTCGGAGTCTCGAACTCGAAGTTGATGATAACCTGACCGTAGGTCGATTTTCGAGTAGAAGCTCGAACCTTGAAGTTGGTCAAACAGGTCATCAATTCTTGGAAGTGGGTATCGGTTTTTGATGGTAAGTTTGTTCAGTTCGCGGTAGTCAATACACATTCTGAAGGATCCATCCTTCTTTTTAACGAATAGGACCGGAGCTTCCCAGGGTGAAGAACTCGGTCGAATGAATCCCTTGTCCAGGAGCTCCTGTAATTGGGTGGATAACTCCTGCAACTCGGATGGGGCTAATCTATACGGGGCTCGTGCCACGGGTGCAGCACCGGGCATAAGGTCAATTTGGAATTCGACTTGTCTAGGCGGGGGTAGGCCTGGTAAGTCTTCGGGAAAGACTTCCTGATAGTCTCGGACGATGGGCACATCCTCAAGTCGCTTTTCAGCCGACTTCTTTTTGGTTACATGAGCGAGGATTGCTTGGTACCCTTTCCTCAGGTACTTTTGAGTTTTCATAGAAGATATGATGTTCAAGTTTCGCCTACCAGTCTTCCCCTGTATGATCAAGGTTCCACCGGTAGTGAGAGGTATACGCACGATCTTCTCGAAACAAACGATTTCGGCACGGTGTTTGGACAACCAGTCCATGCCAACGATGATATCAAAGCTTCCGATTTCCACGGGGATGAGGTCTATAGGGAACAGTTCATTGGTGAGGTTTAAAGTGCAATTTGTTATTACACTATTGGCCTCGATCAGTTTTCCGTTCGCTAATTCTACAGTATACTTAGCATCTAAGGCAAGGGGTGTGATGTTTAGTAGTGGACAGAATTTATCGGATATGAAACTTTTATCAGCACCGGTATCGAATAATACTGAAACGGTTAGATCATTTAGGAGGAACATACCAGTGACAACGTTGGGGTCTTGACGAGCTTCTCCAGCATTGAGTACAAAAGCTCGACCGCGAGGGTTGTTGTTGTTATTGTTGTTCCTGTTGTTGTTGTTGTTGTTGTTGTTGTTGTTGTTACGTTTCGGGCAGTTGTTTCTAAAGTGGCTAATGTCACCGCACTCGAAACAAGCCTTTGGTGCGTTAGGGTTGGTGTTTGGGTTGGGGGTTCTGCAATCTTTGGCTAGATGTCCCTGTTGTTTGCACTTGGTATAGGTACAAGGGCCATCATGGTGTCGCGTACACTTGGAATAGTAAGGTTTGTTCCCAACATACCCTTTCCTGTCCCCCGACCCTAAACCAGAGGTGTAGGCCTTAACAGTCTCGGCCTTTTTGTTTGGCTACTGCTGATGTTGGTTGTGGTTGTTGCCGGACCATTTCCTTTTGTTGTCCCCGATGGCTTTCTCAGTGGTTGTCCCCCGGCGGACAATCTGGGCCATGAGTTCATGTGCCATGCGGACAGCACTTTGGATGGTCCCTACTTTGGATGAGATGACGTTTCCTTGGATTGACTCTGGTAGCCCCCAAATGTATCTCTCGATACGTTTGTATTCGGGGTCCACCATGGATGGGCGTAAGACAGATAGCTGGTGGAATCGAGTGGTGTAGGTGGTGATGTCATTTCCCTGAACAGAAAGTTTCCAGAATTCTTCCTCAAATTGTTGTAGTTGCTCACGGGGACAGTACTCTTCCCTAAGCATGGTCTTGAAGTCTTCCCATGGAAGTTGGTAAGCGGTATCAACACCCACAGTTTGGGCATAAGACTTCCACCAAGTGAGGGCGCCGTCAGAAAGGGTGCATGCGGAGAATTTAACCTTGTCTTCCTCAGCGCAATTGCAGATTCGGAAAACAGATTCTGTCTTTTCGATCCAACATATCAGACCGATAGCTCCTTCAGATCCTTTGAAATACAAGGGTTTGCAGTTTAAGAAGTCCTTGTAGGTACATGGTTTTGGAGTAGATGTGTTAGCAGGTGCGCCTCCGCCGCCCGGGTTTTATTGGGCAGCAAGGACTTGAGCTACGCTCTGTGCAATGACCTGAGCGATTTCGGTGTCGGTGTAAGTATGTCGTCTTGGAGGCATGATGCTGAACAACAATGAAATGAGACGCATAAGAGGTTTGCGCGAGGTTACAATATATCAGATGTGTATATATAATGAGGTAATATACAACAGCACAGAATGATAATGATAAAGATAATTCATTAGGTAGCATAGTTGAATACAGAGTACGAGTTTCAAAAGACAACAATCACAAGGATTACAAAAGATGCCGGGAATGTTACATCCGGTTTGAATTCGAAAGTTCACAGAACTTGAACATAACATAATAAAGGATAATAAGTTGAGTACATCCTGCCTCAATAGGTTACAATAGGAAAAGTAGGTCTAGTCCTGATGCAGGTTTACTCGTGACATTAGAGTAACGAGGCGATTTATAGTATCCGCAAGTCTGCTTGTTTGCCTGGCACCTTCTTCAGCTAAGGTTAGTCGCTGCTCGAGTGCACGAACATAGTCCTCGGCTTCCCGTGAACGTTGTTCACTTTCTTCCAACCTTGCTTGTAGGATGTCGGTAGCGCTCATGTTGTCTATAACCTGTTGATGAATCATTTCCAGAGTACGGTTCGTGCCTTCCTGTTCTTGAAGAAGTTGTGTTATGCGATCATCGGTTCGGTACAACAGGTAGTTTTCTACTATATAATGATCCCGTTCTAGGGTTTCGAGCCTTCTTCGTGACGATGAAGTCGGGCTGCTAACACCGGTACCGTATGATGCGTTGGTTCTTGTGTGTACGGGGAGATGTCCATGGGGTCAGCAGGAATCTGTATTGCTTCCTCAGACCTCCAAGTGTTTAAAGTCGTGGGTAGCCAGTCCCATCTACGGGCGTATGCCGAACGGCGGGTATTAGTCGTGGTGTTAGCAATGGAGTTTGAGTAAGGGTTTGCTCGGGATGATCCGGCATTCCCTCGGCATCTTCGTACTACCCGGGCTTCGCCGGTCATGTAGTAAAGAGGTTCGGGAGAGTTTGGTGGCGTAGGGATAGGTAAGGAAGTGGTAACCCTAGTAGTAGACAGCGTTTGAGTTTCGTTGTTCAAGTCGGTTGATGATACGTTAGAGGAGTCTGCCATTTCTGTGGCAAGGAGCTTAGTATACGAGAGGTTAAGGTTATATATAGAAATATAATAACCTAGCACATAAGCACGTATAGGGTTGGTCCCATTTCTATCCTTGGCCAAAGTCTTCTAATGCATTCCCATTCACTATAACCATTTCAAGTCTTGCATCAATTCTCCTTTAATTGTACATAGTTGATCAGGCTATGTTAAATTAAATTCAAATGATGCAATCACTGAACCAGTCATACTAAACAAGGAATACTAACCTAATGGTTATAGTCTAGGTCACTAATGCAATCCTAGTTCGCTATAACCTTTGGCTCTGATACCAATCTGTCGCACCCCCAAAACACGTGGCAGCGGAAGTGGGAGGTGTCACGGGGGCGCCGACCAAATCAAATATCATCAACACAAAGATCAAGCAAACGACCTCTATATGAGACGTTTGAAAATATTACATTACCATAATTCAATTGTTTACAAAATAAATCTGGAGTTCGCATAAACCGTTTAGAGATTTCTAATACATTACTGAATTTACAAAATACAGCTACATGCAATCTAATCTCTTTATGTTTTGAAAACAATGCGACTCGAGCTAAGCTTTTCAAATGCTTCCTACTGCGACGGGTTACCTGAGAAATACATACTAAAAGGTCAACATAAAGTTGGTGAGTTCATAGGTTTGTTAAGTAATCAGTTGCTAAAATGATCCACAAGATTTCACAAGTTTTGCATCATTCGTCAATGATAAGTAAAAGTATCGTTAGCCAACGACAAGTAAAAGTATTGCATACAGCAATATAAGTATACCATTTGCATGAGTCTCATAGTCAAGCTTAACGTTGTTTGCCTCCGGTAAGTGTACTAATTCGATACTCTTCTAAATCACAAGTAATACTGCGCCCGTGGGTTGGCTAGCGCGACTAGCCCGGACGAGGTTTGTCAAACCCTGATGGTACCACCAATTAATACTCACGCACAAATTTTAATGACTATGATAAGTAGAGGACTTTAGTGGATTATTCAGGTCTCATGCAATCCGTACAAAAAGTTGTTTCCAATACTCGTGATCGTAAAGCAGTTTATAAAACAGTTGTATGTATTCTCACCCCAGTGAAAAACAGTAAAAAGGGGCTATGAAACTCACCAGAAATAAGCAGGTAGCAAGCAATATCAAATATTAGCAAGTAGTGGGTGTTCTCGTTCCCGTGTGCAACCTCCCTACGCCCTAAACGTATGAGGTTGTATAAGTAGATGTCTCAAAAGACCATCTATAGCGATTGTATAAGTGGGGGTTAATGTCCACTTAAGCCAATCGGGTAGGTGGGGGTTTTATGTCCACCTAGAGCTAGTTCATCAACTAGTATGTCCAAATAGTAGTTCAAGTTCGTTTATCGAAAACGTGTACGACCCGTTGGTGAAAGTTTGTAATAATAATTCTTAAAAAGACATTATTAATTAGTTTGTGTCATTGTATACGTTTTTACATTATGTATCATGTGTGGTTATAAGTTGTTACTCATGTTCGATACTTAGTGAAAAACAAGTTCCATACATTCTGTCATTAGCGACACTAGTAGCGACACTAGTGTCAGTGTCGCAGGTCATGCGACACTAGGGTAAATGTCGCAGTGTATGCGAGTGTCGCAGGTTATGCGACACTAGGGTCAGTGTCGCAGTGAGTGTCGCAAGTTATGCGACATTAAGTCTTATGTCGCAGGTTCAAATCGATTTTCAAATAAGTAACGACACTAATAGCGACACTTCGGTAGTGTCGCAGGTAGTGTCGCAGGTCATGCGACACTAGCGTCTGGCCAGATTTTCCATTTTTAGCCCAAGTGTAACCAAGTGTCGGTTTTTCATTCGGGAAACTTTCCAAAATTAGTTTTTGGTCCAAGTTACTAACAAAGTCACCCAAACCCATTTTTGTTATCATTTTTCAAATATAGTAAGTTTTTTGAAATCGAGCCACTTTTGTTGACTTGGTCAAACTTCTCGGTTTGACCCGAAACTTTCACCCAACCCAAATATCAGTTTATAGAGTCCAAATATGTTGTCGGTTCATGTCCAAATACACCAAAAGTGTCGGTTCTTATAAAAGTCCCAAATCTTCAAGATTTCACATTTTCGACTTTTGTCGGTTTGTTTCACCATGTGTCTTACGTATTTCTAGTCCAAATCAAGTCTCACAAATTTTACCAACTGATTTTCTATGTGTTTGGTGTCTAACATATGATTCCTAAGAGTTTTAAGTCCCATCTTCATATAGAAACAAAATAAATAGCCATGCATAGCCCAGATTCTGATTTCACCCAGACCAGTCCCACAAATAGACCAATAGAGAAAAACGTGTACGTTTCTGGAAAAAGTGTAAAACACGAAAGTTGTAGATCTTTTCAATACGCAAATTTTTTAAAAAATGCATCTTCTAACTCTTCCTAGAACTCAAGATATGACGTTTTTAGTGTGCTGTGATTTTCTGGACAGATTCATCACTCTTTGTATATAATTCATAAAAACGTATTTTAAGCTTATATTTGGACATAATCTTGTTAGATGAGCTAATAAACATTAAAATCAGTAGTATTTAACTAAGTAATTGAGAGGTTCAAGTGGTCCTTACAAAGAAATGATGAATATGATGAAAAGATGAGGAAGGAAATGATGTTCTTGAGCTTGTTCTTGATCTTCCTTTTAAATTGATAGTGATGAAAGGTGATTTTGATGATGATGGTGGGGATTTCTTACTGACTTTTTGAGAAGAAGTGGAAGGGAATTTGAGAGAGAGAGTAGAGAGAATGGAGAGAGGTTTGAATGTGTTGGTAAAGTAAAGAGTGGAGTGTGTAGGTGTTCAAGAAATACAATCATAAGATTGCATGTAAGGAGAGAGGGGAAGAGAGGGGGTGGCACATGGGGTGGCCGGCCCCCATGTGGTCCCACCAAGGGCATTTTAGTCATTTTCTTGTTTATTCGATTTGTGCTTCGCGCGGTGTTCGTTTTCTCGTTCGGTTTGGTGTTAAACGTTTAATATGCGTTTTTGAGTAACGATTTAAATTTCAATATTTTCACTTTAAGTATTCATTCTAAATACTTGAAAAACATTTATAAAAATGATTCGTTAATTTAGTGATCTCGATTTGCGCGTTCGTTGTACGGATTCTAAATCGCGTGACGTTTTATTTGGACATTTTTCGTTATCGTTTAAAGACACGATATATTAATTGATAGTTTTACTCTAAATAATATATTTTAGATTCAAAAATGTATTTTGACTTTCGTTCGATTGTCGGGCGCGTTCTGCGCGTTTTCCTTACGTTTGAGACGTTTTAATCGAAACGTCTAGGTTTTTCGGGTATTATTATATTAAAATAATAATATATGATAAATAACTTCCAAAAATAGATTTAAGTTATTTATAGAAATGTTTTCACCAACATCGTATTTATACTGTGTCGGACTCCGTCCGGTTGTTTTGCACAATTTCACCAAATTGCGTAAGCGTAATTACAACTAATTACGTAGCGTAATATAAATCAATTACGGAGGTGTATATTCACATAAAATATACAAATAGTTACAAGTAATTACAAGTATTTAGCCTAAAACTAAACTAAACACACGTAATTAGGGTTTCTAGAGGGTTAATCAGTAACCCTAAATCGTCGGGTGTCACATTCTCCCCCTGTTAGGAGAATTTCGTCCCGAAATTAGCTTGCTGTTGTGGTCGGTGAGGTATCTAAGAATAGATGTGGATGTTTCAGTCGCATTTGGTCTTCCCGTTCCCAAGTGAATTCAGGACCGCGCCTAGAATTCCACCGGACTTTAACGATGGGAATACAACTCTATTTCAAGCGTTTGACCTCACGGTCCATGATTTCAATACGTTCCTCGACGAAATGGAGTTTATCATCAATGTGGATTTCGTCGAGCGGGATTACAAGTGTCTCATCAGACAGACATTTCTTTAGGTTAGAAATGTGGAACGTGTTGTGCACGCTACTTAGTTGTGGTGGTAGTTGCAGTCGATATGCCACCGGACCAATTCTTTCAAGAATCTCAAAAGGTCCGATGTACCTGGGGTTTAGTTTGCCGCGTTTTCCAAAATGAATAACACCTTTCCAAGGTGATACTTTTAAGAGTACTCGATCCCCAACCTGGAACTCGAGTGGTTTGCGTCTCACGTCAGCATAGCTTTTCTGACGATCACGTGCGGCTTTCAGCCGGTTTTGAATAGTCACGATTTTCTCGGTTGTTTCATGGATGATTTCAGGACCAGTGAGTTGGCTATCGCCGATTTCGGTCCAACAAATGGGTGATCGACACTTTCTCCCATAAAGTGCCTCGAACGGTGCAGTATTAATGCTGGTGTGGTAACTGTTGTTGTAGGAAAATTCACACAAAGGTAGGTGTTTTTGCCAAGTGTTTCCAAAGTCAACTACGCAAGCTCTTAGCATGTCTTCTAAGGTTTGAATGGTCCGTTCACTCTGACCATCAGTTTGCGGATGATAAGCAGTACTCAAATCTAGGCGAGTACCGAGGGCTCGTTGAAGTGTTTGCCAGAATCGAGAGGTGAAGCGGCTATCTCTATCTGAGATGATTGAAATTGGAATACCATGTCATGCCACAACCTCTTTGATGTAGATGCGAGCCAGACGCTCCATCTTGTCATTTTCTTTGATAGCTAGGAAATGGGCAGATTTCGTGAGACGATCAACGATTACCCAAATGGTATCGCAACCGCTCGGTGTTTTCGGTAGTTTCATGATGAAGTCCATGGTTATGTTTTCCCATTTCCATTGAGGTATCTCGGGTTGTTGTAGCAACCCGGAGGGTTTTTGGTATTCGGCCTTGACCTTGGCGCAGGTTAAACATTTGCTAACATAGGTGGCGATGTCAGCTTTCATGTTGGGCCACCAATACTGTTGTTTAATGTCGTGGTACATCTTGTCGGAACCAGGATGTATAGAGTATCGAGATTTGTGAGCTTCATCCATCACCAAATTTCGTAGGTTTCAAGAGTTTGGTAACCAGATTCGGTTGGAGAAGTATCGGGTTCCGTTGGGTTTGATTTCGAATTGTTTATCCATGCCTCGCAAGGCTTCATTTTTGATGTTTTCGTTTTTGAGCGCTTCGAGTTGAGCGGTGTGGATTTGAGTGGTGAGATCATTGTGAATGGTTAAACCAAGCTCGAACACGAATGGGTTTTGAACGTTCCTTCCGGCTGAGGGCATCCGCAACAACATTTGCTTTGCCAGGATGGTATTTGATTTCGCAGTCATAATCGGTAAGCAACTCGACCCAGCGACGTTGCCTCATATTGAGATCCTTTTGATCAAATATGTGTTGGAGACTTTTGTGATCGGTAAAGATGGTGCACTTAGTGCCATAAAGGTAATGTCTCCAGATTTTGAGAGCAAAGACGACAGCTCTGAGTTCAAGGTCATGAGTGGTATAATTCTTTTCGTGGATTTTGAGCTGTCGAGAGGCGTAAGCAATGACTTTATCACGTTGCATTAACACACAACCTAGTCCCTGGCGTGAGGCATCGCAGTAAACTACGAAATCATCGGTGCCTTCGGGTAAGGACAGGATTGGTGCACTACAGAGTTTCTGTTTCAAAAGTTGGAAGGCGGACTCCTGCTTATCGGTCCAGTCAAATTTCTTGTCTTTCTAAGTCAGTGAGGTTAAAGGTAAGGCTATTTTGGAGAAATTCTCAATGAATCGTCGATAATATCCGCCGAGACCTAAGAATTATCGTACCTCAGTTGGTGTGGTTGGTGCTTCCCAGCACTTAATGGCCTCGATCTTGGCTGGATCAACACGTATCCCTTGACTGTCAACGACATGCCCTAGGAATTGTATTGTTTGCATCCAGAACTCGCACTTGGAGAATTTGGCGTATAACTCCTCGTGTCTGAGTAATTCTAGAATGGTTTTTAGATGTTGGCCATGTTCCGTTTCGCTGCGAGAGTATATCAAGATGTCGTCAATGAACACGATGACAAACTTATCTAAATAGGGTTTGCACACCTGATTCATAAGGTCCATGAATACAGCCGGTGCGTTGGTTAAGCCAAAAGGCATCACTTGAAATTTGTAATGCCCGTAGCGGGTTCTGAAAGCTATTTTTGGGATGTCGGAGTCTCGAACTCGAAGTTGATGATAACCCGACCGTAGGTCGATTTTCGAGTAGAAGCTCGAACCTTGAAGTTGGTCAAACAGGTCATCAATTCTTGGAAGTGGGTATCGGTTTTTGATGGTAAGTTTGTTCAGTTCGCGGTAGTCAATACACATTCTGAAGGATCCATCCTTCTTTTTAACGAATAGGACCGGAGCTTCCCAGGGTGAAGAACTTGGTCGAATGAATCCCTTGTCCAGGAGCTCCTGTAATTGGGTGGATAACTCCTGCAACTCGGATGGGGCTAATCTATACGGGGCTCGTGCCACGGGTGCAGCACCGGGCATAAGGTCAATTTGGAATTCGACTTGTCTAGGCGGGGGTAGGCCTGGTAAGTCTTCGGGAAAGACTTCCTGATAGTCTCGGACGATGGGCACATCCTCAAGTCGCTTTTCAGCCGACTTCTTTTTGGTTACATGAGCGAGGATTGCTTGGTACCCTTTCCTCAGGTACTTTTGAGTTTTCATAGAAGATATGATGTTCAAGTTTCGCCTACCAGTCTCCCCCTGTATGATCAAGGTTCCACCGGTAGTGAGAGGTATACGCACGATCTTGTCGAAACAAACGATTTCGGCACGGTGTTTGGACAACCAGTCCATGCCAACGATGATATCAAAGCTTCCGATTTCCACGGGGATGAGGTCTATAGGGAACAGTTCATTGGTGAGGTTTAAAGTGCAATTTGTTATTACACTATTGGCCTCGATCAGTTTGCCGTTCGCTAATTCTACAGTATACTTAGCATCTAAGGCAAGGGGTGTGATGTTTAGTAGTGGACAGAATTTATCGGATATGAAACTTTTATCAGCACCGGTATCGAATAATACTGAAACGGTTAGATCATTTAGGAGGAACATACCAGTGACAACGTTGGGGTCTTGACGAGCTTCTCCAGCATTGAGTACAAAAGCTCGACCGCGAGGGTTGTTGTTGTTATTGTTGTTCCTGTTGTTGTTGTTGTTGTTGTTGTTGTTGTTGTTGTTACGTTTCGGGCAGTTGTTTCTAAAGTGGCTAATGTCACCGCACTCGAAACAAGCCTTTGGTGCGTTAGGGTTGGTGTTTGGGTTGGGGGTTCTGCAATCTTTGGCTAGATGTCCCTGTTGTTTGCACTTGGTATAGGTACAAGGGCCATCATGGTGTCGCGTACACTTGGAATAGTAAGGTTTGTTCCCAACATACCCTTTCCTGTCCCCCGACCCTAAACCAGAGGTGTAGGCCTTAACAGTCTCGGCCTTTTTGTTTGGCTACTGCTGATGTTGGTTGTGGTTGTTGCCGGACCATTTCCTTTTGTTGTCCCCGATGGCTTTCTCAGTGGTTGTCCCCCGGCGGATAATCTGGGCCATGAGTTCATGTGCCATGCGGACAGCACTTTGGATGGTCCCTACTTTGGATGAGATGACGTTTCCTTGGATTGACTCTGGTAGCCCCCAAATGTATCTCTCGATACGTTTGTATTCGGGGTCCACCATGGATGGGCGTAAGACAGATAGCTGGTGGAATCGAGTGGTGTAGGTGGTGATGTCATTTCCCTGAACAGAAAGTTTCCAGAATTCTTCCTCAAATTGTTGTAGTTGCTCACGGGGACGGTACTCTTCCCTAAGCATGGTCTTGAAGTCTTCCCATGGAAGTTGGTAAGCGGTATCAACACCCACAGTTTGGGCATAAGACTTCCACCAAGTGAGGGCGCCGTCAGAAAGGGTGCATGCGGAGAATTTAACCTTGTCTTCCTCAGCGCAATTGCAGATTCGGAAAACAGATTCTGTCTTTTCGATCCAACATATCAGACCGATAGCTCCTTCAGATCCTTTGAAATACAAGGCTTTGCAGTTTAAGAAGTCCTTGTAGGTACATGGTTTTGGAGTAGATGTGTTAGCAGGTGCGCCTCCGCCGCCCGGGTTTTATTGGGCAGCAAGGACTTGAGCTACGCTCTGTGCAATGACCTGAGCGATTTCGGTGTCGGTGTAAGTATGTCGTCTTGGAGGCATGATGCTGAACAACAATGAAATGAGACGCATAAGAGGTTTGCGCGAGGTTACAATATATCAGATGTGTATATATAATGAGGTAATATACAACAGCACAGAATGATAATGATAAAGATAATTCATTAGGTAGCATAGTTGAATATAGAGTACGAGTTTCAAAAGACAACAATCACAAGGATTACAAAAGATGCCGGGAATGTTACATCCGGTTTGAATTCGAAAGTTCACAGAACTTGAACATAACATAATAAAGGATAATAAGTTGAGTACATCCTGCCTCAATAGGTTACAATAGGAAAAGTAGGTCTAGTCCTGATGCAGGTTTACTCGTGACATTAGAGTAACGAGGCGATTTATAGTATCCGCAAGTCTGCTTGTTTGCCTGGCACCTTCTTCAGCTAAGGTTAGTCACTGCTCGAGTGCACGAACATAGTCCTCGGCTTCCCGTGAACGTTGTTCACTTTCTTCCAACCTTGCTTGTAGGATGTCGGTAGCGCTCATGTTGTCTATAACCTGTTGATGAATCATTTCCAGAGTACGGTTCGTGCCTTCCTGTTCTTGAAGAAGTTGTGTTATGCGATCATCGGTTCGGTACAACAAGTAGTTTTCTACTATATAATGATCCCGTTCTAGGGTTTCGAGCCTTCTTCGTGACGATGAAGTCGGGCTGCTAACACCGGTACCGTATGATGCGTTGGTTCTTGTGTGTACGGGGAGATGTCCATGGGGTCAGCAGGAATCTGTATTGCTTCCTCAGACCTCCAAGTGTTTAAAGTCGTGGGTAGCCAGTCCCATCTACAGGCGTATGCCGAACGGCGGGTATTAGTCGTGGTGTTAGCAATGGAGTTTGAGTAAGGGTTTGCTCGGGATGATCCGGCATTCCCTCGGCATCTTCGTACTACCCGGGCTTCGCCGGTCATGTAGTAAAGAGGTTCGGGAGAGTTTGGTGGCGTAGGGATAGGTAAGGAAGTGGTAACCCTAGTAGTAGACAGCGTTTGAGTTTCGTTGTTCAAGTCGGTTGATGATACGTTAGAGGAGTCTGCCATTTCTGTGGCAAGGAGCTTAGTATACGAGAGGTTAAGGTTATATATAGAAATATAATAACCTAGCACATAAGCACGTATAGGGTTGGTCCCATTTCTATCCTTGGCCAAAGTCTTCTAATGCATTCCCATTCACTATAACCATTTCAGGTCTTGCATCAATTCTCCTTTAATTGTACATAGTTGATCAGGCTATGTTAAATTAAATTCAAATGATGCAATTGCTGAACCAGTCATACTAAACAAGGAATACTAACCTAATGGTTATAGTCTAGGTCACTAATGCAATCCTAGTTCGCTATAACCTTTGGCTCTGATACCAATCTGTCGCACCCCCAAAACACGTGGCAGCGGAAGTGGGAGGTGTCACGGGGGCGCCGACCAAATCAAATATCATCAACACAAAGATCAAGCAAACGACCTCTATATGAGACGTTTGAAAATATTACATTACCATAATTCAATTGTTTACAAAATAAATCTGGAGTTCGCATAAACCGTTTAGAGATTTCTAATACATTACTGAATTTACAAAATACAGCTACATGCAATCTAATCTCTTTATGTTTTGAAAACAATGCGACTCGAGCTAAGCTTTCCAAATGCTTCCTACTGCGGCGGGTTACCTGAGAAATACATACTAAAAGGTCAACATAAAGTTGGTGAGTTCATAGGTTTGTTAAGTAATCAGTTGCTAAAATGATCCACAAGATTTCACAAGTTTTGCATCATTCGTCAATGATAAGTAAAAGTATCGTTAGCCAACGAAAAGTAAAAGTATTGCATACAGCAATATAAGTATACCATTTGCATGAGTCTCATAGTCAAGCTTAACGTTGTTTGCCTCCGGTAAGTGTACTAATCCGATACACTTCTAAATCACAAGTAATACTGCGCCTGTGGGTTGGCTAGCGCGACTAGCCCGGACGAGGTTTTTCAAACCCTGATGGTACCACCCAATAATACTCACGCACAAATTTTAATGACTATGATAAGTAGAGGACTTTAGTGGATTATTCAGGTCTCGTGCAATCCGTACAAAAAGTTGTTTCCAGTACTCGTGATCATAAAGCAGTTTATAAAACAGTTGTATGTATTCTCACCCCAGTGAAAAACAGTAAAAATGGGCTATGAAACTCACCAGAGATAAGCAGGTAGCAAGCAATATCAAATATTAGCAAGTAGTGGGTGTTCTCGTTCCCGTGTGCAACCTCCCTACGCCCTAAACGTATGAGGTTGTATAAGTAGATGTCTCAAAAGACCATCTATAGCGATTGTATAAGTGGGGGTTAATGTCCACTTAAGCCAATCGGGTAGGTGGGGGTTTTATGTCCACCTAGAGCTAGTTCATCAACTAGTATGTCCAAATAGTAGTTCAAGTTCGTTTATCGAAAACGTGTACGACCCGTTGGTGAAAGTTTGTAATAATAATTCTTAAAAAGACATTATTAATTAGTTTGTGTCATTGTATACGTTTTTACATTATGTATCATGTGTGGTTATAAGTTGTTACTCATGTTCGATAATAGCGACACTTCGGTAGTGTCGCAGGTAGTGTCGCAGGTCATGCGACACTAGCGTCTGGCCAGATTTTCCATTTTTAGCCCAAGTGTAACCAAGTGTCGGTTTTTCAGTCGGGAAACTTTCCAAAATTAGTTTTTGGTCCAAGTTACTAACAAAGTCACCCAAACCCATTTTTGTTACCATTTTTCAAATATAGTAAGTTTTTTGAAATCGAGCCACTTTTGTTGACTTGGTCAAACTTCTCGGTTTGACCCGAAACTTTCACCCAACCCAAATATCAATTTATAGAGTCCAAATATGTTGTCGGTTCATGTCCAAATACACCAAAAGTGTCGGTTCTTATAAAAGTCCCAAATCTTCAAGATTTCACATTTTCGACTTTTGTCGGTTTGTTTCACCATGTGTCTTACGTATTTCTAGTCCAAATCAAGTCTCACAAATTTTACCAACTGATTTTCTATGTGTTTGGTGTCTAACATATGATTCCTAAGAGTTTTAAGTCCCATCTTCATATAGAAACAAAATAAATAGCCATGCATAGCCCAGATTCTGATTTCACCCAGACCAGTTCCACAAATAGACCAATAGAGAAAAACGTGTACGTTTCTGGAAAAAGTGTAAAACACGAAAGTTGTAGATCTTTTCAATACGCAAATTTTTTAAAAAATGCATCTTCTAACTCTTCCTAGAACTCAAGATATGACGTTTTTAGTGTGCTGTGATTTTCTGGACAGATTCATCACTCTTTGTATATAATTCATAAAAACGTATTTTAAGCTTATATTTGGACATAATCTTGTTAGATGAGCTAATAAACATTAAAATCAGTAGTATTTAACTAAGTAATTGAGAGGTTCAAGTGGTCCTTACAAAGAAATGATGAATATGATGAAAAGATGAGGAAGGAAATGATGTTCTTGAGCTTGTTCTTGATCTTCCTTTTAAATTGATAGTGATGAAAGGTGATTTTGATGATGATGGTGGGGATTTCTTACTGACTTTTTGAGAAGAAGTGGAAGGGAATTTGAGAGAGAGAGTAGAGAGAATGGAGAGAGGTTTGAATGTGTTGGTAAAGTAAAGAGTGGAGTGTGTAGGTGTTCAAGAAATACAATCATAAGATTGCATGTAAGGAGAGAGGGGAAGAGAGGGGGTGGCACATGGGGTGGCCGGCCCCCATGTGGTCCCACCAAGGGCATTTTAGTCATTTTCTTGTTTATTCGATTTGTGCTTCGCGCGGTGTTCGTTTTCTCGTTCGGTTTGGTGTTAAACGTTTAATATGCGTTTTTGAGTAACGATTTAAATTTCAATATTTTCACTTTAAGTATTCATTCTAAATACTTGAAAAACATTTATAAAAATGATTCGTTAATTTAGTGATCTCGATTTGCGCGTTCGTTGTACGGATTCTAAATCGCGTGACGTTTTATTTGGACGTTTTTCGTTATCGTTTAAAGACACGATATATTAATTGATAGTTTTACTCTAAATAATATATTTTAGATTCAAAAATGTATTTTGACTTTCGTTCGATTGTCGGGCGCGTTCTGCGCGTTTTCCTTACGTTTGAGACGTTTTAATCGAAACGTCTAGGTTTTTCGGGTATTATTATATTAAAATAATAATATATGATAAATAACTTCCAAAAATAGATTTAAGTTATTTATAGAAATGTTTTCACCAACATCGTATTTATACTGTGTCGGACTCCGTCCGGTTGTTTTGCACAATTTCACCAAATTGCGTAAGCGTAATTACAACTAATTACGTAGCGTAATATAAATCAATTACGGAGGTGTATATTCACATAAAATATACAAATAGTTACAAGTAATTACAAGTATTTAGCCTAAAACTAAACTAAACACACGTAATTAGGGTTTCTAGAGGGTTAATCAGTAACCCTAAATCGTCGGGTGTCACATTCTCCCCCTGTTAGGAGAATTTCGTCCCGAAATTAGCTTGCTGTTGTGGTCGGTGAGGTATCTAAGAATAGATGTGGATGTTTCAGTCGCATTTGGTCTTCCCGTTCCCAAGTGAATTCAGGACCGCGCCTAGAATTCCACCGGACTTTAACGATGGGAATACAACTCTATTTCAAGCGTTTGACCTCACGGTCCATGATTTCAATACGTTCCTCGACGAAATGGAGTTTATCATCAATGTGGATTTCGTCGAGCGGGATTACAAGTGTCTCATCAGACAGACATTTCTTTAGGTTAGAAATGTGGAACGTGTTGTGCACGCTACTTAGTTGTGGTGGTAGTTGCAGTCGATATGCCACCGGACCAATTCTTTCAAGAATCTCAAAAGGTCCGATGTACCTGGGGTTTAGTTTGCCACGTTATCCAAAATGAATAACACCTTTCCAAGGTGATACTTTTAAGAGTACTCGATCCCCAACCTGGAACTCGAGTGGTTTGCGTCTCACGTCAGCATAGCTTTTCTGACGATCACGTGCGGCTTTCAGCCGGTTTTGAATAGTCACGATTTTCTCGGTTGTTTCATGGATGATTTCAGGACCAGTGAGTTGGCTATCGCCGATTTCGGTCCAACAAATGGGTGATCGACACTTTCTCCCATAAAGTGCCTCGAACGGTGCAGCATTAATGCTGGTGTGGTAACTGTTGTTGTAGGAAAATTCACACAAAGGTAGGTGTTTTTCTCAAGTGTTTCCAAAGTCAACTACGCAAGCTCTTAGCATGTCTTCTAAGGTTTGAATGGTCCGTTCACTCTGACCATCAGTTTGCGGATGATAAGCAGTACTCAAATCTAGGCGAGTACCGAGGGCTCGTTGAAGTGTTTGCCAGAATCGAGAGGTGAAGCGGCTATCTCTATCTGAGATGATTGAAATTGGAATACCATGTCATGCCACAACCTCTTTGATGTAGATGCGAGCCAGACGCTCCATCTTGTCATTTTCTTTGATAGCTAGGAAATGGGCAGATTTCGTGAGACGATCAACGATTACCCAAATGGTATCGCAACCGCTCGGTGTTTTCGGTAGTTTCATGATGAAGTCCATGGTTATGTTTTCCCATTTCCATTGAGGTATCTCGGGTTGTTGTAGCAACCCGGAGGGTTTTTGGTATTCGGCCTTGACCTTGGCGCAGGTTAAACATTTGCTAACATAGGTGGCGATGTCAGCTTTCATGTTGGGCCACCAATACTGTTGTTTAATGTCGTGGTACATCTTGTCGGAACCAGGATGTATAGAGTATCGAGATTTGTGAGCTTCATCCATCACCAAATTTCGTAGGTTTCCAGAGTTTGGTAACCAGATTCGGTTGGAGAAGTATCGGGTTCCGTTGGGTTTGATTTCGAATTGTTTATCCATGCCTCGCAAGGCTTCATTTTTGATGTTTTCGTTTTTGAGCGCTTCGAGTTGAGCGGTGTGGATTTGAGTGGTGAGATCATTGTGAATGGTTAAACCAAGCTCGAACACGAATGGGTTTTGAACGTTCCTTCCGGCTGAGGGCATCCGCAACAACATTTGCTTTGCCAGGATGGTATTTGATTTCGCAGTCATAATCGGTAAGCAACTCGACCCAGCGACGTTGCCTCATATTGAGATCCTTTTGATCAAATATGTGTTGGAGACTTTTGTGATCGGTAAAGATGGTGCACTTAGTGCCATAAAGGTAATGTCTCCAGATTTTGAGAGCAAAGACGACAGCTCTGAGTTCAAGGTCATGAGTGGTATAATTCTTTTCGTGGATTTTGAGCTGTCGAGAGGCGTAAGCAATGACTTTATCACGTTGCATTAACACACAACCTAGTCCCTGGCGTGAGGCATCGCAGTAAACTACGAAATCATCGGTGCCTTCGGGTAAGGACAGGATTGGTGCACTACAGAGTTTCTGTTTCAAAAGTTGGAAGGCGGACTCCTGCTTATCGGTCCAGTCAAATTTCTTGTCTTTCTAAGTCAGTGAGGTTAAAGGTAAGGCTATTTTGGAGAAATTCTCAATGAATCGTCGATAATATCCGCCGAGACCTAAGAATTATCGTACCTCAGTTGGTGTGGTTGGTGCTTCCCAGCACTTAATGGCCTCGATCTTGGCTGGATCAACACGTATCCCTTGACTGTCAACGACATGCCCTAGGAATTGTATTGTTTGCATCCAGAACTCGCACTTGGAGAACTTGGCGTATAACTCCTCGTGTCTGAGTAATTCTAGAATGGTTTTTAGATGTTGGCCATGTTCCGTTTCGCTGCGAGAGTATATCAAGATGTCGTCAATGAACACGATGACAAACTTATCTAAATAGGGTTTGCACACCTGATTCATAAGGTCCATGAATACAGCCGGTGCGTTGGTTAAGCCAAAAGGCATCACTTGAAATTCGTAATGCCCGTAGCAGGTTCTGAAAGCTATTTTTGGGATGTCGGAGTCTCGAACTCGAAGTTGATGATAACCCGACCGTAGGTCGATTTTCGAGTAAAAGCTCGAACCTTGAAGTTGGTCAAACAGGTCATCAATTCTTGGAAGTGGGTATCGGTTTTTGATGGTAAGTTTGTTCAGTTCGCGGTAGTCAATACACATTCTGAAGGATCCATCCTTCTTTTTAACGAATAGGACCGGAGCTCCCCAGGGTGAAGAACTCGGTCGAATGAATCCCTTGTCCAGGAGCTCCTGTAATTGGGTGGATAACTCCTGCAACTCGGATGGGGCTAATCTATACGGGGCTCGTGCCACGGGTGCAGCACCGGGCATAAGGTCAATTTGGAATTCGACTTGTCTAGGCGGGGGTAGGCCTGGTAAGTCTTCGGGAAAGACTTCCTGATAGTCTCGGACGATGGGCACATCCTCAAGTCGCTTTTCAGCCGACTTCTTTTCGGTTACATGAGCGAGGATTGCTAGGTACCCTTTCCTCAGGTACTTTTGAGTTTTCATAGAAGATATGATGTTCAAGTTTCGCCTACCAGTCTCCCCCTGTATGATCAAGGTTCCACCGGTAGTGAGAGGTATACGCACGATCTTGTCGAAACAAACGATTTCGGCACGGTGTTTGGACAACCAGTCCATGCCAACGATGATATCAAAGCTTCCGATTTCCACGGGGATGAGGTCTATAGGGAACAGTTCATTGGTGAGGTTTAAAGTGCAATTTGTTATTACACTATTGGCCTCGATCAGTTTGCCGTTCGCTAATTCTACAGTATACTTAGCATCTAAGGCAAGGGGTGTGATGTTTAGTAGTGGACAGAATTTATCGGATATGAAACTTTTATCAGCACCGGTATCGAATAATACTGAAACGGTTAGATCATTTAGGAGGAACATACCAGTGACAACGTTGGGGTCTTGACGAGCTTCTCCAGCATTGAGTACAAAAGCTCGACCGCGAGGGTTGTTGTTGTTATTGTTGTTCCTGTTGTTGTTGTTGTTATTGTTGTTCCTGTTGTTGTTGTTGTTGTTGTTGTTGTTACGTTTCGGGCAGTTGTTTCTAAAGTGGCTAATGTCACCGCACTCGAAACAAGCCTTTGCTGCGTTAGGGTTGGTGTTTGGTTTGGGGGTTCTGCAATCTTTGGCTAGATGTCCCTGTTGTTTGCACTTGGTATAGGTACAAGGGCCATCATGGTGTCGCGTACACTTGGAATAGTAAGGTTTGTTCCCAACATACCCTTTCCTGTCCCCCGACCCTAAACCAGAGGTGTAGGCCTTAACAGTCTCGGCCTTTTTGTTTGGCTACTGCTGATGTTGGTTGTGGTTGTTGCCGGACCATTTCCTTTTGTTGTCCCCGATGGCTTTCTCAGTGGTTGTCCCCCGGCGGACAATCTGGGCCATGAGTTCATGTGCCATGCGGACAGCACTTTGGATGGTCCCTACTTTGGATGAGATGACGTTTCCTTGGATTGACTCTGGTAGCCCCCAAATGTATCTCTCGATACGTTTGTATTCGGGGTCCACCATGGATGGGCATAAGACAGATAGCTGGTGGAATCGAGTGGTGTAGGTGGTGATGTCATTTCCCTGAACAGAAAGTTTCCAGAATTCTTCCTCAAATTGTTGTAGTTGCTCACGGGGACAGTACTCTTCCCTAAGCATGGTCTTGAAGTCTTCCCATGGAAGTTGGTAAGCGGTATCAACACCCACAGTTTGGGCATAAGACTTCCACCAAGTGAGGGCGCCGTCAGAAAGGGTGCATGCGGAGAATTTAACCTTGTCTTCCTCAGCGCAATTGCATATTCGGAAAACAGATTCTGTCTTTTCGATCCAACATATCAGACCGATAGCTCCTTCAGATCCTTTGAAATACAAGGGTTTGCAGTTTAAGAAGTCCTTGTAGGTACATGGTTTTGGAGTAGATGTGTTAGCAGGTGCGCCTCCGCCGCCCGGGTTTTATTGGGCAGCAAGGACTTGAGCTACGCTCTGTGCAATGACCTGAGCGATTTCGGTGTCGGTGTAAGTATGTCGTCTTGGAGGCATGATGCTGAACAACAATGAAATGAGACGCATAAGAGGTTTGCGCGAGGTTACAATATATCAGATGTGTATATATAATGAGGTAATATACAACAGCACAGAATGATAATGATAAAGATAATTCATTAGGTAGCATAGTTGAATACAGAGTACGAGTTTCAAAAGACAACAATCACAAGGATTACAAAAGATGCCGGGAATGTTACATCCGGTTTGAATTCGAAAGTTCACAGAACTTGAACATAACATAATAAAGGATAATAAGTTGAGTACATCCTGCCTCAATAGGTTACAATAGGAAAAGTAGGTCTAGTCCTGATGCAGGTTTACTCGTGACATTAGAGTAACGAGGCGATTTATAGTATCCGCAAGTCTGCTTGTTTGCCTGGCACCTTCTTCAGCTAAGGTTAGTCACTGCTCGAGTGCACGAACATAGTCCTCGGCTTCCCGTGAACGTTGTTCACTTTCTTCCAACCTTGCTTGTAGGATGTCGGTAGCGCTCATGTTGTCTATAACCTGTTGATGAATCATTTCCAGAGTACGGTTCGTGCCTTCCTGTTCTTGAAGAAGTTGTGTTATGCGATCATCGGTTCGGTACAACAGGTAGTTTTCTACTATATAATGATCCCGTTCTAGGGTTTCGAGCCTTCTTCGTGACGATGAAGTCGGGCTGCTAACACCGGTACCGTATGATGCGTTGGTTCTTGTGTGTACGGGGAGATGTCCATGGGGTCAGCAGGAATCTGTATTGCTTCCTCAGACCTCCAAGTGTTTAAAGTCGTGGGTAGCTAGTCCCATCTACGGGCGTATGCCGAACGGCGGGTATTAGTCGTGGTGTTAGCAATGGAGTTTGAGTAAGGGTTTGCTCGGGATGATCCGGCATTCCCTCGGCATCTTCGTACTACCCGGGCTTCCCGGTCATGTAGTAAAGAGGTTCGGGAGAGTTTGGTGGCGTAGGGATAGGTAAGGAAGTGGTAACCCTAGTAGTAGACAGCGTTTGAGTTTCGTTGTTCAAGTCGGTTGATGATACGTTAGAGGAGTCTGCCATTTCTGTGGCAAGGAGCTTAATATACGAGAGGTTAAGGTTATATATAGAAATATAATAACCTAGCACATAAGCACGTATAGGGTTGGTCCCATTTCTAACCTTGGCCAAAGTCTTCTAATGCATTCCCATTCACTATAACCATTTCAAGTCTTGCATCAATTCTCCTTTAATTGTACATAGTTGATCAGGCTATGTTAAATTAAATTCAAATGATGCAATCACTGAACCAGTCATACTAAACAAGGAATACTAACCTAATGGTTATAGTCTAGGTCACTAATGCAATCCTAGTTCGCTATAACCTTTGGCTCTGATACCAATCTGTCGCACCCCCAAAACACGTGGCAGCGGAAGTGGGAGGTGTCACGGGGGCGCCGACCAAATCAAATATCATCAACACAAAGATCAAGCAAACGACCTCTATATGAGACGTTTGAAAATATTACATTACCATAATTCAATTGTTTACAAAATAAATCTGGAGTTCGCATAAACCGTTTAGAGATTTCTAATACATTACTGAATTTACAAAATACAGCTACATGCAATCTAATCTCTTTATGTTTTGAAAACAATGCGACTCGAGCTAAGCTTTCCAAATGCTTCCTACTGCGGCGGGTTACCTGAGAAATACATACTAAAAGGTCAACATAAAGTTGGTGAGTTCATAGGTTTGTTAAGTAATCAGTTGCTAAAATGATCCACAAGATTTCACAAGTTTTGCATCATTCGTCAATGATAAGTAAAAGTATCGTTAGCCAACGAAAAGTAAAAGTATTGCATACAGCAATATAAGTATACCATTTGCATGAGTCTCATAGTCAAGCTTAACGTTGTTTGCCTCCGGTAAGTGTACTAATCCGATACACTTCTAAATCACAAGTAATACTGCGCCTGTGGGTTGGCTAGCGCGACTAGCCCGGACGAGGTTTTTCAAACCCTGATGGTACCACCCAATAATACTCACGCACAAATTTTAATGACTATGATAAGTAGAGGACTTTAGTGGATTATTCAGGTCTCGTGCAATCCGTACAAAAAGTTGTTTCCAGTACTCGTGATCATAAAGCAGTTTATAAAACAGTTGTATGTATTCTCACCCCAGTGAAAAACAGTAAAAATGGGCTATGAAACTCACCAGAGATAAGCAGGTAGCAAGCAATATCAAATATTAGCAAGTAGTGGGTGTTCTCGTTCCCGTGTGCAACCTCCCTACGCCCTAAACGTATGAGGTTGTATAAGTAGATGTCTCAAAAGACCATCTATAGCGATTGTATAAGTGGGGGTTAATGTCCACTTAAGCCAATCGGGTAGGTGGGGGTTTTATGTCCACCTAGAGCTAGTTCATCAACTAGTATGTCCAAATAGTAGTTCAAGTTCGTTTATCGAAAACGTGTACGACCCGTTGGTGAAAGTTTGTAATAATAATTCTTAAAAAGACATTATTAATTAGTTTGTGTCATTGTATACGTTTTTACATTATGTATCATGTGTGGTTATAAGTTGTTACTCATGTTCGATAATAGCGACACTTCGGTAGTGTCGCAGGTAGTGTCGCAGGTCATGCGACACTAGCGTCTGGCCAGATTTTCCATTTTTAGCCCAAGTGTAACCAAGTGTCGGTTTTTCATTCGGGAAACTTTCCAAAATTAGTTTTTGGTCCAAGTTACTAACAAAGTCACCCAAACCCATTTTTGTTACCATTTTTCAAATATAGTAAGTTTTTTGAAATCGAGCCACTTTTGTTGACTTGGTCAAACTTCTCGGTTTGACCCGAAACTTTCACCCAACCCAAATATCAATTTATAGAGTCCAAATATGTTGTCGGTTCATGTCCAAATACACCAAAAGTGTCGGTTCTTATAAAAGTCCCAAATCTTCAAGATTTCACATTTTCGACTTTTGTCGGTTTGTTTCACCATGTGTCTTACGTATTTCTAGTCCAAATCAAGTCTCACAAATTTTACCAACTGATTTTCTATGTGTTTGGTGTCTAACATATGATTCCTAAGAGTTTTAAGTCCCATCTTCATATAGAAACAAAATAAATAGCCATGCATAGCCCAGATTCTGATTTCACCCAGACCAGTTCCACAAATAGACCAATAGAGAAAAACGTGTACGTTTCTGGAAAAAGTGTAAAACATGAAAGTTGTAGATCTTTTCAATACGCAAATTTTTTAAAAAATGCATCTTCTAACTCTTCCTAGAACTCAAGATATGACGTTTTTAGTGTGCTGTGATTTTCTGGACAGATTCATCACTCTTTGTATATAATTCATAAAAACCTATTTTAAGCTTATATTTGGACATAATCTTGTTAGATGAGCTAATAAACATTAAAATCAGTAGTATTTAACTAAGTAATTGAGAGGTTCAAGTGGTCCTTACAAAGAAATGATGAATATGATGAAAAGATGAGGAAGGAAATGATGTTCTTGAGCTTGTTCTTGATCTTCCTTTTAAATTGATAGTGATGAAAGGTGATTTTGATGATGATGGTGGGGATTTCTTACTGACTTTTTGAGAAGAAGTGGAAGGGAATTTGAGAGAGAGAGTAGAGAGAATGGAGAGAGGTTTGAATGTGTTGGTAAAGTAAAGAGTGGAGTGTGTAGGTGTTCAAGAAATACAATCATAAGATTGCATGTAAGGAGAGAGGGGAAGAGAGGGGGTGGCACATGGGGTGGCCGGCCCCCATGTGGTCCCACCAAGGGCATTTTAGTCATTTTCTTGTTTATTCGATTTGTGCTTCGCACGGTGTTCGTTTTCTCGTTCGGTTTGGTGTTAAACGTTTAATATGCGTTTTTGAGTAACGATTTAAATTTCATTATTTTCACTTTAAGTATTCATTCTAAATACTTGAAAAACATTTATAAAAATGATTCGTTAATTTAGTGATCTCGATTTGCGCGTTCGTTGTACGGATTCTAAATCGCGTGACGTTTTATTTGGACGTTTTTCGTTATCGTTTAAAGACACGATATATTAATTGATAGTTTTACTCTAAATAATATATTTTAGATTCAAAAATGTATTTTGACTTTCGTTCGATTGTCGGGCGCGTTCTGCGCGTTTTCCTTACGTTTGAGACGTTTTAATCGAAACGTCTAGGTTTTTCGGGTATTATTATATTAAAATAATAATATATGATAAATAACTTCCAAAAATAGATTTAAGTTATTTATAGAAATGTTTTCACCAACATCGTATTTATACTGTGTCGGACTCCGTCCGGTTGTTTTGCACAATTTCACCAAATTGCGTAAGCGTAATTACAACTAATTACGTAGCGTAATATAAATCAATTACGGAGGTGTATATTCACATAAAATATACAAATAGTTACAAGTAATTACAAGTATTTAGCCTAAAACTAAACTAAACACACGTAATTAGGGTTTCTAGAGGGTTAATCAGTAACCCTAAATCGTCGGGTGTCACATTCTCCCCCTGTTAGGAGAATTTCGTCCCGAAATTAGCTTGCTGTTGTGGTCGGTGAGGTATCTAAGAATAGATGTGGATGTTTCAGTCGCATTTGGTCTTCCCGTTCCCAAGTGAATTCAGGACCGCGCCTAGAATTCCACCGGACTTTAACGATGGGAATACAACTCTATTTCAAGCGTTTGACCTCACGGTCCATGATTTCAATACGTTCCTCGACGAAATGGAGTTTATCATCAATGTGGATTTCGTCGAGCGGGATTACAAGTGTCTCATCAGACAGACATTTCTTTAGGTTAGAAATGTGGAACGTGTTGTGCACGCTACTTAGTTGTGGTGGTAGTTGCAGTCGATATGCCACCGGACCAATTCTTTCAAGAATCTCAAAAGGTCCGATGTACCTGGGGTTTAGTTTGCCGCGTTTTCCAAAATGAATAACACCTTTCCAAGGTGATACTTTTAAGAGTACTCGATCCCCAACCTGGAACTCGAGTGGTTTGCGTCTCACGTCAGCATAGCTTTTCTGACGATCACGTGCGGCTTTCAGCCGGTTTTGAATAGTCACGATTTTCTCGGTTGTTTCATGGATGATTTCAGGACCAGTGAGTTGGCTATCGCCGATTTCGGTCCAACAAATGGGTGATCGACACTTTCTCCCATAAAGTGCCTCGAACGGTGCAGTATTAATGCTGGTGTGGTAACTGTTGTTGTAGGAAAATTCACACAAAGGTAGGTGTTTTTGCCAAGTGTTTCCAAAGTCAACTACGCAAGCTCTTAGCATGTCTTCTAAGTTTTGAATGGTCCGTTCACTCTGACCATCAGTTTGCGGATGATAAGCAGTACTCAAATCTAGGCGAGTACCGAGGGCTCGTTGAAGTGTTTGCCAGAATCGAGAGGTGAAGCGGCTATCTCTATCTGAGATGATTGAAATTGGAATACCATGTCATGCCACAACCTCTTTGATGTAGATGCGAGCCAGACGCTCCATCTTGTCATTTTCTTTGATAGCTAGGAAATGGGCAGATTTCGTGAGACAATCAACGATTACCCAAATGGTATCGCAACCGCTCGGTGTTTTTGGTAGTTTCATGATGAAGTCCATGGTTATGTTTTCCCATTTCCATTGAGGTATCTCGGGTTGATGTAGCAACCCAGAGGGTTTCTGGTATTCGGCCTTAACCTTGGCGCAGGTTAAACATTTGCTAACATAGGTGGCGATGTCAGCTTTCATGTTGGGCCACCAATACTGTTGTTTAATGTCGTGGTACATCTTGTCGGAACCAGGATGTATAGAGTATCGAGATTTGTGAGCTTCATCCATCACCAAATTTCGTAGGTTTCCAGAGTTTGGTAACCAGATTCGGTTGGAGAAGTATCGGGTTCCGTTGGGTTTGATTGCGAATTGTTTATCCATGCCTCGCAAGGCTTCATTTTTGATGTTTTCGTTTTTCAGCGCTTCGAGTTGAGCGGTGTGGATTTGAGTGGTGAGATCATTGTGAATGGTTAAACCAAGCTCGAACACGAAGGGGTTTTGAACGTTCCTTCCGGATGAGGGCATCCGCAACAACATTTGCTTTGCCAGGATGGTATTTGATTTCGCAGTCATAATCGGTAAGCAACTCGACCCAGCGACGTTGCCTCATATTGAGATCCTTTTGATCAAATATGTGTTGGAGACTTTTGTTATCGGTAAAGATGGTGCACTTAGTGCCATAAAGGTAATGTCTCTAGATTTTGAGAGCAAAGACGACAGCTCTAAGTTCAAGGTCATGAGTGGTATAATTCTTTTCGTGGATTTTGAGCTGTCGAGAGGCGTAAGCAATGACTTTATCACGTTGCATTAACACACAACCTAGTCCCTGGCGTGAGGCATCGCAGTAAACTACGAAATCATCGGTGCCTTCGGGTAAGGACAAGATTGGTGCACTACAGAGTTTCTGTTTCAAAAGTTGGAAGGCGGACTCCTGCTTATCGGTCCAGTCAAATTTCTTGTCTTTCTAAGTCAGTGAGGTTAAAGGTAAGGCTATTTTGGAGAAATTCTCAATGAATCGTCGATAATATCCGCCGAGACCTAAGAATTATCGTACCTCAGTTGGTGTGGTTGGTGCTTCCCAGCACTTAATGGCCTCGATCTTGGCTGGATCAACACGTATCCCTTGACTGTCAACGACATGCCCTAGGAATTGTATTGTTTGCATCCAGAACTCGCACTTGGAGAACTTGGCATATAACTCCTCGTGTCTGAGTAATTCTAGAATGGTTTTTAGATGTTGGCCATGTTCCGTTTCGCTGCGAGAGTATATCAAGATGTCGTCAATGAACACGATGACAAACTTATCTAAATAGGGTTTGCACACCTGATTCATAAGGTCCATGAATACAGCCGGTGCGTTGGTTAAGCCAAAAGGCATCACTTGAAATTCGTAATGCCCGTAGCGGGTTCTGAAAGCTATTTTTGGGATGTCGGAGTCTCGAACTCGAAGTTGATGATAACCCGACCGTAGGTCGATTTTCGAGTAGAAGCTCGAACCTTGAAGTTGGTCAAACAGGTCATCAATTCTTGGAAGTGGGTTTCGGTTTTTGATGATAAGTTTGTTCAGTTCGTGGTAGTCAATACACATTCTGAAGGATCCATCCTTCTTTTTAACGAATAGGACCGGAGCTCCCCAGGGTGAAAACTCGGTCGAATGAATCCCTTGTCCAGGAGCTCCTGTAATTGGGTGGATAACTCCTACAACTCGGATGGGGCTAATATATACGGGGCTCGTGCCACGGGTGCAGCACCGGGCATAAGGTCAATTTGGAATTCAACTTTTCTAGGCGGGGGTAGGCCTGGTAAGTCTTCGGGAAAGACTTCCTAGTCTCGGACGATGGGCACATCCTCAAGTCGCTTTTCAGCCGACTTCTTTTCGGTTACATGAGCGAGGATTGCTAGGTACCCTTTCCTCAGGTACTTTTGAGTTTTCATAGAAGATATGATGTTCAAGTTTCGCCTACCAGTCTCCCCCTGTATGATCAAGGTTCCACCGGTAGTGAGAGGTATACGCACGATCTTCTCGAAACAAACGATTTCGGCACGGTGTTTGGACAACCAGTCCATGCCAACGATGATATCAAAGCTTCTGATTTCCACGGGGATGAGGTCTATAGGGAACAGTTCATTGGCGAGGTTTAAAGTGCAATTTGTTATTACACTATTGGCCTCGATCAGTTTGCCGTTCGCTAATTCTACAGTATACTTAGCATCCAAGGCAAGGGGTGTGATGTTTAGTAGTGGACAGAATTTATCGGATATGAAACTTTTATCAGCATCGGTATCGAATAATACTAAAACGGTTAGATCATTTAGGAGGAACATACCAGTGACAACGTTGGGGTCTTGACGAGCTTCTCCAGCATTGAGTACAAAAGCTCGACCGCGAGGGTTGTTGTTGTTATTGTTGTTCCTGTTGTTGTTGTTGTTGTTGTTGTTGTTACGTTTCGGGCAGTTGTTTCTAAAGTGGCTAATGTCACCGCACTCGAAACAAGCCTTTGGTGCGTTAGGGTTGGTGTTTGGGTTGGGGGTTCTGCAATCTTTGGCTAGATGTCCCTGTTGTTTGCACTTGGTATAGGTACAAGGGCCATCATGGTGTCGCGTACACTTGGAATAGTAAGGTTTGTTCCCAACATACCCTTTCCTGTCCCCCGACCCTAAACCAGAGGTGTAGGCCTTACCAGTCTCGGCCTTTTTGTTTGGCTACTGCTGATGTTGGTTGTGGTTGTTGCCGGACCATTTCCTTTTGTTGTCCCCGATGGCTTTCTCAGTGGTTGTCCCCCGGCGGACAATCTGGGCCATGAGTTCATGTGCCATGCGGACAGCACTTTGGATGGTCCCTACTTTGGATGAGATGACGTTTCCTTGGATTGAATCTGGTAGCCTCCAAATGTATCTCTCGATACGTTTGTATTCGGGGTCCACCATGGATGGGCATAAGACAGATAGATGGTGGAATCGAGTGGTGTAGGTGGTGATGTCATTTCCCTGAACAGAAAGTTTCCAGAATTCTTCCTCAAATTGTTGTAGTTGCTCACGGGGACAGTACTCTTCCCTAAGCATGGTCTTGAAGTCTTCCCATGGAAGTTGGGAAGCGGTATCAACACCCACAGTTTGGGCATAAGAATTCCACCAAGTGAGGGCGCCGTCAGAAAGGGTGCATGCGGAGAATTTAACCTTGTCTTCCTCAGCGCAATTGCAGATTCGGAAAACAGATTCTGTCTTTTCGATCCAACGTATCAGACCGATAGCTCCTTCAGATCCTTTAAAATACAAGGGTTTGCAGTTTAAGAAGTCCTAGTAGGTACATGGTTTTGGAGTAGATGTGTTAGCAGGTGCGCCTCCGCCGCCCGGGTTTTGTTGGGCAGCAAGGACTTGAGCTACGCTCTGTGCAATGACCTGAGCGATTTCGGTGTCGGTGTAAGTATGTCGTCTTGGAGGCATGATGCTGAACAACAATGAAATGAGACGCATAAGAGGTTTGCGCGAGGTTACAATATATCAGATGTGTATATATAATGAGGTAATATACAACAGCACAGAATGATAATGATAAAGATAATTCATTAGGTAGCATAGTTGAATACAGAGTACGAGTTTCAAAAGACAACAATCACAAGGATTACAAAAGATGTCGGGAATGTTACATCCGGTTTGAATTCGAAAGTTCACAGAACTTGAACATAACATAATAAAGGATAATAAGTTGAGTACATCCTGCCTCAATAGGTTACAATAGGAAAAGTAGGTCTAGTCCTGATGCAGGTTTACTCGTGACATTAGAGTAACGAGGCGATTTATAGTATCCGCAAGTCTGCTTGTTTGCCTGGCACCTTCTTCAGCTAAGGTTAGTCGCTGCTCGAGTGCACAAACATAGTCCTCGGCTTCCCGTGAACGTTGTTCACTTTCTTCCAACATTGCTTGTAGGATGTCGGTAGCGCTCATGTTGTCTATAACCTGTTGATGAATCATTTCCAGAGTACGGTTCGTGCCTTCCTGTTCTTGAAGAAGTTGTGTTATGCGATCATCAGTTCGGTACAACAGGTAGTTTTCTACTATATAATGATCCCGTTCTAGGGTTTCGAGCCTTTCTTCATGACGATGAAGTCGGGCTGCTAACACCGGTACCGTATGATGCGTTGGTTCTTGTGTGTACAGGGAGATGTCCATGGGGTCAGCAAGAATCTGTATTGCTTCCTCAGACCTCCAAGTGTTTAAAGTCGTGGGTAGCCAGTCCCATCTACGGGCGTATGCCGAACGGCGGGTATTAGTCGTGGTGTTAGCAATGGAGTTTGAGTAAGGGTTTGCTCGGGATGATCCGGCATTCCCTCGGCATCTTCGTACTACCCGGGCTTCGCCGGTCATGTAGTAAAGAGGTTCGGGAGAGTTTGGTGGCGTAGGGATAGGTAAGGAAGTGGTAACCCTAGTAGTAGACAGCGTTTGAGTTTCGTTGTTCAAGTCGGTTGATGATACGTTAGAGGAGTCTGCCATTTCTGTGGCAAGGAGCTTAGTATACGAGAGGTTAAGGTTATATATAGAAATATAATAACCTAGCACATAAGCACGTATAGGGTTGGTCCCATTTCTATCCTTGGCCAAAGTCTTCTAATGCATTCCCATTCACTATAACCATTTCAGGTCTTGCATCAATTCTCCTTTAATTGTACATAGTTGATCAGGCTATGTTAAATTAAATTCAAATGATGCAATCGCTGAACCAGTCATACTAAACAAGGAATACTAACCTAATGGTTATAGTCTAGGTCACTAATGCAATCCTAGTTCGCTATAACCTTTGGCTCTGATACCAATCTGTCGCACCCCCAAAACACGTGGCAGCGGAAGTGGGAGGTGTCACGGGGGCGCCGACCAAATCAAATATCATCAACACAAAGATCAAGCAAACGACCTCTATATGAGACGTTTGAAAATATTACATTACCATAATTCAATTGTTTACAAAATAAATCTGGAGTTCGCATAAACCGTTTAGAGATTTCTAATACATTACTGAATTTACAAAATACAGCTACATGCAATCTAATCTCTTTATGTTTTGAAAACAATGCGACTCGAGCTAAGCTTTCCAAATGCTTCCTACTGCGGCGGGTTACCTGAGAAATACATACTAAAAGGTTAACATAAAGTTGGTGAGTTCATAGGTTTGTTAAGTAATCAGTTGCTAAAATGATCCACAAGATTTCACAAGTTTTGCATCATTCGTCAATGATAAGTAAAAGTATCGTTAGCCAACGAAAAGTAAAAGTATTGCATACAGCAATATAAGTATACCATTTGCATGAGTCTCACAGTCAAGCTTAACGTTGTTTGCCTCCGGTAAGTGTACTAATCCGATACACTTCTAAATCACAAGTAATACTGCGCCTGTGGGTTGGCTAGCGCGACTAGCCCGGACGAGGTTTTTCAAACCCTGATGGTACCACCCAATAATACTCACGCACAAATTTTAATGACTATGATAAGTAGAGGACTTTAGTGGATTATTCAGGTCTCATGCAATCCGTACAAAAAGTTGTTTCCAGTACTCGTGATCATAAAGCAGTTTATAAAACAGTTGTATGTATTCTCACCCCAGTGAAAAACAGTAAAAATGGGCTATGAAACTCACCAGAGATAAGCAGGTAGCAAGCAATATCAAATATTAGCAAGTAGTGGGTGTTCTCATTCCCGTGTGCAACCTCCCTACGCCCTAAACGTATGAGGTTGTATAAGTAGATGTCTCAAAAGACCATCTATAGCGATTGTATAAGTGGGGGTTAATGTCCACTTAAGCCAATCGGGTAGGTGGGGGTTTTATGTCCACCTAGAGCTAGTTCATCAACTAGTATGTCCAAATAGTAGTTCAAGTTCGTTTATCGAAAACGTGTACGACCCGTTGGTGAAAGTTTGTAATAATAATTCTTAAAAAGACATTATTAATTAGTTTGTGTCATTGTATACGTTGTTACATTATGTATCATGTGTGGTTATAAGTTGTTACTCATGTTCGATACTTAGTGAAAAATAAGTTCCATACATTCTGTCATTAGCGACACTAGTAGCGACACTAGTGTCAGTGTCGCAGGTCATGCGACACTAGGGTAAATGTCGCAGTGTATGCGAGTGTCGCAGGTTATGCGACACTAGGGTCAGTGTCGCAGTGAGTGTCGCAAGTTATGCGACATTAAGTCTTATGTCGCAGGTTCAAATCGATTTTCAAATAAGTAGCGACACTAATAGCGACACTTCGGTAGTGTCGCAGGTAGTGTCGCAGGTCATGCGACACTAGCGTCTGGCCAGATTTTCCATTTTTAGCCCAAGTGTAACCAAGTGTCGGTTTTTCATTCGGGAAACTTTCCAAAATTAGTTTTTGGTCCAAGTTACTAACAAAGTCACCCAAACCCATTTTTGTTACCATTTTCCAAATATAGTAAGTTTTTCGAAATCGAGCCACTTTTGTTGACTTGGTCAAACTTCTCGGTTTGACCCGAAACTTTCACCCAACCCAAATATCAGTTTATAGAGTCCAAATATGTTGTCGGTTCATGTCCAAATACATCAAAAGTGTCGGTTCTTATAAAAGTCCCAAATCTTCAAGATTTCACATTTTCGACTTTTGTCGGTTTGTTTCACCATGTGTCTTACATATTTCTAGTCCAAATCAAGTCTCACAAATTTTACCAACTGATTTTCTATGTGTTTGGTGTCTAACATATGATTCCTAAGAGTTTTAAGTCCCATCTTCATATAGAAACAAAATAAATAGCCATGCATAGCCCAGATTCTGATTTCACCCAGACCAGTCCCACAAATAGACCAATAGAGAAAAACGTGTACGTTTCTGGAAAAAGTGTAAAACACGAAAGTTGTAGATCTTTTCAATACGCAAATTTTTTAAAAAATGCATCTTCTAACTCTTCCTAGAACTCAAGATATGACGTTTTTAGTGTGCTGTGATTTTCTGGACAGATTCATCACTCTTTGTATATAACTCATAAAAACGTATTTTAAGCTTATATTTGGACATAATCTTGTTAGATGAGCTAATAAACATTAAAATCAGTAGTATTTAACTAAGTAATTGAGAGGTTCAAGTGGTCCTTACAAAGAAATGATGAATATGATGAAAAGATGAGGAAGGAAATGATGTTCTTGAGCTTGTTCTTGATCTTCCTTTTAAATTGATAGTGATGAAAGGTGATTTTGATGATGATGGTGGGGATTTCTTACTGACTTTTTGAGAGGAAGTGGAAGGGAATTTGAGAGAGAGAGTAGAGAGAATGGAGAGAGGTTTGAATGTGTTGGTAAAGTAAAGAGTGGAGTGTGTAGGTGTTCAAGAAATGCAATCATAAGATTGCATGTAAGGAGAGAGGGGAAGAGAGGGGGTGGCACATGGGGTGGCCGGCCCCCATGTGGTCCCACCAAGGGCATTTTAGTCATTTTCTTATTTATTCGATTTGTGCTTCGCGCGGTGTTCGTTTTCTCATTCGGTTTGGTGTTAAACGTTTAATATGCGTTTTTAAGTAACTGCAACACCCCTCTTTTACGACAACAATATTATATTATTTTACTCGGAAGCGTATGAATTTAAAACATATTTATATACTGTACATAAAAATAATGTACATACACAGTTACATATTAAAATATACCAACATAGAACTGTTTAAAAACTACATATGTCGGGGTATTACATATTACAAAACCAGGTTTATAGAAAAACCATATCAGAGTTTTAATCTGTCAGACATTCCCTGCGAAAGCATCCATTCCTGACACCCACATATATATCAAAAACCTGCAGGAAGTAGGATGAGGGATTAGCACAAAGCTAAGTAAATGAATTCATTACCCACAATTCAACTTTGCATAACCACCTTTTACCCCAAACAACCGTAAACATATATTACAACTAGTCAACAATATAGTAATGAGGATCGGCGGCTCTGGGAATACCATAATACCCGGGTGGTTCCCAAGAACACTTATCCAACCATATCCGTTTGGCCATAACGGACGAGACCGATAACTAGTGGTTACTATTCTCAGACACAGGTTCTATACACACAACAAATGAAGTAAGACCCTGTGTCATTCACACAACAACCAACTAGCCCAACCAACCAGTTCAACCTGTTGACCTCATTAACAACTGATGCCCGAAGGCCACACATAGCACGTAGATTTATAATCAACTATAAATATTAGATATAACAACATATCTACGTTTACTTGTTGCAACCAAATAGTTACAACTAAATCGAATGGTGAGTTCCAAATCCACTCACCAATACCTTTGTCTTCACAAACTCAGAATCCAGGGATCACTTATCTTTTGGAGGATCTGAGAATCAACAATCAAATATAAGTTAGTAATCTGAATCTTCAATACTTAACTTATCTAATATCCAGCACAAGAAACTCAACATAATTCACATAATAAGTATAGCTTCCTAAATATGTTCTTGTAGACGTCAACATACTCATTA
Organism: Pseudognaphalium luteoalbum; assembly: GCA_963422505.1. Taxonomy (NCBI): domain Eukaryota; kingdom Viridiplantae; phylum Streptophyta; class Magnoliopsida; order Asterales; family Asteraceae; genus Pseudognaphalium; species Pseudognaphalium luteoalbum. The sequence continues at coordinate 66,463,753 of OY730198.1, forward strand.
TTATGCTATAACACTAATTTATCAACAGTACAGCATTTTACAAATCATTTAAATCAACTTCTGAAATATAAAGTTGATATGCTGACAGAGGCTAAGAAGCCGCCGGCTGGGCATCATGACCCGCCGGGTCGACCATACAAGCCGCCGGCTTCACCCTTGAGCCGCCGGGTGAATTAGATTTTGAGCAAACAGAAACAAATCGAGTATTAAAGGCTGTAGGAGCCGCCGGCTTGACCGACAACCCGCCGGTTCTCCAACATAATCAAGAACCCGCCGGGTAGGGTACCAGACTCGTCGGCTTGTTCTTCAGGAACAACAACAGCAGCAGTTTAACCAAAACCTGCACGACCTAAAATCTCAATTTCGCAACTTTCAAGTGCCAAATCGACCAATTCCAGTTTTGAACCTTAAAGGAGTATCATATGGCAACTAGTTAACATCCAATAACTTAAACAAACCTCAATCAATTCCATTTTAGGTCAAATTCATACCAATTTGATAATTCACACATTTGAGCTCAAAATTCCAATTCAAGAACAAAACATCAAAATTTACATATCATGTACACATACTCAGTTTTCTAACATCAATTAGCATCATTGATATCAAAGACTATCACAAACAATCTAAGCAATCATTCAATTTCATCAATTTCATCCTAACTAAAGCTTCAGCTCATAAATTTAAAAACACTTACAATATTATGATGAAGATGATGATAGCAAGCTTATAAGGAATCACAATTTCAGTCTCAAGTAATCTTGTTTGAATCTCAATTTGTTGTTTGTACTTCTAGGCACACAAATTTGAAGGTTAGGTTATTTTGGGAAAGTTGAGATGAAAGGAGGTAACCAAATAAGGAGGTCGACTCCTGCTTTTAATCGACTACACAATTTAATTATTTTGGGTATTTTATACCCGTCGTAAATCTATTGTCTGGAACCTAATTATTAATTGCGAGAAACTTATTTTATTGTACCGTCAACTATAGTAAATTAAAACAACTAACAATTTACTATTCACAATAAGTCCTGAGACCTATTTATCTAAGTTTCAAAATAAACAATTAATATCAAATAATTCCTAAATTAATTAAATAATCAATTTAAATAGATTATTACCAGACCCGACGAGAGGATGTTACAGTAACGATTTAAATTTCAATATTTTCACTTGAAGTATTCATTCTAAATACTTGAAAAACATTTATAAAAATGATTCATTAATTTAGTGATCTCGATTTGCGCGTTCGTTGTACGGATTCTAAATCGCGTGACGTTTTATTTGGACGTTTTTCGTTACCGTTTAAAGACACGATATATTAATTGATAGTTTTACTCTAAATAATATATTTTAGATTCAAAAATGTATTTTGACTTTCGTTCGATTGTCGGGCGCGTTCTGCGCGTTTTCCTTACGTTTGAGACGTTTTAATCGAAACGTCTAGGTTTTTCGGGTATTATTATATTAAAATAATAATATATGATAAATAACTTCCAAAAATAGATTTAAGTTATTTATAGAAATGTTTTCACCAACATCGTATTTATACTGTGTCAGACTCCGTCCGGTTGTTTTGCACAATTTCACTAAATTGCGTAAGCGTAATTACAACTAATTACGTAGCGTAATATAAATCAATTACGGAGGTGTATATTCACATAAAATATAAAAATAGTTACAAGTAATTACAAGTATTTAGCATAAAACTAAACTAAACACACGTAATTAGGGTTTCTAGAGGGTTAATCAGTAACCCTAAATCGTCGGGTGTCACAAAATCAGTCTGTCTATGAGAAATACTGGATCAATCGGTGTATCTGCAGGGATGGTGCTCCTGAGAATCCTGTGACTCTGAACAATGGTGGCTCGTGTAGGGGTTTTGGATATCCTACTGCCTCTCGAAGTCTGCCCTCTAGCCGAACCAACAACAGAAGGAACATGCTGTCTCTGAATAGGAACCTGTGCTGGTGGTGCTTGTGGACTAGGTGGAACTATGCGAGGTGGTAACCCATGGCCATGGTCAAGAACTGGATGTCAGTGAGGTGCTGGAGTAGGAACTGCAGGGGGATATAAGTGTGGTGGTGCTCGGCCCAATCCACAGGGTAAGTCAGGAAGTGGGCTCACTGGTATCCCTGATGTTTGCTGTCTCATAGCCTTATAACATTGGACCTGCATCTGCATCAGCCAGTACCAATAGTCTGGCCCTGGTGGTGTCCCATAGTGGTATATGTAAGGTGGCACCCGAGATCTAGGAGCTGGGGTGGAAGGTCCTGCTCTAGTAGGCTGTGGCACTACTGGTGGTGGTGCAACTGGGTCGTCATAATCATCCTTATCTTTGTCTGAATCTGAGTCTGAATCTGAGTTTTTTGACTCTTTTGGTTGATGCCTCTTTCTTCCCTCTCTTGGTAAAATTAGACCTGGTACCAATTCATCCATACTTTCTATTTCTGATGATCGTGCCCTGATGTAAACGGTGCCGTCTCTCATAATCTTGAGTATATCCATGCTCCTAAGGAACTCATAATCTATCGGGTATGCACTCCATACTGGCAGACTTTTAAATTTTTCTACCTCTGTCATCTTAAGCAATCCCATTATGCGAATCAGCCTTGTAATTATTGGACCCATATATGATCTCTTTGCACCAAAATACTTTTCTTCCAGAATCCGCTGGGCAACTAAATGGGCAACCTGAATATTCCTCTTCTCGAGGATGCATGTCATCATGGCAATATCAAATCTAGTAACTCGACCGCTTATCGTGTATTTTCCATCAAATGAACAAGCTATCAGCTTGTGTAGGATTTGTAAGACTGGATCTCTGAGTTTGGTAGCTTTTATACCCGAGAAATATGCTGCTGATGATAACTTACTCCATGCCTCGGATGGTGTGGTCGAGATGGATATCGAAGTGGCTCCATTAGTGAACAGTGGGGAATGTATCTCCTCAGGTGTGTATAGATCCAAATGTTGTGCAAACTGAGCCAATGACAAGGTGAATGAACTTCCCATGTATCAAAATGTGATCGAACTATCTCCAACTCTACTCCTTGTCTTAAATGTGTACGTGGTCATGAACTTGGTAACCATTTCCATGTATACCGGTTCATCAATGCTGAATAGTTTCTTGAAGGACTATCGAAGTGGACAGAATTTGGTATTTGACGCGAATGCAAAGTTGGAAAGTGATTTTCTGGAGATGATGCCAGGTCAGGCAACTGATCCATATCATCAAAGTCCAGGCAATGTTTTGGAATAGAAAGTGAGGTCCTAAATTCTTCTAGGGTTTCGGAGGTTTCTTTAGCTTTAGAGGAAGAGGGTGAAAAGAAATCAGATCCTATTTCTCCTACTAAGTAGTCAAAAAATTCCGCATCGTCCATTGCCGTCAGTTCGTCTTTTGAAATGAGGTAAGAAGTGTGTTTTTGAGTTGTCATTTTGAACTAATACTATCCTAATTAACTAACGCTAAACTAATACTAAATTAATAATTAATACTAAATTACTCAATTTAACTTCCGAAAGATACCTGGAGAGGTTTCGTTCGGAAGGATCTCCTAAATACTACTACTTAAGGTGGCTTTAAATTATACGTTTGTGATTCCCCGGCAGCGGCGCCAAAAACTTGATGGCACCCGAAAGCGTCGGTGTCGTTGATTATAACTTAATCGGGCGCCATCAGGGGTTTTAAAATTTATAATTAGCGGGGCTTAAATTATATGTACTACCTACTCTGGTTAGTAAGCGGTAAGTATAACCTAAGATCGTTCTATGAATCCAAATGTGTGGGTAAATTAAAGTTGACACTTTCGGTAGGGAAGTATCTAGGATGGAACAAAGTAGGTAGGTTTGGGGGTTAAAGACAAGTAATTAAAATGCAGGAAATTAAAGTACAGGAAAGCAGATAAAGATAAATATGTGATTGTTGAGATTTCGATAATTAATATTTCGGGATGATAGAATAAATAGGGATGATACTAATGTGGCAGCCAAACTACTAGGCGTAAACTCTAGAACCCTACCAACTCAATTTCCCATTGGCATGTCACTAGGAACTAGGTTATCGTGATTCTGATCGGAGCAATACGCAAACTTCCAATACTTATCTAGTTGAAAGATAAGCAACCTATTTTGGTTCTATACCGAGGTTCATGAATCAGCAGCGTATCGTCTCATAGGTCCGACCGTTCTTAACTCCTAAGGTAGTTTACTGTTCTATTAGCATGCAAATTAATAACTTTGTATGTTTAGACTGCCGATTTTATAAGATTTGGTGTTTTAAAGATTCTAGGTCATTACAACTTTTTATCTTATTCCGAAATCTTGTTATCATTCATTTAAGTTCTAGTTACTTCGACTTATGATTCAAATCTCTCCTTTACAAACAGTTATACATCCCCAGATTATTCGCAGTTTGTTAAAGCGTGTTTCATATGCGGACCATGCCTTTCAATGATGGACAGTGTACTTTACGTAGTAATTCCACGGTTTCTCACATCAACATGCGATCGAGAGTAATTGATAGTGAAAGTGACACTCTATCTAACTAAATGTAAAGCAGTGCAGAAATATAAACCTAATATATACAACGAGTGGTTTCAATGTGTCTTACTTATTGCATGTCATGGGCACAGATAACTACTTACCATAATTAAGGTTGATCAGGTCCTAATTACTATGTTGCAGTCACGTGGATAACCAGAAAGGGTAATCCATAAATTAAACTTGAATTCATAAAGTGTTGACGTTACAAGGGTTACTAATTCCTATTTTATCTGAACGTATTTCACGAACATCATTTTATAGTGTTTTAACTTTCGTAGGATATACCAGTTAGTTGTGAAGTTGTATTACCCCTTCGGGATTCCAACTATTAAACCAGAGCTGATTCCAGAGATATAACTACCTTCGGTCGTTTACCGACTTCCATACATTTGTACTCCGCCTTAAAGCGTTTCCAGTACTATATCGGATAAACAGTCGAATAGGGGCCGTCATATCTCTTTATGATTGTCGTGCATTAATTATATAATGTCATCCTTACTTATAATTATCTATATCATCAACAACCACAATAATAAACTACTCGCAATTCATGGCAACAAATATATCACATACCAAGCAATAACACATATTTAAAATATGGAATGAAATAAGTATGATAAAGGTTTAGATATCACCCGGAATTAAATGCGCAGCAGCGTATTATTATGATTGACAACTCGTTTACACGTACAAAGATGAATCTTCAAACCTCCTAACGTTCATTCTAGCCTCTATACTAATCTGAAGATTAATTATAATAATCCTAGACTATAAGAGAATTTCTAGAGTGAGAAAGTGGAAATGGAAAAGGAGTGTGTGGAAGTATTAGAATGTAGAAGTGTATTCTGGAGTGTGTGTTAAAATGAGACTCAGGGGCCGCTATTTATTGGAAAAATATGGCTCACATTAGTACCCCTAGGCTCACATTAGCAAAAGTAGCGAAAGGCGGTGCACCAGAAATGAAAAAGTAGCAAAAGGTGGTGCACCAGGTACGAAAAAGTAGCGAAAGGTGGTGCACCAGGTACGAGCAAGGACGAAAAAGTGCAAAAAAGATGGGAGGGTGGAGGCCGGCGCCGCCTGGCTGCTGGCCGGCGGCGGCTGGCTGCTGGCCGGCGGTGGCCGGCTGCCACCCGTCCCGGTCCGTCGTCTTTCGTTGCGTTGTTTAATTCGCACGTATCTTCGTCGTTATGCGTCCGTTTGCGTTGATTCTTTTTGCGTTGGATTCGTAATTCAAAAACAAAGACTTTGATGTAAAGATATCTGATGCACTCCCAGCCATCAGTGTCGTTGGTGTTGTTGTAACGACTGAGGGGCGATCAGGGTGTTTTAAAATTTATTTTGCTCGGGGCCTAAACCTCCAAACTACCTACTGGTACTGGATACAAGTACCTGATACTAGTACGTGGTAAGGATGATCAGGGTCGTCTCCAGATGGTCGAATTTGAAACAGAGCTTGTTTAGATAATTAAGTCTTTAAGATGGGGTTCAGATAGTTGGTTTTGTTTTGTTTTAATCTAATTTAAACTACTAACAATGAAATTAAAAATAAGCTAGCTAGCACGTATGGAACAACCAAGGATAGGGAAGACGTGGTTCACCATGACTTGGGATAGTATAATACCGGGATGGTGTTTATGATGGGGACACTTTCAGATTAATAGATTAACGGACTTTGGTGTAAACACTAGAACCCTACCAATTAAATTCCCGTTGGCATGTCACTAGGAACTAGGTTATCGTGATTCTGATCGGAGCAATACGCTAAACTCCCAATACTTACCTAGTTGAAAGATAAGCAACCTATCTTGGTGAAAAACCGAGGTACATGAATAAAGCAGCGTAGTGTCTCATAGGTCCGACCGTTCTTAACACCTAAGCTTATCTCGCTTCTTCTAAATGTGTATCTACTTGTTAACTTGCTATGTTTAAAGAACCAAATATGTAAGATCTAGGGGGTTCATGTATCTAAGTCACTAAGACTTTTTAAGCTCTAATTACTTTGATTTATGACCTAGACCTCTCCTTTTTAAACAGTTATACATCCCTGGATTATTCGCAGTTTGTCAAAATGTGTTTCATATGCAGACCATACCTTTCAGTAATAAACAGTGTATTTTACAGAGTAATTCCACGGCTTCTTACGTCTAACGTGCGGTCAGGAGTAATTGACAGTGAAAGTGGTATTCTAAACTAATTAAATAAAAAGCAGAGTAGAAATGTAAATCTAATATGTACAACGAATAGTTTCACTGTGTCTTACTTATTGCACGTCATGGGTACAGATAACTACTTACCATAATTAAGGTTCATGACTCCCTAATATCTAAGTTGTAGTCGCGTGGATAACTAGAAAGGGTGCTCCACAAATAAGGTCTAGTGTCATATATTTAAACAATAACAAAGTATAATAATTCCCATTCATATAAGTTTCTTTTTATAAATTTAAACTATGTTGGAATGAGTTGTTTTTACGATCCTATCAACTAACTAACGTAGAGTTGTCCGCAATCAGATAGAAGATATGTCACATGGATAGTAAACACAAACAATTACAATACACCGGAAGTTCTCCCAAATGTACTGAACACATCGGCCAATGACTACCCTCGAATCCTATTCCCCAATCTCGGTCGTCAGAGACGTCCGTATCATGGCATGGTCTATTGAATAAATAGTCGCATAAACAGGTTTTACCCTACCAGAATAAGTTGGGGCAGTCTGGTCATAAGCGGTTGGCCAAACATGCCATCATTCATTCATAATATTATAATTAAACTATAAATAGAAATTCATTTAGCACGTTTATAATATTGATCCATAATATAACTACCTTCGGTCGTCCCAGACTTCCATACGTTTGTACTCTGCGTAAAGCGTTTCCAGCACTATATCCAGGAACCATCGAATAGGGGCCGTCATATTACTTTACAATATTTAATATCATCCCATTATAACGATCTAAATCATGGCAAACATATAAGCAACTACTCGCATATCATGGCAATAGACATTTCTAATGTTAATAAATTGTAAACATCAAACAAGAACATTACAAATAATTAATAAAAGAAAGGATAGTTATTACCCATAATTATTGCGAGCAAAACGATGCTTATATTACTTCCGAATATTCCAAAGTGTTACATTGCTAAGCTAGCTACTACTGACTACTACATAATTAATCTCTTACTTATCTCTCACTAAATTAATTAAATTAGCTTAGAGAGAAAGTAGAGAGAAAAAGAAAAAGCTAGAAAGAAATAAGAAAGATATGAAAGGTGTGGAAGGTGTGTTTTTCAAATGAGCCTCATGCCTCCTATTTATAGGAGAGTTTTGGTGCATTTTATCAAGTGGAAGCTCACAATAGCAAAAGGTGGACAAGGTGGTGGCACCGGGTACGAAAAAGGTGAAAAAGGTGGTGCACCGGGTACGGAAAAACACGTAAAGGTCTAGCACCGGATACACGAAAGGACCAAAAAGCGGGAACCGTGCAGGGGGTGGCAACCGGCGGTGGCCTGGTGGTGGCCGGCAGCGGCCTGGTCGCTGGCCGGCGGCGGCTGGCTGCTACCCGCACCGGTTCGTCGCCTGTTGCCTCGTTTCTCGATTCGTGCGTGTTTTCTTCGTTATGCGTCCGTTTGCATTGATTCTTTTTGCGTTGGATTCGTAAATCAAAAAAGAAGCTTTTAATGAAAAGAAATCCCAAAAATATGTCTCCTATCTCCAGATATTGCGTACAAATCATTTGGAAATTCCGGCGGGCGTAGAATCTTCATTCTTTATCCGTTTTTGTTGATTCTTCTTCTGTTGGATTCGTAATTTGAAAACGAGCATCTTGGGTGAGATGGATGTTGATGATGGGCACTTTTGTCTTGAAATATTGTTTTGATGCCTTGGATCTTCAAACGTATGTGGAATCTTCTATTTTCATCTGTTTTGCTTGATTTTTATCGTGCAACCTTGTTTTGACCATCTTGGCAAAATATCACTGATTTGTATTGGTTTTGAGTTTAAAATGCCAAGAATCGTTCCAGAATGAGAGAGATATCGGTAGTAAAAATTTGACTTTTTACGCGATATCAAGTATCCCACACTTAGAACTTTGCTTGTCCTCAAGCAAACTCATTCTTAAAAAGCTTCTGGAAGGATTCTAATCGCATTAGTTTTTAGAGATACCAATTTCCAAAGAATATAAAGTTACAGTTATGAAAGAGTTTTCACCCGAAACTAAAGGTTTATAGTATTTGATTCCTTCTTCGAGCAACATAAATGATGATCATGACTAGGCAATCCACAAGTGGGTCACTCAAATCACTCAAGTGTTTAGGGTTTCCTACTTACTAGTGTCAATCACTCAGATAGCCTGTCATGCAGCATTCTCGTCATAGGCTTGATCGAGAATCAGATCTCCATCACTTTTGATGAGGACGGTACTAACCTTTCGAGATATCTTAGAAGGAATTGGATGTTTTGGGTTGAAGAAGGTGTGAGGGTTTTCCTTGTATTTTCTCGAAACATTTCTTGAGAGAGTTTCTTTGGAATTTCTCAGATTTTGAAAGGACTACATAGCCTTTTTCTTTCTTTTTCTTTGGAATTTTTCTTTTCTTGGCCCTTTTACTTGATCCTTGGGCTTTTAGGTTTCTTCTGACAGCTTTTGCTGAATTTCTTTTTCTTGGAGCTCCTTTTATGGATGATGCTCATCCTTTGGGGAATGCTCCGATATATTTTATGGCTTTGTGTTAGGCTGCAGAAGTCTTGGAAAATCAAGAGTATCTTCGAGAGCTTGTCGGAAAATGAAACTTCTGTAAGTTCGGGATGAATATTAGGAGGTTTTGATTGGGCCTGAAGAGTGAAGGTTGAGTGGGTGGATGTTTGATGGTGGAAGGGCATTTGGATTCCTTAGAAGTTATCAAGATGGGTTGTACCTATGCCACGTATGGCACTCATCGGTGTGATCTCAAAATGTATTACAAGAGCAAGTTCTAATTCAAATGCATACATCGGCGCACACATGAAACAAAAATGAAGCATTTTAGAGATTAATGCTAATGATGAGCTCAATCATCACGAATCGAATGTTTTGGTCAATGTGTGCCTAGCCATGTGTTGCCCTTTTCGTCCGTATCTTATTCTAAAATAGTTTTGTTTCGTTGTCAAAACTCGTTTCTTGCTGTAATTTATAAATTTGAAAGATAGGATTTCTAAAGAACGATGTTTTTGAATCTAAAAATTTGAAATTTTATCCATTTTTAGCCTTTTAATGAAAATATTGTTTGATTTACGGACAAGAGGTAAGAACTTGCGGTTGAAGGCCGTATATCCCACACTTAGAGGAACATTGTCCCTAATGTTCGAATCTATTCGTTGAGTACCTTTTGTTGAAGTATCCCACACTTAGAGATTCTACTTATTTTTGGATTGTTTCGTAAGTGTAGTGTGGTTTTGATTATCCCACACTTAGTGTTTGGAATATCGGATGAGATAATCAATTCGTTAAACGGGTAGAGGGTTTTGGAACGGTGTACCGCTTTTCCTGTGCACGTTGTTGGCTACTCGTTAGAAGTTTGTTGGTCCGTGGCTTGTAGCTTATGGCTCTCAGCATTTTTCATCGTGTGGTCCACAGCTTCCCTTACTTCGGTCTTCTATAGTTTCTCAAACAAACCACTCAATTCAATCAAGTAATAGCTGCTGATAAGAAAAGTAAAGTAATAGCTTAATAAAGTAATAACTGGATAGATATGATGTCTATGCATCCACAGTACATCAAATACACACAATAATAATAAAGTCTTGGTAGAAAATAGAAAGGAGTGAGAAAGCGAAGCAATCTATTTCTCGGCTGGTGGTGATACTGCAGCTGAAGATACTATAGGTCCAGGAGATGTCTCATCTGATGAAGAATCATCATGCTGATAGTGGGTGCCTTTGTTTGATGCATCTCGATCAGCCTCTGCATCTAGTGTACCTATGGTGAATACTCCATACTGTATCAAATGTTCAACAAATTCCCATGCGGGCATGTCGAAGCTATCAAGTGGAATCTCAGGTGTCCTCTGCTGGGAGTGTCCTCTGAATAAATCAGTCTGTCTATGAGAGGATACTGGATCAATCGGTGCATCTGCAGGGCTGGTGCTCCTGAGAATCCTGTGACTCTGAACAATGGTGGCTCGTGTAGGGGTTTTGGATATCCTACTGCCTCTCGAAGTCTGCCCTCTAGCCGAACCAACAACAAAAGGAACATGCTGTCTCTGAATAGGAACCTGTGCTGGTGGTACTTGTGGCCTAGGTGGAACTATGCGAGATGGTAACCCATGGCCACGGTTAAGAACTGGATGTTAGTGAGGTGCTGGATTAGGAATTGCAGAGGGATATAAGTGTGGTGGTGCTCGGCCCAATCCATAGGGTAAGTCAGGAAGTGGGTTCACTGGTATCCCTGCTGTTTGCTGTCTCATAGCCTTATAACATCGGACATGCATCTGCATCAGCCAGTACCAATAGTCTGGCCCTGGTGGTGTCCCATAGTGGTATATGTAAGGTGGCACCCGAGATCTAGGAGTTGGGGTGGAAGGTCCTGCTCTAGTAGGCTGTGGCACTACTGGTGGTGGTGCAACTAGGTCGTCATAATCATCCTTATCTTTGTCTGAATCTGAGTCTGAATCTGAGTTATTTGGCTCTTTTGGTTGATGCCTCTTTCTTCCCTCTCTTGGTAAAATTAGACCTGGTACCAATTCATCCTTACTTTCTGTTTCTGATGATCGTGCCCTGGTGTAAACGGTGTTGTCTCTCATAATCTTGAGTATATCCATGCTCCTAAGGAACTCATAATCTATCGGGTGGGCACTCCATACTGGCAGACTTTTGAATTTTTCTACCTCTGTCATCTTAAGCAATCCCATTCTGCGAATCAGCCTTGTAATTATTGGACCCATATATGATCTCTTTGCACCAAAATCCTTTTCTTCCAGAATCCACTAGGCAACTAAATGGGCAACCTGAATATTCCTCTTCTCGAGGATGCATGTCATCATGGCAATATCAAATCTGGCAACTCGACCGCTTGTCGTGTGTTTTCCATCAAATGAAAAAGCTATCAGCTTGTGTAGGATTTGTAAGACTGGATCTCTGAGTTTGGTAGATTTTATACCCGAGAAATATGTTGCTGATGATAACTTACTCCATGCCTCGGATGGTGTGGTCGAGTTGGATATCGAAGTGGCTCCATTAGTGAATAGTAGGGAATGTATCTCCTAAGGTGTGTATAGATCCAAATGTTGCGCAAACTGAGCCAATGACAAGGTGAATGAACTTCCCATGTATCAAAATGTGATCGAACTGTCTCCAACTCTACTCCTTGTCTTAAATGTGTATGTGGTCATGAACTTGGTAACCATTTCCATGTATACCGGTTCATCAATGCTGAATAGTTTCTTGAAGGACTCGAACTGCTGACCCTCAATTGGATAACTGAGTAGGTTCTCTAGTCTTTGTCTGAATCCTAATACTTGCAACTTTTCCCAGTCCACATATCTAAAATGCCCGAGCTTTTTGTCTCTCCAAATGCGTGCCATCTGGTCATGATTAGGTTATGCACTAAGATAGGCGAGAGATCATGTAAGTGGTCGTGCTGGGTTTAGTTTTTTCTTCTTCGGTGACATAGTACCTGAGAACATGAGAGATTTAAAGTAATGGATTCTCAAGAAGGAGAAAATTTAAAGCACTTATTGAAATTTCCAACGGAAGATTTGAAATGAGGGCTTTAAATTTTTGACAGTCCAAAGATTACAGTAAATATCAAATGTCCTCAAGTAACTAATAATTAGGCAATCATTAATATGTGAAAAATATATAGTCATGAAATGGCAATAGCTTTATTGTGAAGTAATGCAATTTACAAAGTTTGGTGTTACCCAAATTCGAAATGTCATTATTTCACTGTCTATAATTATCGGTAGGTTTGGATTTTAAAAAGTTCAAGTTGAAGTAAGGTTTAAAAATTCAATTGATTTGTTTTAAGAATGCAATACTTCAAGTTGACTTTTTAGGTCAAATCTTACTTCAAATAATAACTTCGTATGCTAAAATTATATCCTATGCATGTAAATATGACCTAAACTATTTCAATCATTTCCTATTTGGTAAACAAGTTAGGTCATGCAATAAGAGTTATGTCATCCATGTGTTTGATTTTATTCAAGACTTTTATTTTCACAATAATGATTTTCTAGTTATCTTGCCTATTTTGACTAGTCAAGCAGGTATAAGATTCTAGTGAGCAAGAATTGTCAAGTAATTTTAATTTACTATTCTATTCAAGCAAGCTAGTTAATCTTTTGTAGATTTTCAAAAATCAACTTGCTAATCCTAATTCATCCGCATTGTGCAATTAACATAGAGTAATCATTTAAATTTCCATGATCATTTAAATATCTAACAACTACACTTAATCATGCAAAATCATAGACTTAATTAATAGGTCAAAGTTCTTCCTTTTAATAAGGTCGAACATGTGTGGATTAGCATGGGTAAGTGATAGTAGTACGTAATTTCTAAGCATTCAACCAAGAAAAGTAGCAATTCCTAGTTACTTACTTAGCTAATTTCATAAAATAGGATATTCAAAGTTCAAAGTAGGTTTCTCATGATCATACCTTTGTTGTAGTGCGTAAAACTTCAAAATAAATGTACAACCGAGAATAATATGCAACGAGGAGTTCAAAAGGACGCAAGTTGTAGAGTTTTATGGAGATTTAGTGGTGGTTCATGGTGGTGTGGGTGGAGGGGTGTGGGTGTGGGTGTGGCCGGCCATGGAGGATCAAAGGGGATAAGAAGTGTTTTTGTTTTTGAATTATGGGAGTGCATGGAAGTCTTAATGGTCCCCTAGGAATATATGTCCTAGTTTCAAGTACCATATACCTTACATGGTCCCTAATGTACTATTAAGCCAATAATCTAAGTTAACTTCTAATGTCCTATGAATCCTGAGTGTATTTATTGTGACCTGTTACTTGTTAGTTTCTTGTCACGTTATAAATAATTTAGGGAACACGCACATTTTTGCGGGACAATTATAATCAATCTAAAATATTAAACTTAAGTAATTTATTATATATTATTATTTCTTTCTCTCTTTTTTTTTTAACAGAAACTTTCAAAAATTATTAAAAATAAGTTCGTTTAAAGTTGCGAGCCTCGACCTTTTAGGAAAGAATCGTTTTATGATTCGTTCCGATCTCTTTGTAGAGAAAGGGTCGAGATTTGTTCCCTTAGACGAATGTTTTTAGGCACAAAGTATTTTGAAAGCTCCCAGATGACGTTATAAATTAAATAATGACTGTTCTCTATGTCCCCTAGGGTTTCTTTTTCTTCATATCCTAAATTGACAAGATCACTAATTAACTTATTATATTCCTTTCTTATCTTCTTAGGGTTTGACAATCCGTCGCGACGTCCTTGATCCTTGTAATTTAGATCGTGATTGAGTTTATCCATGATTTCCAGGAATGTTTTATCTTCTTGCGAATCAGGTTCTCCGGTTGTAGAATTGACTATTCTTACGAGTTTACTGAATAGGGATTTTTGTGTGGAAGTGAAGGGGTATTTGGTGAAAGCGAAGATTTGAACAAGCTTAACGGGAAGGTCTTTCCGTTTAGCGAAGAAAGCGGTGTCATGTCTTTTGGTGGAATCAGGAAAAACGTCTCGCAGTTTTGAGATCAAGTAAGAAGCGGGGTCAACAAAGAATGGAATTTTACCAGGGATGATGATAGGAATCATCGGGTCCCGTTCTACCCAGAACTCAAGTTCATTGATCATTGCAGCGACATTATGATTGATTAATATCATAGATATTGGTTGAAAATCCATGTCGGCAAGTGATTCAAAAAGTAGATCTAAATCTGCTATGAACTTTAGTTCTTGGTCTCTGAAATTGATGGAAGTGCTTTCGCATTCATGATTTGATAGGCGAGATAAGAATTTGAGTTGTTCGTTAAGATTGGTAATCTTTTCTCGTTGGTTATATGAAAAAGGAAAGTCAGAGGAGTCTAATTTCCTAACGAATGCCCTATAAACATCTATTCTGCGAGAAGGATTAAAAGATGTGTCGAGGTGGCGTTCTTCAGAACAAGGTTTTTCTGGCTCAACTGATGTTCTTTATCCACCACTCGATAGATGGTGTATTCACGTTCTTGTGGAAGGAATAGAAAGATGCCGTCATTACGAGAATTTGACACAGTGTTGCCATACACCGACGTTTCAGGAATGAGGGTGATTAAGTCACATAATTTCGGAGGTTTTTCTTCGTAATCTTCTTCGGAAGGACTATCGAAGTGGACAGAATTTTGTATTTGAGGCGAATGCAAAGTTGGAAAGTGATCTTCTGGAGATGATGCCAGGTCAGGCAACTGATCCGTGTCATCAAAGTCCAGGAAATGTTTTGGAATAGAAAGTAAGGTCCTAAATTCTTCTAGGGTTTCGGAGGTTTCTTTAGCTTTAGAGGAAGAGGGTGAAAAGAAATCAGATCCTATTTCTCCTACTAAGTAGTCAAAGAATTCTGCATCTTCCATTGCCGTCAGTTCGTCTTTTGAAATGAGGTAAGAAGTGGGTTTTTGAGTTATCATTTTGAACTAATACTATCCTAATAAACTAATGCTAAACTAATACTAAATTAATAATTAATACTAAATTACTCCTAAATACTACTACTTAAGGTGGCTTTAAATTATACGTTTGTGATTCCCCGGCAGCGGCGCCAAAAACTTGATGGCACCAGAAAGCGTCGGTGTCGTTGATTGTAACTTAATCGAGCACCATCAGGGGTTTTAAAATTTATAATTAGTGGGGCTTAAATTATATGTACTACCTACTCTAGTTAGTAAGCGGTAAGTATAACCTAAGATCGTTCTATGAATCCAAACGTGTGGGTAAATTAAAGTTGGCACTTTCGGTAGGGAAGTATCTAGGATGGAACAAAGTAGGTAGGTTTGGGGGTTAAAGACAAGTAATTAAAATGCAGGAAATTAAAGTACAGGAAAGCCGATAAAGATAAATATGTGATTGTTGAGATTTTGATAATTAATATTTCGGGATGACAGAATAAATAGGGATGATACTAATGTGGCAGCTAAACTACTAGGCGTAAACTCTAGAACTCTACCAACTCAATTTCCCATTGGCATCTCACTAAGAACTAGGTTATCGTGATTCTAATCAGAGCAATACGCAAACTTCCAATACTTATCTAGTTGAAAGATAAGCAACCTATTTTGGTTTTATATTGAGGTTCATGAATCAGCAGCGTATCGTCTCATAGGTCCGACCGTTCTTAACTCCTAAGGTAGTTTACTGTTCTATTAGCATGCAAATTAATAACTTTGTATGTTTAGACCGCTGATTTTATAAGATTTGGTGTTTTAAAGATTCTAGGTCATTACAACTTTTTATCTTATTCTGAAATCTTGTTATCATACATTTAAGTTCTAGTTACTTCTACTTATGATTCAAATCTCTCCTTTTCAAACAGTTATACATCCCCGGATTATTCGCAGTTTGTTAAAACGTGTTTCATATGCGGACCATGCCTTTCAATGATGGACAGTGTACTTTATGTAGTAGTTCAACGGTTTCTCACATCAACATGCGGTCGAGAGTAATTGACAGTGAAAGTAACACTCTATCTAACTAGATGTAAAGTAGTGCAGAAATGTAAACCTAATATATACAACGAGTGGTTTCAATGTGTCTTACTTATTGCATGTCATGGGCACAGATAACTACTTACCATAATTAAGGTTAATCAGGTCCTAATTACTAGGTTGCAGTCACGTGGATAACCAGAAAGGGTAATCCATAAATTAAACTTGAATTCATAAAATGTTGACGTTACAAGGGTTACTAATTCCTATTTTATCTGAACGTATTTCACGAACATCATTTTATAGTGTTTTGACTTTCGTAGGATATACCAGTTAGTTGTGAAGTTGTATTACCCCTTCGGGATTCCAACTGTTAAACCAGAGCTAATTCCAGAGATATAACTACCTTCGGTCGTTTACCGACTTCCATACATTTGTACTCCGCCTTAAAGCGTTTCCAGTACTATATCGGATAAACAGTCAAATAGGGCCGTCATATCTCTTTACTATTGTCGTGCATTAATTATATAACGTCATTCTTACTAATAATTATCTATATCATCAACAACCACAATAATAAACTACTCGCAATTCATGGCAACAAATATATCACATACCAAGCAATAACACATATTTAAAATATGGAATGAAATAAGTATGATAAAGGTTTAGATATCACCCGGAATTAAATGTGCAGCATTGTATTATTATGATTGACAACTCTTTTACACGTACAAAGATGAATCTTCAAACCTCCTAACATTCGTACTAGCCTCTATACTAATCCGAAGATTAATTATAATAATCCTAGACTATAAGAGAATTTCTAGAGTGAGAAAGTGGAAATGGAAAAGGAGTGTGTGGAAGTATTAGAATGTAGAAGTGTATTCTTGAGTGTGTGTTAAAATGAGACTTAGGGGCTGCTATTTATTGGCAAAATATGGCTCACATTAGCACCTCTAGGCTCACATTAGCAAAAGTAGCAAAAGGCGGTGCACCAGAAACGAAAAAGTAGCGAAAGGTGGTGCACCAGGTACGAAAAAGTAGCGAAAGGTGGTGCACCAGGTACGAGCAAGGACAAAAAAGTGCAAAAAATATGGGAGGGTGGAGACCGGCGCCGCCTGGCTGCTGGCCGGCGGCGGCCGGCTGCCACCCGTCCTGGTCCATCGTCTTTCGTTGCGTTGCTTAATTCACGCGTATATTCGCCGTTATGCGTCCATTTGCATTGATTCTTTTTGCGTTGGATTCGTATTCAAAAACAAAGACTTTGATGTAAAGATATCCCAAAAATATGTCTCTTATCTCCAGATGTTGCGTACGAATCATTTGGATCTTCCGGCGGGCGTAGAATCTTCATTCTTTATCCGTTTTTGTTGATTCTTCTTCTGTTGGATTCGTAATTTGAAAACGAACATCTTGGGTGATATGGATGTTTATGATGGGCACTTTTGTCTTGAAATCTCATTTTGATGCCTTGAATCTTCAAACATGTGTGGAATCTTCATTTTTCACCCGTTTTACTTGATTTTTATCGTGCAACCTTGTTTTGACCATCTTGACATAATATCATTGATTTGTATTGGTTTTGAGTTTAAAATGCCAAGAATCATTCTAGAATGAGAGAGATATCGGTAGTAAAAACATGACTTTTTACGCGATATCAAGTATCCCACAATTAGAACTTTGATTGTCCTCAAGCAAACTCCAATTTCAAGCATGGTAAAAATAAGCAGAAAATGAAATATTTTAGGGTAGAATTTTTTACTAAGGGGGGTTTTGAAAAATAAAATATTCGTTCTTTGAAAAAGCAGGGTTGTAATCTTTGAGAGCATGCTTTTGATCTTTGATCTTGGATACATGACTAGGCGATCCTCTCTAGGTGGTCACTCAAATCACTCAAAGTGTTTAGGGTTTCCTATTCTGATATTATCAATCACTCAGAACGCCAGTAATGTATCGTTTATCGTCATAGGCTTGATCAAGAATCAAATCGTTACCTTTTTGGTGAATGCGAAGTCGATCTAGCCACAATCATTCTAAGGGAAGTGATGTAGGGTTTTTCGAAGTGGGGTGTTTGTGGAATGAGAGAGGGTTTTGTTGGGTTTTTTGATGGGTTTCTTTTGTTGAAGTTGAAATTTTTGGGTGGATTGACGCCTTTTTGGTGTTTGCAGAAGGAGTCTTTTTCTCCTATTGATTTCCTTTTTCTTTGGGTTTTCTTTCTTGAATTTTCTTTTCTCTTTTTTTTTGATGTCGTCTCCTTGTGATTTCTCTTCGTTCATCTTTGGAACTTTGTTTTAAAGTTTGAGGGATGCTTTTTGAGAAAGTCGGGGTAACGTATCCATTTTTCTTGGGAGTATGGGTGTACGGGTATATGGATGGGTTTTAGAATGATGTGATTCAATCTCCTTTTTACTAACCAAACTGGATTCGAAATGCATAACAGGAGCAAGTTCTGATTCTAAACGCATACATCGGCACACTCAAGAATCGAAGAAGTGAAGCATTAAAAGTGAATGCTTTTTATATGGCTCAAGATACCTCACGAATCGAAAGTTGGGTTGTTGTGTGCCTAGTCATGCGATGCTCTTTATGGGATTACTAAACTAATTTTTCAAAGGAATTTGTATTTTATTTATCCTTCTTCCCCTAGGTAAATCATTCTTTGTCTAAAAATTTTCATTTTCAACATATTTTTAACTTAATTTGAAAAAATTTGTTTACTTATTGGAGAATGATGGTCTAAAGAGCAATGACTTAGAATCAAGCATATACCATTATCCATTTTACAGTAGTGTAACTACTGCTATCCCACACTTAAAGGAACATCATCCTCGATGTTTATAATCTAAGTTCTAAATGGGGTGAAAATCTCACAGTTAGGAATTTAAACATCTAAAACGTATTCTTTTAGTGGTGTGTTTTGGGTTTGAATCCCACACTTAGTGATAAGCATAATGAATATGGTATATTTAAACAAATGAAAGAGATGGTATAGAAGTACTCTCCGGTGGTTGCAGTGTCCCTTGTTTTGCATGTGCCAGATTCCGTCTTCCTTGGTGCATTCTTGATCAAGTCTTCTTGTGATTGGTCTCGTAGGTGTGAACACGTCGGATATACTATTCTTCTGGTGTTGATATTTTCTTGCAGGATGGAGCATGCTTTGTATGATCCGAGTGTGAAAGATAGTCGGAGATTTCATCACTTCTTGGAAAGTAAAATTGCATAAATGTAAAAACACAGGTTGCCTCCCGAGAAGCGCTCTTTTAAAGTCGAGAGCTTGACTTAGTCCTTTCTTCTTCAGATGATGTTGGATGTGTCCGTGGTTCTAGAGTGGTCACTGTGGTTCCTAGGTAGGGCGTATCGTGGAGGAAAGTATCGCAGAAACTATTCTATCATGTCAGTAATGAGAGTTGGTGGAGGTGTGGATTCCATTCTGAAGCTTTTGAAGTGATCAGTGGCTAATCTGTCGAGGATTGCCATCCCATAGCTGATGTATCGAATTGCCCTTGTGACTGGTCCATTAGGATCGATTCGAGTGTAGGTGTGAGTTTGAACAATTTCACGCTGTGGGTGGTTTCTGCCTATTGAGGTTATTAAAGCTATGAATTCAGTTTTCACTTCTTCAAAATCATTGGCCAATGGGTCTCCTCCAAAGGATCTAGTGGCTTGGCATACTTGTCTGATGAGTTGATGTTGTTCGCGGTTGAAGGGAAAATCCGAGTCAGTGAAGACATAGGTTAGCTTGCTGAATATTTCGTGGTATCCGTTGCGGTAAGCGTCAATTTCTACGTCTTCTTCCTCATACATTCCATGTAGTCGATCTATTACATAGGATGCTAAGTTGACTGGTGACATGTACCAATAACATGTTGGAATGTCACGAGTGTTTTCTTCGAATGATGCTTGATTTAGTTCATCAACTATTAGTTCAACGTGATGACCAATAGTGGAGTGAATGACGATCCTGAAGTTTTCTGAAGTTGTGAGATGTTCTCCAGTTTCGATGAGATCTAGAAGGGTTCTAAGATCTCCCAACATTCTTATGTCAGCATAATTCTACGGATTTCCAGTAGCTCTTTCAAGATGAGTTCTCATTGATGCAAGTATAGCCTTTTTGGTATATTTGCCTTTGGTTGCTGCAAAACTCGACTTCTCCCATTGGGTAGTCTGGTCTCTCTGGCTGTTGAGCTTCTCTGGTAACTTGTTCTTGAAGGGAATCGGAGAACTCTTTGATATGTCTGAGCAAAGTTTGGGGCACTGGTTCTCCATAATTGGCGAGATATGAATCGTATTCTCGTTCAATCTGCCTTATCAGGTATCTTTGAGCGGTGTTGTATTCATTGGCTGACTCTTTGATAGCCTCTACAATGATGCGCACATCGGTGTATTCATCAATTAGTTCGATCATGTCTTGGTGAGTATCTATGAGCGAAATCTCTAATCTCTCAGCTGTGATGATGGGGGAATTTGGTGGAGCAAGAGGGGTTTTTGGAATAGAGGGTTCATCGATAGTGACGTCAATAAAATCGCCGTCAAATTCGACATTCTTGTAGTCGGAATCTTCATCTCGTGAATCTGGGAATTGGTGGAATTCTTCATCTGAGGGTGCATTGTTGAAAGGTTGAGTACTATCGACTTCGATGGTTCTGACTTCCGTGATGGTGTCTTGAAGGTTTTCTTCAACAAAGCTTCCTGGTTGTCGTGCCTTATATGCATAAATTCTTTGTAGGAGTTTAGCATACAGGTCTGGGTGCTGTGATGTTCGGAGTTCTTCTTCAAAAGTATCTATGTCTCGGAGTCGGGTTCTGGTAAAGGGTTTCGATGGATCGAGATAAGAGTCGAGAATGTTTCCCAAAGAAGATGGCTCCATAATCAAAGGATTCTTCTGATGAAGTGTAGTCTTTGCAGTCTTGTATTCTTTTGACTTCATCCATCTGTGGTGAATCAGCTTGATCTTCATCTTCCTCCATTTCTTCCTCTTCTTCTTCTTCGATTTCTTCCTCCTCCTCAGTTTCTTCATCCTCTTCTTCAGGTTCTTCGTATTCTGTAACACCCATCCCTTAAAACAATCATTAGAGTATAAATTACCACGGAAGCGTTATATTATTATTCATATTTCACAAAACCTTGCCAGAAATTTACACAAACATTTATACAAACCATTTACTACTAAGTTAAATACATTTTACTTGTTTCCAAACCGGGTGCTACATTTTACAACACATTGTTTATAACCTACTTGATCAGAGTCGCAAGTTTCAAACATTCCCATCATCAATTTCACCTTCCTGACTACCCACATTATAAACATAACCTGCAGGAAGTAAATTGAGGGATTAGCACGAAGCTAAGTGAATGGATAATCAACTACAATCCAATTTAGCTAGCAATTTGTTCACAACCAATAATGTAACAAATATCGTCAAGAGGAACGGTGGTTCCTAAGGACCCTGTGCCGGGTGGCCCTATCAGAACACTTAAATCAGCTGTAGGCCAAAACAGTGATTAACCGCTAACTCATTGCTAATACTCATCAACACATGTACACAACCCTGTGTTGATCAACAATAGCAATCAAGTTCAACCCCCAATCTAGTTGACCTCTGGATTCAACACCCAACATACAGGCTAATCAATCAACCAAATCAATGGCATATCATTTCAATTCAACATTCTATCAATGGTAATCCTATAATTACTGATTGAAAATCAAACTAACATAACCAAACCAAACTGTGAGTTTCAAATCCACTCACCGATACCTCCAGAGTCGTTACACTCAGTTACTAATCACTGAGCCTTTGGGGTATCTGAAACATCACATAATGCACAAATTAGTAGCTTGTCATCAATAATTAGTGCTTATATAAATGACTAGCATACATAAGTAATAACAATATTACTCTACTTCAAACACAAGTATCAATACCATATATATATAGTATGCACTTAAGTTCACAAATTATCACAATCATCAAAATACCACAGACAAACGCGATCCAGGGTCCAAATGAGTAGGATCGCGTTCCTCTTAAAGAAAGTTTCTGTTACCAAAATACACTAAGCAACGCGATCCGGAACAAAGGGATGGATCGCGTTTCCCTTTGAAAAATCCACTTCTACCGTTTTATACTAAGCAACGCGATCCGGGAAAGTAAAGGCTGGATTGCGTTCGCCTTTGGAAAACTTTATGTAACCAATTTGCACTTGGCAACGCGAACCAGATGAATGCTTGGGATCGCGTTCCCAAAAACAAAACTCGTCCAATTCAATTTAGAACTAAGGAACGCGATCCAGGCTAGGGTTCTAGGATCGCGTTGAGCTGTTCTTCAGCTCAAGAACAAACCTGCAACTACACAGCTCGAACCAAACTCACTAATTCATATCTTTTGCATACAAATTCATACAAACAACCTATTTAACTTCAAATAAACATCATACCACATCAAGTAACTTCAATAACATCAATTACAACATATATCATCAATCAATTCACTTAAGTTCATATTTGACCTAATCTCACAACACAAATTTATCAACAAACACTACACTTACACTTGAAGAAGATGATGATATCTAGAAAGATGAAGAATTCCAGAATTCAGCTCCAATTTGATAAGTCTTAATCACAATCCTAGCAAGTGTTTAAGTTCTTGAAGATTTAGGGTTTTAGCTTGCAAGTGTTATGAGAGAAATGGGAAAGGTAACACAATAAAGGAGGTCGGCCTCTTTTAACCGACTCACTTTATTCGGGTATTTTATGCCCGTCTTAAATCTATTGTCTGGAACTTAAATACTACTCGCGAAAATCTAGTTTATCATACTGTCAACTTAAGTAAATTAGAACAATCACCAATTTACTATCCACAATAAGTCCTGGGATCTATTTATCTAAGTTTTACGATAAACAATAATATCAATTAATTTCTCATATAGTTAAATAATGAATTAAAAATAGAAATTACCAGGCCCGTCAAGAGGATGTTACAAATCTCCCATCCTTCAAGAGATTTCGTCCTCGAAATCTAAATTAAATCAAACAATCCGGGATATCTAGATTTCATAGATTCCTCGGACTCCCAAGTCAAATTAGAACCTAAATTGTGTCTCCATTTGACTAACACCATAGGAATTTGTTTCTTTCTAAGTTTAGTCACTTTCCTATCTAAGAGTTCGATAGGTTCTTCAACTAACTTCTGATTTTGATCAACCTTCAAGTCTTGCAGAGGAAGAATTTGAGACTGATCTTTAACATTACACTTCCTCAAATAACAGATATTAAACGTGTCATGAATACCCGCAAGTTCAAGAGGAAGATCCAATGAAACTGATTGATCGTTAACCACTTGACGAATTCTGAAGGGACCAATATATCTAGGTGCCAATTTACCTCTTTTCCCAAATCTAATAATACCCTTCCATGGAGAAACCTTAAGATAAACAAGCTCTCCTTCGGAAAATACAACTGGTCGTCTATGTGGGTCTGCATACTGCTTTTGTCTATCACGAGCAGCTTTCAATTTCTCACGTGCAATTGCCACTTTATCTGCGGTAATCTGAACAACATCGGGCCCTGCAAACTGTTTCTCTCCAGCCTCTAACCAACATACAGGTGTTCTACAATGACGTCCATACAACATTTCATATGGAGACATGCCAATACTGGAGTGATAAGAATTATTGTAGGCAAATTCTACTAAGGGCAAATGAGAATCCCAAGAACCGCCATATTCCATAACACATGCACGCAACATATCCTCAAGTGTTTGAATCGTACGTTCTGATTGACCATCTGTTTGAGGATGATACGCTGTACTAAGATTTACTCTGGTACCCAACTCCTGTTGTAAACTCTTCCAAAAATGTGAAACAAATCGAGGATCTCTATCTGATACAATTGATAATGGAATACCATGTCTCGTGACAATTTCATTAACATACATTTGAGCAAGTTTAGTCAAAGACGCTGTTTCATTTGCAGCAATAAAATGAGCACTTTTAGTTAATCGGTCGACAATAACCCAAATCATGTCATTACCACGAGATGTACGTGGAAGTTTGGTCACAAAATCCATAGTCAAGTGTTCCCATTTCCACTCTGGAATCTCTAACTGTTTTAACAACCCGTACGGTTTTTGGTGTTCGGCTTTCACTTGCGCACATATATGACAATTACCAACAAATCTTGCAATGTCAGTTTTCATTGTAGGCCACCAGTACAAAGGCTTCAAATCATTATACATTCGAGTGCTACCAGGATGGACAGACAATTTAGACTTATGAGCTTCATTCAAAATTATATCCCGAAGATCACCAAACAAAGGAATCCAAACACGTGACTGAAAAGTCTTTAATCCTCTAAAATCATCAACTAACAAATCTTTTCTTTTCAACATAATCTCTGATTTCAAATTTTGATCCAATAAAGCTTCTAACTGTGCAACTTTAATTTGACCCACTAAATCAGAGGAAATATCAACTTTCAAGTAATAAACTTGATTAGAAGTACCTTTTCGACTCAATGCATCTGCAACTACATTTGCTTTTCCTGGATGGTAACGTATCTCACAATCATAATCTTTGATTAATTCTAACCATCTTCTTTGACGCATATTTAACTCTTTCTGAGAATACATATACTGGAGACTCTTATGATCAGTACAAATAACGCATTTAGTACCATACAAATAATGTCTCCAGATTTTCAGAGCAAACACAACCGCTGCTAGTTCTAAATCATGTGTGGGATAGTTCTTTTCATGAGGTTTCAACTGACGAGAAGCATAGGCAATAACACGATCTCGCTGCATCAAAACACAACCCAAACCAGCAATCGATGCATCACAGTAAACAACAAAATCTTCAGACCCATCTGGTAGTGTTAATACAGGAGCCTGACATAACAACTGTTTCAGAGTCTGAAAAGCTGTTTCCTGTTGTTCAGTCCACACAAATTTTTCATCCTTACGGGTCAATTTAGTCAATGAACCGGCAATTTTAGAAAAGTCCTTTATGAACTTCCGGTAGTAACCCTCCAAACCAAGAAAACTCTTTATTTCTGAAGCAGACTTTGGAACTTTCCAATTCATTACAGCTTCAATTTTTGAAGGATCAACTTTAACACCGTCATTACAAATAATATGACCTAAAAACTGCACTTTCCGAATCCAAAATTCACATTTAGAAAATTTTGCATATAATTGTTCTCTCTTCAAGGTTTCCAACACTAACCTCAAGTGCATTACATGTTCTGATTCGGATCTAGAATATACAAGAATATCATCGATAAATACAATCACAAATTTATCAAGAAAAGGTCGACATACACGGTTCATCAAATCCATAAAAACAGCTGGAGCATTAGTCAAACCAAATGGCATAACCAAAAATTCAAAATGACCATACCTAGTTCGAAAGGCAGTTTTAGGAATATCCTGTTCACGAACACGAACTTGATGATAACCGGATCTTAAATCAATTTTAGAATAAAACGAAGATCCTTGCAACTGATCAAACAAATCATCTATTCTGGGCAAAGGATACTTATTCTTTACTGTTCGATTATTCAATTCCCTATAATCAATGCACATTCGAAAAGACCCATCCTTCTTTTTCACAAACAAAACTGGTGCACCCCAAGGTGAAGAACTAGGTCTAATAAAACCTCTATCCAATAACTCCTGAATCTGATTCATCATTTCACACATTTCAGACGGAGCTAATCTATAGGGAGCTTTCGCTACAGGTGACGAACCAGGAACAAGTTCAATCTGATATTCAACTTCCCTAACTGGTGGTAAACCAGGTAATTCATCAAGAAACACCTCTGGATATTCAGAAACAACCGGGACATCAGGAAGAGATTTCTTTTCTAACTTAGCATCAATCACATAAGCTAGGTACGACTCACAGCCTTTGGACAAAGATTTCCTAGCTTTCATCATGGAAATCAGAGGAACACACCCACTATCCCGTTCTCCTCGAGCCATAACGTATGACTCCTCAGAGATTGGGATTCTAATCAACTTATGGTGGCAATCTATACTTTCTTTAAACTTACTTAACCAATCCATGCCAATAATCACATCAAAACTGGGAATCGGCATTAACAAAAATGAAATTGGAAAAGTCTGACCATCTATCACAATATTAGCTCCAGTCACCGAGGTGGTAACAGGAACTAATTTGCCACTAACAATCTCTACTTCTAAGGGCTTAGTTATCACAGTAGGAATTAGTTTCAACTTATCACAGAAACACACAGATATAAAGGAACAATTTGCTCCAGAATCAAATAAAACACGTGCTGGTACAGAGTTTATAAGAAAAGTACCAGTTATGACATCATCTGTGTGGACAGCCTCATCTACTGTCATCTGAAAAGCCCTACTCAACGTTGGTGGAGGATTTTTCCGCTTCTGACCGGAAGATGACGAGCTAACAACCAACCCAGAACCCTGTCTCTTGGCCTCAGAACACTGATTTGCATGATGACCTTCTTTATGACAATTCCAACACACATAAGTAGGAAAAACACAAGCCTTTGCTTCATGACCTATCGCACCACATTTCACACATCTAGTGGTTTGCACTGAACACGGCCCAACATGTCTAGCTCTACATTTAATACACCAATTAGGACGATCAGATATACTACCACGACTCTCTTGTTTCTTACTCTGTTGATTTCCTTGCCACCGTTGCTTACCTTTACTTGAAGATTCACTCCTATATTTCTGAGAAACCATTTCTTTACTTGGTGTCTCTTGAGGTCTCAAATCACTGTCAACTGACCTTGCTAACATAAAAGCTTGGGAAAGAGAACCCGCCAGTCTCACTGAAGTTCGATAATGATTAGGTAAAGTACCCACAAACTGTTCAATTCTGGTTCTTTCATCAGGAACCCACTGCTGAACAAACCTAAGTTTCTCTAAAAATTGATTAATCAAATCATCCATTGACATTTTATCAGTTAATTGCAAATCCATAAATTCCTTTCGAATCCGAGCTATATCAAAATTTGAACAATACTGCTTACAAACTTCATTATAAAAGTCAGACCATCGGATAGATGCTTTCTGTAAAGGAGATAATACCGAAGTAATTGAATCCCACCAATTCATAGCTGGTCCTTTTAAAAGTTGTGTTGCATAAGGAACCTTTAGTTCTTCCTCACATTGACAAACTTCAAATTTCTTTTCAATATCCCTCAACCAATCCAAAGTTACAGAAGGATTTGTACTACCAGAATACACAGAAGGATTACTACTCATAAAGGTTTTAAAAGAACACACCTTTTGTTTTGGTGGTACTATCGTGTTAAATACAGGATGAGATGATTCAGCCTCTTTTTGTTGTTTGTACATTCTCAGTGCTTGATTTTCCTCTTCCAAATGAAGTAGATACTCATCTCTTTCTAATTCTTCTCTAGCATGGAAAGAAGTACCAGTGTGCTCAGTCCGATCATTATGAGTCTCAACAGTAACTTCCGGCCTTGATACATTATTAGGGTTAACGGGTGGTTGCTCGTTATCCGCCATGTCTGTAAACACAACAACAGCTCACCAATCGTTAATCGTTAGCACCTATCCCACTAACAGATTCCCATTCAGTACCTAATCCCATTCCCAGGAATGTTTGACACTTCGCAATTCAAAGTTTAGGATTGAATCTCCCATCAGATTCAATTCACCCAAACTATTGCTCTGATACCAACTTGTAACACTCATCCTTTAAAACAATCATTAGAGTATAAATAACCACGGAAGCGTTATATTATTATTCATATTTCACAAAACCTTGACAGAAATTCACACAAACATTTATACAAACCATTTACTACCAAGTTAAATACATTTAACTTGTTTCCAAACCGGGTGCTACATTTTACAACACATTGTTTATAACCAACTTGATCAGAGTCGCAAGTTTCAAACATTCCCATCATCAATTTCACCTTCCTGACTACCCACATTATAAACATAACCTGCAGGAAGTAAATTGAGGGATTAGCACGAAGCTAAGTGAATGGATAATCAACTACAATCCAATTTAGCTAGCAATTTGTTCACAACCAATAATGTAACAAATATCGTCAAGAGGAACGGTGGTTCCTAAGGACCCTGTGCCGGGTGGCCCTATCAGAACACTTAAATCAGCTGTAGGCCAAAACAGTGATTAACCGCTAACTCATTGCTAATACTCATCAACACATGTACACAACCCTGTGTTGATCAACAATAGCAATCAAGTTCAACCCCCAATCTAGTTGACCTCTGGATTCAACACCCAACATACAGGCTAATCAATCAACCAAATCAATGGCATATCATTTCAATTCAACATTCTATCAATGGTAATCCTATAATTACTGATTGAAAATCAAACTAACATAACCAAACCAAACTGTGAGTTTCAAATCCACTCACCGATACCTCCAGAGTCGTTACACTCAGTTACTAATCACTGAGCCTTTGGGGTATCTGAAACATCACATAATACACAAATTAGTAGCTTGTCATCAATAATTAGTGCTTATATAAATGACTAGCATACATAAGTAATAACAATATTACTCTACTTCAAACACAAGTATCAATACCATATATATATAGTATGCACTTAAGTTCACAAATTATCACAATCATCAAAATACCACAGACAAACGCGATCCAGGGTCCAAATGAGTAGGATCGCGTTCCTCTTAAAGAAAGTTTCTGTTACCAAAATACACTAAGCAACGCGATCCGGAACAAAGGGATGGATCGCGTTTCCCTTTGAAAAATCCACTTCTACCGTTTTTCACTAAGCAACGCGATCCGGGAAAGTAAAGGCTGGATCGCGTTCGCCTTTGGAAAACTTTATGTAACCAATTTGCACTTGGCAACGCGAACCAGATGAATGCTTGGGATCGTGTTCCCAAAAACAAAACTCGTCCAATTCAATTTAGAACTAAGGAACGCGATCCAGGCTAGGGTTCTAGGATCGCGTTGAGCTGTTCTTCAGCTCAAGAACAAACCTGCAACTACACAGCTCGAACCAAACTCACTAATTCATATCTTTTGCATACAAATTCATACAAACAACCTATTTAACTTCAAATAAACATCATACCACATCAAGTAACTTCAATAACATCAATTACAACATATATCATCAATCAATTCACTTAAGTTCATATTTGACCTAATCTCACAACACAAATTTATCAACAAACACTACACTTACACTTGAAGAAGATGATGATATCTAGAAAGATGAAGAATTCCAGAATTCAGCTCCAATTTTATAAGTCTTAATCACAATCCTAGCAAGTGTTTAAGTTCTTGAAGATTTAGGGTTTTAGCTTGCAAGTGTTATGAGAGAAATGGGAAAGGTAACACAATAAAGGAGGTCGACCTCTTTTAACCGACTCACTTTATTCGGGTATTTTATGCCCGTCTTAAATCTATTGTCTGGAACTTAAATACTACTCGCGAAAATCTAGTTTATCATACTGTCAACTTAAGTAAATTAGAACAATCACCAATTTACTATCCACAATAAGTCCTGGGATCTATTTATCTAAGTTTTACGATAAACAATAATATCAATTAATTTCTCATATAATTAAATAATGAATTAAAAATAGAAATTACCAGGCCCGTCAAGAGGATGTTACATTTTCAGATTCAATTTCTTCCTCTGCTTCTTCATATTCTTCCTCTACTTCTGGTTCATACTCAGAATCAGAGATGAACACTGATGATTGAGTGAAATGTTGCTCTTCCTCTGTTTCTGATTCGTCATCGGAAAAATTTTGCCTGTTGATATAGCATAGCATTCTTCTTCTTCTGGAGTGCATTCCGGTTGGTCGATCTTGTAAGTGATGCTTTCACCATGTGATCGTAATACAATCATGTGGTTATACACATCAATTACTGCTCTAGCTGTGTTCATGAATGGTCTTCCAAGGATAATCGGGATATTTATGTCCTCGTGGATATCCATTACCACGAAATCCGTTGAAAAGAAGAATTTGTTTACTTGAACTAGAACGTTCTCAGCTATTCCTTTTGGGTATCTAACAGATTGATCAGCTAGCTGGACGGTCATCTTAGTGGGTTTCAAGTTTTCAAGTTACAGCCTCTTAAACAGGGAGTAGGGCATAAGGTTAATGTTGGCTCCTAAGTTGGCTAAGGCGCTTATTTCTCCGGATTGGTAAATGGAACAAGGGAGTGTAAATCTACCGGTGTCTCCTTTTTTTCGGGAAGGCTATTCTTAAGTAGGGCTGAGGTTTCAGAACTAAGGGGAATATTGTTTACTTCGGGCAGTTTATCCTTAGTGGAAAGCAATTTCCTAATGTACTTGTTTCGACCGAGAACTCTAGACATGGTATCAAGGAATTTTCCATCTAGCTTAAAGGATGATAATTTCTTGGGTGGAGCTTTAAGTCTAGCGGGGTAAGGGATCCTAACCTCTTTGTTTATGGTCGGAGTGGTTTCCACAGCTGGTATCTTGATCTTTGGTTCTTCCTCTTTTACTGGAACAGCAGCTGGTGGTGTAGTAGATGCTTCCTCGGTGGTAGTGAGTTGCTTTTCTTCCTCAACATGTGGGTTGTGAACCGTGTTGCTAGGCAAGCTTCCTCTGGGTTTATTATCAAGACGTTGTGCCAATTGTCCAATTTGAGCTTCCAAATTTTTTAGCACAACCAATTGATTTCTCATAAAGAGGTCGGCTTGATCTTGTCTGGCGGACGTCTTTTGGTTGAGCAGGTGTTGACCTTGCATGAACTGGGTGAAGGCGTCATCTAAACTTGAAGTTGGGGCATTTGTCTTTGCAGGTTGTTCAGAGGTTTGGTTTGTGTCGGAAGTGGGTGCAGGAAGTGCGAGGGGTTGGTTATAAGAGGGTTGTGATTGTTGTGGGTAAGGTAGGTATCAGGGATGGTATGGTGGTTGGTTGTTTCTTGGTTGGAATGGAAGTCCTATAGGTTAGTTGTTGTTATGATTGAAACCGGGTGGAAAATTTTGTTGTCGAGCAGGAAACTGAGCATAGTAGACGGTGCCATCTGCTTCTTCGTATTCGACTTGGTATTCACCAGGTTGTTGCGGGTTGGTGCATTGTTGACAGACTTGCACTTGGTGTACTTGGTGCTGTTGTTTCTTAAGTTCTCCAAACTGTTTGACGAGTGAGTCCATTTTCTCCGTTAATACCTTAATTGCTTCGACTGGAATTGAATTTGATGCGGCGAGAGGTGCTAAAGATGTTGAGTGATCTCCAGAGTTCCAATCGCGGTGATGCATAGTCATGTTCTCTATAAGGTTCCATCCTTCTTCGTCGGTCTTTGCCATGAAGCTTCCTTGTGCGGCAGCATCGAGGGTAGTTCGGTGGTTAGGGTCTAAACCATTATAGAAGGTACACAATTGTGCGGATTTGTCGAGTCGGTGATTAGGGCATTTCTTCAAGGCTCCTTTGAATCGTTCCCATGCTATGTATAGTGACTCATCAAAAGCTTGGTGGAAATTCATGATGTCATTTCGAAGTTTGGTTTGTTTAGAAGGCGGAAAGTACTTGGTTAGTGTCGCACCCCCAAATTCGTGATTAGCGGAAGCATACTTTGGGTGCGACTAATCAAGGTAATCAAGCACAAAGATATATAATGAACGACTCTATATGCGTCATTTTAACAAAATACATTAATTCCATAAAAGTTTACATCAGTTGTACCAAATACATTAGCTCGTGTTTTGAATAGGAGAGATTTCCTAGCATAAATACTTATGCAAAATATATTAATGCAATAAAATCTCTGATGTTTGCATGCTGACTCGAGCTAAGCTAATTCCTGAGTGCCAGCCTACAGCTGCTGAGTACCTGAGAATACATGCTAAAAGGGTCAGCTAAAAGCTGGTGAGCTCACAGGTTTGATAGTAAAAATAATGTATGAACCGCAAGATATAGTTATGTATGAAATCAATCATAAAAATATGTATATTACTGCCATGAGCCCATAGTTCGAGCTTAACTGAGGTGTCAGGAATCACAATTAAGTGCCCGATCGTGCGTGCCTCCCTGCGAGTGCCTAATCTACACTCGTATATACAAATGATAATGCATCCGTTCGACCGCAGTCGTGGTAGCGCGACTACCCCGGATGGGGATTGTCCATCCCATATGGTACCATACACTAACATTCACGCTAAATCCATATTAACAAACTATGTGATAGAGGACTTCATGATTAGTAGAGCAAACTCATGCAGTCAATATATCGTGTTTTGTACTTGCGTTCAAATGTAAATGAAAACTGAACATGTATTCCCACCCCTGGGTTAAAAATAGTAAAATGAGGGGCTATGAGACTCACCTGAGTCTTAGAGTGTTTGCAAAGCAAGCAAGTATGATGTTGTACCAAATGAGTGTCCGCAGACTGTAACCTGCCGGGCGTTCAAAACGCGCAAGGTCATATGAGTGAGTAGATGTCTCAATAGACCATCTATGTTAGTTGTCCATCAATTAGTTATGTCCAAATGTTTGATCGTTTTGTTTGAGTTTTGAAAACATGTACGGCCCGTTGGTGTGGTTATGTAATAATAATTCAAAGTATTATTATTATGTTCGTAGTGTTGTATACTTCTCGAAGCATATGAGTTTCATGTATGATTCTATATCATAAAGGTTTGATCTTTGTAGGTGTTTATTGCTTTTATATATGTATATATATGTCCGAAGGTGTTAAGGCCCGTAATTCAGAGTCTAAAATGTGATTTTCTGGAAATTAACTAAGGGTCAAAAAGTCAACTCTCAAGGTCAAAAAGTCAACCTTGAAAAGTCAACTCGCGAAGTCAAAAAGTCAACTCGTGAAGTCAACTCGCAAGTCTTCAGTTCGCAAGTCAAACTCAACTCGCAAGTCTTTCAGTTCGCAAGTCAAACTCAACTCGCAAGACTTTCAGTTTGCAAGTCAAACTCAACTCGCAAGTCTTTCAGTTCGCAAGTCAACTCAACTCGCAAGACTTTCAGTTCGCAAGTCAAACTCAACTCGCAAGACTTTCAGTTTGCAAGTCAAACTCAATTCGCAAGTCTTTCAGTTCGCAAGTCAACTCAACTCGCAAGACTTTCAGTTCGCAAGTCAAAGTCAACTCGCAAAGTCAACAGTTGTGTTTTTGTCTTGGTAACATGGTCAAACGGGCTCGGTTTGGCCCGAATTTTTTAGGGAAGCCTTAGATTAGTTCATAGAGTCTCCAGAAATTTTTGGTTCGTGTCGGAGTCATTCCGAGGTGTCGGTTTTAAAAATATTGCAAAATCAGTCCACAAAGAGGGTTTCGGTTTTGTCGGTTCACTTCGCCAATTTTTCTTAACTAGTTATGATTCAAATTAGAGTCCACAATTTTTACTAGTTGTTCTCCTATGTGTCTAGTTGTTAAACTGAATTTTTCCGGTAATTATAGAGTCCATCTAGATAGGTAGAAAATTCTGAGTAAGAACCGAACTCGGTTTCCGACAAATTTCAGACCAGGCTCAAAGATTGGTTTATACACAAAAATACGTACATATCTGGAAAAAGTGTAAAACATGAAAGTTGTATCTCTTTTCAATACGAAAATTTTTAAAAAAAATGCATCATCTAACTCTTAGTATACGATTTTATACGAATTTTTCTTTGAGTCTGACTTTTCTGGGCAGATTTGTGCATGTTAACATATGTTGTATAAAAACGATTTTTATCATCTCATTTAGACATAATCAAGCTAATGGAACAATAAAACATGTAAATAAGTGGCATGCAATCATATTTAGTTGAAGAGGATGTGTTTCTTACAAAGAGTTGATTGAGAAAAGGTGAAGATGATGAAAGGAGCTTGATTCTTGTTTCCTTCTTCTTGTTTCTTCTTCAAAGATGATGATGGAGCTTAAA
Source organism: Pseudognaphalium luteoalbum (assembly GCA_963422505.1). Lineage (NCBI taxonomy): Eukaryota > Viridiplantae > Streptophyta > Magnoliopsida > Asterales > Asteraceae > Pseudognaphalium > Pseudognaphalium luteoalbum. The sequence continues at coordinate 66,497,818 of OY730198.1, forward strand.
GATTTGATCTTGATGATGATGAAGGGGCTGAGATGATGTTAATGACTCAGATTTTTGTGAGTGTGTTTAGAGAGGGAGAGAGAGGAAAAGTACTTGAGTGTTTGAATGGGGAAGTGGAGGAGGAAGAGTGTAGTATGTATTTTGTGAAGTCAAAAGAAGTAAAAGGAGAGGTGTGGGGGCAGCAATGGGGGCCGGCCAAAGGGGGGCCCACGGGCTGGTCTTGTGATTTTTAACCTCATTTCCAGACTGCGTTACGATCGGTGCTCGTTTCCTCGTTCGTTTCGTCGTTTATTTAGGCATTTAACGTTTAATACGCGCGTTTTAAATATCAATTTAAATTTCGATATTTTTGATTGAAGTATTTATTAAAATACTTAAAAACATTTATAAAAATGTGCCGTTAATTTATTGTCCTCGATTTGCGCGTTCGTTTTACGGAGGTTTAATCGTGTAGCGTTTTAATTAGCCGTTTTTCGTTATCGATTTAAAATACGATATTTTAAATGAAAGTTTTACTCGAAATGATATATTTCAAACTTAGAAAATATATTTTGGCTTTCATTTGGTTGTCGTGCGCGTTTCGCGCATTTTCGTCGCGTTTATGATACTTTATACGTTACGTTTTACATGTTAAATATTATCAACATACTATTTAGAGATTTTTGAGTTTATTAAATAATTTCACATTATTTACATTTTGTTCACCAACGACCGCATTTATAATGTGTCGGAATTCATCCGATAGTGAAATGTACGATTTAAACAAATCACATACGTGTGTATATATATAAACATATATCAATACATGTAGTGATACACGTAATTAGCCCTAAATATAACTAATTACATGAATAAGTACAATGATTAGGCACTAACACAAGCCCTAATTGGTCGGGTGTCACAGTTAGAAACTTTGTCGCCATCACAGTCCATGAAGGGATAGAGCCGGTCTCTAAACCTTCAAACCATGTTTGCGCATGATGTGTGAGCGAATAAGGGAAAAGATACAAATGGATTGTGTCTTGACTAATTCCGTTTTGTTTGTAGGAGATTAAAAGAGATATGAACTTGTCGAGGTGAGAGTTTGGATCATCACTGGGTAATCCATGGAATTGACAGTGGTTTTGGATTAGTTGGATGATGTGGTGCTTAAGCTCGAAAGATTGACCAGGGGTTTCAGGGTAGAGAATTGGTCCTCCTCTTCCTTCGATAGAGGGTTTACTGTTGTCAGCGAGAGTGATGCGTTCAGCCATTTTAAGTGCGGATTGCTTCTTTTCTCGTCAAATGGTACGTATTATAAGTTCTGGATCAGAGAAATTAAACAGTGGTGCAGATCTAGGGGAACAGGTCATACATTAAAAAGGAAAGACAAGAAAGTAAATACTTGTTTTTGGTATTTATTTTTTTTAGAAGGTTTTATCCTAATTGGTTGGGCCTCTGTATCGGACAGTTAGTCTTCCCGGCAGCGGCGCCAAAAACTTGATGCGCTGCCCAACGGTCGTATGAAGACGACGTATGGATCGCGATCGGTTTGTTTTAAATTTATATTTGCTGGGGTCTAAGTATGACTTACTAATATTGAACCAAAGGCTAGTAGATGGTAAGTATGACCTAGAGTGGTTCTTAAAGAGAAATTGAATTGAAATGGAGGTGATCCAATCAATCTTTCTTTTCTAGTAAAAGTTTTAAAAGAGTGCATTGGGGTTTTTGGTTCAGTTAACTAAGTAAACTAAATAAAGCGAATAAAAGTGTAATAATAAATCAGATAATAAAGGTGATATTTGTTGTGAGTTCGTTAGCTAATAATGTGGGATAATGACTCTTATGGGAAAACGATTATCTAAATTGGAAATGTTTAGTAGATTCAACACCCAGTGGTATAACCAATAAGTTCCCTATTAGTCGGTTATCAACTAATATGTCACGAGGAAATAAGGTGTCATGATTCTGATCAGGCAGATGATGCTCAACTCTCCACACTCTCCTGTGAGGGACTCAGTGGCCCGTATTATTGAACGTATTTGCTCGTGGGCGAAGGAATAGAGTAGCAGGTCATTACAAATCTGACAGTTCTTAATACCATAAAGATTTCAAATCCATTAAACTATTAACTTAGAATTTATGTTCGGACTTATTAACCAATTCCTATTAATGAAACTTAAGAATGATAAACAGGGGAAAACGTTCAAGGTTCTTGCGTATCTTACTTTTGGTTTCATATTTTAAGGAAAGGATATCAGTGTAACTTAGATTTCAAACTTACCTTTCTCATTACAATTAACAAATCCCTAGGTTTTCGTAAATGGTTATTTAGCCTGTAGCCTACCTACTCTAATCTAATCTAAGTTAACTAATCTAATTAAACACTAATTAAAATGCTGACGGCTTTTTGCATAAAGTTAAACCCAGACCATGTCGGAAAATGCTATGGTGATTCACAGTGTATTTAATCGTTTACCGATGTTTCCATTGTTATTTTAATTGCTTCGCCATGTTCACATGATAAGTACATTGTGATCGAAAGTGTACAATACTCATGGAAAGTCCACGTAATCACATTGCATTTTATGATACTTGCATGACGTTACAGTTAAAAACATAGTTTTTACACAGATAACTATTGACCAAGTATCAAAGTTCGCGACTCCTCTTTACAGGGTTACAATCACGTTTCTTAATCGAAAGGCAAATATAAGTTTTAGGTTTAAAATCATAGGATAAGTTCGTTCATAAAGTTTCCGTTTTATAATGTTGATCCATAATACAACTACCTTCAGTCGTTACCGGCTTCCATACGTATGTACTTTGCTTAAAAGCATTTCCAGCACTATACCGAGTAAACAGTCGAATAAGATCCGTCATATTATTTCACGACATATTTAAAGTCATCCCACAATTATATATGCTAACTATATCACAACAAATACAATAGTAATCTACATGCTAATCATGGCACAAACTAATTCTAGCATAATTAAAGCATACATATTTAATTATGATAGAATAGGATAGAAAGAACCCGGATTAAAATGCGAGAAGGAATAGACTTGAATTAATAAGCGTAACTCCAAGCGTACATCAAAGTACAAAATGTTCCCTACCTTTCGTTCTACTTTGAACAAGCTCTCTAACTAGCCTAACACTAATTTTGAAATAAGAAAATAGAATGAGAAAGTAAAGAGAGAATTATGCCTAATGCATATGGGACATCTTCAAATGGAGGCTTAGGGGCTGCTATTTATAGGGAAAATATGGCTCACATTAGCATCCCTAGGCTCACATTAGAAAAAGTAGCGAAAGGTGGTGCACCAGGTACGAAAAAGTAGCGAAAGGTGGTGCACCGGGTACGAAAAAGTAGCGAAAGGTGGTGCACCGGGTACAAGCAAGGTCGAAAAAGCGCAAAAGAGATGGGAGGGTGTAGGCCGGCGCCGCCTAGCTGCTGGCCGGCGGCGGCTGGCTGTTGTCCGGTGGCGGGCGGCTGCCACCCGTCCCGGTCCGTCGTCTTTCGTTGCGTTGCTTAATTCGTGCGTATCTTCTTCGTTATGCGTCCATTTGCGTTGATTCTTTTTGCGTTGGATTTGTAATTCAAAAATGAAGACTTTGATGTAAAGATATCCCAAAAATATATCTCCTATATCCAGATATTGCATACGAATCATTTGGATCTTCCGGCGGGCGTAGAATCTTCATTCTTTATCCGTTTTTGTTGATTCTTCTTCTGTTGGATTCGTAATTTGAAAACAAACATCTTGGGTGAGATGGATGTTGATGATGGGCACTTTTGTCTTGAAATTTAGTTTTGATGCCTTGAATCTTCAAACGTGTGTGGAATCTTCGTTTTTCATCCGTTTTGCTTGATTTTTATCATGCAACCTTGTTTTGACCATCTTGGCATAATATCATTGATTTGTATTGGTTTTGAGATTAAAATGCCAAGAATCATTCTAGAATGAGAGAGATATCGGTAGTAAAAACATGACTTTTTACGCGATATCAGGTATCCTGGCATAAACAAAATCTATGGCCCGGCCAAAATTAAATTCTGAATGCATCATGCCATCCGTGTAACCAATTCCCAAATCAACAAAAATGATTGGATACGGCCGTGTAAACTAAAAAAGGCCGAACTACAAATAATTAATATAAATTTATATACTAATTTCTAAAAATTATAAATAGTTTAATAAAAAAAACTCAGGATCAAATCCAAATCGCCAGGAAAATAAAAGGCACGTTTTTTGTGTGATTTGTATACTGTTTCGAAGTTAATATTATTTATCAAATTTTCTATTATCATTATAGCTTATTTAAAGTAACCATATAATTATTTAATTAGTTAATATTTTCAAACTTGCCACCCTCAACAGGATGCTAATTAAGTAGCATTTGTATATGTACAATGATATATGTATATCAGTATATGTACAACGATATATGTATATGTATAATATATGTATAATTTAAATTTATATACATGATACTAACGATAATAATAATAGTATTAATAATATATAATACATGGATATACGTATAAGACAATTTTTATATAAGATGTCAAGATTGTTGAAGGTTTAGTGCCCATTAAAGAAATATTAAGTAAGCTTTGTACACTTCTGGATTTTTCTTGGGCCTGTAATTCTTTTGGGCCTGGATTTTTGTTGGGTGTTCATCCTGGGGATTTCATGAATTTGGTATACCCCATAAAATATTTAATGTAAAGCTTTGGGCCTGCACAAAGTTTTTACATTATTTTAAATTGATTTTGGCCAGGATGATATATGGCCGAAAAATATTTGTAAGTTTTTACATTATTTTAAATGATTTTGGCTAGGATGATATATGGCCGAAAAATGTCCTTGTTTAGTTACCCTATACAAACGATTGCAATCAAGTGTATTAATTTATCGCAATCATCAATCAGGTCATTGAATCGCGTTTGTATATGGTAGCTAAATAAACGGTGATAAAAAAAAGTTAAGGATCAACCAGCGTAATGACACTTTATTAGGATTGTAATTATACATCATGATTTGATTTGATTTTATATATATAAAGAAATACGGAGTACCTATTTACATCATGGTTATAAATTTATAGTAATTTAAAATTTTCCTTATATATGGCTTCAGAGTCGTCTAACTGTTTTGGCGGTTATTTTTTTCGTTGACTTCGACTCTGAAGCGTTGGATTCGATTGACTTTAAATCATGGTCTTCCTTTATTCAATCTTTTCAGTTATTTTGCACCAGAATAGAGGTTACTAGGATGGAGGTTGCACGCTAGGATAGAGGATATGCAGGATGCTACTTAAGCCGGGATGGTAATTAAATAATGATCAAATATTTTCAAAATCAAAATGCCAGGATGATCAATGAAAATTCCAGACGCAATAAAAACAATGCAGGCCCAATTGAAAATTTCAGGCCCAAAACCTATGTATACATCGTCGATAATCAAAACGCCAGGATGATCCAGGAAAATTCCATTCCCAATAAAAAATCCAGTCCCAAAAACCTATGTATACATCATTTTTATGAGTTTGGTGCACAAGATAATTACCAGGCCCAATTAAAAAATCCAGGCCCAACATAGAATGGATTATTATTATTCCAGGCCCAGTTCTTTCAGTATCCCACATAGATCAAGATATATTTTGTATTATTTTATTGGCATTAAATTAAATTAAGATAAAGCATTGTCAGCTAACACTTATAATGACATAAGTAAAAAAGCAAATATTAATTAATATCATAAATTTTAATTTGCATAAAATCGATCCATCCAATTCTCTTCCCATAATAAGGATCAACAGGTTAGTCTAAATCAAAAATCATGAAAATCCAACATTTGTTTACTTGGTGTGTAATTAAATAATGAGGTAATATTTTAATAATATTATAATAACTTAGGGATTTAATCTAATATTAAAAGAAAAAGGTTGATGAAATAATTACCAAGATGCTTTTGAGCTCCATGGCTTAATTTGGTGGGGCTTTCGCAAAGTTAATTGGTACAAATGTAGTAGGCTTAAATAGTTAAATTGAGGATGTATATTTGTTACTGTGTGAGGCACACATAGATTCATCATCTAAAAGTTAAATCGGCAAGCCAAACTTAAAGGTAGCATGCCCAAAAAAAATCCAAGCCCGAAAATACAAATTTTAGGCCCAAAATTCCAGCCCTCAAGTTCCGACAGGCCCAAATAGATTTTTTATTAACCAACGTATTCTTACCTTTTTTATATCACTAAATACGATTACATTCCCTACGTTTGACTATAAATCTTCGTATCATCCTAATCCCAATATCAATATCAGTGTTCAAATTAACTTATGCTAATTCGTCCATCATTAGTTGATTTCTTTTTCTTCAATAAAATTGTCTCACAAACTTATCTCTAACGCTCCATGTAAGTCTTTCACATATCTATAAGTTTTCATTTGTAGTATATGGCTCCAGAGTTATCTAACCGTCCTCACATTTTTTTTGGTTGACTTCAATTCTGAAGCGTCCAATTGCGGTTGGAGGTTATGCGGGATGAGGGTTATGCATATAACACCCCATAAATTCAGTCATTTTTTTTTATATAATTCGGAAGCGTTATCCCATTCAATAAGGTTTATAACATTTATATAAAAACTTCAAACCTTTACTAACTATTATACGATTACAAACTTAATTAAACATAATTACAAAAACACATTTTCTAATTGGGTGTTACATAGAAAACAGTTTAGCCCACAAAATGATCAGAGTTTCAACAGTCAAACATTTCTTCAAATATCCATAACTTGCCCAACTTTCCCAAAAGTTTAACCTGCAAGAGTATTGTGGGGGATTAGCACAAAGCTAAGTGAGTAAACTAAGTCTAACAATCTAACTTAGCATAACAATCAATTCACAACAATCAACTATAATAAACAATCAAAACAGAGGATCGGTGGTTCTTGAGGCGTCCTCAGTCCGCGGTGACCCTCCAAGAACACTTAATAATCAACTGCAGGTCAATACAGGGATTTTACCGATAGTTTATTGCTATCTTTAATTAATATGGGCTAATTCACAACGAATGTTCATCCAACCCATAAAAATTAACCTATAGCAACTAAACCCAATATAATTGACCTCTATCATTCCAACCTATCATGGAATTATTCACTAGCAATCAATTAATTCATCAATCAACAAGTTCAATCAATAATTTTATCATCAACTTATCAATAAATCAATCAATACTATCAACTTAAGATTGATGTAACTAACTGTTAACACCAAAATTAAACTGTGAGAATTAGTCCACTCACCTGTCGCGTTTTAAACTCCAAACTCAAAGATCTAATTTTATTGAGTCTTTGTTGTATCTGAAACACACAAGAAATTTCGAGTCAAACTTCATTTCATATTGTTTATAACTTAATATTAACAATCAGACATATACTAAGTTATATAACCATAATGTACAAGCTAAATCACATTATGAAGTGTAAATCAAAAATATTCAGTCACACAGTATGAATCCGCTGGATTCTAAATGAATCCGTCTGGATTCAATTGAATCCGCCGGATTCAGATAAAATCCGTCGGATTCCAGTCATTTTCAGATTCAAAACTGGGATAGAACTTTATTATAGAATCCGGTTGAGGAATCCACCCGGATACAAGATGAATCCGTCGGATTCAAGATGAATCCGCCGGATTCCCACTGCCTTTCAGACCTGCACTTAACCAAAATTCTGCAACTTCACCTATTTCTCCTAGGCCCAAATTGGGGATGTTACAAATCACCCCTTCTTAAGAAGATTTCGTCCCCGAAATCTCAGTAGAAGTAAACAAACTAGGGTATCTAACCCGCATACTTTCCTTCGTTTCCCAAGTGAGCTCTGCACCCAAACTATGTTTCCACTTAACTAACACCATCAGAATTTTTTTCTTCCTTAATTTAGTAACTTTTCTATCTAAAAGCTCGACAGGTTCCTCCACTAATTTCTTACTCGAGTCAACACGAAGATCTTGCAAAGGAAGGATTTGGGATATATCCTCCATGTTACACTTTCTTAAATAGCAAATATTAAATGTATCGTGAATACCAGCTAATTCAGGCGGAAGATCTAAAGAAACCGATTGATCATTAATCACTTGTCGAATTCTAAATGGGCCAATATATCGGGGAGCTAACTTCCCACGCTTACCAAATCTAATAACACCGTTCCACGGAGAAACTTTCAAATAAACAAGTTCACCCTCAACAAAAACAACGGGTCGCCTACGTGGGTCAGCATACTATTTCTGTCTATCACGAGCCGCTTTCAATTTTTCACAAGCAATCTTAACTTTGTCAGCTGTAATTTGAACTATCTCGAGACCCGCAAATTTTTTTTCTCCAGCTTCTAACCCACATGTAGGTGTTCGACAACGGCGCCCGTACAACATCTCATACGGCGGCATACCAATACTAGAATGATACGAGTTATTATAAGCAAACTCTATCATTGGTAAATGTGAATCCCAAGAACCACCATATTCAAGTACACAAGCTCGTAACATATCCTCGAGTGTTTGAATAGTATGCTCTGACAGTCCGTCTGTCTGAGGATGATAAGCTGTACTGAGATTAACCCTGATACCTAATTCACACTGTAAACTCTTCCAAAAACCAGAAATAAACCGAGAGTCTCTATCAGAAACAATGGATAAAGGAATACCATGTCTTACAACAATCTCGTGAATATACAACTGTGCAATTTGGGTCAATGATGCTGTCTCATTAGTGGCCAGAAAATGTGCACTCTTAGTTAATCTATCAACAATCACCCATATCATATCATTACCTTTCTGAGTACGTGGAAATTTAGTAACAAAATCCATAGTAATGTGCTCCCATTTCCACTCAGGAATATCTAATTGTTTTAACGAACCATAAGGTTTCTGATGTTCAGCTTTTACTTGAGAACATATGTGACAGGTTTCAACAATTCGAGCAACATCGGTTTTCATGGTTGGCCACCAATATAATGGTTTTAAATCATTGTACATTTTCGTACTCCCTCGATGAATAGATAATCTCGATTTGTGTGCCTCTGAAAATATCAAATCCCGAAGTCCCCCAATCAATGGAACCCAAACCCGAGACTGGAAAGTTTTTAATCCCCGAGAATCATCAATCAATAAATCTTTCTGTTTCAATAAAATCTCAGATTTTAAATTTTGCTCTAACAACGCCTCTAACTGTGCAGTTTTCAATTGAGTAATCAAATCAGAAGATATTTCAATACGCATAAAATATATTCGGTCGGAAGGTACCTTTCGGCTTAAGGCATCGGCGACCACATTAGCTTTACCTGGATGATATCGGATTTCACAGTCATAATATTTAATTAATTCTAACCATCGGCGCTGTCTCATATTAAGTTCTTTCTGAGAAAACATGTACTGGAGGCTTTTATGATCTGTACATACAACACATTTAGTACCGTATAGATAATGTCTCTAGATTTTTAACGCAAACACCACAGCTGCAAGCTCTAAATCGTGAGTAGGGTAATTCTTTACATGAGTTTTTAATTAACGTGAAGCATAAGCAATTACCCAATCATGTTGCATTAAAACTGCGCCCAAACCAGCATGAGAAGCATCACAATAAACCACAAAATCATCGGAACCGTCAGGTAGGGCTAATACTGGAGCTTGACACAACAACTGTTTAAGAGTCTGAAAAGATGATTCTTGTTGATCACCCCACTCAAATTTAACATCCTTCCTAGTTAACTTAGTTAACGGGCCATTAATTTTGGAAAAGTCTTTAATAAATTTACGATAATATCCCGCTAAACCAAGAAAACTTTTAATCTCAGACGAAGACTTAGGAGCATTCCAATTCATAACTGCTTCTACTTTAGAAGGATCCACTTTAACATCATCCTTACAAATAATATGACCGAGAAACTGTACCTCACGAAGCCAGAATTCACACTTGGAAAATTTAGCGTAAAGATGTTCTGTTTTCAAAATCTCAAGAATCAATCTCAAATGATGTTCATACTCAGACTCAGACTTAGAATAAATCAAAATATTGTCAATAAATACAATCACAAACTTATCAAGAAAAGGTCGACATATTAGATTCATTAAGTCCATAAAAACAGCAGGAGCATTAGTCAATCCGAAGGGCATAACTAAAAACTCATAATGACCGTACCGGGTACGAAAAGCGGTCTTAGAAACATCTTCCTCACGAACTCGCACCTAGTAATAACCGGATCTCAAGTCAATCTTAGAAAAATAAGATGATCCCTGCAACTGATCAAATAACTCATCGATTCTGGGTAACGGGTATTTATTTTTCACTATTCTCTTATTGAGCTCTCTATAATCAATACACATTCGAAGAGTACCATCCTTTTTCTTAACAAACAAAACCGGAGCACCCCACAGGGAAGAAATCGGTCTTATAAACCCTTTATCTAACAGTTCCCGAATTTGACCCATCATCTCACGGATTTCAGAAGGAGCTAATCTATAAGGAGACTTAGCTAGAGGAGTAGAACCAGGAATTAATTCTATTCGATACTCAACTTCCCTTATAGGAGGCAACCCGGGTAATTCATCAGGAAAAACTTCCGAATAATTAGAAACCACCGGAATATCAGACAAAGATTTCTTTTCTAACTTGCTATCTATCACATAGGCCAAATAAGAATCACATCCCTTAGATAGGGATTTCCTATCTTTCAACAAAGAAATCAACGGAAAACTACCCCTTTCACGTTCTCCTCGAGCCATGACGTATGACCCATCAGAAATCGGAATTCTTATAATCTTGTTGTGACAATCAATATTGGCTTTATTCAAACTTAACCAATCCATACCAATAACTACATCGAAACTAGAAATTGGCATTAACAAAAAGGAGACTAGAAAATTATGACCCTCAATAAGTATACTAGCTCCAGCTACCGATATGGTAACCGGAACTAATTTACCGTCAACAATCTCAACTTCTAAAGGTTTAACAATCAAAGAGGGGTCAATTTCAGTCTATCACAAAATTTCACAGATATAAACGAACAATTGGCACCAGAATCAAACAATACACGAGCTGGTACAGAATTAATGAGAAAAGTACCCGTAATAACATCTTCAGTGACAACAGCTTCATCAACTATCATTTGAAAAGCTCGGCCAGCAGCTACTGGTGGATTCTTCCTCTTTTGACCAGAGGATGACGAACCTTTACCCGTACCCATACTCTGTCTTTTCGCCTCAGGACAATCCCCTGCACGATTCCCTTCTTTATGGCAATTCCAACACACGCTATTAGGGTAAGTACAATCTTTTGCAGCATGACCAAAAATTCCACACTTAACACACCTAGATGTCTGAGGAGTACAAGAACCATTATGCCTAGCTCGACATCTATTACAATAATTACTATCCGTTGGAATACCAGAATTTGATCTCCTATTTTGTTGACTACCTTGCCCTTTCTGCTTACCAGAAGAATCTACTTTATTTCTCTGTGAATACCTCTCTTTATTCAATACTCTTTTAGCCATAATATCACCATCAACCAAACGAGCTAAATCATAAGCTTGTGTAAGTGAACCTGCTAACCTAACTAAGGTACGGTAATCAGGAGGTAAAGTTTTCACAAAGTGACCAATCTTAGTCCGGTCAGTCGGAACCCACTGTTGTACAAACCGCAATTTATCAGAAAACTGCTTAATTAACTCATCAATTGTCATCTGATCAGTCTTTTGTAAGTCAAGGAATTCTTGTCTAATACGTGAAAGATTATATTCTGAACAAAATTGCTTACAAACCTCGGCATGAAAATCTGGCCATCTAATAGCACTCAACTGTTGTGGGGATAATGGTGCAGTAATCGAATCCCACCAGGACATAGCTTGACCTTTTAACAACTGTATCGCATAAGGCACTTTATCCTCCTCCTCACAATGGCATACATCCAGTTTTCTTTCGACATCACGTAGCCAGTCTAGAGTGACTGTAGGATCATTACTTATAGAAGACATAAAGGTTTTAAGAGAACAACCTTTCTTCAACTGTTGAAATGGTGGAACAACAGGTATTTGATAACTAGAGAAACCAGACGAAGGAAAAGGACCCGAAGTCTGATAAGTATAACCCTGTTGATGCTGCTGTGAAACAAAAGGTATAGATACCGGAATCCGTGTATAAGATACGATAGGGGGAGCATTAGTCTCAATAGGCGGGTGAGTATAAATAGGTTGTTGAGAAGACCCAGCCTGTTCTCTCTGAAGTTCCAACACCCGATTCTCCAATCTCATAATATACTCCTGGTCAGTTTCAGTTTCCCCACCGGCTAAATTAGATGTACCATTATGACCCTGATTCTCTGGTGGTGCATTTGTCTGCGAAGTATTGTTAAGAGTATGGGAAGGTGGCTCATTATCCGCCATATCTGAAATCACATCACATCTCAACATTCGTTAATTGTTAGTACTAGCAAACTAACCGAATCTCCTATCATAACTAATCCCTACGACAAGAAATATTTGACCAACATGACTAAGTTTAGGATTGAACACTTTAAAATGTTCAATTCACCTAAACTTACGCTCGGATACCAACTTATAACACCCCATAAATTCAGTCATTTTTTTTTTATATAATTCGGAAGTGTTATCCCATTCAATAAGGTTTATAGCATTTATATAAAAACTTCAAACCTTTACTAACTATTATACGATTACAAACTTAATTAAACATAATTACAAAAACACATATTCTAATTGGGTGTTACATAGAAAACAGTTTAGCCCACAAAATGATCAGAGTTTCAACCGTCAAACATTTCTTCAAATATCTATAACTTGCCCAACTTTCCCAAAAGTTTAATCTGCAAGAGTATTGTGGGGGATTAGCACAAAGCTAAGTGAGTAAACTAAGTCTAACAATCTAACTTAGCATAACAATCAATTCACAACAATCAACTATAATAAACAATCAAAACAGAGGATCGGTGGTTCTTGAGGCGTCCTCAATCCGCGGTGACCCTCCAAGAACACTTAATAATCAACTGCAGGCCAATACATGGATTTTACCGATAGTTTATTGCTATCTTTAATTAATATGGGCTAATTCACAATGAATGTTCATCCAACCCATAAAAATTAACCTATAACAACTAAACCCAATATAATTGACCTCTATCATTCCAACCTATCATGGAATTATTCACTAGCAATCAATTAATTCATCAATCAACAAGTTCACTCAATAATTCTATCATCAACTTATCAATAAATCAATCAATACTATCAACTTAAGATTGATGTAACTAACTGTTAACACCAAAATTAAACTGTGAGAATTAGTCCACTCACCTGTCGCGTTTCAAACTCCAAACTCAAAGATCTAATTTTATTGAGTCTTCGTTGTATCTGAAACACACAAGAAATTTCGAGTCAAACTTCATTTCATATTGTTTATAACTTAATATTAACAATCAGACATATACTAAGTTATATAACCATAATGTACAAGCTAAATCACATTATGTAGTGTAAATCAAAAACATTCAGTCACCACAGTATGAATCCGCCGGATTCTAAATGAATCCGCCGGATTCCAGTCATTTTCATATTCAAAACTGGGACAGAACTTTATTATAGAATCCGGTTGAGGAATCCACCCGGATTCAAGATGAATCCACCGGATTCCCACTGCCTTCCAGACCTGCACTTAACCAAAATTCTGCAACTTCACATGTTTCTCCTAGGCCCAAATTGGGGATGTTACAATGCAGGATGGCTATATAACTGGAGGATGCTAATTAAATCCCTAGTATCAAATAGAAAATTCCAAGCCCAATAAAAATCTAGGCCTAATTAAAATCCCGAGGATGGTAATATAAAATAATTAATATAAATTAATACGCCAGGATGGTAATTCGAATAAAAAAATCCAGGATGTTTTTATAAAATAATTAATATAAATTAATATGTCAGGATGCTAATTCAGATAAAAATGGCAGGATGCTAATTATTTAAACAGGATGCTAATAATTGGGATAAATAATGATAAATATATTCTTTTTTATTCGGATAATTGGGATAAATAATATTTTCATAGGATGATATTTGCATGATGCTATTTATGTAATATGAGTATTTACACAAAGTATGAGTATTTGCCACACCAATTTTGATAGCAACTTAACTTTTAAAGGAAAACCTGTTCACTGACATGTATCCAAATAATCCAATCATACATACAGATGTATCTTTTCTTCCCTTCACATGATCCGAAACATTTAGCATGATACATTGATGACCCTAATGTAATGCATGTAAATTGAATCATACATCATAGAATTAAACGAAATCCATGGATAATCTTTGTTTAATTAGTTATATTAATTAATATTAATTATTAATTAATATATAATTAAATAATTTTAATTATTTATGTATAATTTCACGACTAATTAGCAGGATGGGATAATCTTTTTTTTAATAGTATCTATGGCAAATTATTTAACTAATATAAATATAAATTATTAATAATCTTTAAATATCAATCTTATAAATCATCATTTACTAGGATAAGTTGCCTAGGATGCTATTTAATAATGAAATTACAGGATGATACTTCACTGGATCATGTATAGCAAATTATTTAATTAACATTAATATAAATATATAATCTTAAATATTTAGGATGCCCACCTATTTGTATTGCACCAGGATGCTAAGGGAAATTATTTAAATAAGTAATGTAAATTATTTAAATGATCAATATACATTTTAACGTCAGGATGCTATTCACAAAGATCATCCATTTTTAATTATTTATATAAATATTTATAATTGCAATTATTTAATTATTTAACTAGCTTCATGTAAAATACCAGGCAAATAATCCAAGCCCATATTCCAAGTCTAAAAATTACAGGCCCATATTTCAGGCCTTACATAAAATTCCAGGCCCAAATAATTTAATTAATTAATCAGCTTCCTGTATTTTCTTATATATCAAATTAAATAAAATATGTATATATAATTCGTTACTCGGGATCTTCTGTAAAATATCAGGCAAACAATCCCGGCCTATATACCAAGTCTAAAATTGCAGGCCCATATTCCAGGCCTTACATAAAAATTCCACACCCAAATAACTTAAATAATTAATTATCTTCATGTATTTTCTTATATATCAAATTAAATAAAATATGTATATATAATTCGTTAAGCGGGGTCTTCTTATCATGTACACCCATGTCAATGACACCTTCAAACTTTGACTAACATAAACTGCTCCTATAAAGCAAACATAAACTACAATTTAAGCAATCATGCTCTCAACACACCCTAACATACTTGACATCTATAAAAGCACCAACTACTGTAAACCCTCATATGTATGCATACACACAAAGTACCTGATACATATATTAATTGAAAACCTAAAAACAAGAAAGGGACAATCTTAACAGATATTAACAGATATGTAAATCGACCACGATTGCCAAACATGTAACTTCAAGAAATTAAAGGTACCGTAGTTAATTTCCAAACACCTCATTGTCGTAGTCAACCGCTGCAGTATTAAACCGTTGTTGTATTCAAATTCTGTGCACCCGCTGCCATACTCAATTTCCAAACACCCGTCATTTCAATAATCAATAAACAATCATATCTGCAGCTTCAATTTTAAAGGTGCGTTTCTGCTTCTTACTAGCCGAAAATTGCAGGTTTCCGGTGAGGGTTGAACGAAATTTTCATGTCACTCGTGTTCATTTTAGGAAGGAGCCATCGTAATTGCTCGCCATCGGAATAGGTTTTGGTTCTAATAAAAAGAAGCTTAACGTAAAAAGGGGTAAGAAACCATGATATAGTGACACATGTCCCTTACAAATATAATTTCATTATATTAAATGAAGATATAATAATGTACCAAACCACTATGTATCAAATTACTATGTATCAAACTACAATCGAATATGTATCATTTTTTAAGGTTTAATGAGCATATGTATCATTCTTTAAATGAAATTGCATCATCTTGATGAAGTATGTCTGTACAAGTTTAATATATGTTTCTTCATTTCGTATTGATCCACATGAACTATTTTCTTTTATATAATTCAAGCAAACATGAAATCTAACGTTAAGTGCTACTTTTAAGTTTGAGTAAAATAACTAATTGTTATCATGCTATTTAAAAGTTATATGTACATCTAATGCACAATATTCCAATTTGTTTTATATGTCTGTTGTTCGAATGGGCAACGCCCGGGTTAAGTACTAGTTTTTATAATGACCGAAAAATTAAAAGAATTTGAACTTTCGTCATTTCCAATTTTTAGAAAAATGGTTAAAGCTATAAAAAATTTATAAAATATTTTGGTAGCATGCCTTTGGTTTTTACTTTTTACTTGTGCCGCCGCACTAAATCTAACAATAAATGTTGACGGCGTACAACGTATACTCACAACAATTATGGAAAATTTAGACTTAAACTTAACCGACGACCTGAACTATGTTACAAATGAAATTACTAAATTTGAAAATGGATTATTGAGATTTATGCAACAAAAATTGGTTACCAACCAAACCCAATTGTTGACTCCATGCGGGCAGGAACATCTCGAGCATCATTGAGTGACATAAGCATAAAGCTTTATAATGCTTTACTTGAAGACGCTACAAAACATCAACGAACATCGGCTTCAACAAGCGAGTTGGGACACTATAAGTCTAAAAACTTTTTAACCACTTTAAGTGTTGAGGATTTTCATAATTTTGATATTTTGAGTTGGTGGAAAGAAAGAGAAGTACAATTTCAAATTTTATCCGCTATGGCTCGAGATTTATTAGTCGTCCAAGCTTCGGCGGTAGCTTTCGAATCGGCATTTTCTACTAGTGGTAGAATCACATCGGAAAGAAGGTCAAGACTAACCGCTAAATCCGTGAAAGTATCCGTATGTTTGAAAGATTACTTGAACGGGGTAGATAGGATACAAAATGTAACAACGTTGGAAGGTCCACTATTAGGTAACGTTGAAGAGATTATCGAAGATGAAGAAGTTGCATTAGGGATATCACCTCCAATGACCGAATTAGATGAAGGTGAATTTGAAGAACTAAAAGTTGAATCCGTGGATGAAGATGACGTTTGGGACGTCATAAGTAGTTAAGTGTATCCGGGTGATGGCCATGCCGAAGCTCGATATACTTTACTACACGATTACATTTCCAAGTGATGGCCATGCCGAAGCTCGAAATGTATTCGTATTTGTATTTTATATTTTTAGTAGTAATTGTATTGTTTAAATAAAAGTTGTGTTTGAATTTTATGTTTCTAGTTGTAATTGCATTATTTGAATAAAAGTTATGTTTGTATTTATATTTTCATTTGTATTATTTAAATTTTGTTATACAATTATACCGAATTCAAATCTGGAAAAACCGAAAAAAATAACCGATTAAAACCGGTTCTAAACTGAAAAAAATGATTCCGAAAATTTAAAACCGAAATAACCGATTTCGAAAAACCGAAAACCGAGAAAATCGAAACTGATAAAAAACTGATTTTTTTAAAACCGGTTTTTAAAAAATCGAAAACCAAAAAAAAATGATTTTTCACACCTCTAGTTCTGATTGACTTTATAAAAAATAAGAAATAAATTTTCAGATCAATGTATTTTTTTTATTTTTCTTTGTATAAGTTCTTATTAATTAACTACCACAAATCATTTCATTATCATTATCATTATCATTGTCATTACTATATATATATATATAATATATAAACAAGAAGAACAAGTTTAACCATATTTTGTCACATTAGTATTGTGCCACTTGTAATCAACTAAAAAAACAAAAAGTTTAATTTTAATTCTTTTAAATTCAAAAGAATTTTAAATAAAAAAAATTAATCTTAAAAGAAACATAAAAAAAAACTTATTACTAATTCTTTTTAATTAAAATGAAAAAAAAAAAAACTTTAGTATCAAAAGATAATATTACAAAATATTTGTATGTGTTCTTTCGTTACAATAAAAAATTTATAACACTCGTGTATTATTTTTTTATTCTTGGAAGACAATCAATATTTCTTTTGATTCGTGATTGCTAAATCTAAATATGATTATATTTTTGTTATAACTATTAAATGTTGATAGTTATTTAACATTACTTATGAACTATACCAGAGAAAAAAAATTGAACACTAGTATATAAGGGTCAAGGTTAACCAAATAGTGACAAGTTGACTTTTTTATAAAAAAATTAAGAAAATAATATTTTGTTACTGTATCGATCATAGGATCTCTCTCTCTCTCTATACATATATATATATATATATATATATATATATATATAGTGACCTTTTACTGTTCACGACATCATTGCTTCTCACCGCAAAAGATCATATGATGCAAATAATCATGTGGCTTAATATTTGGGCACATCATCACTCAGATGATTGACACTTTACTTTTTTTCTTTTCTTTTTACCCTCTCTCTTTTATAAACAACCCGTTTTATCTCATTTAATTAATTGATTTAAAAATTTTGTGTAACTTCTTCCCAAAACTTGTCATGTTTACTCTGTACATCTTCAATTATAATTATTATTTGAGAATAATAATGACAGCCCTTAGGGGTATTTATTTCACTATAACTTTCTTTTTATTTGTGGTGTATTAATTGAAATGTTTGATTTTAAAGAAAACTTTAGATTCAAATAATGCGTTATATTTCTCTTATTGACAGCCCTTAGGGGTGTCGTTATAATTTCTAAACAAAAATAACATTTAAAATACGTGAATTTATTTTCATTTTGATTCAATAATCAACTTTGAACATAATATACATATAATATTATTAAAATCGACGTTAATTTTTCAAGAGTGGACCGTGCATCCCACGGCTTTTAAATTGACTAGTATATAATACATAAAAAAAACACATGCAAACCCCACAATACTACTTTGGACATAAATATTAGGTATGACATCTAACTACCACACCACATAAATATTTTCTAAAACCTTTCACTTTCGAGTTTGGGGCATTCCCAACGTCACCTTCGGTCAATCGTCATTCGAAACCGACAGAACCGATACCAATACCACGAAGCTGTCGATTCGGTGTGTCGGTTTCCTCTTTCGATTTTTTTTGTTGCTCCGTATGTTGTTTCCTGTGGAGCATGGAAACATTTAAAGTGTTATTTTGTTCTATAATTAAACACTGGAATATATATATATATATATATATATATATATATATATATATATCAATTAGTTAATATAGCCGTTTTTTATTTATAATAAAACTTTTATTTTATTATTTTTTCCTTTATTTACTATCTCGTACCCACAATAAATGTCCATACAACTAACTCTCAAATTCACACACTTTTTAACTATCTTTCTACTACATTTAATACACAATTATTATCATCTATATAATTCTACCAAAACTTTATCAAATCCTATATGGATTCCAATTGTGACGTTAAAGATTTGCAAGCGTTCATGGCTATTTTTGATATGATCGCTTCAATCGATATCATTAATTCGATAGAAAAAATTCCGATCCCAAAACCAAGAGCACAAAGGCTATACTTTAGTATAGATCATGAAGCAATTGGTGAACATGATTTCTAGGCTACTTTGTCGAGAATCAAACATTTTAGGCGGATATTGTTGAGAATTATAGATTTGATGATACAAAAGAAACAAAAGATGAAACAAGAGGGACTAAAGATGAAGATTTTGATTTAGTTAGTTTCCTAATACAATTATGATTTCTTTGTAAACCTAGATATCTCTATAATATAAAGAGATCTTAGGCGTGTGTTTTATGTTTGCACAGAAAATATGTAGACGTCTAGAGTTTTGTTTTAGCCCTAAGGTTCAGATATCTTTGATATCTTTAATCATTGTTACTGTTAGGTAACACATTTTATACTGATCATATAGAATTGGGGCTTGGTTTGATTGTATTGAATAATAATATTGATTTATCCGTATTCCGCTGCATATTATTGTCTTTGTTATTATTTATCCTAGATTAGATCTAAAAATCTAGAGCTTAAATGATCTCAAGTTTTATAAGGTGGTATCAGAGCCATGGTGGCTCATTATCTAGGATCTACAAGGTTTACAAGTCTTACAAAGAAGATTTTGAAAATTAGGGTTTTCAATATTTTGTTCGTCATCGTAAAAACCTCGGATCTCATTCATTAACCGTTAGATAGTCATGAAATTTAAAATGTAAAGTCCTAACATATAGGCAAATATTCTGACCAGAGGAATTTTCGGTCTGAGCTTTTAAATAAGATATATATAAATTCGAAATTGATGCAGAAAGATTATGGGTTTTTCAGGATAGCTGTAGTAAATCGATCACCATGTCTTCGTTAACCATTAGATATTCATGATTTATGTATATGTGGTTGAAGACATTTGTTTCTACATCTTGTAAAAGTTTCATTGTGATCGGATGTTTTTACATGGAGATATCAAAATTCGAATCTGCTGCAGTACGTTTGTGGTTGAAGACTTGATTTTTGGATATGGGGTTCCTGATACATAGGTGTACGTTGTGCAAAAATTTGAGCATGATCTGAGTTGTCTATTATGAGATACATAATTTTTGAATCTGCTATAAATTTTGAAAAACAGGAAGCAAAGAAAAGGAAGAAAGGGGTCAAGGATTGGTTAGTGAATTCGTTTGAATATTATTATCTTTTGGAGTATTATTTGTGTTCGAAATTAATACTGTTTGAGGTTGAAGATAAGTTATTGTTGTTCTTAGACTTGAAGGATGTTAATAATGTTAGTGCAATTGTGACTAAAAAAGGGTTACCACTGCTAGTGGAAAAACAGTTATCACTGTTAGTGAAAAAGTGAAGTTACAGCTGTTTGTGGAAGTGGAATAAAGTTACCACTATTTGTGAAATTAATGAAGGCAGTTAAAACTGTTAGTAAATAGTTAAAATTGTTAGTGTAAAAATAGTTAAATTGTTAGTTTGAAGAGGTTAAAATTGTTAGAATAAAATAGTTACAACTGATAGTTTTGGATCTCGAATAGAATTGTTTTTCATAAAAATTTATTCTTATTAATTTTATGGCTCGTTTTGAAGATTATTTGAAGGTATGATTACGAAGAAGATTGATTATTGCTTATTTGATATTGGAGTTAAGTTTTACAGGTGTGTATCTTATCATATCTCAAAGTGGGGGTGTTACACTTTGAAGATAACTTGTTTGGTTTGTATGGTGATGAAGACTTGACAAATCTAGCAAACATGTATGATTTACAAACTTATGGTGCTCAATGCTCACATTTGCTATCACTTGAAGGAGTTACGTTTATGGAGCTCGGTGACTTATGTTGGAGAATAAGGATTTTTGTCAAGGAGATTACGATCTACTTATACATTGGAATATAAGTTCAACGTCGTGGATAGTACAAGATATAAGATACAAGTTTGGAAGATTAAAATTCTTCATCAAGTTTGTTATACTCTATTTTCTTCATCAGTGATCGTTACATTTAGCCTATAAAAGTTCGAGATTCAAGAGATAGTTGACAATAATTTCAGGGGAAGCTTGTTGATAAAGTGTCTAACTGTGACACCCGGTCAAAAGTACAATTTTCGCGCTCAATTTAAACTTCAAACAATCGTACTTTGTACGTATTTAAAACCGAAGTATTCAAAATGTTATATATAAATATATATAACGCAAATGATATTCATTTACTCGGAAAACATGTAAACACTTCGCTCCATTTAAAAATGTGTTTTACTAAACTGAAACCGCGCGAAAACAAGTTATAAAATATTAACACAAACACTTTAATTTTATAAAATGTTTTGACCCGAAAACATTTCGAAAGAATATTAATAAATGTTAGAAATCGAAATGATACAAAGTGGAGACCCAAATGGGTAGGCCCGGGTTCGGTCTGCAAAACCCGAACCGACCCACCCCTTTTCCCCTCTTTTTACTTCATTTTTGCACACACACATACACTCACATCCTCTCATCTCTCTCTCTCTACACCTCGATCTCTCTCTCACTACAACATCACGGTGGCAGCAGCCACCACCACCACCAAAATCGTTCATTAACATCATCAAGAACAAGCAAAAGGATCATCATCATCTCATCTCATTTTTGGTTCTAGATTCGTCACTTTTGGTAAGAAATCCTTACTTCCTTGTTAGTTTTACTTGAAATTGTATGCATCTACCAATTTGGGAACCACTTAACAAGTTTATGCCCAAAACCCCCACTGAAAATGCTTTAAAAATCGAAACCCACCCTCAAAACTCGCATCAGTTCATCCTGCGAACTGAGATCCCAGTTGCGTTTTGTCTTGCGAAGCGAATCGAAACCTGCGAACCGAACCGACTTGCGAAGTCAATCTGCGAACCGAACTGACCTGCGAACCGACCCGAATTGCGAGTCGACTCTGACTTGCGAGTCGAGATTTTTGCGAGTTGACTCTTGACTTGCGAACCGAACCTTATGCTGCGAACCGAGCCTACCTTGCCTTGCGAGCCCAATCTCATCTCGCACCGCGAACTCAGTTCGCACCGCAGTTTCAGCCCGAGGCTAGACTTAGTCAATTTTTCCGATTTTGAATTTCAGATGCGTTTTTCACCAAAGAAATGTAGCATAAATAAAAAAAATTCCAGCTGACCTGGCAGCTCGACCCCAGCCAGGGGCTGTTCCCCTTGGACCCCGCCAGGGGTTGCCACCCCTTGGACCCTGCTACCATGGGCGCTGCCCCCGGACCCCCTTCACCAACGGGCCATACACTTTTACAAACTTCAAATATCGACTTACACATTTATAATCCCGCGTGTTTATGACACTAGGGGATTACAGTTGGGACAATCAGTACGTTTTAAGATGACTAGCTCCCACAAGTGAGTTCATAGCCACACTCTTTCAACTGTTTTACTGTTTTCGGGGTGACACGCATGCACAATTACCGTTTTCGAATTATATTGATAAAATTTTATAATTCACACTTAACTATATTACTGGTACGTAATATAAATCGTGTACTATTTAGAGATTACACTCATTATATTGTTGTAGAACAATATCACTGCTTAACTGTTGTACACTATCATACTATTGAAATACAGTTATCATTACATAACTTGACTTGATTAAGTCATCGTCATACATTTGTCATATTGTCGCGGGACAACACTGTTGAATATACTTGAACTAGTTAGACAACGCCTAGACCTTTTTACAGGATTAGTTTTCCTCTTAAGAACTAAGACTGCCTATACACTCCATGATTACTATAATGGATTTGTAGTTAAGTGAACATTTCCCCAGAGCCCTCAATATACTTGCTAGGCAAGAGGCTATGAGTATACGATAGTAACATATGTTAGTATAGTTCCTTATACTATTACCAAATCACTAGGTGATGATTATTCATACCTAGGCTTCTTGTGCTACACCTAATATTTAAGTATTATATATACATATTTAGATACAATAAATCTCATGATACCCTGTTAGATGCGTTTGTTGACAAAGACTTATATATATATATATATATATATATATATATATATATATATATATATGTATATGTATATGTATATGTATATATATATATATATATACATATACATATACTTGTACATTATCTCAAGCACCTGGTGCTATCTACGATTTACTTATGTATATTGATATACATTCACTTATACAAACACGATTACTCTAGTCGGGCATGTCGTAGTACTGTCGGCTCTCAATTACTCCAGTCGGGCACGTCGTAGTACTGTCGGCTCTCATATACATACATTGCTTGCGAGTAACACTGTTCGATATCACGGCTAGAGTGATACAAAACGATATCATGGTTAAGTGATACAAAACGAGATCACAGTAAAGTGATTCAAAACGATATCGTGGTAAAGTCATACAAAACACAGATAAACATACGAGTTGATACTCGCACTCATTAACGGATCAGCGAGCTTACACTCGAGGTCGTTAACTCAGTATTTGGCTAAATACTCAATTATAGTTCTGCGGGACTACACTTACATGTTGCTTGGAGGCAATACACTGTGCCAGGTGGCATACTAGTATTTTACGACTGGACAAGTAATGCTATTACTTGTTATCATATGACATGGTCATACACTTACTCGATAGTACTTAGGCAGTCACTGCCTCACATTTGTAGACTTACTTATACCTGATTGGTATCTAGGCATGGATTGCTACTTCCTCGATATGACTCGGTCATACGCCTACCTGATTAGTACTTAGGCATGTATTGCCTCGCATTTGTATATTTACTCATACCTGATAGGTATCTAGGCATGGAATACCACTTTCTCTATGTACTTAGGTACACACCACAGCTACTTAGGCATGTGATCCCTCGTTGATGTATACACGTTGATGTTACAACTTTATAACAATACTAATCTAAATCATAGTTTCTGAACTATTTTCGAAACGTATACAGTTTATACTCATGTTTTCAACTAATAATCCTATGAACTCACCAGCTCTATAGCTGACTCGTTTTAGCATGTGTTCTCAGGTGCCCAGCAGGATTAGGATTGCTACAAGAGATGCTAGCTCGAGTGGCATGATTTCAAACACTTGGATTTTCCTTGCATAACTTTTGTACTATAACTTATGTCTTGGAATTATTTTCGCGAACTCGCAACAATGTAAACATTTATTGTGAAAATGTAACAACTGCTTTTCAAACATCCCATTTAGAGGTCGTTTGCTATGTATCTTATGCTTTGATTATTGATTAGTCACGCCCCAACTCCACCACTTCCGCAACCCAAATTTGGGGGTGTGACACTAACCATTAGAGTATGTTCATGCATTATTCAAAGAGAAAGGTTTCATTACTACTACCAGTTGTATATTATTATTACTAATGTAAGTTTCTAATGCTCAAATTCATTATTCTTATTATGCGTCATGGAGGATAATTTGAGACATTAGAAGGCTGGATTAGTAGTGTAGTATATAGCTTGTAGTTGTAAAGATTCAAGTTTCTTATCTTCACAAGATCCCTATTGGATTATGACAAAAAGGACACGAAGAATTACAGATCAAGATTTGCAGCTTATTATATATGGCATGGCATGGTTTAAAAGAAATCAAGAATTAAGGGGAAGTTTGTACAAGAACGATGTTTATTTTGTCATCATCAAATAGGGGAAGATTATTGAGAATTATAGATTTGATGATACAAAAGAAACAAAAGATGAAACAAGGTTATTTTAGTTAGTTTCCTAATACAATTATGATTTCTTTGTAAACCTAGATATCTCTATTATATAAAGAGATATTAGGCATGTATTTTATGTGTGCACAGAAAATATGTAGACGTCTAGAGTTTTGTTTTAGCCATAAGGTTAAGATATCTTTGATATCTTTAATCCTTGTTACTGTTATGTAACATGTTTTATACTGATCATATAGAATTAGGGCTTGGTTTGATTGTATTGAATAATAACATTGATTTATTCGTATTCCGCTACATATTATTGTCTTTGTTATAATTTATCCTAGATTAGATTTAAAAAATCTAGAGCTTAAACGATCTCAAGTTTTATCAGATATCATTCGACGGCGTTATCGAATGAGCAGACCTTTATTTCTCCATATATGTTAAGGTATTATATCGTATTTCCAACTTCTGGTACCTCACTACTATTCATATTTTCATCAACGCCCAGGAGCAACCGGTAAACTTAGTTTTAACGTTTACCAAAAGCGCACTTCTGACGTACGTCAATTGGCGGACAGTTGTGCCGCTGATGCATTTGATGAATACTTACATATGGGTTCACGAATAGCATATGAGTGTTTGGATAACTTTTGTAAATGTATTTTTCATCTATTCTCTACCCAGTATTTAAGAAAACCAACACAGCAAGATGTGCAGTATTTATATCAGCGTCATGTCGAGTTGCATGGTTTTCTGAATATGCTCGGAAGCATCAATTTTATGCACTGGCCTTGGAAAAGTTGACCAGTAGCAAGGCAAGGTCAATAGACCAGAGGTGATCAAGGTTGTCCAACGATCATACTCGAAGTGGTTGTCTCTTACGATATGTGGATTTGGCACGCTTTCTTTGGTCCGGCAGGTTCAAGCAATGACATCAACGTCCTTAATCAATTGGATTTATACACCGATTTACTACTACATAGAGCTCCTCAAGTAAATTTCAATATTGCCGACACTGAATTCACCAAAGGCTATTATCTTGCCGACGGGATTTATCTGGAATGGGCCACCATCGTAAAGTTTTTTAAACATCTACTAACGCAATAAGAAATGCGCTTCGAGAGATATCAAGAATCTGCAAGAAAAGATGTGGAACGAGCATTCAGTGTGCTTCAAGGCCGTTGACAAATCATCAAGAACTCGAAAAGACCATATAGCACCAACAAAATAAAAAGAATCTTATATTGTTGTATGATTTTACACAACATGATAACCGAGGATAACGGATGAAATATGTGTCAGCTGGAGATATACGACAGACCTGGAAATTAGACCGAGGCATTCGTGGCAAGAAAGGGTTGAAACTCAATAACATATGGACAAGACAATACGTGATCGGGAGGTGCATCATCAACTTTGCATGCGCTCTAATCGAATAATTTTCACAATTCCCATCAAATTTTCGTCAACGTTAATTACTATAATTGTTTTTTTTTTCAATAAATGTAATGTTTATATTATTATTATTCTTTTTATTTCATTGTAATATTTTTATTTTAATAAAATTTGTTTTATTTTAATTATTATATTTTAAATATATAATTAAATAATCAGTGGGTCTTAGAAGAAATGAAGTGACCAGTCACTAATGGCAGGGTCAATCAATTGTTGGTCAGTTTCGATCAGTTTTAAGAAAAACTGTCGTGATGCTGATATGGCATAACTGAACGGTCGGGCTTCAGTCATTATTGGGAGCGGTCTTGTGATTCTCTTTCAATCAGTCTTGCTAAATTGTGTATCTTAAAAGTAAAAGTTACAGAACCAACAAAAAACAATGTGAATGTAAACAGTGATGTGTGAGCCGATGAATGAGTGTTGTTTGCTATCAACATTTTTTTATTGGAAAATAATAATAATCAAAACTTCCAAGACTCAACATATATAATATTTAAGAATTTAGATTTAAGAATTAAATCATCTTTATAAATATAAGGATATACATTTTTAAACGATATTTTTCCTCATTGTGGAAAATTAAAACCATCAAAAGATTGGGTGTTGATAAATCCAACACTAAATTTGTTTCATGCAACAAAGTTATGTTTTTACATACTTGTACGGTAAGCTATCACTGTTGTACAGTATGTTGTTATATGAAACAATTTTATTGTTGTATTTATGAATTCCCCAAGAGATTTGAAAGTGGCTGGAATTAAACTTAGACCTCCAGAAAATAATAAGATTAGTTGGTTTTTGAAACAATCCTTCAATTAATATGACATTATCACCTTAACATCGATCATTTACAATTTTACATACACTAGAAAGAAGACAACATACATTAATCAATGATCACCCCAACGACATAAATAGAAACCTAGATTGATACATGACACCACACTTTTAACACAAGATACATGATATTCATCTTCAATTCATTTGTTTAGTCACCGTGACATCATACAATCAACAACAAATATACCTTTCTTCATCAAAACACTTCTTAATTACTGCTCTTTCCCATTTTCATTAAGCTTAATCACCTTAAGCTCTCTTTGAAAATATTCTCCAGCGTAAACGGGTGGGTACTTATCAGCAAGAGGCGATTGTGCATAATGACCCAATGGCTTCATTACAGCATCGGAAGCAACCGCAGAAAACAACTACCAAAAACACACACAAAAAGTAAACTTGAGGTTAATCGTTTAGTTATATTTTCTTGGTAAAATGTTCGGCTAAATATTGATGTACTCACGGTTGAGGAGACCCTCCATAAGCTTCTATTTTCTCGTGTTGCTTTTTTAATTGCTTCAATTGTTTTTTCAGTCACCACAACTTCATGCAAACCAGCCATACAGTCTCCTGCAGTAACCCATTCTAACTGCAAATAAGAGAAATATCCACGACCGAACTCAGTATCGACATTATTTGCTTAAATGTATCTACATCTGATAACTATAAATCATAAATTCAGCCGAAGAATGCATATATAAGGGGAAATAATGAGCATTTACAATTGACCAAAAGTAAAAGCATATTTATGTTTGACCACTATGTTTATCAAGGGCAGATGTATAAAGGGGGGAGGCCGGCAGGGGGCAGTTACCCCCTCCAGACTTTTCAAATTATATTAAAAAAAAAAGTATTAATGACATTTTATGACTTTTGACCCCTCAACATGAAGGGGGAAAAATACAAATTGCCTCCTCAATGATTATATCCTAGCTCCGCCCATGATATTTGTAAAGGTAAAGTAACATAATTTTGAGATAAGGAGAGTGAATCCAATTAGACCAATTAACATCCAATTTAGAGTATCTATTTGGTAGCAACATAAGAGAAAACCTCTGCCTTTATTTTATGCTCACACCTATCTTGGGTGTTGGGTTAACAAAAAATGCTGCTTCTGAAAAAAACATAATTTTGAGATAATTTACAACATCTTTGCATAGAAAACTTGATACTTGAGGTAGCAAAGATAGTGGGCAGAATGGGACATGTAACGGGTCAAAACGAGTCAGGTTATGCAGACCTATCAGCACTTCACTCCTTTTTCAAATATATTTTTAAAACATGTACTAAATAGAAATGTAAAAAGTTTTATATTTAATACGGACTCGTTCGGCTCATTTGATCTGTTTCGATGATATTTTCACATTGCAAAACCAATACTACGCGTATGACATTCATATAAATGGAACAAATTTGCCTTCTTTATTACCTGCTTTCCGGTCTGAATAAGGAGACACCCTTCCGGAACCTTCACTTCGACTTTCTCCCCATTCCTTAGCCAAATGTAAAGACCAGGGAATTTACTTCTGTAATGAATGGTTAAAAAGTTGAGATCATAATGATATCCTGCAAAAACAGTACCCTCTTTGCCATGGCTCCCTAAGTCACCCCCTGTTGGAGAAAGAAGATGTGGACCCTGCAAATATAAATATATGCTTTTATTGTGGTTTATGTTACAGAATAATAATCAAAAATAGACAAATGTGATGCAATATTCTATAAAGAAAGAATTATAAGTGAATTGACTCACATTCTTTAAGAGACTAGTGAATGCATCCTTTGGAAGGCCAAATCCAATTGCTGCCATTTCTGCAACAGCCTGATCACATCGAGTTAAGCTATGACAAATTCGAGAAATGAACATA
This sequence comes from Pseudognaphalium luteoalbum, assembly GCA_963422505.1. Taxonomy (NCBI): domain Eukaryota; kingdom Viridiplantae; phylum Streptophyta; class Magnoliopsida; order Asterales; family Asteraceae; genus Pseudognaphalium; species Pseudognaphalium luteoalbum. The sequence continues at coordinate 66,527,221 of OY730198.1, forward strand.
CGACTATAGGTTGCTCAAAAAGAAAAAAGGTAAGTAGGAAGCCACTGCAAATGATATACACACCTCTACAGCAGACATCAGTTTATAACCCCATGAATCCATAGTTTTTTCCCACTCAGGGAAACCTTCAGGAATTATATGATCAGCATTGAGGTCCTGAATGAGAAGTACACAATCACATTAATAATAAACGTCAAGCAAAGTAGTATGGGTCAAATGGTTCTTTAGTACTGGTTGGTTCGGGTTAAATATTCTTGCCTTAAGGTTTTGTCCAAGAAAAGTGTACAAAATGAGTTAAAAACATTTTCCATATATAATCCAGTTATTTAGGAAGTTTAATGTATTAAAAATACAGTCTTGGCGACTCTTGTTTTATTTGACTTGTTCATACTGTTTACTTAACACGTTACCAATTCTACCAATTTATAAGTAAACGGGTCAAATATATTAAACCTGAAACTGAGTAGTTGATGGTCTAGGGCCAATTCTCCACATGTAACGCCACTTAAGATCTGCACCCGTTGGAATCAAAGGCTGGTGCTCTTTTGGTAATTCACTCGCCTTCTTTAGCATATCAGGGACAGCCAAACTACGAGGAACTTCAAGTCCTCCTGGCGTTGCACCATTCTGTTATTTTATTAAAAATAAATTGTAAATGAAAATCAGTTTTCTTCTTTAGTAAATGTTCAAATTAAATTAATTTGTCTTTAATGTTGTCAACTTTTGATAGAAATAGACAGCTTTGTGTGTGTGCTCCACATGTTTTTTTAATTTTTACATTAAAAGAACACCCTGTATAGTAAGTACTATAAAAAGAACTAAAAAAGGATAGTTTATGATCTTACTTTTAAAACCAATGTCATCATAAAGTAAGAATTAATAATGGTTATGAATTTGAATATTAAAACTTGTTGTGTGTATGTAAAACTTTTTAAATGAGCAGTTTAAACTGCTTTTTGAAATAAGCAGTTTGAAACTCCTTCAGTTCAGACGGTTAATTTCAACAAAAAATAATCAGATAAACACTACCAAACACTCTCAAACAGGTTATCAGTTAATTCATATACTTCAAAATAAAAAGAGAGACCTGATAATGAAGATGAGGACGTGCTTGAAGAAGCTTAAATTCATCAGGCATTTCAAAATACTTCTCCATCATACTAATAAATCGATCATCATCTTCAGCTCGACATCGTGGATCCTTCACTAGCAACGCTCCAGTCTCTCTTAAAATCCGACTGACCTCCAAACATACTTTCTCCAATTCAGGACTCAAGATGCCATCTAAGCAAAATTGGCCAGATGTTGCATCCACATACGGAGTAAGATCAATCACTGGTATATCCATTTCCTACTTCTTTTCGCTATCTGTAGAGATAGATGAAGAAGCAATGCTTGATATGCAACTATGATCAATTTGTGTATATTTATGGTGGTGCACAAGTGCATGGAGATTTTTTTGGAATTATTGGCATTGGAGATTGCATTAATGTGATGACCACACATTAATACATTATTTATTTGCTCTTGTATATCTTCTTTTATTATTTTAATATTTTAAAGATGTATCGACATTTAACTATAATACCTGATTGTTACGTAAGTATTATTCGATCGATTGTGAAGAAAATATCATAGACATGTAAACAGTATTTTTCCCCTGCATCCTGTTTTCTTCGTGAGTTTTATATAAAGACTAGCAGTCCATGTTTCACATAACCATCAAGGTAGGTGGCCTACTACGTGGTAGCGCGTTGTGATGTCCTCGTGATGTCTTAGGTTCTAACCTCCCAACGTAAACATCTTGACGGTTGGCCAGGGAAAGGATCGAAAATAGTAACAGGACACCCTGGTTATACCGTGTATGTGTTAGTTAATAAAAGACTAGCCCTCAACAATTAGCTTGAACAAAAGTAAAAAACTTTATCCGTTTACCTGTCATAGCGTTAGACAGTTTAGTGTTATGGTGGATTAATGGACACGGGTTAGGAGGTGCGGAGTGTCTAATCGGCTAAATTAGTATATTCCGGGCCTAAACAAATAGTGGGGGTTAAGAGGGTTGCTCCTCCTAATTACATGGTCCAAGGAGCAAAGCCCATGGTGGTGATCCCGTCAGGTATTCGGGGGATGAAGAAGTGAAAGGGAAACGTTCTTGCGGGTTATTTTGATCATAAACAGAGTGAGTGGTTGTTTTGGGCATAAACTGATTAGTCACCCTTTATACTAAGCCAGTCTAGCTATACAGTTGTGACCGCCTTAAACTGATCCTATAACTGAGGAAACAGTTTTTAGACAAATTTAACGACTCACATTGTTATTCATTTACCATGTTATTACCTGTACTTCCATTACATACTTCACGTTACAGAAACTAGCTAGTTTCTTTTACCATTTTGGTTCTTTGATAAATTATGAACTTCTCACGGCGAATTGACCCGTTTTATATATTTTACACTCAGGACCGTCTTTAAGGATGGAAAGGTGGTCGACCGCCCAAGGCCTCTGAATTGAATTATAAGGCCTCAAACTTTATGTATTTGTGTATATGTATATGTGTACATACATACCTATAATTTGTTAGTCAATTGTAATAAGAAAAATATGTTAAGTTTAAAATGTTACAGATTTAATTGAGCCGCAACATAAAGAAAATAAGAAAAAATAATTTATAGTTTGATATATGGTCTCATTTCGACGATCACTTATATCTTTGCTCAGGGGCCTCCAAAATTTCAGAGACAGCCATGCTTATACCCTGTTTATACCGAAATATATTTAAACATTTCTGTCGGTTGAGATTTGAATCTATGGGCACCTAATAATGTACGTTGAGATGCTGAAATCACTAAGATCAAAGATATCTTTGTTTGTATGCATTTATAATATCACATGTAAAAATTTGTGAAGGATGTCACTTGTCTCGTGTAGATAGCTTTGTCTGTTTTAAGTATGTGTGGTATAGAAACGACGTAACCTTCTAAATGAAAACTATTGCTCCTTCCATTACCAATGGCATGCATTGCGCCTAAGTGCGAAAAGACTGTGCAAGCTTTGTTAGTCACAATTTGTTTATCTATATTTTCTTTTTTTCTTTTTGAATTGTCAATTGTCCTGCTTAAAATTGATATACAAAAGTAAAATGTGTTGGTTTTGGCTAAAATAAATATAGGGTATTTGTCTCACATTGGTGGATTAAACAAAGGAGTGGGTGACTCCTTGGTTATAAAAGGAGGCCTAAGCCTTAGTTTCAAAATGCACCAAATCAACATACATCTTAAGTATTTGATTATTTCTTTCTCCCTTTGTTTTAGTCACTTGGTTTAGAGTGTCTAAGGTGTTAGTCAAATCTTTGGAGGGTGTGAGTGTTGGTTGGGTGGTGGCTTAAGAGATTAGTCTATGTGATTGTAATAATTTTTCATATAGTGGAATCTTTTCTCTTTGGAGGCCCGTGGTTTTTTCTCCGGTTTTGGAGTTTTCCACGTATATTCTTGTGTTCATATTTCTTTACTGTTTTCATTGGCTGTGTTGTTGGGGAATCTTTGAGACCGTTTTTCCCAACAAGTGGTATCAGAGCCAAGGTTTTGGCGGAGGTCTCGGTTTCAGAATTTCATAGTATGCTCTGTGGTTGCAGTTTTGTCTGAACTTCCACATCAGAAACGAATTCTATTTATCGTATTGGGGTATCTTGGTTCTATTGGTTGTCTTGTATACGATAGAATTATATGTGAGCCTGGTGGAGTATTTATACATGTAGAAAAGGTTCTGGCTAAGGAAAGACTTGGTATTTAAGTGTGTTCATTGTGACCCACCTCTCTTTCCTGGGATCCTTTTTCTCCTGGGTGTATTACTAATTGGCTGGAAATATATTTTTCTAGTATACAATACTAGTAATTTTTTTAAGATACAGGTACGATGTCAAAGTTCAGTCTAATGAGGTTCGATGTAGAGAAATTTGATGGAAGGATCAATTTTGGCTTGTGGCAAGTTCAGGTCAAGGATGTGTTGATTCAGTCCGGGTTACACAAGGCATTGAGGGTGTGACACCCGATCAAAAAGGGCCAAAATTAGCCCCTAATTTAAACCTAAATCATTCGTACTCAATATGTGATTAAACAAAAAATTTCGGATATAAATATATATATAACATTAAAATGATTATTTAATAATCACATACCATCAAATCTGAAAGAACACGCAATCTCAAATACGGACGTTGGTGCAAAGCATTTTTAAATAATGTATTATTAATGAGAAAAATAATTATTTACTTGGTTGCGAATTTAAACGCATATTGTACACTGAAAACTATCCGTCCAACCAAAGAGAAACAAAGATATAATTTTATATCTCATTAAAAGTATTTTTATAAAATACTTCGATTAAAAATCTATACGATTTCATATTTAAAATTTTATCATTTGAAAATATTATACTAGTTATCGATCGGGTACAAAAACACGGGTATTTTGTACTACGCGTGGGAGCCAACCAACTCCAATAATTGGAGTTGGCCGACTACTTCTTCTCCTTCTTCTTCACTTTCTTCTTCCATTTCCTCCATCTCTTTCTCTATCTCTCGGCTCTCTCTCTCGGGTATCAACAACAACAACATCAGTAACAATCATCATCATCATCACATTCATCTTCATCTTCTTTGATCATCATCACCATCCGGATCATCATCCTCCTCCTCACGGGTTCAAATTTTAATTTGTAAAGAAACTCAAACTTTACTTTAATTTTGCGTTTATAATACTTATATTATCATATACTAGTGTTTTATATATGAGAATTTGGTTAAAAATGAAGTTAAAAACTGGGTTGGGGATGAACTGCCAGAACAGAACTGGAACAGGCCTGAAATAGGCTACCAGCCGAACGGCTTGACTCGATGAGCTGAACGGCTGGACTCGATGAGCCGAACGGCTGGACTTCCATAGCCGAACGGCTAGGTCTTCACAGCCGAACGGCTGGAATACTCAAACAGAACAGTTTTTGTAAAAATGCTGAAGAATTTCACAAGTGTTTTCAGGGTAGCTTCTCGATGAAAATTTTATTATAACGGTTTGGGCTAAAAGTCACACGGTCACTCGAAAACGGCCCAATGATCAAGGCTATGTACCATAGCGTAGGCGGTTTTAGGCCTTTCAGGGTCGTCTAGGGGTCGAAAATGACATATTTCAGTTTTTGGATCTCGTACCAAATTTCGTAACTTATGAAATAAAATATAACGAATATAAGGATAATTGTAAACAATACGATACATCCATGAACGAGTTATATAAATGCAAAAACACACGTTATATATCTTTAGAATATAATTTCAATCCGTCACCAACGGGCCGTACATTTTATAAACTTTAATCGGAAGTACAAATATAATCACTTGGACATAATCAAAATGGATAAACATTAATACGGAGAAATATTAGATAATCAAATGCTTATTAGAATCTCGCGTGTTTAGGACACTAGGAGATTCGAGGATTGTCTATTCCACGTCGGACATATTCTGTAACACTCCCAAATTTAATGATTCGCGGAAGCATACTTTGGGTGTTACTAATCAATAATCAAAGCACACAGATATATAGCAAACGACTCTATATGCGTCGTTTTAACAAAATATATTAATATTAAATGGTTTACAACAGTTTGAACTCATACATAGCTCGTGTTCGTAATATGAGAGATTTAAATACATAATTAGTTTTATAAAATCTAATAATGCAATGAAATCTCTGAAGTTTGCATGAAGACTCGAGCTAAGATGCATCCTGATGGGCAGTCCAAATCTACTGCTGAGTACCTGTGATACATGCTAAAATGGGTCAGCTAACGCTGGTGAGCTCACAGGTTTGAGTATCAAATAATATTCTATGAACCGCAAGATTTAAGTATTGATTTGCATCCAGCAAATAAAGTTACAGATAATGTATAAAACCATGAGCGCATAGTCTGAGTTGTTGTTGTTGGTGGGGGATCTACAGTCCCTGGTGAGGTGTCCATACCTCTTGCAGTTGTTGCAATAAGGACCGCAAGGACCTTCATGGTGGCGGTTGCACTTGGAACAGTAGGGCTTGTTCCCGGTGTAACCACGCCTGGGTTCGGTGGTTGAGTTGTAGGCTTTGATGGTGTCGGGTTTCTTGTTTTGGTTGTTGCTGTGGTTGTCAGACCACTTCCTTTTGAGGTGGTTGGAGGAAGAAGTGGGTGGTTCTGAGTCCTCGTTCATGGCCATGAGTTCATGGGCCAATCGGATAGCACCATCAATGGTGGTTTGATTTGAGGAGGCGACGTTCCCCCGGACAGGTTCCGGAAGACCGCGGATGTACCTTCGGATCTTATCGGGTTCGGTGCTCACCATTGCTGGGCGAAGGATGGCAAGCTGTTGGAATCTGGCGGTATATCCGTCAATGTCAGTTCCCTGCACCTTTAGGTGCCAGAATTCATCCTCTAGCTTTTGGAGTTGTTCGATGGGGCAATACTTAGCAGTAAGCATTGTCTTCAGTTCCTCCCAAGGGAGTAGGTAGGCGGTATCGATACCCACAGACTGGGCATATGAATTCCACCATGAGAGAAAACCATCTTCGAGGGTGCAGGTGGAGTACTTGACTCTGTCCTCTTCCGCACACTTGCTGATGTGGAAGACGGACTCCATTTTCTCGAACCATCTGATCAGTCCGATAGCTCCTTCAGTTCCCTTGAAGTTCAAGGGTTTGCAGCTCAGGAAGTCCTTGTATGAACAAGGCTTGGATTGAGGCCCGTTGGCAGCTGTGTCTTCGCTGCCCGAACTGGGTTGTCGGGTAGCCATAGCTTGAGCCACGCTTTGGGCTATGAGTTGGGCGATTTCAGTTTCGTTGAAGGTGAATCGCTTCGGTGGCATCTTGCTGAACAAGATCAAGAAAAGACAATGAGATTCTTGTGTGAAATTCTGATGTATTACATGTGTATATGATGGAATATACGATATAAAGTAATAATTATATTTCATTTAAATAACCAAGTCCGGTACATGACACGAGTTTTCAAAAGATTACATAATACGGGGAGTACAAAAGGTACCGGGAATTGTTACATCCGGTTAGAATAGTGAAAGTCCTACATAGGTAGATATAGATTACAAGATGACAGCCACACTAGTTCTAATGCAAGTTGATCCTTTCCATTAGTGTGACGAGTCGATCAACGGTGGCTGCGAGTCTGCTGGTTTGTCGGGCGTTGTCTTCTGCCAATGCTAGTTGTTGTACCAGCATTCTTGAGTATTCTTCAGCCTCTTGCAGGCGCTGCTCGCATTGTTCCAACCTGAGTCGCAAAAGTTCGACTTCTATTCCTGATTCTACCACTCGGTCGTGGAGTATGTTCATGTTGTTAACGGTGTTTTCGTGGTCCTCGGAGACTTGGTTGATACGCTCAAGCGCTGTGAGTCTCCAATTTTCATTGGTTTCTTGCAAAGCGACATCCATGGCATGAAGTCGTTGCTCGTGACCGTCCAGCCTAGCGGCCAAGGCCGGCAGAGTGAAGTGGGTAGGATACGGGCCAGCTTGAGGCAACCTGGCGTTCCTCCTAGCTACCCTCGGGTTCTGCGACCCGGATTGAGAGCGTGACGAATTGGGTGGTGTGTTTGCCATTCTGAGACAAAGCGTTTAAAAAGAGTGAGGCCTATCTATGTATATACATATATATTACATAATAGCCTAAGGTGTCTAACACATACATGTTTGGGTCCCGGTTTCTCTCGTGGTCAGAGTCAACTAGTGTATCCTGTTCAGTCATGATTCCTTTCAGATTCCACATCATATTCTTTTAATTATACATAGTTGATCAGGCTATGTTAAATTAAACCAATACCAGGTAGTCATTGAACCTAATCATACTTAATAAGGAATATTGCCTAAGGTCATAGTCTAGGCCCACTAAATGCAACCTAGTTCACTATAACCTTAGGCTCTGATACCAATCTGTAACACCCCCAAATTTAATGATTCGCGGAAGCATACTTTGGGTGTTACTAATCAATAATCAAAGCACACAGATATATAGCAAACGACTCTATATGCGTCGTTTTAACAAAATATATTAATATTAAATGGTTTACAACAGTTTGAACTCATACATAGCTCGTGTTCGTAATATGAGAGATTTAAATACATAATTAGTTTTACAAAATCTAATAATGCAATGAAATCTCTGAAGTTTGCATGAAGACTCGAGTTAAGATGCATCCTGATGGGCAGTCCAAATCTACTGCTGAGTACCTGTGATACATGCTAAAATGGGTCAGCTAACGCTGGTGAGCTCACAGGTTTGAGTATCAAATAATATTCTATGAACCGCAAGAATTAAGTATTGATTTGCATCCAGCAAATAAAGTTACAGATAATGTATACAACCATGAGCGCATAGTCTGAGCTTAACTCGAGGGTCGGGTCCCATATAGAGAATTCCGAGCGAGGTGCCTCCACGAGTGCCTAATCTACACTCGTCTTCCCAAATATTAGTACGTCCGTTTACCCGGTTAGTGCTTGCTAACCCGGACGAGGAGGGTCAATCCTATATGGTACCATATACTAATATTCACGCTACTTTCGTATTACCAGACTATACTGACGGAGGACTTTGGTTTGATTAGTTGAAAACAACTCATGTAGTATATTGAAATATGTACTCGCGTTCATGCGTTAAAAATAGAGCAATGTATCACACCCCTAGTAAAACAGTAAAAAGAGGGGCCATGAGACTCACCTGAGCCTGAAGAGTTTATCTAAATAAACTGAGATTGATTAGCCAAGAATCGAAGTCCAAAGACTTGTAACCTGAGGGTGTCCACGACACGCGATGGTTATAAACATGTGAAGGCATCTAATAAGACTACCTTGTAGTTGTTTGTCCAACTAGAATGTCCAAATTACCATGATTTGGTTGTTTGTTTAAGTATTGAAAATGTGTACGGCCCGTTGGTGATTGTTTGTAATAATAATCCCATATTATTATTTTGATGATTTTGAGGTGTTATACCTAAAAGTAAGTTCCAATGTGTTTTAGTAGTTGTGTCGCATTCATGTTTGATGTTGTACAAGTTTAACACTTTGTGTGAAAGTTTAGATGTAACATCGTTACTCGTGAGCCTAGGGTAAGGGCGAAGCCCGTTAATGACGGGGGTCCGGGGGCAGCGCCCCTGGTAGCGGGGTCTAAGGGGCAGAGCCCCTGGCTGGGGTCGAGCTGCCAGGTCAGCTTGGAAAATTTTTATTTCTACTATATTGCTTTGGTGAAAAACGCATCTGGACTTGAATTTGTGTGAAACGGGGTGTCAAATTTGGGCCCCAATACTTAGTGTAAAATTAGTTTGAAACCTTCTGTTTATGCGTCACTTATAGCGTCACTTAGGGGCTTGGGCGACACTTGAGAAGTGTCGCTAAAAATAGTAAATCTGAGCATATGCGTCACTTAAGGTAAGTGACGCATGGTAGGGCGTCACTAAGGTAAGTGTCGCTATAAGTGTCAGGTACGGGTCTAGGCGTCACTTAGGAAGTGTCGCTAGAAGTGTCGGGTATGGGTCTAGGCGTCACTTAGGAAGTGTCGCTAGAAGTGTCGGTTAAAGTTGTTGTGCGTCACTAGTCAAGTGACGGTAGGAGTGTCGGGAAAAAGGGGTTTTATGCGGCACTTAGGCAAAATTAGGGTTTCATGCGACACTCAATGCGTCACTTAAGTGACGCATGAAGTGACGCTATACTGGTCGTCTTTGCGACACTTAGGTCTGTTTGACGGATTTTTGAGCCAAAACGAGTTTTCCGGCCACCGTTTGGCCTGAAACTTTTACCCAACCCATATTTGGACATTTTAAGCTTAAAGAAACAACTACTTGCTAAAAACACTAAAAATCGAGGAGTTGCGGGTTTTGTCGGAAACTTACAATTTGTCGGATGAAAATTCCGAAAAGATGGAAGTGTAGATCGTTGCTTCGTGGTTATTTTCTTCCAAACGAGTGTGAAGATTCGAGGTCGTTTGGAGCTGTTATTTTAGGATTTAGTGAGGTGGTGGTGGTTTGTGATTTAGAGAGAAAAGAGAGGAAGAGAGAGAGATGAGTAAGTGAAAATGGGGTGGGGAGGTGGTGACCTCACCCCCTTTTGGCAGATTTTTCGTGGGGCCCACCCTATGTGGGTGTGTCCCAAACTTGTTCCTCGCGTTTGCGTTCCGTGCGGTGTTCGTTTTCCCGATCGTTTAACCGTTTAAATAATTATTTCGCGCGTTATACACCCGATTTAAGGCACGAATAATTACCCAATATTTTTACTTAAAATATTTCACCAATTACTTTAATAATTAAGTTATAAAGTATAACTTAACATTGTTTGCGCGTTTAACATTCTAATCGCGTAGGCTTTTAATTGTACGATACGAAACATGTATGAATTATCATCAAAATACTATTTTAGATATAATAGCGTTATTAAATAATGTTATCTTATTTAATAATTTTGTTCACCAACGTCCGTATAAAATTGAATCGAATTACATTCGATTTAAATTGCGTACGATTTAATCAAATCGCAAAATTGTATATACTCAACAATATAAAATCCGATACATTAATTAGCCTAACACAGAACTAATTACATGTATTAACAGTTGATTAGGCACTAATCACTAGTCCTAATTTGGCGGGTGTTACATATTCATTGCTCGGATAGACTCAGGTGAGTCTCACAGCCACATTTTTACTGTTTTTAATTATTGGGGTGAGATAGAATGCTTACTTGTTTTCGTGATCACTGTTATTCGGTTAGTTAATTTGATTATTAACTCTGTTAAACATGTTGGTTATAATTGTCGGTCTTGATTTTCATTGTTCGGGTATTGCATGAGTGTTTTAATACGGGAAAGTCCTCATCATTGCATGGTTCGTTAACTTAATAAGGCACGATTACTAAAAGATAGATCTATCATGGGAGTGACGTCCCCGTCCGGGTTGCTAGCTACAACCATGTACAAACGGGCATTTTAGTAATTGTTATGGGTGTTGACACTGCTCGGGAGGCACAAATCGGGTTAGGCCTCGAACCATGGCTTAATGCAATACAAATGTCATTGTCGGTAAATCTAGTCGGTAACCTTAATTGGTTAATCATAGTTCGGTAACCTTGATGGTTTAATCATTGTTCGGAAACTTTAATTGGTTTATCATTGATCGGTTGTATTATTTAATCTTTATCGGTATTAAATCGTCGGATAATCATGTTGATCACATCAATGTTTATGTTAAATCTGTGAGATTCACCAGCTTTATAGCTGACCTTTTAGTGTTGTATTCTCAGGTGATCAGTAATAGTAGGATGGCCCTCAGGATAAGCTATCTACTTACGAGTCGCATGCATCTATATGGACATGAAGATTTTCTTGCATCATGTTTTGTATTAATGGTTATGTATTAAAATCTTCAAAATCAAATGTGAACTCGCTGTTATTGTAAACTTCTAACTTATGACTTAAAACTTTGTACTACTTTTGTAATATATTTATAAACGTCTCATGTAGAGTCGTTTGCTTAATCTTTGTGCTTGATATTTGATTTGTCACACCCAAAAATAATCGCTTCCACAAAGCATGAAATTGGGGGTGTGACAGAGGGGGAAACCAACCCCTGTTTCTAGCGGTGATTCTAGCAAGGCCAGTAAGATCGATGATGAAGAATGGGATGATATGGATTTGAGAGCGGCAAGTGCTGTTCGTTTGTGTCTTTCAAAGAATGTTCTTGCAAATGTGCATGGGTTATCGACGGCAAAGGAGCTTTGGGAGAAGCTTGAACAGTTGTACCGAGGCAAAGGCATCTCAAACCGGTTGTGTCTCAAGGAACAGTTCCATACTCTACGTATGGAAATAGGTACAAAAATTTCAGATCATCTAAGTGTTCTTAATAATATTGTTTCAGAACTGGAGGCTATTGGAGTTAAGGTTGATGATGAAGATAAATCATTGAGACTTATATTATCTTTACCATCCTCCTATGAGTACATGAAACATATTCTGATGTATGGGAAAGAGACCCTGAAGTTTGAAGACGTTACTAGCAAACTCCTATCGGAGGAGAAAAGACTGGAAGGTAAGGGCGGGACTTCATCGGAAATTACGGTTTTGGTAAGTGAAGATAGGAAGAAGAAGAACTCCAAGAAAAATCTAATATGCTGGAAGGTGTGAGAAGTCTGGGCATGTCAAGATAGATTGTCCAGGTGGAGCGGATTCGGCAAAGGGCTTCAAATATGCGGACAATGTCTCCGTTCTCACAGAGAATAGGGAGTTCTATTAAGATATGACATCCTCATGGTGTGTCCGCGCCACCATGGGAAAGGGATGGTTGTCAGCGGTTCCACAGGTATTTACACATGGGCATTGGTTTGGCTTAAAATGCAAGGTGTGTGGTGGAAATTGATGTCGATGGCTGAGGAACTTCCAGGTGAGCCAAACAGGGGAAGTTGCACCATAAACAATTTCAGCAAGTTTTTTCGACATGTGCCGAGGTGAAATGCTTAGAATGGGTTATTCTGAGTGGAGATACTCTTTTATGGTGGAGTATGATAATTCTCTTTGAATTATGATTGTCGGTCAAGACAATGGTTCTGATGTTGGAACAAAGTTATTTTTATTTTATCCATGGTGGAGATTGTTGGTTTTGGCTAAAATAAAAATAGGGTATTTGTCCCACATTGGTGGATTGAACAAAGGAGGGGGTGACTCCTTGGTTATAAAAGGAAGCCTAAGCCTTAGTTTCAAAATGCACCAAATCAACATACATCTTAAGTATTTGATTATTTCTTTCTCCCTTTGTTTTAGTCACTTGGTTTAGAGTGTCTAAGGTGTTAGTCAAATCTTTGGAGGGTGTGAGTGTTGGTTGGGTGGTGGCTTAAGAGATTAGTCTATGTGATTGTAATAATTTTTCATATAGTGGAATCTTTTCTCTTTGGAGGCCCGTGGTTTTTTCTCCGATTTTGGAGTTTTCCACGTATATTCTTGTGTTCATATTTCTTTACTGTTTTCATTGGTTGTGTTGTTGGGGAATCTTTGAGACCGTTTTTCCCAACAAAATGAATCTTATATAATTAGTTTACGTGTGGAAATATGTCTTCTTAATGCTATATTAGTAACGACATTACCAAGCAAAGTAGAGTGGGTGTTTGGTTGAGGGAATCAATAAGTAGGAACGATAATCAAAATCCTTTTTCAGACTTTGTGTAAATGTATTTTATTAAATTTATAAGGATGAGATGAAATCATTAGAATACAATAATTTTTTAAGTAATGAGAGTATCAATGATATTGTGTCATGTGTACAAATATATTACTTCAAATGTACATATATAATACTTCAATTGTACAACATCAAACCCTAAATCATAAACACAACACAAAACTCTAAACCCTAAACCATTCTAAACCCTAGATTATACTAAACCCTAAACCCTAATCCTAAATTGAATGTATAACCAATCAATAATACATGTGTTGATAATTTATAAAACCCACCATAAAAACGAAAGAAAAAAAAAATCTTCGAAAGTATGCCTTTAAGGACGACAAATCGAAGAGGATAAAACACTGAATTTTATAGTGCAATTTTCATAATTTGTTGATTTGTTGTTTGTGAGATAATTGATGTTGGAGGTAAATAGGTTTTGTACATATGGAACGTTCTCTTTGTACATGTGGAGCATTTTCATTGGATCTTCCATACTTTCAAAAATTTCTATTATATGTATTGAACATGTAAATATTGTTTATTGTATGTAAATTTTTCTTTTTTGGTAATGCCAAAATAGAGATGTTTCATTTTTTGGTCTTACCCAAAAAAGAAATTTACATACAACAAATGATATCTACAAGTTTTCAATACATATAATATAACAAATGAAAGTATTTCTCATACAATAGTATAAAGTGTAATGAATAAAACATAACGATACAATAAACTCACTTTATAATCATAATCGGTTTGTTTCAATGGCAATGATTTCACATATCTTTTGACTACTTTCTCCGTATTCACTTTGATCCTCATTAACTAAACTCTTCATCAATCAAATAATATATTTACTCATTAAAATTTCTTTTAATTGGTTGTAACATGAAACATATTTGTACAGAACAATCAGAGTATTTTCCACTTTGAAACTTCTACTTTTACCGTCGTTTCATTTAAAATATCTTCATACGTATAATATCTTCAAGATCCACATTTTTAGTAATAATGTCTTCATTCGTATAATATCTTCATACAGTATAATATCTTCTTTTCTTTTCCCACGTTTCAATTGCCTGTCTCTATCTCCTTGGGGAGCTGAGGTCCCAACCATTATTTTCTTTCATCTTCTCCACTATAATTATATGTATTTTCTACACTTTGTATATTATACAAATGTTTACATGTACCTCAAAGTCTTCATTATTGGGCAGAACGAGCGACGCTCAGGGCATCAAACAAACAAGCCATGTTATAGATTTCAAAATATAAATTGATTATCGATCGAACGCTTAGCTCCTTAGACGATTTTTAACAATGTAGAGGATACAACCGATGTAGTTGATATCTAATCGTTTGATAGCACAATAGAAATGGAAAACGTAAGTTCATTATTTATTCGAAGAAAGTTGTGTTTAAGTTTTCACTTGGGGTTCGAGAAGATGACCTATTTCTTGTAATTTCAAGTTCAGTTACTCAAGTTGTAACAATTTATTATTTAACGGAGTGTATCAAACAAATATGAGTGTGTACAAACCGTCTAACTTGACTAAGTTTCAAACTCATAAAATCATGTATCCGTTATTTACATATTCAATAAACACATTTTTTAGCAATACGCTGGGACACTAAAAACCTCATGACCAAATTAAAATAAATACGCTTTGTGATGCCGTGTCCGTTTCTTTTGGCTGCATTATTTTCCCCAATATAAAGGGCCGTGATACGTACACCCTTTTATATGTAATTCTCCCTTCTTAATATCAAAATGTCGAAACATTAATTAATGTACATGGTACAACCTCTCTAATAACGCTTCTTTTCAGTATCTTTAATATAATTTTCTTTTGAATCGGTAGTAGCACTATAACAATTTCATTAGAAGATCTTAATACAATTGGAGTAGTAGAAATAAACCAAATTTAGAACCTAGATAACAAAAACAAGAAACACTAATACAAGATATTTGGACCTTAAATTAAATTCATTACCCTTGATTTATTTAGGACCTCAAACAACACATCTTATGTCTTTATTCTGTTCAATTCTAATAGAAGTGTAGAACCAACAGCCCGTTATGTCCGATCTTCCTCCTGCATCAGTTCACCTGGACCATAAACAATTTGTGATCAATAAATGTGGCAATTTTGACCCATTTCCTCATAAATGGTTTTGAAATAATGAACAAAAGGTTTTAGGTCATGCCGAATTGCCAATCCAGCCTATTTTGACCTGTAATATGTAGCCCGTTTTTTACCCAAACCAGTTTCAACCCGTAGCCCAACTCACCTGAACTGCCCATTTGCTTAGTTTCAGTTATATCTTGCAATGTGGAAAAAGAAGGGGAAGGATGAAAGGACATACATGGTCCAAAATTGAGGTTGCATTTCTCGGGAAGTTGCATAGCCATGCTGCGGTCAACACCGGAGATAGGTGGCCCATTGACCAGTACACACAAACATGGTTGACCCAAGACCCTGATGGCAGTGCAACAAGCATCATTTGGGGGAATGGGGCTAAAGGGTGCAACCGCAGCCCGACAAGGAATCAGTTGGACCAATGCCGAGAAGAATGTGCTCCCACAGGGGAACCCCATGCTTCCCTGCACCATCAGTCCAAACACCACAACCACAAATAGCACCATCATTCTATTTCCTTTGCTTTCCATTATTCAGATAGAATTTAAATGGCTACATTTTTCCAAAACCTGTTGGTGTACATTTATAGATGTGATTGTGTGTGTCAGTGTGTGTTAGTTCGATGCATGCCATTTGGTGCATGAGTCCTAATCCTGTATCACACGGGGTACATGTCATTCCTAAACCTCGTTACAACTCAGTGTTGTGACATGTTCAAAAAACAGTTGTGAAACTCATATAACATGAGTTAAAACTTTGAAGTGTTATTTATTTTTGTAAAGGAGAACGACAATACCCCCCCCTCTTCATCATTCGTACAGACTACATATATAAATAGAGTACAAAGTTGTCAAATGAACATCGTGATTTTAAATAAATGACCATAACTAAGCGTCAATTTCTTCCTTCTCGTCACAGTTGTACCTTTCTTCCGCAAGAGACATTTTAAAGCACTCCTCCGTTACCTTTAAGATTAATCGCGGAAAGCTCTTGTTCTACATATTCTCCAGCACAAATAGGAGGATACTTGTCAGCAAGAGGCGATTGGGCAAAATGGCCTAGAGGCTTCAGCACAGCGTCCGAAGCAATATGCGAAAATAACTACCAAAACACATGAAAAAGTAGAGACAAGTTTCAGCAAAAAATTCACTCAACCATACTAAAGTTTATAAAGTAATACTTGACTTATAAGTCCAAACGGTAATTTTTTGAAGTTTCACGACCAAAATGGAGGTTGCTAAATTCAGTAAATATGACAGGTGGCAATTTTGACCAATTTACTAATGAATGGATCAAATTAGATAATGTTTGATCTCCAACGGGTCATACGGGTACAAAACTAACTTAGAAGAATGTGGTCAAATAGGTCAACAGGACCTTAGAGCTATAAAAATATCTGTCATCTTTCTTGGATGACATAATTTGTTATTAGTGCATAAAAGGAGGAGAAACCTCTGAAATGATTTTGATCAAAATTGAAGATTGTTATTCAAAATTGAAGATACAACATGGCCATATAAGTGGATACCGCCACGATTAAAGATCACTGGACCACATTGATATGATGGTCAATCTATCTATCCCAATATTTGGAAAGATATATGATCCATAATGTCGTTTGGTAAACTAAGATAAATAAGAAAAATCCATTTTCCTCCGACTTTATGTACAAATAAAGTCATGTACTTCTATTTGACATGCTATCTTTATATAATGTAAAAGATTTAGAAAGAAGGTGTTATGGGTAAACCTAAACCGTGTTTACCAGTACAAAAGAAATACATGAAAGACCAAACCCACCAGACCCTCCCTTTTTTGCTGTTGTCACCTCTAATATGACATAAGAAGTGATAAGTAAATGGGGCCTAATAATTAGTGCACTCACTGTTGAGGATACCCTCCAGAGGCTTCGATTTTCTTGTGATGCCGTTTTAATTGCATCAATTGTTCGTTTAGTTACCACAACTTCATGCATACCAGCTATACAATCTCCGGCAGTCAACCATTCTATCTGCAAATGGAAACAATGTCCTACATGAAACTCAGTTTCAACAAAATTTTGCCTTTATGAGAGGCTGCGGAGATTATATTAACATTCAAAACTATAAACTATAAAATTAGATCAGCATATGCTAACTGCCGGGAGTCGACTTGGATTTCATGCATAAAATTGAAGACAAAGATTTGGATTTAGATTCTCAAAGTGACCAAAAGCAGATTCATGTCACATCCACCATACTTTTTGGTTTGGAATCAATGCTTTATCCATCTGGGGGGGAAAGCTAAAGTAACATAACCTAGAGTTAGCTTAAAGCCTGTTACACCGAGATCACTGACATTACCTGCTTCCCGGTCTGAATAAGTAGACACCCAACTGGGACCTTCACCTCTACTTTCTTCCCACTCCTTAGCCATATACTTAGACCAGGGAATCTACTTCTACCATGAATTGTTAAAAAGTTAAGGTCGTAATGGTATCCTGCAAACACCGTACCCTCTCTGCCATGTCGTTGAAGGTTACTTCCTGTTGGAGCAAGAAGATGAGGACCCTGCAATTCAAAAACCACAGTGTACTTGTGAATAGATTTTATCAATTTTAAGAATCCTTATAGATGTGACAAACGCAAGTGTCCCGCATTATAAGCAAAATCACTTTTTAAACCCCAAATTTGACAGCACACCCTAGTTTGCAAATGATCAAGCTAAATTGATGAGATTAATATATCCAAATTTCAACTTGATGGGATTTGATGCATCTCAAATGCAATTATATACAAATGGATTCTTCTGTAGTTCTGTACATCTTTTATCCAAAATAATATACATACTCCAAAGCTACTCATTCAATTAGTTATTAGAGAAGGCATTGGAAGTGAGGGTTTTGCAAGTTCATATAACCAACAACGTCCAAACAAACTAATGAATTCTTCAGTTTCTGGTTTCGACTACAGGAAGGCACCAAAAAAGAAAACATACACAAACACTCACCTGCTTCATTAGACCAGTAAATGCATCTTTTGGTAGGCCAAACCCAATTGCAGCCATTTCAGCAACAGCCTGCACACATGAAAATTTTAAATTATACAACACAAGAATCACCATAACAATACAACCAGTGGTGGATCTAGGAGGTAAACTCACATGGTTCATTGATACCTTAAATCGTAAATAAACTTGGTTGAGGTGGCAAAATAGCGGTGAAACATTAACCGGGTCGGGTCATTGAAGGAAAATATTGGAAGTTTTAACAGTATTTTGTTTGTTATTTTTGGCCAAATACTTACACGAATATATGGGTTAAGATTTATGTGCTAAAATTTAAGATAATTTTCTACTTGATGGGGTTTAACTCTTAAAAATAGCCCAACTTGTAAATGTATATTGGATTGACTTGATAAAGTTGTAAGAAGAAAATTCAAGGTAGGTCTTATTATTTTTCCAACCTAGTTCATACACATATATATTTAATTTTCTCTAAATAATTTTGAAATTCAAAGTAGGTCAAGCAGGGGCGGAGACAGGGCGGGGGCAGCGTAGGCAGCCGCCCCCACAAGATTTTTTAAATTACCTAAAAAAGAAATTTTTTTTAAGGTATAAATGACATTTTAAAATTTTCGCCCCCACTAAACTATACAAGAAATAAAAATAATTTTTTTTCGCCCCCACCACATGAATTTTCTGGCTCCGCCCTTGAGGTCAAGTGACCCATGTGATAACAAGCTAGATACGCCCTTGAATACAACTAAACCAGCCACAACGACAAACCTCAATAGCAGCTATCATTTTAGAACCCCATGAATCCATAGTGTCTTTCCATTCAGGAAAACCTTCAGGTATAACTGGCTCCGAGTTCAACTCCTACACAACAAATCCACATCAACCAAAATTCATAAATAAACCTACAGTTTAACAATCCAAACACCACACAAAACCTGAAACCGCGTAGTTGATGGTCGAGGTCCAACTCTCCACATATACCGCCACTTAGGATCCGGACCTGTTGGAGTCAACGGTTGTGATTCTTTTGGCAACAATCTCAACTTCTTTTGCATTTCCTCATCAACCAAACTACGTGGAACTTCAACTCCTTCAGGTGTCACACCAACCTATCATTTCATCACACAACAATAACATAAATTTTGC
This sequence comes from Pseudognaphalium luteoalbum, assembly GCA_963422505.1. Lineage (NCBI taxonomy): Eukaryota > Viridiplantae > Streptophyta > Magnoliopsida > Asterales > Asteraceae > Pseudognaphalium > Pseudognaphalium luteoalbum. The sequence goes on from OY730198.1 coordinate 66,546,730, forward strand.
ATTTCAGCTAATATATAGTTTACATTTTAAAACAAAAATTAGCCATGTTTGACACCACCATAGGGTTAACATATAACTGAAATTCACATATACTTTATCCAATTCATCAACAAACCTTATAAACACACAATGCAATTTCATCATACACTGTGAATCGTATAAATTATCAGCAATTAATTACTAATGAATATGTACAGATATACATACACAACAATCACATTAATCTTGCATTTCAGCTAACATATAACTTAAATTCACACATACTTTATCTAATTCATTGATAAACATAATAAGCGCACAACGTAATTTCATCACACACACACACTCAATTTTACAAATTAGGTTAGATAATCATAAATAATTAACAATTACACAAATATTGCATTTCAGCTAACATATAACTTAAATTCACATACACTTTATCCAATTCATCGACAAACCTAATAAACGCACAATATAATTTCATCACACAGTCAATTATATAAATTAGGTAAAATATTTCACAATATATATACATATAAACATACATATATATGTAAAGACACTTGCCTGATAATGTAAATTAGGACGTTCTTGTAAGCGTTTAAAATCATCAGGTTGTTGAAAATACATCTCCATCATATCAATAAATCGATCGTTATCTTGAGCTGAACAACGCGGATCTTTAACTAACAGAGCTCCGGTTTCACTTAGGGTTTTACTGACTTCAGAACAGACGGTTTTCAGTTCAGGATTTATGACATCATCGCCGGTGTACTTGCCGGAGATTATATCTAAATACGGTTCCAGATCGATCACTGGTAACTCCATTTCGCTGACTTCGATGATCGAATTTTGAGTTTAATTTTATTTTTGAGGAAAATAAAAAATGAAATGAAAAAGGCTCGAGATCCAAGAGAATGTATGTGTGTGTGTGTGGAGTGATGGCGGGAGAATTTATTTTTCACGGCATCTGTTGCGTACCGGCGCATTTTAGTATCAAGCAGTGTTTTTTGACTTGGTAAAGTTTAGATGTAGCGATTTGTACACCACGTGTGTATTCTGTAGTTTTGTTTCTACTGTATTATTATTTTTAGTATAAAGTGGTTTTAGTAGAATATTTAACTTGTAAAATTCATCAAATTTTTAGAAACTTTGGTGTAAGTTTTGCCTGTTTTAGTGACAAAATTACAACTAAGGCAATGTTATCTATGAAATGTATTTTCAACACAATTAAAGTATACACTTTAACTATTCAAACTTCTTTTAAAATGTACACTAAAAAAAACTTTTCAGCAGTCATTTTTAATCATTTAAATATCAAATAGACAATTATTATGAGACAACTCAAAATAGTTATGTAAACCTTTTAGATGAGATGGATATACCAGTAGTATTTATAATAAGTAAATTTGGAAAGTTGGTACATAATTTTGGATGTAGATCAATACTTATCTTATAAGAGTAATAAATAAAAATTAAATACATGATGAATAAATTTGGAATGAAATAGTGACAATCTAAAAGCTAGAAGATAATTTGAATCGCCATTTAAATTTTGGTTCTTAATAATAATACTCGTACAAGTTATCCTTGGACAACCAAACGTGAAGGAGTTGTTTAAGTGTTTCCCCCACGGTAGTCTTTTTTTATGTTATAAGGGAAAAGAAGACGAGTATACAAAACAAAGCATGACTATTAATTGATCTATTAACATTATATCATGCCATCATGACCATAGTTGGGGAGTTTAGCGGAGTGGTATACAATTTACCGTAAATATTCGATTTGGTTTTCTCGGTTTTTGAATTTTTCGACCCAAATTCAAGTGTATTAAAAAGAACCGGAATTTGAATTTGAATACGGTTTAAAACTCAAAACCAAATTGCAATATTTTTTATTACAAAATCCGTTTGAACTTGTAAAGTTTGGGTTAAAATGTTACGTATAAAGTTGTTTATAATTATAATAAGCTATACATTCCTTTTAGACCCCAACCAACGGTACGTCGGTGACGTCCGTCGGCTCGAGCGACGCAACCGATGCCGATGGCACGGCCCGTCGGTTGCGGCCCGTCAGTAAAACACGTCGCCAAACCGAAGTGAAATGGGAATGAGTGGGGGCCCGCGTCAGTCCTCTTTTGGGTGTCAAACGGCTAATAAAAAAAAATGCCGTTGGAGTTTAAAACAAAAAAAAAACATTTTTTTACACACTATATATACATACCTCAAACAACACATTTTTATACCAATTTCACTCAACAAAATATAAATTCTTTCAACACCTATTTCAACACAATTTTAACCCATTTCCACTTCACAATATTTATCCCTCTTAAAACCCATTTTTCATCTAGACAAAAAAGTAAACTTGAAAATTACAATGTCGTCATCCGATTCCGACCACGATGATTTGAGTTCCGTTATGGCCATCCGCGATCCGATCGCTAGGATAAATAATCTCGACGCACAAGATTCGGATTCGGATTCGGACGAGACTACCGAATTTACATTTCGTATTCCTCGAGCTCCAAGACGTTATTTACCTAGAGATCGGTTGGGCGCCGGACAACGTTTATATCAAGATTACTTTGCCGAGCAACCAACATTCCCTCTAGATTATTTTCGGTGTCGGTCTCGAATGAGTCGCCATTGTTTATCCGTATCTGTCAAGGTATATTATCGTACCCTCACATGCCAATACCCTCTTACTTTGATTATTTTCGTCAACGTCGAGACGCAACCGGATTGCATGGTTTTAATGTTTTCCAAAAAGTCACGTCTGCCTTACGCCAATTGGCATACGGTTGTGCCGCCGACGCATTTGATGAATATTTACATATGGGTCAACAAACATCCTACGATTGTTTGGACAACTTTTGTAAATGTATTTTCCATCTATATATAAATGAGTATTTAAGAAGGCCAACACTCCACGATGTGCAACGTTTACATCAACGACATGCGGAGTTACATGGTTTTCCGGGTATGCTGGGAAGTATCGATTGCATGCACTGGGCTTGGCAAAATTGCCCAATAGCATGGCAAGGTCAATACACTCGAGGTGATCACGGTTATCCAACAATCATGCTCGAAGCCGTTTTGTGGATTTGACACGCTTTCTTTGGCCCTGCAGGATCAAGCAACGACCTCAACGTTCTTAATGAATCTGATTTATTCCAAGACTTACTACAAGATAGGGCCCCTGAAGTTGTGTTCAATATTGCCGGTCAACAATTCAACAAAGGATATTATCTCGGCGATGGAATATATCCAGAATGGGCGACGATTGTGAAGTCGTTTAAGCATCCGATATCAGAAGTCGAGACGAGGTTCAAGAGATACCAAGAATCTGCAAGGAAAGATGTGGAACGAGCATTCGGAGTGCTTCAAGGCCGTTGGGGAATCATCAAAAACCCTACTAGACCATACAGTGTCAACAAAATTCGTCGAATCATGTATTGTTGTGTAATTTTACACAACATGATCACCGAAGACAATGGACGAAATATGTGTCCACTTGAGGAAGACTATACGGCAAACCCGGAAAATATGCCTCAACGATCGTGGGAAGAAAGGGTTGAAACGCACTTACGTATGGATAAGGAATTACACGACCATGTCGTGCATCATCGACTCCGCGAAGCGTTAATCGCACACATTTTCACTCTCCCACCAAATTTCCGTACGCGTTAGCTACATGTATTTTTTTTTCAATAATTGTATTTTAATGTAATGTTTTATTTTTATTTTAATGTAATGTTTTATTTTTAATAAAAATATTTTATTTAAGTTTGTGTTTTAAATAAATAAAGAAATTAGTGTGTGGGTCCCAAAAAAGTCAAGTGATGTTAACTGATGTTTTACTGTTGGCAGGGTAGTGTCAGTTTGTGTCAGTTTTGGAAAAAGCTGATGTGACGCTGATGTGGCACAAACTGATGCGTCAGTTGGTGTTCACTGTTGGGAGGGGCCTTAAAGTATTTATGTCTTTTATATGTATAATACTATTACTATACTAGATATAAGAATTATTTTATTATAGATATTAAAAATAAAAAATACTTGATCTTTGAATTCGGTGTTCGCTTACACCGAATATAATTTTTTTCTTTTAAAATGTTTAATGATTTTGAAATTGGTTAAAACCAAATTTGAAATTGGTTTAATTTATTTGGTTTGGATTTTCAGTTTAAAAGAAATTTAATTCATATAATGCCCAGTGGCCACCTCTATGTTGTAACTTGTGAGTCATTAGACAGCTGCAAATGGGAACCATATCAATCCTAAACGGGTTTTAAAGATCCGAGCAAGTTACTTTCAAAAAATTCAACCTCTCCACTTTTCTAAATATCACTCAGTTGGAACTAAACTTGAACCCGAACCCGAACAAAACCTGTAATCAAACTCAAGTTCAAATGATTTGCCATTACTCAGGCTTTATTTGATACTCACTTAATTATTCAAAAATTAAGTCACCAACTAGCTTTCCAAGCTTAAATTGCTCATTCACAAACTCAAGTTCGATAAACTCATTTTTTAAAACGATCTCGAGCTTGCATAAATATTTAAATCGAGTTCAAATTTTATGATTCCATAACATTCAAGTCTTAAACATACAAAAACACATGAATTTATAATCAAAACAACAATATTTACAAAAATCAATCATTTAATTCACCATCAAAGCACCAATTCAACTACAAATCCAATCATCATCATCTAAATCTCAAGCTCTCTCACCGCGGATCCTTCTTGCAAGCTGGATATCTTTCGGCATAATCGTGACTCTTTTCGCGTGAATCGCGCATAAATTCGTGTCCTCAAACAGTCCTACCAAATACGCTTCCGCCGCTTCCTGAAGCGCCGCAACCGCACTGCTTTGAAACCTCAGATCCGTCTTGAAATCCTGCGCGATTTCACGAACGAGTCTCTGAAACGGAAGTTTCCTGATCAAAAGCTCCGTACTCTTCTGATATTTTCGGATCTCACGGAGCGCAACCGTACCTGGACGGAATCTGTGCGGTTTCTTCACTCCGCCGGTCGCCGGAGCTGATTTACGAGCGGCTTTTGTCGCTAGTTGCTTACGTGGAGCCTTTCCTCCGGTTGATTTACGAGCAGTTTGCTTAGTTCGCGCCATTAATCTTCTCTTTGATTGAAACTTTTTGGAAATACTTTTTTTTGTAGAATCTGAGATCTGTGAATGGTGTTGTATACAGGAGTGTGTGTATATAATGTGTGTTTGTGTGAGAGCGCGGGTTATTTGAAAAAAAATTGATTATTTCTGGGAATGATTTTGATCCGTAGATGGATTGGTTGAAATGAACGGTGGAGATGAGATGTTGAATTGATGCAGATGGCAATCCGTGTGACGTATTTTAGCAAATAGTAATTAGCCACATGGTACTTAATAAGTTACGGAGTATGATATTTACCGGGGGGGTTTAAAGCGTAATAGATGCTAAAAAGATGTCTTGATCCATTTTTTGAGCTTGTACAAACTTGACTTCAATTTATATTGAAATTTCATAGGGTGAAGTTACATATAGCAAGTTACAGGGTAAAATAACATATTCACTTTATTACTAATGTTGGATATAGACTTTTATTTTTTTGTTTTAATGTTGGATACAAACAGGGGCGGTAGCAGAACAAAAGTCAAGTGGCGGCAAAAATCCGAAGTACGTTGGATCGGGTCATCAAGTCTACCCTCTTTAGTTAAAGCAACATAATTTAAGTTTGAACCAAAATAAATGAAATTTGTTTCCATAAGAAAAAATTTAATTCTACTTCTTGATTATATGGACAATACTTAGCAAAACTCATTAAGCTAGCATGTTATTTTAATATTTAAGAGCTGCTATCCAAATTGGGTTAAAAGGAAGAAATAACCCGCATGAAGACAGGAGAGAAAAGAATGAGTGAGAAAAATGTAACACCCTCAAATTTCGGGTTGCGGAAGCGGTCGGGTCGGGTGTTACCAAATCAAATATCACAAGCATAAAGGTACATAATGAATGACTTTAAATGAGACGTTTGAAAATAGTTATACATCCCAAAATAAAAGTGTATACAAGTTGCGAGCTCGCAAAATAATTTCAATACATAATTTGTAATACAAAAGTTATGCAGAGAAATCCGGATGTTTGAAAATATGCGACTCGAGCTACCATATCTTGTAGCAATCCTAATCCTGTTGGGCACCTGATAACACATGCTAAAACTAGTCAGCTATAAAGCTGGTGAGTTTATAGGATTGTTAGTTGAAAACATAAAGTATAAACCTTGTATGTTTTGGAAAATGATTCAAAATTCACGATTTTGATTTGTATTGTTATAATATTGTAAAACCCGTGTGTAATACACCTATCGAGGTATCTCGTACCTAAGTGATTTAGTAGTGTACATAAGTACATCGAGGAAAACGGCAATCCATGCCTTGTTACCTATCAGGTAATGGTATGTCTATGATGATGTCAGGCAATCCATGCCTAGATGCTAACAAGTGTGTGTATGACATAGTTATATCGAGGGCGTGCAATCCATGCCTAAGTACAATTTGAGTATGTGTATGACCACGTTATATGGTAACCAGTATTAATATTACTTATTCAGTAGTAAGGTGTTAGGGTGCCCCCTGACATATTATGTTGCATCCAGCAACATGAAATTGTACTCCCGCAGAACTATGATCGAGTATTTAAATCAAATACTGTAACACCCTCAAATTTCGGGTTGCGAAAGCGGTCGGGTCGGGTGTTACCAAATCAAATATCACAAGCTCAAAGGTAAAAAATGAACGACTCTAAATGAGACGTTTGAAAATAGTTATACATTTCCAAAATAAAAGTGTGTACAATTTGTGAGTTCACAAAATAATTTAAATACATAATTTGTATTACAAAAGTTATGCAGAGAAATTCAGTTGTTTGAAAACATGCGACTCGAGATAGCATATCTTGTAGCAATCCTAATCCTGCTGGGCACCTGAGAACACATGCTAAAACAAGTCAGCTATAAAGCTGGTGAGTTCATAGGGTTGTTAGTTGAAAACATAAAGTATAAATCTTGTATGTTTTGAAAGATGGTTTCAAAATCCACGATTTTGATTTGTTGTGTTATGTTGTTGTAATACCAGTGTGTATACATCTAACGGGGTATTTCATACCCAAATAGTGGTGACGTGTACCTAAGTACATAAAGACTGTGGCTTACCATGCCTCGATACCTATCAGGTATAATTGAGTCTACAGACGTGAGGCAATACAGGCCTAAGTGTGAATCGATTAATTGTATGACCGCGTCATATGATAACAAGTAATAATGTTACTTATGTTGTAGTAAAGCGTTAAGATGCTCGCGTGTCAAAATATGTTGTGTCCAACAAAAATATATTGTAGTCCCGCAAAACTATGATCGAGTGTTTATTGTGTGTCCGTTTGACCAGTTAGTGCCTGCTAACCCGGACATGATTGAGTATTTACTGTGTCCGTTTGACCAGTTAGTGCGTGCTAACCCGGACATGATTGAGTATTTACTGTGTCCGTTTGACCAGTTAGTGTGTGCTAACCCGGACATGATTGAGTATTTACTGTGTCCGTTTGACCAGTTAGTGTGTGCTAACCCGGACATGATTGAGCTAACAGCCTTGCGTGGAAACTTCACTGGTGTAATACCCACTCCTCGGGTCTAGTAGTATTTTAATATTTTCTGATTGTGAATTATTATTTAACGTGTCAGAAAACAGTTTCATTTGTTATTTGAAAATAAATGGGTAAAAGAGTCGAATAATTTATTGTGACTAATAAATTATTAACTGTTTTAATTTAATTCAGTTGACGGTAAAATAAAATAATATTTCTCCGCAAATGGTTTTAAGTTCCAGACAATGATAAGTACGGGGAATGAAATTTAAACACTTACAGTATACCTTTATAGGGTTAAGTCGGTTTTGTGGATATCTATCTCCACATATACATACGAACGTACAGAGACATGAAACCCTAGATCAAATCGATTATTTACATCAAATTGAAGATTCCAAGTTCGAATTCAAGCCTCAAGAACATGGATTATCATCTTTTAATCCTCCTAATCAAGTTGTAAGTCTCAATTCTTGAATTATGAACCCTAGAATTTGGGGGTTTTAGTGTTCTTGATTATTATCCGAAATTAGGGTTTCAAAAGGTTGAATTAATATGATTTAAGCTTTAATAACATGAATTAATCATCTCATCATCATCATAAACATGTTGTAAGTGTTAATTCTTGATTTTTATATAAACCTAGAAATGGGTTTTTGGGTATTTGATTGAATTAGGATGAGTAATGTTAAATTGAAGCTTATAATACTTGTAAAGTTGTTAGTTAATGTTAAATTCATGATTATAAGTGAAACCCTAACCTAGAATTGATATAATTGAATTATGATCATGAATTAAGTTATGGGTTTAGTTGATTATTCATGAAGAGAAGCTTGTAATCATGTTAGAATGATTAGTTGATACTTGAATTGTGATTATAAGCTAAGCCCTAACTTGAATTGATGAAATTTGTTAAATTGTAAACTAGTTATGCAATTGAGTTTGATAAGCTAGTATTTGATGATTAAAGATGATTGTGTGAGCTTAATTGCTAAGTATTCATTAGACCTAATATTGGGCTTTTGATGAATTGTTGATATTGGAGGTTAATAATTTTGTTAAAGGTTTAATTATGTTAGTCTAACATGACTAAAGTGATGTGATCATAATGATCATAAACTTGATAAGTAATTATGAATTTATGATATTAAGATGATTATTTATGACCTTGGCATGATTGGTGTTAAAGTAATGTAAGCTAATAATCACGTATTTGATTGAATTGGAAAGTGATTATCATGATCATTAATCATGACTAAGTGAATAATGAATTGAGTAATAACTCATTGAAATTGAGATTATGAATCATGTTGTACGACTTTAACATGAGTTGATTATTATGGATGAGTTACTAACTCGTTATTTATATTGTATTCTCAGATATGGAGAAAGACTCAGTGACATTAGACTACTGAGTGGACAACTGAGGTGTCGGTGAGTGGATTCTAATCCTCAGTGTGATTTAGTTGTAACAGGTTTGGTTACAACGGGTAATCGTATTATTACTGCTTTTGGTTTGCCATGATTAATTTGGTTTGATAGTAATAATACTGTTGATAGACTGGTTAGTCTGATATGTTGACCTGATTGAATATGTGAATACGTGATCACTTGATATTTGGCCTTCGGGCATCAGTATTGAGGTTAATCTATTGGTTAGGTTTGGTTACTATTGTAAGACGACAGGAATTTCCTGGTACTTATCGTTAAAGGGAAATTAGGTCGTATGAAATTAGTACCAAGCTATCGGTCTATTCTGTATTGGCTTTATAGATTGACGGTAAGTGTTCTTGGAGAATTCCCGGGTATTATGATATCCCAAGAACCACCGATCCTTATTGTATTGAGATGTTATCTCATTGATATTATGTGTACACTGTTGGTATTCTTGGCTGAAGGTTTCCCCAAGAACCATCGATCTATTGTGATGTTATTTGTTTACGATGATTTGCTGTAAATAAGGTTGTTATGCTAAGTTAGGCTGTTGGTTATGTATTCCCTCACTTAGCATTATGCTAACCCCACCACCCCACTTCTTGCAGGTTATTGTGTTGATACAACGGGCGGGCAAGAAGCTTGTTTATTGGATGGAATGTTTGACCAGGCGTAGACTCTGATATTGGATTGATAGCTTAAAGTTGTATTTGGAATTAAATAACACCCAATTTAGATTTACTATAGTTTTTGAAATATTATGGTTTAGTTACATAATGTTCTATAACTTAATTGTTAAAGTTTGTTTGGACTTACCCTTCCGATGTAAAATACATTTAAATAATGTTGTAAAAGATGGGGTGTTATAACTGGCCCATTAACTTGTTGCGGATCACGAGCATAAGCTCGCCCATCCGTGAATGAGTGTGGATCACGAGCATAAGCTCGCCCATCCATCGATTGTATCGCTTTACCTCGATATCGGATTTGTGCCCACTGCAATACCGTGGCATCGTTTTGTGCCTACTTTACCGTGGCATCGTTGTGTGCCCAACTGGCATCGACCGAATTGCTCGCAAGCAAAGTTTGAAATTGAGCCGGCAGTACTACGACATGCCCGACTTGAGTAATTGAGCCGACAGTACAATGACATGTCCGACTAGTTTGATTGTGTTCGTATGCGTGTATGTATACCTATATACATAACTAAATTGTAGGTGGCACCAAGTGCTCGAGATGAAGTACAAGCATGTGTGTGTATATATATATATATGTAAGTCAAATTAACAAATACTTTAGATAGAGTATCATGTAGCACATGAAATTGATTTATTGTAGCTAAGTATGTATATACAATACTTAACTATTTTGTTGTGTTACAATAAGCCTAGGTATGATTAATCATCACCTAGTTGTTTTGGTATTAGTATATGAAATCCATACTAACGTATATTTCTAATGTATACTCCTAGCCTCAGCCTAGCAAGTATATTGAGATCCTCGGTTGTTGTTTACTTGAGTTCAATTCTAATTTAAGTCCTGGAATATATATGAGCAGATTTTGTTCCTAAAAGGAAGACTAATTTTGTAAAAATCTAGGTGTTGTCCAATGTGGGTAGAACTAACTAGTTCTAATGTATTTCATGATATTGTCTCGCGACAATATGACCAAAGTATAATTATAACCTAACTAGGTTAAGTAATGGTTTTGTTCAATAACGTTATTATGGGTGTAATTTCTAAGTATTACACATTTGTATTACATAACAGTAATTTGATTAAGTGTGAATTATAAAGGTTTATTATTATAATTCGAAAACAGTAATTGAGCATGCGTATCACCCCGAAAACAGTAAAACACTTGAAAGAGTGGGGCTATGAAACTCACCTGTGAGTTGTCAGCGATCCTAAGATACGCGTGTCATCCGATTGGTAACCTCCTAGTGTCCTAAACACGTGAGGTTATATAAGTAAGAGACAATTCAATTTGTCTAAGCGAGTTGTGCAAATATTCGTTCGTCGCTTAGGTTTGAAAACTGTGTACGGGGGTCCGGGGGCAGCGGCCCTGGTAGCGGGGTCCAAGGGATGGTAACCCCTGGTGGGGTCAGCAGAGCCCCTGGCTGGGGTCGAGCTGCCAAGTCAGCTTGAAATTTTTTTATTTCTATTATGTTGTTGTAGTGAAAAACGCTCCGAAATTCCATTTCGGAGTAAAATTAGCTGGTAAAATTTGAGTCTCGACACCTAGTGAAAATCATGGGTTTTCAAGGTTCTGTGTTTTGCGACATAAAAACTGTGTCGCTAAAAGATTCTGTGACACAAGGGTTTGTATCGCCAAGTGCGACGTCCGCAATCTAATGCGACATAAGGCTTTGTGTCACACTATGCGACAATGGTGTGGTGTGCGACACAAGGATTTGTGTCGCAGTAATGCGATATAGTCTGCGACATCAATCCTGCGACACAAGTTATGTCGCAGCACTGTTTTTGGTCCCCTTCGACACAACAGTCTGTTCAACGATTTTTCCGCCAAAACCAAGATCTAACATATTTTCGGGCTAAATCCGCTTGTACAAAGCTAGTATATGATAATATGGATGTTATTAGCACGAAATACAAAGAAAAATGGTGTAATTTCTTACGATATGAGAGGTTGAGTGAGGAGGATGATGATGAACTTGATGAAGAAGATGAAGATGAAAATGATGATGTTGATGATGATCGGTTGTTGCTGGTGCCGATTTGTTGTTGTTGTTGATGATTTTTGCTGTTTATTGTTGTTGTTGGTGGTGGTGAATTTGAGAGAGAAAAAGAGATGAGATATGGATGAATATAGATGTGTGTGTTTTTGTCACACCCCCAATTTCATGCTTTGTGGAAGCGATTGTTTTTGGGCGTGACTAATCAAATATCAAGCACAAAGATTAAGCAAACGACTCTAAATGAGACGTTTTAGAAAATACATTACTGTATAGTACATTACATAATTTCAAAAGTGAACATAGCTTGGAGTTCGACTAATAGTATCTAGAGATTTTAAAACATAACCGTTAGTACAAAAGTAATGCAATAAAATCTCCAAGTATGTATGCATGCGACTCAAGCTATCAAGCAGTCCTGCTAGGCATCCCTACTGTTGACGCGTACCTGAGAATGCATCACTAAAAGCGTCAACCAAAAGGTTGGTGAATCTCACAGGTTTGTAGTAAATAGTAGTAGCAAGTTTAGTACAACATCAGTAAGTAAGTAATGAGTTCAACAAGAAATTCGGAAAGGTAGGTATCAATTACATACAAGTAATTAAGTAATAAGTATCAATTACACCCAGGTAATTTAGTAAGTAATTCCAATTACACATCGGTAATTAAGTAAGTAATTCCAATTACGCACAGGTAATTAAGTAAGTAATTCCAATTACACATCGGTAATTAAGTAAGTAATTCCAATTACGCACAGGTAATTAAGTAAGTAATTCCAATTACACATCGGTAATTAAGTAAGTAATTCCAATTACGCACAGGTAATTAAGTAAGTAATTTCAATTACACATCGGTAATTAAGTAAGTAATTCCAATTACGCACGGGTAATTAAGTAAGTAAGGTCGGTGTATCTTGCCATGAGCCATCATAGTCGAAGCTTAACCGTAATTTTGCCCCTCGTGAGTGCAATCCAAAATCACTCATATGTAACGAGTAGAAAACACCTGTTTATACGAGTAACGGTTCGTGGTGGCGCTACCACCCCAGGTGGGGATTGTCAGTCCCATATGGATCCATATACTAAAACTCGCGCTTATCCCATAATTAACTACTATGATTTCAAAGGCCTTCATTGGATTAAACGGAAACTCATGCAATTTGATATACCGGTAAGTAGTAATTCAGTATCGTAGTAGAACAACAAGTTTGTAAGTTCGTACAGTAGCAAAGTAGTAAATCAGTAACGTAGTAAAACAGTGGCTCACTTCGTTTGTAAAGTAGCAAGGTATCAGTATCGTACTAAAACAGTGAGTCACTAAGTTTGTACAGTAGTAAAGTAGTTCATCGGTAAAATAGTAAGTTCATGGAGTAGTAACTCCGTAAAGAATAAACCCCAAGGGTAGCCAACTCGTAATCAGTAAGTTTGTAATCCAGTAAGTACAACTAAGTAATCAATACATTTATACATGTATTCAAGTAAAACAAGTAATGCATCTCCCCCAAAATAGTAAAACGGTAAAAAAAAGGGGCTGCGAGACTCACCTGAAGAGCAAGCAATCCTAAAGTGCACGCGTGTACCAAAGAAATCTCCTAGTGTCCTAAACACGCGAGATTAAGATAAGTGAATGGATGTTTGAATAAACCATCCATTTTAATGTTTGTTCGATAAGATTATGCCCAAAGTATTCGATAATTGATTACATTTGAAGTTGGTAAAATGGGTATGGCCCGTTGGTGACAATTTGAAATCACATACCAAAAATACATTTTGATTTGTTTTCGTGAAAATATTCAACGTGTGTGTATATATATATATATATATATATATATATAATGTTCCAAAATATAAGGTATGTTTGTTTGTATAAATATAACTTGTATATTTACGTTTCAAAAGTTACGTTTGTTGCTCACATGTATATATACATAAAAATTCGTCGTTAAACTAATTTGGTGAGGCTGCACCATTTTAGCCATATCTCCCTCATACGAACTCGGATTTAGGTGATCCAGGCGCCCAAACGACCGTCACTCAGAGGGCTACAAATCTACAAAATATGATTTGCTAGAACATAGCACATAGCCGATCGGCTATGATTTCTTAGCCGAACGGCTGGAAACTTTCAACCGATAGGCTAAGTTTAGCCGAACGGCTAATTTAGTTCAAAATGTGTTCAACAGATGGATTTTTGTTCATACCCGAACGGATAAGCATGGTGAGCCGATCTGTTCTTATGTCTCTAGCCGATCGGCTCGTTTTCCTCACCCGAGCAGCTCATTTGATCCAGCCATTCGGGTATCATTAATTCAGTTTGATGCTCTGTTCGTGCAGTTCGTTCCCAAACCAGTTTTTAATCTAAATTTCGGATATAATCGACTTGATATAATGTTAATACATGTTATATTACGTAATATAAATACGAAATTAAAGGAAAAAGGTGAGTGATTCTTACCAATTTTAAAACGGAGCCGTGAGGATGATGATGATGATGCGTCCGATGATGATGATGATCGATGAAGAAGAAGATGATTATGATGATGATGATGATTGTTGTTGTTGTTGTTTGTTGATGAAGAGAAGAGAGCCGGGAGAGGGAGAGAGCCGAGAGAAGAGAAAGAGAGTTGAGTTTGTGTGCGTGTGTGTATCAAATAATTGAGGTCGGTTGTATACCGGCCTCCAATTATTGTAGTTAGGTGGTATTTTATACCCGTGTTTGTGTACCCGATCGTAATGTAGTATAATCTTTTAAAATGATAATTCTCTAAAAATATAATCATATATATTTTTATTTGAAATGTTTTATAAAAATGTTTTAAGTGAGATATAAAATTATATCTTTGTTTCTCTTTGGTTTGACGGGTAGTTTTCAGTGTACAAAATGCGTTTAAATTCTCAATCGAGTAAATAATTATTATTCTTGACAATAATACTTTATTTGAAAATGTTTTTCACCAACGTCCATTTTAAGTTTCTGCGTTCTGTCAGATTTGTATATTCACGATTATCAAATAATCGTTTAATGTTATTGTATATATTTATATATATAATACTTGTACACTTCAGTAGTTTGAGTTTATAACACTTGAAATAAAAGTTTAAATTTTGACCAAATTTTGGGTAATTTTTGACCGGGTGTCACAGTTTTTATGAAATGAAAATGAAAGAATGGGGGGTGTGGAGGTGGTTTTATCCAATTCCAGATCCCCAATTTGGGGACTATTATAACACCCCATATTTTCAAGATATTTTTTTTTACTTGGAAGCGCAATCCCAATTCAAATTTATAATATATATATATATATATATATACAAAACATCAAGCCAAATGATACATCATCAAGTGCTAGTACAATGTTTAGAATTACAAGTTAAGTATTAAAACTGGGTGTTATATAACAAAACTTTATCATTAAGATGATAATCAGAGTTGCCCAGTTGTCAAACATCCCAAAAAGTCAACCTGAAAGGAATAACGTGGAGGATTAGCATGAAGCTAAGTGAGTAAACCAAGTCTAATAATCTAACTTAGCTTAACAATCAATCCACAACAATCAACTATTAAAACAATCAAAATAGAGGATCGGTGGTTCTTGAGGAGTCCTCAGTCCGCGGTGACCCTCTAAGAACACTTAATAATCAACTGCAGGCCAATACAGAGATTTTACCGATAGTTTATTGCTATCTTTAATTAATATGGGCTAATTCACAACGAATGTTCATCCAACCCATAAAAATTAACCTATAGCAACTAAACCCAATATAATTGACCTCTATCATTCCAACCTATAATGGAATTAATCACTAACAATCAATTAATTCATCCATCAACAAATTCAATCAATAATTCTATCATCACCTTATCACTAAATAAATCAATACTATCAACTTAAGTTTGATGTAAATAATTGTTAACACCAAAATTAAACTGTGAGAATCAGTCCACTCACCTGTCTAGTTTAAACTCCAAACTCAAAGATCTAATTTTATTGAGTCTTCGTCGGATCTAAAACACACTAGAAATTTTGAGTCAAACTTCATATCATATTGTTTATAACTTAATATTAACAATCAAGCATATATCAAGTCTTATAACCACAATGTATAAGCTAAATCATATTATGAAGTTTAAATCAAAACATGTTGTCACCCCATATAAATCCGTCGGATTCAACTGAATCCGCCGGATCCAACTGAATCCGCCGGATCCAGATAGAATCCGCCGGATTCTAGGCATTTTTCAAATTCAAAATTGGGACATAACTTTGTGAGTCCCTAATCACTATTATATTAGTGATTGTGAATCGTTAACAGTGAGTTAATTGTAGAAGGGGGGGTTGAATACAATTAAAAAGTTCTTTTTTTTTTTTTAGCTGAAAGTTAAAGGCAAGACAGGACAGGGAGCAAGAGATGATATTACAAATAACCTTTCAGGCTGAGTTGTATTACAAATAACCTTTCAGCTCTGATACCAAAAAGAAAAGTTTTTAATTGTAATCAACCCCCCCTTCTACAATTAACTCACTGTTAACGATTCACAATCACTAATATAATAGTGATTAGGGACTCACAATTGGTATCAGAGCAGAGTTGGTTTAAAATATAATTTAACCAGATCTGTAATGGAATCCGTTAAATACAGTTGTGTTGATTCTGAGTACCAGAAGGGAAATGGCTCCACTACAAAACCCCCAGCTTTTGACCCATCAAAAATTGAAACCTGGATGTCCAGGATGATGATGTTCTTAGACCTTGTTGATGATCGTCTTTGTTCTATAATAACTGACGGTCCTCACACTCCTACTGTCATTATCCCTGCTGTTGCAGCCACTGCAACTACTCCTGCACTACCAGAAATGGCTATGCCAAAGAGGGAGGAACAATGGACAGATGAGGATAGGCGTATGGTTAGGCTGGATAAACAAGCTAAAATATACATAAGCATGTCACTTCCTGATGAAGTGTTTGAGTCCATTAGATTGTGCAGTACAGCGAAGAATATGTGGGACACTCTAAGAAATATCTATATTGGAACCCCCGACATCATTCGCTGTAGAGAAGTAAATTTGACTCGTCAGTATGAACTGTTTGCCATGGAACCTAATGAGTCACTGGCCTCCACCTATACTAGATATCAAGCCTTAATAAATAAAATGGAAAAGGCTAATATAGGAAAAGACCAAAGATTTGTTGTTGAAAAATTTCTAGAACTGCTACCTAGAAAAGTTTGGGGAACCATTGCAACATGTACTCGACAACGTAATGATTATACTTCTCTCAATCTAACTCAAGTTTATGGTATATTATTAAACTAGGAACAATCTGAAAAACAGGCTGATCAAAGTGAGCACATTCGTGCTGCACTTGGAAGTCAAAAGATTTCTAATGCCCTTGTAGCTGAGCTAGAAGAGATTGATCAAAGGCAGAAAGTTAAGATCACTCAGATGAGTTCAAAGTCACTGATTGCAGATGAGGAAGGTTGTGCTGCTGACAGTCAGTCTGAAGTCAGCTATGAAGAAGGACTAGAGAAGCTGGAAAGAGATATGGCCATGATGGTTGCAAATTTCAGAAAGAACACAAGGTTCAACAAATTTGCTGGTGCAACATCAAGTGACATCTCAAAGTCAAAAGGTGACTGCTACAAATGTGGCAAACCTGGTCACTTTGCAGCTGACTGTAGATCCAAAGCTGTCAATCCTCTTCCTGAACAAAGTCCCAGCTTCAGAAATGACAGATACAACAAGTACAAGTCAAAATACAAGAAGCTGAAAGCTATGTCTAAAGTTGGCAAGAGAAAGGGAAAAGGATTTGTCGCTGAAGAAGGATCCTTCAGCGACTCTGACTCAACCTCATCATCTGATGAAGAAGAAGCTATGATTTGCTTAGATAGAGATTACTGCCTGATGGCTGATGATGCTGACTTCCATGATAACATCAAAGAAGTAGCTAAGAAATGTTCAGCATCCGGTTGGGATCCATAAACTCTCTACAAGGTACATTGTTTTAAATCAGCTTCAGTAACTGAAAAGGAGAATATCTTTGAGACTTTGATAGTTGATCTATCAAATGCTCATGATATTCAGAAAAGGCAAGAATGCATGATCAATGACCTAACATCTAAACTTAAACTTCAAGAAGAAAATTTGTTGAGAATGAAAGATCTAAAACTTGAGCTTGATGCACAAATACATGCAAATCAAATGTGCATTCAAGAGAAAATAAGTTTTGAAACCAAATTTTCTCAACTCAATGAAGTTATAAAGTCATGGTGCAAATCTGCATTAAATGTAAATCAGTGTGTCAATAATCAAATTCCAAAACAAGTAAAAGCTATTTTGGGAGGTGATTATGACACTGCTGCTTCTCTAGCTGATGCCACAAGCATTGATCAAATATTCAAGCCTGATCAATCCTTTTCAAACTTCGTCTTTGAATCAATGTCAGTCTTCAGCGAGCCTAAACCAAATCACTTTGTTAAAAGCTCGCTGGTCACTAACAACTGTGATATAACTGCAAGTATTGATGAACTGAAAGAACTGAGCATAAATAAGTCAACAATTAATCCAGTTCCCATCAGTATTACTGATCAAAAGTTGTTCAGCAACCTCAGTTCTGACACTTCAGTGACTGATGATCTTGTCATCAGTGACTTAGAGTCAAAGAAACAAACTGAGATAGTAAGTCTGAACTCTTTCAAATCTCAATCAAATAAGCATGTTGAGCAAAAGAAATCTAAAGCCACAAATAAAAAATGCTATAAGTGTGGAAATAGACAACATGTGTCAACAGATTGTTCATCAGTACAAGTTTGTGTCCAACCAACCACCAGCAGTGAGTCAAATGTTTTGCTGGTCAGTGGAAGCCAAGTTAAGGGCTTATCCACTATGAACCCATCTCAGGATGGGTTCATAAATTGAACTAACAGTCTACTTCTGATGTAGGGCATTCTTAGAAAAACAATCTGGTATCTGGACAGTGGGTGTTCCAGACATATGACCGGATGTAAGTCCCTGCTCAGCGACTACCAGGATGAAAAAGGTCCTGATGTAGTTTTTGGTGATAACAACATTGGTAAGACCAGAGGGTATGGGGTCTTGACCAATGGAAATGTGATGTTTAAGAGGGTGGCATATGTTGAAGGACTGAAGCATAATTTATTAAGCATCAGTCAGTTCTGCGATGCCAAGAATAAAGTGTTGTTTGATCATGAAGCTGGAGTTGTTTACAACAAAAATGGAAGTGCTGTCCTGGGTGCTCAAAGGAAAGGAAATACATATGTAGTCAATATGGACTCAGCACAATCAGGAACATGTTTTTATTCCAGAACCGTTTCAGAAGAAAAATGGTTATGGCATAAGCGACTTTCTCACCTGAACTTCAAAGCCATCAGCAAGCTCAACAAACATAGCTTGGTAAATGGTCTTCCAAAGCTCACTTTTGACAAAGACAAGCTTTGTTCAGCATGTGAGAAGGGAAAGCATCACAGCTCTTCTTTCAAAAGCAAGCAAACATCTTCAGTGACAGAATGTTTTCAACTGATGCATATGGATCTATTTGGTCCAGTGAGTTCTCCTAGTCTTGGCGGTAAAAGGTATTGCTTGGTAATTGTGGATGAATATTCCAGATACACTTGGGTATTCTTCCTCAAAGCCAAAAATGATGCAACACACGAAATTATATCCTTTATTAAAAGGATGGAGAACTTAAATGATTGTTCAGTTAAACATTTAAGAAGTGATAATGGCACTGAATTCAGAAATATTGACCGTGAAAGTTTCTGTGATTCAAAAGGTATTTCTCAAAACTTCTCTGCACCAAGAACACCTCAACAAAATGGTGTTGCAGAGAGGAGAAATAGAACCTTGATTGAATCTGCAAGGTCAATGCTCATAGATGCTGGTCTTAAGACCCACTTCTGGGCTGAAGCAGTTAACACTGCCTGCTACACTCAGAACAGGTCTCTGATTGTCAAGAGACATGAAAAGACATCCTATGAGATGTTAAGGGGGAGAAAACCTGACATAAGTTTTCTTCATGTTTTTGGCAGTACCTGCTATGTCTTAAACAAAAGAGATCACTTAGGAAAGTTTGCTCCCAAAGCAGATGAAGGTATATTTGTTGGTTACTCAATCATTTCAAAAGCTTTCAGAGTTTACAATAAAAGAAGAGAATGTATTGAAGAATCAATGGATGTTACCTTTGATGAATCTTATGATGAATCACTCACTGATCCAAAAGATTATGAAAACCTTATTTTTAACTCGATCAGTGATGACAAGCATAAGATTCATCCATCAGATTCAGAAAGGGAAGATGATGTCCCTGAAGATACTTCTGGCTCTACTCCAGCTCAGAATAATTCAGAAACTTCATCTTTGCCTGTTAATACCCCATCATCATCTCATCTTTTGCATCAAAATAACAACACTCTTTTTCAAAACCAAAGCTTAAATATTACTTCTAATGCTGATGTGTCTGGTGGATCACTCCTGAATAATCAAGTCACTGCTGAACCTCAGCGAGTGACTAAATGGACTAGACATATTGATAATCAATTGATTATTGGTGATCCTCAATCCAAAGTCCAGACCAGATCAGCATCTGCTAACTTTTGTTTGTTTGTAAGCGTTGTGTCACTGATTGAGCCCAAGAAAATTGATGAGGCACTCACTGATCATCACTGGATAGCTGCCATGCAAGATGAGCTATCTCAATTTGAAAGGAATAAGGTGTGGAAGTTAGTACCTCAAGTAGCTGGGAAATCTGTGATTGGAACAAGATGGGTGTTCAGAAACAAGATGGATGCTGATGGTGTTGTAATAAGGAATAAGGCTAGACTGGTTGCACAAGGTTACTGTCAGCAAGAAGGAATTGATTATGATGAAACCTTTGCACCAGTTGCTAGGCTTGAGGCAATCAGGTTGTTTTTAGCATATGCAGCTCACAAGAAGTTCAAGGTATATCAAATGGATGTGAAAAGTGCCTTCTTGAATGGCAAGCTGCAGGAAGAAGTGTATGTGAAGCAACCACCTGGATTCACTGATCCCAAGCATCCAGGTTATGTATATAAACTGGATAAAGCTTTATATGGACTAAAACAAGCTCCCAGAGCTTGGTATGACACCCTTTCTACCTTCTTAACTAACTGTGGGTATGTCAGAGGTAAGATTGACAGCACACTTTTTATTAAAAAGGATAAGAAAGATGTTATATTGGTCCAAATTTATGTTGATGATATTATTTTTGGGTCTACTAACAATGACATGTGCAAGGAGTTCAGTAACCTCATGACTAAAAGTTATGAGATGAGCATGATGGGTGAACTAACATTTTTCCTTGGTCTGCAAATAAAGCAAACCAACACTGGTATTTTCATAAATCAAGGAAAATATGTTAAAGATTTATTAAAGAAGTTTGAATTCACCAACTGCTCATCCCTTGCTACACCAATGTCATCTGCAGTCAAATTACATGCTGATCCTGATGGTAAATCTGTAAACATCACTGCTTACAGAGGAATGATCGGGTCACTGCTGTATTTAACTGCTAGTAGACCAGACATTATGTTTTCCACTTGTCTATGTGCTAGATATCAAGCTGATCCAAAGGAATCCCATTTGCTCACTGTCAAAAGAATATTCAGATATCTGAAGGGTACACCAAATCTTGGTCTCTGGTACCCATATGGTTCAGATTTCTCACTGAAAGGATATTCAGATTCTGATCACGCTGGATGCAAGATGGACAGAAAAAGCACCTCTGGTAGCTGTCAGTTTCTTGGAGAAAAGCTTGTAAGCTGGTCAAGCAAGAAACAAAATTCTGTCTCAACTTCTACTGCTGAGGCTGAATATGTCGCTGCTGGAGCCTGCACTGCTCAAATTCTGTGGATGAGGAATCAGCTCGCTGACTATGGCTTTGACTTCGAAAATGTTCCAATTTATTGTGACAGTCAAAGTGCTATTGCTATAGCCAACAATCCTGTGATGCACTCAAGAACAAAACATATTGATGTCAAATATCACTTCATCAGGGACCACGTCATGAAAGGTGACATTGAATTACATTTCATTCCAACTGATTACCAACTCGCTGACATTTTTACTAAACCCTTAGATGAGAAAAGATTCACCTTTCTCATCAGCGAGTTGGGCATGCTGAACCTGAATGATTAAAACCTGATTGTTTAATAAAAGGCAGTTACTGAATAAATAGTTTATTTCTCTTAACTTGCTGATCTATTATTCTCACTGATGTTATCAGCTAGAACAATAAGTTAGTATTGTTATAATTAATAAAGTATGTACTTTGTAACTGCACATGAAAATTCCTTATATCATATGAATAAACTATATCTTATGATTCGCATACTTGACTAGCTGATTGGATTTGTATTCTAAGTTGAAATTTGATCAGCGACATCAAATGTGAAACATAATATTTATTTTATTTTAAGATATAACTTATCTTCATCTCGCTGAGACTTTATGTATCAGCGAAAGTTTGTTAATATTTAATACAGCATTTATTTCGAACATATATTCCTTACAATTAATACATCTCGTATTTAATTTGTAACGATTTATATTCCTCATAAATACTTTATTAAAATATCTTATGGGAACTCGAAAAGGTACATTTTTTTTTCTGACACCTCGTATACCTTTTCCGGCGCACCTCTCCCATCACCATTTAATGTTACCACCCCTCACCATCATCACCCTACTCCACTACCACCAACCACTTTTATTTTATTATTTCTTTTTACCTTTTTGACCACGTATATACTCGTTATAACCACACATTTTTACACCAGCAACCGTATATAAGCAGCGAAACTCACACCTTTTCATTCTTTACGCTCTCTTACTTTTTAAACTTCATCTTCCTCAATTTTTCTCTGTAAACTTCTAACTTTTTCAAATTTCTACTTTCTTTTCTAAAATGGCAAGGACAAAATTTTTCAATAATGCCTACTCTCCTACCCCAGAGATTAAAGCTCTTCGAGCCTCTGCGGTCAGCGAGACCCTTGTCGTTACAGTTCCCAAATCTAACTATTTGGGAAATGTAACCTATACAAACCCTGAGTATGCGGAGGTGATAACCTTTCTGAAAAACCATTTTATCCTCCCTGCTCTTACCTTGTCTCCTGGGGAAATGAACCCAGAATAGCTCAGTGAGTTCTGGTATACCTGCACTCACTCAGTCGTCTCTGGTGTTTCCCAACTCCAGGGTTTTATCGACAATGGTACCCAACCTATAATAATAACTGCCAACACCATTCGCTCTATTTTACAACTGCCGACCCTTGAGTCATACGAGTCACTGCCAGAGAGCGACGTTGCCAAACAAGGCCTCGTCGAGCTCACTGAGATTGAGTGTAAATACTCAGTCGATGGCAATGGCAATCGTAAGTACTCTACGGTCCATAAAACCAAAATGGATGGTGTTTGGAATGCCCTTTTTACTAATTTCATTCAATCTTTGGGCACAAAATCAGGGAGCTATGATCAATTCAGCTCCCTGGAAGCACATATCAGTTGGTCACTGGTCAACTCTCTACGAGTTGACTATGCAAGTGTGATCTTCAATGAACTGATCACCAAGGTCGCTGAGCCTGCCAGGGCAAAATATGTACCTTACCCTAGGTATCTCTCACTGATCTTTAGGGATCAGTTTGATGCCTATGATAGGGTATCATTTCAGGGTTTTGAGCCCACTCTGGTAGGATCTCAAATTTTTGCAAAACCAGCGACTGTGGTTTTACCTGCTTTTATGAAGCATCCGGGGATCCTTGCACCCCAGCCTGTAACTGCTGTACAAATGTCAGTTCCTGCCCCCCCATCGACCACGTCACTGACCACACCCCCAGTGACTACTGTTGGTCAACCACCAATCAAGAAACCACCAACTGCTCCCAAGAAAAAATCCAAATTAGGGTCCCTGACATTAAAGGATCAGGGACATAGCAAAAAGAAGACATCTACGGATGCCAGTGGTGAATCAGTGACTGTATGTTCAGTTACTGAGGGCACCACTGCTGAACCCTTAACTTTAACTGCTTCACTGGACTCCCGAAAGTCCAGTGACTCTACAAAGGGAAAACTACAGACAGCTGCAGTGGATCAAACCACTGTTGGCAGTGATTCGGGTGCACCCCACACCCTCAGCTTGAGTCAACCCAGCCACTTGTCATCCTCACAAAAGGGTGACATTTCATTAAAAGGGCAAGTGACATTAGTGGGTGATAACACACTCATAGCTGATGTCACACCACTGGCTACAGACCCGGGCCATCTCTCATCTATCACTGCACCGACTGCCAATGTCTCACCACTGACCCATGGTGAGATACAGGTCGCTACTTCTATTTCCAATGAACCACCAGCTAAATCACAAGCTGATGATGAGGAAATCATGCCAATGGACACTTCTGAGGACACCCAACCCATTCCTCCACCTACCTCCAACTCACCCATCAGAGAGCTCACCCCCACATCTTTCTCCAGTGACAACATCCAAGTCGCTGCTGATCAGACCACACCCCCTGATCATGTAGCCCAATCTACACCTACCCCCATTATTGTTACCCAAACTACTCCCCCAAACACCTCCACTCACTCCACATCAGATCAGCTACTGATGGAGTACATTGCCCAATCCCAAACCCAAATTAAGATGCTCACTGAAGACCGTGAGGCACTTATTGGCAATGTCTCTGTCCTCCAGAAAGCTGTTGCTGCTCTCACTGATGTATACAACTCCATTGAACCATGGAGTGCATCTGTTAGTGAGAGGGTCCAAACAGTAGCTGATGCTAGTGCTGCAATAAACCATGCAGTCACTGAGCTAGCCTCCACCTCCAACACCAACTTCACCAATCATGCTGCTGCTATTGCCCAGCTCACCACCAACCAAAATGACCTAGCCATCTCTGTATCCAACTACCTTTATAACACTGACAAAGTTATTAAGGTGCTTCCACAGGTCGTTTCACAGCTCACAAAGACTAGAGCTGAGGTCGCTGCCCTGCGTGAGGAAAACGCAGACTTCACTGATCAGATACTTAGGGCAGTTGATCAGTTTGAGCGGACCAGTCAGGGGGAGAGTGAAGAAGATGACTTGGTCTCTGATCCAGAGATGCCCCGAAAGATGACTGATCCGCTATCAAACAAGGCTCACAGGGACATTGTGCTCACTACCTATGCACTTCGTCCTATTGCTGAGCAACCTGAATTGGAGGCCCTTGCAGTTGCTGAACTGCATTGGGTAGATATGGAGATAGCCGCTGACATGGTGGATGTCGCTGAAAGCTTTCCTGAGTTCAGTGCTGAAGAGCTCAGGAACTATAATGGGCTGGTACAACAATGGGCAGTGGATGATACTGCCAGGATTGAGGGTACCTCAGTGAGCTACGAATTGGCTCGCTGGGAGTGGATGAATAGGGATGTGATAGCTGATGCATCTGATGATGAGGAGGATGATACCATCATGCATGATGCTGATGATAATGATGATGATAATAATGATGATGGCCAGGGAGGTGGTCATGGAAATGGTCAGGGTTCAGATGATGAAGATGATGTGAATATGGAGGATCAGCAACCCATATCTTCTGTTATCAAAAGAAAAAGGACCAGTGACACCTCTCCTGCATCTACTCCTCCATCAAAGAAACAACAGGTCAGTAACCCTCAATTACACATTGTCATATCTGAGGTAGCTGTACCTTCATCTCCACCAGCAACCCTAAACCTGCCCTTACCTACAGCAACTACAACCACAACAACCCAAACAGTCCAAATAACCACACCTACCCCAGCAACTATAACACCAATCTCGACAGCAACTCCTTCCAACACTACCACATCAGATACCTCCCCCACAGCATGCCTTTCCTCTGACTCAGCCTCAGATACCCCTTGTCCTGATGAAACAAAAGATCAGAGAATTGCCAGAAAGATAAAGGCAAGACAGGACAGGGAGCAAGAGATGATATTACAAATAACCTTTCAGGCTGAGTTGAGAGAAGAACAAGAAAGGAAAAGGTTGCTGAAAGAGCAATCAGATGCTGACAGAGCGTACCTACTGGAATTGAGCTCCAAAGATGCCAATGAAAGGGCCAGACTTCTTAAGCAAAAGAAAGATCAAGAAGAGTCTGATGCTGCAATTGCCAGGGTACTTGCTGAGATAGAAGAGAGTGAGCTAGAGCAACAGAAACTGAAAAAGTCAGCTAGCAAGAGCTCTAAAAAGAAAGGGGGAGCTGTCAAAACAGCAGTGGATAGAAAGTGGGATGAAATTGATAGAAAAAGGTTTGCTGCCAGAATGACAGGGAGATCAAACCCTGCACCTATCACCAAGGTCAAACTGAAAAAGTCAAGGAACCAATCTCAACCTCAGCTACTTATACAAAGAGGTTCAGAGACTCAATCAATGCTACTTGATCAAGTATGCAAGCTGCACAGAGAAGAATGGAATGAGATAAGGCTTGCTATCAGCCACTCTACAAGTGCAGCTAAGGTTGATGTCATGAAGGAGATTGATAGACTCTATCAGAAAATGGTGTCGCTACAACTCCTCAGACCAGAAGATACTGTCATACATGGTGAGGAAATTGTTCAGCCACCTAGTCCAAGGTATAGATCAGGTACCAGCAGCATCTATCGAATCCCCAACACTTCAAGGCTTAATCTATCTATCCCTGCTGGTGTGCCAAAGCTTGAAGGTCATGAGGTCACTGAAGGAGAGAAGGGTCTGGTATACAGGGACCTAAATGGTGCCCTTAGGTTTCAGAGAGAAGCTGAACTTGAGAAGGTTGATCAAGAACAACTCATACACCTAATCAGGTCAGACAGCATGCTTCCAACAGATTCAAAGATCAGAAAAGCTATTCTCGATGAAGCCTTGGCCAGAAAGTTCAGATACCTGCCCTCCAAAGACAAATATGAACTTGAAGCTGAGCTTGGCATTGTAAAGGAAGAGGAGATGTGGAGAGATAAATAATTTAGACCTTTTGTAATAGATAGCTTCTGTAAATATTTCGCTTTTCTATGATATATATGAGGTTTGAATCAAGAAAATCTACAAGTGCAAGTCACTGGGCAACCTACCAACTTTCAGAGACTCAAATCTTTTCAACTACAAAAATTTACAAGGACAAGTCTCTGAACATTCAACTTATAAACAAAGTAAAGGGGAGATTGTTGAATCTAAAATTTCCTGCAACTAGTTTGTCTAAGGGAGCTCTGACTTAAACCATTTAGGGGGAGATTGTTGAGTCACTGATCGTCAAACTCAAGATGGTCGCTGATCTCAATGATTAAGGGGGAGACTTAGATAATGTCTACAAGCAGATTGTTGAAGTCATTAGTCGCTGATAAGCGAAGTCACTGATGGTGTCTTATTCTCTTAAGTCTCTGTCCCACTTACTGAAGATCTCTCTATGAAGAAATGTTTCAAGTCAAGCTCCTGTTGCTGAAGTTTATGTTCACTGATCTTCCCTCACTCTGAGTTACTGAAAGGGAATGATGCTCAACTCTGTGTGTCGCTGATTGCTGTCAGGGAGAGTATTACTCTCTGTACATAAAGAGTGATTAAAGTTGAAGATAGTGTTGCTGAAAGTTTTCTTGTCGCTGATTGTATCTTAGACCAGTAGAAGAAGAATTTATGAAGATCAAAGACTCAACTATGTGTGTCGCTGATACTCATCTATCAGCGAGAGTCTCCAAGTCTTCTTGAGTTCTCTCACCTGCTGAATAAAAGAAGTCGCTGAAGATTAGCTGTTCAAGTCATTCTTTAGAGCATGTTAGCTCGCATCGAGAATGAGGAGAATTGATACATCTCTCAGCGACTGCAGCATTAAATGCCGCATTAAATAAGAAGTTAACATTCGGCGTTATTACGGCGCAGCACGTGTTCCTCGAAACTTGAAAAGAGTAACGTGGAAGCTTTTGATTGGTCTATGGTACAAGGTGATATTTCCCAAGACAGAATGTCGTGCCATGATACATCACATCTCAACTACCTCTCCAATCAAGCAGCGACACATGTCTATCAGATCCGGAAATCAAGGATTTCAGTGTCTATAAATAGCGTAGTATGTTGTACTTCATTTTGTGTCAATTACTTGTATTGTCACTTGTTTGTCAGTGACTAGTTTGTCTAAGATACAAGTAAAACACCAGCGAGTAAACTAGTAGAGTGTTTGTCCACTACTAGCTTATTTCAGTGAGTGAGCAGTTAGCGTGTTTGTCCACTACTGCTCATCTCTTTGTACTAGCTGTATTGTTTGATTTAGATTAGCTTTGGCTAATCTATTCCGCAAATCAACAAGAGATAAATTTTATCAATAAAAGAATTTATCTTTCAGCTACATGTGTATCAGCATCTGAACTGTTTATCTTACATACATACTTATGTTCATATTGTTGTTACCTTAATACGGTTAAAAACTTGTTATGCAAATATAACTCATTATAAAAGAAAAGAAAAGTTTTTAATTGTATTCAACCCCCCCTTCTACAATTAACTCACTGTTAACGATTCACAATCACTAATATAATAGTGATTAGGGACTCACAAACTTTTTTATAGAATCCGGTTGAGGAATCCACCCGGATTCAAGATGAATCCGTCTGATTCATGATGAATCCGCCGAACTCCCACTGTCTTCCAGACCTGTGCAGTTCACAATTCCCTGCAACTCCACATACGAACCAACACTCACAAAATCAACCAAACTCAGTTATGTACTCGAATTTTTACCAATATTTAGTTACCATAACACCTAATAACACCATATAACATAGTTTCAATCATCAATCCATTACAATCCACCTAAAATCACATATAACCTAGCTCATTCATATTCAAGCTTAAACTCAAGAAATCTAACAATTTCTTCATATAATCATCACCAAATCAGTTTGTAAAGTATATATACATGTCATTACACATGAATCTTATCATATACACACTAAAATCACATAGCTTCAACTTAACATCAATTGCAAATTTAAATAACCAACAAGTAGATACTTACAAAGATGAAGAGAAAGAAGAAGATTAAGAATTGATGAGCTTAAAGATTCAATATTCTAATCTTGTAATATCTTGCATAATTTCGCTATTAACTTGTATTGATTTGGATTGAAGAAAGGTTTTGGAGATACAAATGAAGAACAAGTGAATTTGGGGAAAAACATATGTCGGTCTCTAATTATTTTATTAAACCGGCCTCTTTTCTCACAGTATAATATAATACCTCCTTTAAATCTATTGTTTGGAATCTAAATTTCAAATGCGAGAAAATATTTTTATTTTATTGTCATCTAAGTTTATTTAAAACAAACAATAAATCAAACACATATAACAATATAAATTACATATAAAAATTAAGGAAAATACCTGTTTCTCCTAGGCCCGATTCGGGGATGTTACAACTGTGGTCTCCAACCACAGTACAAAATGCCCGTGTTTTTGTACCCGATCATAATTAAAAATAGTATTTTAAATTATAAAATTCGTTTATATTAATTTGAAATGTTTTCGAGTTGAAGTATTTTATAAAAATACTATTTTGAAACTAAAATTTAATAGATTGTTTTCGCGTGGTTTTAGATTATCAGAATGCGTTTTAAATTAAAACGGCTTACATTTTTGAACACTTTGTTATAATCGCATATAAAAATACCATTATTTAAAGTTTAAATTTGGCGTGAAAGTTTGACTTTTTGACCAGGTGTTACAAATACTGAGTTAACGACATCGCGTGAAAGCTCGCCGATCCGTTAACTAATGTGAATCTCGAGTGTAAACTCGCCGATCCATGATTGAGCGTGAATCCCGAGTGTAAGCTCGCTGATCCATCGATTGAGTGTGAACCCTGAGTGTAAGCTCGCTGATCCATCGATTGAGTGTGAACCCCGAGTGTAAGCTCGCTGATCCATTGATTGAGTGTGAACCCCGAGTGTAAGCTCGCTGATCCATCGATTGTGTGTGAACCCCGAGTGTAATCTCGCTGATCCATCGATTGCACCGCTTTACCGTGACATCGTAATTGTGCCCACTTTACCGTGACATCATTTTGTGCCAACTTTACCGTGGCATCGTTTTGTGCCTCCTCGGTATTGACCGGTTGCTTCGCAAGCAATGTATAAAATCGAAAGCCGGCAGTACTACGACATGCCCGACTAGTATAATTGAGAGCCGACAGTACTACGACATGTCCGACTAGGGTAATTGAGAACCGGCATTACCACGACATGCCCGACTATAGTAATTGTGTTTGTATAAGTGTATGCATGCCAATATACATATGTAGATTGTAGGTAGCAACCAAGTGTTCGAGATAGAGTACGAGTATGTGTGTATATATATATATATGGATATATATAAGTCAAATAAACAAACACGTCTGACTGAGTATCATGTAACCCATGATGGTTATTTAGTGTATCTAAGCACGTATATACAATACTTAAATATTAGGTCTAGCACGATAAGCCTAGGTATGAATAACTCATCACCTAGTTGTTTGTATTAGTATAAAGAGTGTATACTAACGTATGTTACTAACGTATACTTCTAGCCTCAGCCTAGCAAATATAATGAGGTCCGTGGTTAATGTTTACTTAAGTACACTCCATCCTATTAATAATGAAATGTAACAACAGCCTTAGTTCCTAAAAGGAAGACTAATCCTGTAAAAGTCTAGTTGTTGTCCAACGTAGGTAGAAATAACTAGTTCTAGTGTATTTGATCGTATTGTCCCGTGACAATATGGTCAATGCATAATGATAACTAAGTCAAGTTATGTGATGGTGATTGTTTTTCAACAATTTAACAATTTACAATGGCAACCTATCCAGGTTAAGTAGTGATATTGTTCTACAATAATATAATGGGTGTAATTCCTAGGTATTACACATTTTGTGTTACATAACAGTAACATAGTTGAGTGTGAATTATAAAGGTTTTATCATTATAATTCGAAAATAGTAGTTGTGCATGCGTCTCACCTCGAAAATAGTAAATTAGTTGAAAGAGTTGGGCTATGAACTCACTTGAGGAGCTAGCGATCCTACGATACACGCGTCGTCCGATGGGTAACCTCCTAGTGTCCTAAACACGTGAGGTTATATGAGTACGAGACAAATTAGTTTGTCTAAGCGAGTTGTGTAGGTATTCATTTGTTGTTCAGGTTTGGAAACCTTGTACGGGGGTCCGGGGGCAGCGCCCCTGGTAGCAGGGTCCAAGGGGCAGAGCCCCTGGCTTGGAAAATTTTTATTTCTATTATGTTGTTGTAGTGAAAAACGCTCCGAAATTCCATTTCATAGTAAAATTAGCTGGTAAAATTTGAGTCTCGACACCTATTGAAAGTGTGTGTTTTAAAACCTGGTGTGTTATGCGACATCAAGTGAGACATTGGGTGCGATGTTAGGTGCGACATAGGGGCTTGTGTCGCTTCGTGCGACGTTCACAATTTAATGCGACATTGGGTGTTGTGTCACAATGTGCGACGTTCAGATTTACTGCGACGTCATGGTTTACGTCGCACCATGAGACATCATTAGATTTTTGCGACATTGAGCTGCGACATTGACAATATCACAACACTGTTTTTGGTCCGTTGCGACATCACGGTCTGTTCGACGATTTTTCACCCAAAAACACAATCTAACCTATTTTTGAGCCAAATCTTGCTAGTATAATGTTAAAACATGTTGTTTTAAGTGTTTCTAACTCGAAATAACAAGGAAAATAGAGTAAATCCTTACGACTTGGAGATCGAGTGAGGAAATGGTGATGTTGAGCTTGATGATGAAGAAGATGAAGATGATGATGAAGGCGAGTTGTTGCTGCTGATCTTGTTGTTGTTGTAGTTGATTCCGAAAATGATGAAGGTGTTGGTGGCGGTGGTGGTTCGGTGTAAACCGAGAGAGAAGAGAGGGGTATAGATGGATATGTGTTTGTGTGTGTGTGAAATGAAAATGGGAAAATGAGGATGGGGTGGGTTGGGGGCCAGTTTTTGTGTTTGGTGGGGGACACTGTCTCCCAAATTACAGTACAAAATATCTGTGTTTGTTCCCCCGATCGTATAAAAATGTATCATTTCCGATTCTGAAAATTTATTAATATCTTTTCGAAATGTTTTCTAGTGAAAGTATTTTATCAAAATACTATTTTGGAATTAAAATTTAATAGTTTGCTTTCGCTCGGTTTCAGGTAACTAGAAATTGAGCGCGAAAAGTGACTTTTTTGACCGGGTGTTACAAAAAAATATTAGAAGATGTCGCACCCCCAAATTCGGGTTGCGGAAGCAAATTAAGTCGGGGCGCGACTAATCAATATACACAACACATAAGATATAATGAACGACTCTATATGCGTCGTTTTACAACTTGTATTAATAAAATCAAAGTTTACATCAAAATATAGCTTACATTAGCCCAGTTCCTGGATTGAGAGATTTACATACATAATTAATCTATACAAAATATAATAATGCAGCTAAATCTCCGAATGTTTTGCATGATGTCTCGAGCTAATGATATCC
Source organism: Pseudognaphalium luteoalbum (assembly GCA_963422505.1). Classification (NCBI taxonomy): domain Eukaryota; kingdom Viridiplantae; phylum Streptophyta; class Magnoliopsida; order Asterales; family Asteraceae; genus Pseudognaphalium; species Pseudognaphalium luteoalbum. The sequence goes on from OY730198.1 coordinate 66,579,031, forward strand.
TGAATGGCAGTCTAACCTACTGCTGAGTACCTGTGATACATGGTAAAATGGGTCAGCGAAATGCTAGTGAGCTCACAGGTTTGTATGTCAACACATATATCGTATGAACCGCAAGATTTAGTTGGATTTAAAATGCAATTAAGCAAAATAAAAGTTTTACAGCCATGAGCACATAGTCTGAGCTTAACTCGAGGTGTCAGGTTCACATTTAAGGAATCCTGATCGAGGTGCCTCCCACGAGTGCCTAATCTACACTCGTCTGAACAAATATTAGTACATCCGTTTACCCAGTTAGTGCATGCTAACCCTGACGAGGAGGGTCAATCCTATATGGTACCATATACTAATATTCACGCTACAACGTATTACCAAACTATGATGAGGAGGGCTTTAAAAGATTAGTGAGATAACTCATGTAGTAATCGTTTGTTTTTGTACTTGCGTTCATATAGTTAAAATAAAATGAGCAGTATATCACACCCCTGAGTAAAACAGTAAGATAGGAGCTATGAGACTCACCTGAGTCTGGAGAGTTTAACTAATTAAACTTGAGTTGATTAGCCGAGAATCGATGTCCGAAGACTTGTAACCTGAGGGTGTCCACGACACGCGATGGTTATAAATGTGAGAAGGTATCTATAAATACTACCTTTGTAGTTGTTCTTTCAACTAGAATGTCCAAATTACTACGATTTGGTTGATTTGGTTATGTTTTGAAAACGTGTACGGCCCGTTGGTGATTTATTTGTAATAATAATCCCACATTATTATTTTGATTTTCGAAAGGTGTTATACTTAGAAAGTATTTGTAAACTTTAAGTGATGGGGGTCCGGGGGCAGCGCCCCTGGTTAGCGGGGTCCCAGGGGTGGCAACATCTGGCGGGGTCTAAGGGGCTGGCCCCTGGTTGGGGTCGAGATGCCAAGTCAGCTCAAATTTTTTTTATTTCTACTAAATTGCTTTGGTGAAAAACGCATATGGACTTGAATTTGGGTGAAATCGAGTGATAAAATTTTAGGTCTCGACACTTAGTAAAATTTATGTTTTCTTGGTTCTGTTTCATGCGACATAGCGTGCGACATACGGCTTTGTGTCGCTAAGTGCGACATAGTCTGTTGTGTCACAGATCATATCTGCGACATAAGTGCTTGTGTCGCTAAGTGCGACATCCGCAATTTAATGCGACGTAAGGCGTTGTGTCGCTATATGCGATGGGAATGAGTTTTGCGACATAGTATTTTGTGTCGCTATATACGACGTCCGTAATTTCTGCGACATAACCATTTGTGTCGCTATATGCGACATCCGTGATTAGTGCGACATAGTGGCTTATGTCACTATATGCGACATAAGGCCTAATTTAGCGACATAAAAGCTTATGTCGCAGGTGGCCTGGAGCCTCTGCGGCATAACGCGCTGTTGGCCGGAAAATGAGCCGAAAAGGTGTTTTCCGGCCTCCGTTTGACTTGAAACTTTTACCCAACCCATATTTGGACATTATGAGCTTAAATAACCCATAAACAAGTAAAAATAATGAAAATCGAAGTGTTTCGGGTTTTGTCGGAAATTTACAAATTTTATGCCGGAGGAATCCGGAAAGATGAAAATGTAGATCGTGTCGCGGTGAATATTTTCTTTCAAACGAGTGTAGTAATTTGAGTGAGTTTGATGGTGGTTTTTGGTGGTGGTGGTGGTATTTGTTTTTGAGAGAAAAAGAAGAGAAGTAAGAAAGAGAGAGAGAAAGAGAATGATGAAAAATGGGGAGGGGGGAAAGGTTTTGGCAGATTTTTGGGGAAAAAGGGGAGGGAATCTCCCAAATTTTAATCCCTGCGTTTGCGCTCCATGCGGTGTTCATTTTCCCGATCGTTTAAACGTTAAATAATTATTTTATACGTTTAAATATATGTTTTAAAATACGAATGTTTATTCAATATTTTTGTTGAAGTATTTTACCAATTACTTAATAACTTAAATGGTTTCGTTTGTTTGTGTGTTTAACATTTTAATCGCGTGGACGTTTATTTGTACGATACAAACTAATTACGAAATATTATCAAAATAATATTTTGGATATAATGTTTGTACTAAATAATATTACATTATTTAATAAAATTGTTCACCAACGTCCGTATAAATTGAATCAAATTACATTCGATTTGGGTCGCGTACGATTTAATCAAATCGCATAATTGTATATATTCATCAATATATAATTCGATACATTAATTAGCCTAATACAAAACTAATTACATGTATTAACAATTGATTAGGCACTAATCACTAGTCCTAATTTGACGGGTGTCACAGAAGAGGATGGAGAGAGTATAAGAAAAAGGGTATTAATAGGAAAATTGCATGAGTCGGGACTCGAACACTAGACCTTCTGCATGCTAAATACGAATGGAAACCAACCAGCTAATACAATCTTATTTGAAAATGCTGAAACTGTTATCGTATTTATCTACTGTGACACCCGGTCAAAAATGACCCAAAATTTGGTCAAAAATTAAACTTTTATTTCAAGTATTAAATACTCAAACTACTGAAGTGTACAAGTATTATATATATAAAAATATATATAATAACGTTAAAAGATTAATTAAATAATCGTGTACAAACAAATATGAAAGAACGCGCAAACCTAAATATGGACGTTGGTGTAAAATATTTTTAAATAATGTATTGTCGATGAAAATAATAATTATTTACTTGGTTGCAAAGTTAAACACATTTTGTACACTGAAAACTATCCGTCAAAATTAGTTGAAGCAAAGATATATCTGTATATCCCATTAAAGGTATTTTTATAAAATACTTCGAATAAAAATATATACAGTTTTATATTTAGAAAATTATCATTTGAAAATATTATACTACTTTACGATCGGGTACAAAAACACGGGTATTTTATACTACGAACGAGAGCCAACCAACTCCAATAATTGAAGTTGGTCAGCTTCTTCATGAAGCTAAAGCCGATCAAACACCCCCTCTTCTTCTTCTCCTTCATTTCATCACCATCATCAATCTCTATCTCTCCCTCTTTTCTCTCGGTTTACAACAACAACAACAATCTACAACAAGATCAACAACAACAGCAGCTCATGAGAATCATCATCATCTTCTTCATCATCACCACCATCTTCATCTCTATCATCTTCTTCATCTCCATTGACATCATCATCACCATCCGACCTACATTTTAAATTGTAAGGTATCTAACACTTTTGGATTAAGTTTACATGTTTAAAATGCTTATATAATCATGCTTGAGTGTTCTATGAACTGATTATGTCCGAAAACTAGGATTAGAACATGTTTTTGCAAATCATTTCACGAACAGATCTGAAATTGGTACCTGAGCCGAACGGCTGGAAATCATCAGCCGAACGGCTGGATTTCATCAGCCGAACGACTGGGTTTCATCAGCCGAACGACTGGGTTTCATCAGCCGAACGGCTAGGCTACCTTAGCCGAACGTCTGGACTTCCATAGCCGAACGGCTAGGTCCTTCATAGCCGAACGGCTAGACCTTTATAGCCGAACGGCTAGATTACTCAAACAGAACAGTTTTTGTAAAAATGCCGAAGAATTTCACAAGTGCTTTCAGGGTAACTTCTCGATGAAAAATTTATTATAACGTATTGGGCTAAAAGTCACACGGTCACTCGAAAACGGCTCAATAGGCGGTTTTAGGCCTTTCGGGGTCGTCTAGGGGTCGAAAATGACATATTTCAATTTTCGGACCCGTACCAAATTTCATAACTTATGAAATAAAATGTAACGGATGTGACGAACTTGAATAACAACTAAACTTATACGATACGACTTACACACGAAACATATATACTTTTATAAGTACAACAAATCATGTATAATAATAATAGTTTGAAATTATTATTACAAACCGTCACCAACGAGCCGTATACCTTTTCACAAACTCAAACATAAACACTTATTAAATACTTTGGGGCATAATTAAACCGAACAAACACTTATACGGATGGTTTAGTTAAACATCCACTTACTCGTTATAATCTCACATGTTTAGGGCATTAGGAGATTACCATTGGAATAACTCACGTACTTTAGGATTGCTTGCTCTTCAGGTGAGTCTCACGGCCCCTTTTTACTGTCTTTACTTTGGGGGAGATGCATTGCTTGTTTTACTTGTATACATATATGTATGTATGGTGATTACCAACTTATGTTTACTATCTTACCGACTTGTTAACTCACTACTTTACCGACTTTACCAACTTACAAACTTACCGACGTATTGACGGGCTTTACTGCTTACAAACTTACTGACTACTACTTTACTACTTTATAAGTTACCGACTTATAAACTTACTGTTTTACCGACTTACTACTTTACAAACTGATTACTTTGCAGACTTGCTACTTTACGAACTGATTACTTTACAGACTTACTACTTTACAAACTGATTACTTTACAGACTTGCGACTCTACAAACATAATACTTACAGACTTAACTACTTACAGACCTTACTGACTTACAGACCTACAGACTTACAGACTTGCATGAGTTACGTCTTAATCCAATGAAGTCCTCTGAATTATAGTCGTCAGTTATCGGATAAGCGCGAGTTTTAGTATATGGATCCATATGGGACTGACAATCCCCGCCTGGGGTGGTAGCGCCACCACGAACCGTACTTGTATAAACAGGTGTTTTCTACTCGTTTCGTATGAGTGTTTTTGGATTAGCACTCACAGGGGCAAATTACAGACTTGTTAAGCTTCGACTATGATGGCTCATGGCAGACCTTACTTACCTAATTACCTTGGCGTAATTGATACTTACTTACTAAATTACCGTTGTGTAATTGATACTTACTTACTGAATTACCGTTGTGTAATTGATATTACTTACTTAATTACCGTGGTGTAATTGTTACTGCTTACATAATTACAATTGGTGTAATTGTTTCTACTTATTGAACTGTGCCGGATTTTCTATTACTATATACTACAAACCTGTGAGATTCACCAACCTTTTGGTTGACGCATTTTAGTGATGCATTCTCAGGTACTCAGCCACAGTAGGATGGCCTAGCAGGATCTACTTATATGCTAAGCTAATACGAGTCGCATGCATACACCCTTATGAAGATTTTACTCGCATTATCTTTTGTACTGTGATTATGTATTTAAAATCTTCAGATTCATTTTGCGAACTCACTAATGATTTATACTTACGACTTAAAACCTTGTATTACTTTTGTAAATGTAATGTATTTTCAAAAACGTCTCATTTAGAGTCGTTTGCTTAATCTTTGTGCTTCATATTTATTAGTCACGCCAAAAAATAATCGCTTCCGCAAAGCATGAAATTGGGGGTGTGACATCTACTCCTGGGGCAAACTACGAATTCATCTAATACCTTCAAAAATTTTCTCGGCTAGTCAATATCTTGTGGGGGCGACGGCCCACAGTGCCCCCACTGTGGTACCGCCCCTGGATACAAACTCTAGTTTTTTGTTCCAATGTGAGTAACATTTTTTTTTATTTGCATATGTGATTAGTAGCGATGTCTTCTTTACTTATTTGATGACGTGTCATTCCACGTTGGATATGATTACATATAAATATATTTTTTAAACACTAATTGAAGTTTTCATTTCTCTCTTCATTAAAATGTCAAGGTTTTCATACAATTTTTATATAATGTGTATATGTAATCATATCATATATACAACTTATTGGCCGAGTAATAAGTTATATATATGTATAAATCTAATCATATTCAACGTGAAATGTCATGTCATTAAATAAGTAAAAGTTGGAACTAAGTAATCACAAATGCAAATAAAATAAATACTAGGCTACTCATATTGGAACATAAAATAAGAGTTTATATCCAATATTGATAATAAAATGAGTATGTTACCCACTTTGAGACAAAAATGAGAGTACATTATCAGTTTATAGCTTTTACCCCAAGTTATATTTGTTGTACAAATATATGCGAAATAATGAGTTATTATTTACTCGTGGGATAGCTAGTATAAGATTGTCTTTCTGTAATAAATAAATAAATAAATGGGAAATAATGAGTTATTATATTGTATTGACCAATGATAAATTCACTAAACTTTTTGATAAATACATCAAAATTGTGCACTGTTTGTGTGTACGGTATAAATTCATAACGTAAAAATTGATGATTTTTGTTAGGGCCATAATGAATACACAAGCACAATTTATTTTCCACGGGAAGTTATCATTGGATTTACAATCAATTCCTCCAAAATTACATGTGGAGAAATAAAAAACCCCTGTGACAAAATCACCACCTTATAGTTACTCTGTAGTTCGGTGAAATCATCACGGATAACTCTTTGTAAATGTGAAACGTAAAAGGAGAAAGGTTAATACAAGAGATAAAACGTAGATAGACCAAAAGTAAAGGATAACTCTATTAGAAAACCGAAGATGAAATTGTGTTGAATTTACATGTTTGTAAAATGTTGGTTTTACCGCCTGTGTATCAACATGTTACATGGATAATACTTCGTCAGTCTCATTTATATTGTACTATAGAAAAAGTTTGTTTGATTTAAAATTGATTGTATAAATGTCAATTTTGTCTTTATATTCATGGTAACTTTGACTCAATTTTTTTATGAAATAAATGATCGTGAGTAATAAATTAGAGTAAATTGTAGAGTTTACTAATTTTCAATAGTTATTATTTTTATGAAATAAATGATCGTAAATAAATTAGAGTAAACTGTAGAGTTTACTAATTTTCAATAGTTATTTTTTGCATGTAGACACTCTTTTTGAGACAAACAAATATAGTAAGGAGGACAATCAAAATAGGACAGAGGAAGTACTAATTTAACAACACCAATTTGCAATGGTAACAAAGGTTGTGGGGATTATGAATGTCACGTTATCATAATCTCATGTTAGCAATGATAATACAATGTTGTGAATGGTATGTCCCACTAATTTAGTTTATTTTGAATTAAACAAAAAGAATAAAATATTAAAAGTCATGTGGGGCCCACAAAAGGGCGAATCTCTTAGTTTGTTTTGAAATAAACATGCATAGACTAAGAACAAAAAATAAAAAGTCACAAAAGGGCCTACTCTTCTTCATTCTCCAATCACAACGCCTAACCACCACAACCCATAGCGAGAGTTGTGGCATTGTGAGTACACAATCCAATCTAAAATGGGCGCGTTGCAACAATTGTAAGTCACATAAAGAACACTATTCTTGTGATGTTAATGATTTAAACTCGTATTGAAGAGATGAGAGGTGTTTTGTAATCTAATACGAGTAGTATGATATTCCCTTCCCTCCGTCACAATATAAATGTCTACATTTTATTTTTAGTTTGTTTCATAATATCTACTCCCAAAAAAAGATGATAAACTCACAATTTCACCCCTCACACATTTTAACTAAAGTTCATGCAGAGAGTAAGACAAACACTTAGCTGTAAAAAGGTGAAAATTTTAGCATGTTTAATGCTAAAAGGTGGGTGGGTGGGAGGGGGGGGGAATGATCAAATTTATACTTTACTTAAAAGGTAAAAAAAATATACTTTACTTAAAATTATGTGCTATTATTCATGAAAATCCTTTAATTCTAGACAGATGAAGTAGTCTAACAGTAATATTACCATAAGAAATTCATATTAAATGATCAAATTTTGAGGTGTTTTGTTTTCCCTATTTCATTTTCATACAACTATGTAAATATACAAAAACACTCCACAATATCATTATTGTAAGTTATGATGACTAGAAAAGTTATTGCACAATTGCTCGTAACACTTGACAATTAACATGCAAGACATAGCATGAGAACTAAAATAGTGAGGGATGTTGTAATGTTAGCTTGTTAGCAGGGTTACTATTTGTAATTTGTTTAAACAAAATGTTTGTTAGCTTGCTAACAGAATCATAACTTACTTATTTAATGAATATTATAAAATTAAAGTACAAGTTTAACGTTAATCCAATTAAGGACTGTCGAAGATTAAATGAAATAAGTAACAGTTGCCAAGAATTTATCAATTCATAATCGACTTCAGTTACGATGCTAGATTGAAAACATCGTTCGATACTAAAACTTTGTGATGTAAGTTTACATGCGTCAAAAATACAACTACAGAGAGCGAAAAAAACTCGCTTTCTATAATACTAAACACCGCACGTAAGCAAGCTATAGTTTCATGGCCAACAATTATTGAAAAAAGAATGAAGTTCTCTCAAATCCTTTTTGAAATCACCATCAACGCAGATGTAATCCAACACAATATCCTCATACTCCCAGGACCAAAAACCCCAGTGCCACTAGTTAAGTTTAGTAAAACGTTAGGAAATAATCTAAACCCAACAAACTTACTTTGTGTTTGGGTTCTGGTTTTGTTTCTGTTTCTTGGGGTCCAATGCACCTAACCCTGCACCCAACCCAACTGGTGCTTGACCTTGTTCGGGTTGCTTGGTTGACTCCTCAGAAGCGGGTGGTCCGTTGGTATCATCAGTGGTTGCGTTTTCGGGGGTCATGCCGGAATTTATTATGTTGAGAAGTTGCGTTAGCGGTGGAAGCGCTTGTACTGGGACGCCATGTGGCCGGATTAGTAGACCTCTAGCAGCTGCTTTCTTCCTTGCTTCGGCTACGGCACGAGCAGATCTTTCGTCGACGCCCCTACCACTTCGAGAAACGTTTTCTCCGGTATTATTGCCACTACTACCAGAAGCTCCACTGCCAGATGCTGCTTGGAACGCTTGTATCAAATCAGGATGAGCCTGTACAAATAACACCAATAGTTTTATGAACAAAAAACATCATGGAAAATTACTTTACAAACTTTAAAAAGATTGAATAACAAAATATCGAAGATCTTTTTTAGCAAAGTAGCACTAAATTTGGAAAAAATCATTTTGAGTAATACATTCTTATAAATAAAAAACATAGTATAACACCAATAGTTTTTTTTTTAAAACGGCAATAACTCACACACCCACCACGTAAATTTACAATTTTTCCCACGAATATATACATTTGTCCACCCCTGGACTTGAACCCCCAACCACTTGGTTGTAGGGTCACCTCAATACCGCAAGGCCAATGACCCTTTGGTACACCAATAGTTTTATGAACAAAAAACACCATGGTACAAACTTAAAAAGATAATACAACAAAATAAACTTCCAAGATCTTTCTTTAAACAAAATAACACTAAATTTGGCAAATCAATTTGAGTAATACAACTTGTAGGCTTTGTTTGTATACTTTCTTTTGAAACTGTAGCACTGCTTATTTTTATGCGAAATTGACCAATTTTTGTGGGGTTTGACTTTTTCCTTGCGAGTTTGACCTTTTTTCAAAAATGTAGAGTTTTATTTGTAAAATTTTGACATATTCTTCCAATTTTCCCAACTTCTTTATAATGTTGAATTTTTTTGAATGAAATTTGCCCTCCTAATTGTTGAACTTTCCCATGTTTTATACCATTATTGAGAATACATCCTTATTCACAATATCGTATGCTGAATTTAAGGGTGCAATTTTTCTTTCATGAGTTGAAACTATAAAGTGACGGTAACACGTAACTTCCCCGACCTTAGTAGACCAATTATTAAAACTCAAAATCTTAGCACACATTTAATGATGGGGTCTGAATATACCTTTAACAGATCAATTGCTGCTTGAGCAGAAGCTGCATTTACAGCTTGTCCTTTCTGCTTTTGTGCAGTCATCTGTATCATATTATCGATTAAAATTAATAAAAATATATAAATAACTACATTTTAAGGCAGTAAACAAAATGACAAACGCATTCTACCTGCGCCTCTCGTGCTTTAAAAGTTTTCATCCAGTTCTGTGAGTCACGAGTCCTCGAGTCATCCTCTCCAAGTTGCTTCACAAGTATATCGTACGTCTTCTTTTCATGCTGTTAAAAAAAATATTATTATTTACGAAGTTAAACGAACAATATACCAATAGGATACAAATTAACTTTTATAGGTATATAAATTAACATGCCTGATGAGAAAGCTTGTAGGCACCAACACAGTTAAATGCGATTGCAAGTGCATGATAGCAGACGGCAGTTTGGATATGTTCTTCACCCAAAAGCCTCTCGTTCTTTTTTAACGCTTCTTGCAAATAACGAAGAGCCGTATTCATTTTTCCTATATCTTGATACATCATTGCAACGTTAATGTAAGTTGCAGCAACATCAGGATGATCAGGGCCAGATGACAAGCTTAATAAGAGCAATGCACGTGACATATGTCGCAATGCAAGTTCTGATTGGTTGAGCCCGTGATAAAATAAGGCCATGTTCCCGTAACTGCAAATAAATTGCAAAAGTAAAACTGTAAACACGTGACATTATTTGATGTATTGAAGGTTGAACTTTTTGTGTGTGCAGATTTGGCACCTGTGAGCTGTGTCTGGGTGGTCAAGACCAAGGCACCGTTCGTTTATAATAAGTTCCTTGTGCTGTTGCATAATGGCTGCAGCCATGTCTCCGGCATGGTAAAGAACCATGGCTAGGTAACTATATAAAGGGAGAAAAACGAAACACATAGTTAATAGTAAATCTTCAGTTGAACAACTATATTGGTCATTCATTAGATATCAACAAATCTTTCAGATACATCATTGAAAATGGAAACGATTTTGAAATATTAGATGTGGCAAAATGGATCGGTCGGGTAAGAAGTCAAACAGGTTCGGTCAAATAGGGCCATTGCTGTACCCTTCAGGTTGGATTGACTTGCATACACTTTTTGGTCGAATTGTAAAAAGACATTTTTATTTTATAGAAAACTGAGTCTAAATTTAGTCACTTGGGTGTTTGGAATTGCTTATTTGTAATAACTTTTTAGCTTAAAAAATAAGCAAGTGTCTCCATACTTATTTTTAAGTGCTTATTCTATAAGAAATAAGCAGATTACGAAGAGTGTGTGTTTCTGCTTATGTGCTGTGTAAATAAGCAATAAACAGACAAGCAGGTAAATTAAGCAATTCCAAACATAATCTAATTTTTTTATAGTAAGCAGTTTGAAGGATGGTATGTATAGAAAATACACATTGAATGACTTGCCGAACCATTTCACCAGTTTCCGTATTACCTAATTAACTTTATGATTAACCAATTCTACCCGTTACAAATAATATATAACCCAGATTAACTATTCATAAGTAACGAAAAGATAATGGCACTTATACTAGAAACTCAATCAAGATATCTTTCAACTTTTGAGTAAAATACATACCGGCAGCAGTTAGCAACCTCACGATGCATTGGACCTGTGACCTGTATTTCATAATTACATAAATAAAAAACAAAAGTCAACTAAATGGGCATAAAAATAATTTTCAACTACACCCACCATGAGACAGATTAAAAGGGATTAGATCACACACCTGCTGAAGTATTGTAAAAGCTTCAGTAAATAAAGTGTATGCTTCATTAAGCATTCCCTGCAAAAATATGTGACAGCGGATTTTTAAAATATAAAAAGATAATCAATCTGATAGTTTGTTCTTTTATACTTCTAAAGGACGGCCCTTTATACATCTGCATTTATGATGCATACAAACTCAAAACTTGTGTCATTTCAAAAATTAGATAGGTTTTTTAGAAAAGCAAAGCTAAACTACCCATCCACGATTATTATATACAACCACGAATATTTACAGATTGCCACCCAAGAGACTTGAACCCCCAACCATTAGGTTGAAAGATTCCCCACATACCGCTAGGCCGTAGGCCCTTTGATTAAAGAACTTATATTTACAAGAAATTAAAAATGGACTAGAAAGTGTATTGGGCCGTTTCAACCAGTTTTGACTAGAACCCGTCAGATATAAATATATAATAGATGTTACAAACCTCAGCCAACTGGACTTTTCCTGTTTCGACCAGCTCCTTTGCTTCTTGACATACAGGTATTGAATGCTTAACTACAGGTTGAAGATTCAATATATCTGAAGTTTGGAAAGGTGTTCCTGCACTAAGATCATACTTCTTGGCAGCTACGGTTACTCCCACCTGTTATCGTCACCTTAAACAATCAGTTTCATCATCATAAAAAGAAAGATTTAGTTACAAATATCATTGAGAAAGTATAGTAAATACCTTCAAGCAAAGGTTACGGATAACTGAAATCTTCTTCACACGTGACCTTGCATCCTCGGGCAATTCAAGCTGCAACACGAGAACATAACAATGAAATTAATAATGATCTACAAAACAAAAAACAAGAGAGAGAGAGAGAGAGAGAGAGGGAGGGAGGGAGGGAGGGAGGGAGAGTGAGGAGGGGGGGATTAAAGGAAGTGAGACTATAATTAAGTTAAAGAAAATAGGATATGCCGAAAACTTTACAAGATGATGTGATGAGCAAAATTCAAAATGGGTTTAAATGAATTCATATAAGATGAAGATTAAGAAGTCCTGATATTATTAGTAGTTAAATTAGGGAGGGAGGTATCAACGGCAACAATTAAGTTACCTGGTATTTAGCTTTTGAAAATTCATGGATATCAGACCACAAACTTTCAGAACTGAGACTCATGCAAGAAGCTTGCTTTTTAGTAGCAACACTTCCAACTTTTGACCTAGAGTGCCCCTTGGTTGATTTTCCTGAAGCTTGATGGCCCACAGCATCCTGTTACACATTTTGTTACCTCAGTAAGGCTATAAAATCTTGTAAAAATTCCCTTCATTTTATATCATACATTGAGAAAAGAAGATTAAATGAAAAGAAAACTGACAAATGTTATAAGAATACTATAACGACTTTTTAAAAATGTAGGGAATAGTTGTTGACCTTCTTCTGATTTTTGGACTGCGCATTATTACCGACACCTTTCCCCGACGCTAACTGGCAATCCCCAAATAAACAATTGAAAAAATGTGCAACCGCATGTCCAATATCATGATCTGCTGTATCTCTCAACAAATCCTGTGTAACAAATGACGAAATAATTACATACCTAAAACCGACAATATATATTCCGGTTTTTATCAGTTAATAAACATATATATCATTTTGATAACCTTGAGGATGTGTTTTGCACATCTAACGACGATCTCATTGGAACAAAGATCCCATAAATGAGGCAAGTGCTTCGTACCATCAGCTACCTGAGAGTTAATAAAAATTGGCCATTCGTCAATCAATTCAATTATATCATTAGATAAAAATTTCAGTCTGTTAACTGATCTTACTTTGCCAATATATCGAACATTAATTCCATGGGCATGGAGCGCTTCAGTGAGTGTCTGGCCATCCATTGGTGAAACTTCAAGTGTGCAAAGATCTTGTATGAATTTTGGAAGCACGGTATCCTTTAGATACAAACTGACCTTCCGTACACTTTCTTCATCAGCAGCAATCTCCTGTTGATTACAGTATATAAGCACGTTAGAGACATCTCATTGGATGTGTCACAAAATATAAGTATATCATCGTGAAGAATTACCTCAGGAGTGCCAGCCAACTTAAATTCCGTAAATACATTAGGATTAAAACGTATACCATCGGATTTATCGACCACCTCATCAGTCTTAGCACCAGCTTCTTCAACAGCCTTTTTATCATCTTCTGATTCGTGCTGCATAGCAAATACTCATTATTGCAAGCACATTTACAATTCAAATTTCAGTCTGTATTTAGATCAATAATAAACATTTAAACAACTATGACAGAGAGATCTTTACCTGCTTAGCATCAGGGGTTTCTGCTGTTTCCGCAGTATTGGTTTGACTTTCTTGGTCAGCGTTATCATCAACCTTTGAAGCATCTGTAGATGCAGGTGTCCCCTGTGGCTCAATCTTGGCTTTGGAACTTTTGGCTGCTTCAGCCTTCAATTACACCACACATAAATTACAATTTAACAATAATGCCATAATATTTAAATACAAATAATACTGTAAAAATTTCAACAGAGCGTAGCAAAAAAATTACCTGGCAAAAGGCAGTGATTAATTCAGGTCTCAATATACAGAATTTGGAATTTGTTCCTGTATAGTTTGCATCACGGGGAGTTACTCTCATCAGGTCCAAGAGATAGTGCCTGGATACGAAAATTATACACCAACATTATTCGCAATTTCAAATCATATACAATTTTTAAGATATACTCATTTACTAATTAACAAAATATCACCTATCATCACTTCCAACAATGCCCTTGCATTCAACTGGTGCAGCTATTTGGAAAACATTTCCTGACCCATCAAGAACCGTGTGTTCCTTCACCCGGAGGCGTTTTGAAGCTTCCAGAACCTTAATGTTCAATTTGGTGTAGCACATGTTAGAAAAAGGTATATATAAAAACAAATGAGAATCTAATACTGCTCAAAAAGTCACTTCCTTAATGCAGATTGACAGAAAAGGTTGTATAGGTCAAATTACATATAGCAGAAACAGAAAACAAGAAAAACACTAAATGGCAGAAAGAAAAAACTGCAGACCTTGGCATGAAAATCTTGATTCCAGCAAATCTTCTTGCCATTGTCAACAGAACCATACAGAAGCGAATCAGATTTATCACCTTGTAAAATTCCTGGTAGAACACTCTGGGAGAAAATAGGGATACATAAGATTGATATTTAAGTTAAAAAGGAAAAACGGACATCACACCAACACGCACATATGTAATGCTTATAAATATAAGTTATCGTATATGACCATTAATGGTGACAAAATTAAATCTCAACCCATCTATTGATGAACGCCAATTTGGGCTGTCTTTTATCTCAAACTGATATGATGAGTTAACTAAAAAGTTTTGATAGAATGAAACCAGGTCAATCAGGTTGCATGCTGCCCAAAGTATATTTATGGCATACCTATATTCGACCTCCTATATCACTCTATATCCAGATACTATACTTGTTTTCAAAGTAGAAGTGTAACGTAATCCCTAACAAACATTTATTACTACAAAAAAATCAAATTGAGCATAAATAAACACACGTTTTTCGGCATGCCCATTGCAACCCATACCTAAAATGATCTATTTCAACATGAACTCAATTTGACCCGTTACCCAACCCACCCATCTAGCCACCTCTACTGATCATGTTAAATTAGTAAAAGTGACTGCAAGTATATGCACCTGTGCTACTACTCTATGACCTCTGTAGTCAACAATAGCCATCGCAAGATTATACAACCCAGGGACATCAGCTTCTTGGTATGCTTTCGTGCCTTTTAAATCATTGTTAGAAGATGCATATGTGGCTTGTTCACTCTCTGCCAGTTGTGCCTCTGACGGTGCATCAGAAGCTGATTCCACAGCACCATTTACATTATGATTCTCACTAGACTTGTCCCCATTGACCTTAGTAGACAATTTGGTCAACACCTTTTCAGAAGAATTTAAGTTTGAATCTGACGACTGCTTCCTAGACAACTGCTCGAGATCCGCATCAACAGCAAAGCTGAAGAATATGTTGTTGTGAACGTACCTAAAACCAGACACAAGTTGATTACTTTCTGATTATTCAAACATCTGATTATTTCAACTTCACACGGTATTGAAATGGTTTGTGAAGTGCAAAATATTGAAATGGTTTATATAAGAAAAATGACCAAAGTTGACATTTTAAACAAGGAAAAAACAGTATTGAAATGGTTTGTGAAGTGCAGCATAGAACATCTTTCCACTTGGATTTTATAAAAAACTGGTAAAGCATTGTTTTCCACCTTGTATATCAATTCTGTTGTAACTGGTATGAAACTGATTATCCAAAACCGACTGCTTGACCATTTTGAAATCAAATTATCAAAAGCAATATCCGTTGAGCCAACAATATTAAGGCCTATTTATTTTTACTTCATGTCAAACTAATCATATATTCAGTTCCAAGACACAAATCCGAACACCCTTATATACATGCAAAACCAATTATGAACAATATCTGCATAACTGTACGTCACCCTACTTACATGTGAAAGCACTCAGGATCGGTTGGATTAATTGGTGGTATGCATCTACTGATGACTCCAATAGCACCACTTATTGCAGCATCAACAAAATCAGAAGATACCTTATACAGAGCTCTATCTCTCAAAATCCTACATACAACAACCATATAATAAGAAACTGAGAGATCCACGCCAAAAAAAGTATATTGCAAATATACACCAACTCAAATTTCTTTTGTGAAAATCTGACAAGTGACAACTAGAGGTGGCAATTATGACCCATCTACTTATAAATAGGTTGACTTGTGCTACATTTAATATATCTAATTGGTTAGATTTAGAAAGAAATGAGTCGAAAATTGTCCAGATTGCGTTTTCAATGGATATAATAGCAACAAGATAATATTTGTTAACAGTTACAAACTGATTATTCATTTTTTATTATAAAAAAATAAAATAAAAGAAATTGGAAAAAAGTGTTTCAGATCATTCTAACCCCACCAGTTTTGAGCAGTGTAAAAAAATGAGCCTTTAAACTGTTACCGAACCTCCCTCTGCAACCTTAAAAAAAATATACATAGTTTTTATTTTTAAACCTTTCTTGAGGGCTTGCATGTGGAAACTCTCTACAAGATTGTAGTTCCTCATTCCAGTCTCTTTGCATGCCTATCAACTCACTCCCAAAGGAGAGAGTAAGTGAATTTTCTGCTCTAGCTGCATCGCGCCTATGATCTACAAGATACAATCAAAAGATACTTAGTAATGGTAGAAAGAAAACCATTACCGTTTAACATAGAAAAAACAAATAAATTACCAGGAACGGGGTGCAGTCCCAGCCACGAATTTGGGGGCAACAATGACTGGATGTTTTCAAATGGATGAGCAGAAGCCTTACGCTCCAACATTTCACGAAAAGCTACACATTTCAAAGAAGGAATCACATCAAACATATGAAAAAAATACATTGACATTGCTATTAGTAAAAAAAGGAATGAAAAAGATAAGCAAAACATATTATTCACCTTTCTTAAATTTGGAGCTAATCTTCTGCAAAAGTCCAATAAGGGTAGTTGCTTCAGAAGCAGCTTTAGTCGGTTTTGGATCAAGGGTATTTCCGGAACTTGAGTTAACATAAAACGTGGTTGTGGTTCCAGTTATACAATACTTGCTGCCTTCCAGTGTCACCACATCCAGATAAATTAGGTCCCCAACAAGCCTGAATGTAAAATACCTTATGATTAAAAGAAAGATCGTATTCACTTTTGAGGTATGTTTCGACCCATTTACTAGCTGATGGGTAGTTGCAGTTTATGCTTTTATATCTTAGGAGTCAAATGTGTAAACTGGAAAACATAAAAATATAAATTTGCTGAAGAGACCTGATAAAATTTTGCCAGAAGTTTACTTTTGATATATATATATATATATATATATATATATATATATATATATATATATATATATATATATAACCTCCTGAATATATGCATAAAAAAGAACTAATAAAATCTTGTAATCGTCGTTGATACGCTGTATAATATATAGAAAAATACTACAACATTTGGGCAGAAAGTGTTTTAGGTCACTTCAAAAGTTTACACGCGACATGATCCATTTTCAGCCCATTTAACCACTATTAATTCACTTCATAAGTTACCTCGTAAAAGACATAGGATACAAACCTTCTGTAGCTTGGAGGAGGGTTAAAAGAGGAAAACACAATACTTTCTACGCATTTGATCTCTTTGGAAGGAGATGATAACAAACTTGAAAGTGAACCCGAGACGTCTTCCATGAAACCCAAATTTTCAAGCTCCGAGACCTCGGTTTTTGGGAGGTCTATTTTGATTTTTTCAAAATAATCAATCAGAAAACTACATCGTGAAAAAAATTATTAAATGCAAATTTCCAGCCCAACGTACCTCCTGAACTTGCAGTTGCATTCTGCCCCATCTCATGTTGCAATGCAAGGGATGTTGATAAAGAAGAGTGCAGTGTCGATAGAGAAAGCAACTCTCTGGTACGGTGGACATGCGCCCTGATTGATCTATCATCATAAAGAGCTGCAAAAGTGTCATATATTAAGTCAGGAACAATATTACAGTTATCAATTTGAGGTACAAGGTTGCAGTGTGCCAAACATGATCACAAAGATTACATTTCCAATAACAAAAATACTCTAGATCACTACTATGCCAAATATGTACACATATATTATGTATTTCAATACAAAAAATTATTTCTTAACAAATAATTTAAGACATTTAGAGATTGAATTCTTCACTATCGGTTAGACCCTTTCTTTTTAGCCAACTTCATATATTTTACTAATTTGACCCGTTAGAAATAAACAAAAACAGAATCAACCGATTCTTGATATAATGGGTCAAACATGCCACCGGCCCAGCTCTGTACTAAGGGATTGCTCCAAAAGGCAAGAAAGTAAAAGAATGTAACATACCTGCAATCATCTCTAGAGAACAATCTCCAGAAGTGATGTCAGCAACTTCGGAAATTTCATGGTAATCTTCTAAATGATGGGTCGACCCATCCTTAGCGTGCAGTAATAAATCATAGCAAGTAAAAAAACACGTCTCAGGAGCATCAAGAAGAAATTGTCTCACGTCCATAACAGAGTCACTTGGACTTAGCTGCCAAGTTGATATATGTCAACCATTGTAATCTAAAGCTAAAACCATGAATTATCTAAATAAATGAGTCAAGAATAGCATACTTGCAACTCGAGCTTTTCACCAAATTGTGTTTTGACAGGAACAGGAAAAAGATGAATGTCACCTGCGCCAGAGAAGTGAGAACACATCATTCACACTAGGGTAAGTGAAACCAAAGCTTTTGAACATTAATAACTTAACAAGCATTATGGCAAGCGAAAACCTATAATATGCATTTATTGCCTTTCCAGTGAAATAAGAAACTCGTGATTATAACTTACGGAATATTACTCTTAATTATATTTCTATTTATGCATACACTTCTATAAGTCAATGATGTAAACAATAAGCACGTGCAGATTTATAACGTACATGCATACAAGCATCATACCTACGCACAAATATAACTGTAAGCAAAGCATGCTCAGTATATATCATAAATTACCCTGCATTCATAGTTAGAACCATACTGCTGTTTCCCCATTATCTTCACTAAATGATACAGCTTAACGGCTCTAGATTCAATAAGCATATATAACAGAGAACACTTCTAACATCGAAGCTACAAATCAACAACTACTATATTACACAGTTATTCATATTTACAAATGCGCAAACATTAAAGTAATAAACGACGTGATTAAAAAAAACAATTGCTATAAATGGTTTCACCTTGCTTAGCCTGATTCTCAGCGCTTGCAATTTCCGACTCCTTAACCTCCGGTTGTACCTCAGCAGGAGGTGCGACTCCATTAGCTTCCACCTTCTGCTCTTCAACGGAATTCAGATTTTCTTTCGAATGACCATTCGGTACAACGACTTGTTCAGTTGTAGCATTTGTGGCGGTAGCAGTAGACGCGTTATTGGTAGCAGCAGCTGCGTTATTTGACCCTTTCTTATTCCTCCCCCTGCTTGATTTCCCAGCCATATCTTCTACTTCCTAATCACCTAAACCCCAAACACAAACAATAAAGAAAACCTTTATCATAATCAATACAAACACAAAAATACTATCTCTACAAGAATCAAAAACAACAATCCACATATTCATAACTTCACAAACCAACAGCAGAAGGGATAAATCTGATGGAAACAATTCACAAAATTGACATAGACAATACTCACATCACATACATATACTTAGGAACTACAATCATATAGATATGAATATAAAGCTATAAAAAGATTAACACCCAGTAAAAATTAAGCAAAACCCAGATGAATAAATGTTGATAGGTGCATAAAAATCTACAAAAATTACAGCTTTGATGAAAAACCCACCTGTATTTGACTATCACCGATTGAAATCGGCGGATAAAATACAGGGAAATTAAGATAATTAAGGATATGTGTGTGTGTATGTATATATTTGGGTATTGTTATCGAAGGGTTTAAGAGGAGTGAATTGAGAAAGAGAAGATGGATGGAGGGGTGTGGCGGCCGAAAGAGAGCGAGTGTGTGTTTTTTGTGGGTACTGACACAAGAAAAATGTAGAAAGAAAGAGGGCTTTTATTGTATAATTTGAAACTTCTAATTTTTCATTTTTAGATCTTGGGTGAAAAGAAATTTATTAATATAATCTTTGGTGGCAATTTGATCAATTTGCTAACTTTTTAGGTTATTTTTCACATGCGATAATATTTCTCAAGCCAATGACATTTGTTTTCGTGATCTTTCATGTATAAATTTGACTCTTTTAGCTAAGACATGACCTAGCTATTTGGGTTCCTTTTACGGTGGTGTATTAAAACGAATTTATTTTTCTCGTTTTAACTTTCTCACGACTAATAGGCTTTGTCAAAGTTTTCTTCACCGTATAGATCTTCTCCTTCATAGCATCGAATGCCAAGTTTGTAATGTAAAGCATTTCTAGTTATATGCAAAAATGGATTTCATATCTAGAGGACGTTTTATGTTTGACATCCTCATTTTCATTTCCATTTTATGCTTTTCTCTAGAATTTTATCAATAGTGACGCATAATATTTGTCTTAACATCATGTTCTTCCCCTTGAAATTCCCCTTGAAACTGAGACTTATCTCAAGAATTATGATATCTAGCACAAACTCATTATACATAACTTATTTAAAATCATATTATCGATAAGCATTTATTCAACACTAATCTCATCCTAACACAGTAACATTCATTTCCTTCATTCCGGGTAAAAGTTTCTGAAAAGCAAATATGGATACTAAGAGCTTTTTCAAAAGTCAAAATTAGTTTGTGATATACTTGTTCAAATATTTGAGTTGCATACAAATCATATTAAAACAAATCATAATTGTTTACCTACATGCATTATTTCTCATACAAATATTGAAAATAGTTGTTCATGTGTAATTTGATTGTCCATTGACAAAATCGATGTGGTTTGCTTTAAATATATAGCTTTGTTTTAACTCTATGAATGGTATCGTTGTTTCACTTGTCCATAGTGTTAGTAATGATGCCCTACATGTGTAATAATTGTATGAATATGCATGTATCGTTGACTAATTGTAATACCACATCACTCAAGAGATGGAATGAAACACCCCTGATATTTGTTTTATATCATACGCAATTTTATCATATATCTTAAATATCTGTGAGATAAAAGTGTAGCAAAAAGGTGCTGCTAAACACAAAAATTGTGAAATAAAACAGTCACTAAAAGTGTTAGGAATACTTGTGTTTTTTTAAAATTTTGCACAAATTTCTTCACAAATACGCGATCCTGAAAATGTCCTGGGATCACGTACTTACATTGAAAAACCTACTGTGACAAAATTGCACTAAAGTACGCAATCCTGGAATGAGATTGGGATCGCGTAGTTATAAAATTTTTTTGAATGTGACCAAAATACACTAACATACACGATCCTAGGCTCCTTCTGGGATCGCGTATCCGAGCCCACTAGCATCTCTGAACCAGACTCAGATTTTTAAGCTAAATTTGGACGCGCATAACTTTTCACTCGTTCAAAGTTTAGACTCGAAACTTTGTGGACACCTCCACAATAACAAAATGAATGCTCCCCTCTTTACACTTTTTCAAGTTTCACGAAAATGAAGAGTTTGGACGTATGACTAATTAATGGCCGTTTCGGACCATTTATGAGGACAATCAAGATCACAAACCATATGCAATCCGATTCGGACCTTTTTTCCCACATAACAAACAACTCAAATGAAGATTAAAACTCGTAACATATCAACCATACAACAACTCCAACTCGATCTATCATAAGTGCCCAAACACGATCCGTTTGGACCCCTTTTGACCCGTTAAGTTGAAGACTCATTTTGCAAACATAACCACAACTTCAAATATATTCAACAAGTATCATGAAAGGTTACAAATTATTACTTAAACAAAATACATCACCAAACTAGTTTTAGTCCTCAACTCCTCTCGTGACAATTTGGTTACTTTTATGAGTTTATAATACTTACATATGTTCAACCATCAAATCAAGATCATATGCAAATGATCATTTACACCAAAAGGGGGCTTTTTTATTCGTATCACGAGCATAATTTATAACAAAAAAGGGATTACCACTTACTATATCAATAGTAAGTTCTATCACTATTCGCTTTTGGGCTCCTTGCCCAAGTTTCCCCTCGACACGCTACTCGTAGCTATCAACACAACAACATTAAGGGAGGTAAGCTCATGGCTTAGTAAGTAGCGGATATATATATATATATATATATATATATATATATATATATATATATAATTATGAATAACAATCATAACAATAACAATAAATACTTGCGAAATCCCACACAAGTGATTTATCAACATCTCACTAAGTTAATTGATCATACACAAATGATCATTCGACTCAAATTCAAGGATCCTTAGCAACTCATAATCTCTCGTTCTTACTCAAAGGAACTCGTTACTCAATATCAACGTAAAGATGATATTTTCTCTATTCTCATATCCGCTCTTGAAACACAAAGATTCACCCAAGTTGTACACACTCACGTGTCCAACTTTTCACAACTAAATCATCTTAACCCCTCCCCTCCCATTACTTACCTTATTAGGATGTCGATTTGTCGCACCCCAAATTATGATGCGGAAGCGATTCGGGCCGGGGCGCGACTAATCCGGTAATTAATGCACAAAGATATATAATGAACGACTCTATATGATTCGTTTTAATAAAATACATTGATTTAAATAAAGTTTTACAATGTTGTCATGATTACATAGCTCGGTATCCTGATCTGAAAGATTCTACGACATAACTACTTTTACAAAATATAGTAATGCGGATAAATCTCTGGTTGTATGCATGCGACTCGAGCTAAACTATCCAAAGTGAGCAGACCTACTACTGCTGGGAACCTGAGAATACATGCTAAAAGGGTCAGCTAAAAGCTGGTGAGCTCACAGGTGTTATGATGAAACAATAATGTATGAACCACAAGATTTAATCATGTTTGAAATCAATCAAATAAATGTGTATATTACTGCCATGAGCCCATAGTTCGAGCTTAACTGAGGTGTCAGGATCACAATCAAGTGCCTGAGCGAGGTTGCCTCCTGCGAGTGCCTAATCTTCACTCGTTTTGACCAAATGATAATGCATCCGTTTGACCAGCAGTCGTGGTAGCGCGACTACTCCGGACGGCATGATTAGTAAAATAAACTCATGCAGTCAATATATCGTTTTGTACTTGTATTCACATGTAAATAAAAACTGAGCATGTATCCTCACCCCGAGGTAAAAACAGTAAAAAGCGGGGCTATGAGACTCACATGAGTCTGGTATGTTGCTATCAATCAAGTATGATGTTGCACAAGGTGATGTTGTCCAAAGACTGTAACCTGTTGGGCGTCCTAAACGTGCAAGGTTATAATAATGAGTAGGTATCTCAAAAGATTACCCATGATAGTTATCTACTCAACTAGTTATGTCCAAATACTTTAGTTGTTTGTTTTTGTTTTAAAAACATGTATGACCCGTTGGTGACGGTTGTAATAATAATTGTCAAAGTATTATTATCATTATGTTTCGTTGTATACTTATATAAGTATTGTTTTCGTGTACAAGTGGTGTCGTATAAGTTTTGATTATTGTAAGTGTTCAAACTTTGAATGACGGGGGTCCGAGGACAGCGCCCCTGGTAGCGGGGTCCAAGGGGTGGCAACCCCTTCTGCCCCTAGTTGGGGTCGAGCTGTGATTTGTGACACTGTGATTTTATTTCTACTTACATTAATTTAATAAAAACGCATTGAAAATTTAAATTTGGGAATATTGCTACACTGTGATTTGTGTCGCATTCTGCGACATTTGATGAGTTAGCGACACAAGGGTTTGTGTCACACCATGCGACATTCGCAATTTAATGCGACATAAAGGTGATATGTCGCAGTATGCGACAATGATAAAATGTTGCGACATAAGGCTTTGTGTCGCTACGTATGACAATCGGAATTTAGTGCGACATAGATGTCAGCGTCACTATATGCGACATTCGGGTATTTGCGACATAGTGTCCTGTGTCGCATTATGCGACATTGGGATTTCAATTATGACATAATGTCTTGTGTCATAATAGGCTTGGGCCTTATGCGCCATACAGGCTATCCAAAAGTTCAAGTGTCAGGAACGTGGTCAAACGACCTTGGTTTGACCCGAAACTTTTACACAAGTCTTAAATCTGTTTGTAGAGTTTGTAGAATTTTGTAGTTCGTGTCGGGGTTAGCCCGAAGTGTCGGTTGTTATAAAATGGCCAAACCATAACTTTTCGATAATGTTTAGAAAATGAGTTTCAACACTTTATTTGGACATAATGTTACTAGATGAACAACAAAACATGAAAATAAGCATAATATAAGTATTCTCGAAAGTGTCGGGATCTTACAAATCGTCGTATGAAGAAACCGAAAGGATAGAAATGTTCCTCGCGTCGTGGTGGTCATTTTTCTCCAAACAAGCTTTGCAATCCAAGGTGTTTTTGTGGTGGTTTTAGGGTGGTGGTGGTGGTGCCGATTTAGAGAGAGGGAGAGATAGGTAGAGAGATGATGGAGAAAAGAGTGAAGTGGTGATGATGAAATGATATATGAAAAAGGGTGTGGGTTTGGTTTTGCTAAGTCAAACAAGAAAAATAGGAGGTGGTGGAGTGGGTTGGTCGGTTTGGGTGGGGCCCACCCATGTGTGGGCTTCACTCAAACATACTCCTAAACTTGCGTTCCATGCGGTGTTCGTTTCATCGTCCGTTTCGGTATTTATTTAGACGTTAAATGTTTAATATACGTGTTTTAATTAATGATTAACTTTCGATATTTTATTGAAGTATTTACTAAAATTACTTGGAAATATTTTCTAAAAATGTTTTGTTTGAGTGTCGATCTCGATTTGCGCGTTCGTTTTGTGTTCATTAATTTGCGAGACGTTAACTTCGTACGTTTTGTTTTTGATTCAAACTACAATATTCTTAATCAAAGTATTTTATCAAAATACTTATTATTGAGTTATAAAAAGGTAACTTGGGGTTATTTGGTTTGTCAGGCGCGTCTCGCGCGTTTTCGTTGCGTATGGT
This sequence comes from Pseudognaphalium luteoalbum, assembly GCA_963422505.1. Lineage (NCBI taxonomy): Eukaryota > Viridiplantae > Streptophyta > Magnoliopsida > Asterales > Asteraceae > Pseudognaphalium > Pseudognaphalium luteoalbum. The sequence goes on from OY730198.1 coordinate 66,604,190, forward strand.
TTATTTTATACGATACGAATAATGTGCTAAATATTATCAAAATAATATAAAATTGATACCAATGTTATTAAATAATTTCATGTTATTTAATAATTGTTTCACCAACGTCCGTATTTGAGGTGTCAGATTCCATCCGATGTAATAATGCACGATTTAATTCAATCGTGTACAAGTGTATATATAACAATATACATCATGATACACATAATTAACCTAATACATAACTAATTATATGTATTAACTAGATGATTAGATACTAATTACTAGCCCTAATTTGTCGGGTGTCACACGATTACGTAGGCTCGAGCACGTTCTCAATCGTTATTTGGAATCACCTAAACACATTATAACAATGTATTATTAATTACTACTCAAGTGATTTCTCACAATTAATCAATCTCTCATTATTACGATTTCAAGCATGTATCTACTAGTCGACTATATGCTTACAAGAACAAAAACACTCATATCATCATCATCAATCTCACCAATAATCCTCATCAAAAACAACACTTACTTTACTCAAAATCTACAACAATTTAGTATATAAATACTTAAATGAGCTCTTTTCCACCCACTAATCATCTCTAATCACTACTAGCAACGAAATACTCTTTCTCAAGAATCCAAAAATGGGTTCATCTCAAGATCACTAAATCACAAAAATTGAAAGGTTAGATAGGTTGTTCTTGCCTTGGTGATGACGAGTTTGTAAGAATTTAGCTGAAATCTCCACGAATTTGTGTCCAATTTGATGATTTACTCTCTTGTTCTTGGCTCTAGCTCGATCTCACTCTCTGGCTCACTCACCTTCTAGACAAAAAGGAACCTATACCTCTCAATTATTTGAGGTAAAAGATTTAATTAAGTGTATCCTAGTTTGGACCATTGTCAGAATACACCCCTCTAGTCTCGGTACCACTAATTTAAATCGAAAGGCTCATTTTCTCTAAATTAAACTTCTTACTCAGATAAAAGTGTAAATGATCATTATTAAATAATATTTATAATTTAACTCTTATAAATTTTTAAATCGCAAACTCACAAAATCCGGGGTGTTATATGGAATGTCACAATTATACAAAGTGTATATATGCTAACATTAACTTGATCCATCGAATAGTTCTTATAAACAATCTCAAATTCTAAGCACTCTTCACTTATTATCATGTCTATCTGGTTACCTGCCACGAGAGAAATACGTTGCGGTTAAGCTAAATGCCTAGTGTAAATAAACAATAATAACCATTAGATTACAAACGCAATGCGACGAAATCTGGAATTTATTTTAGTATAACGTCGGTGATGGTGGTATGTTCATTAAAGAGTATGACAATCGAGGAAGTAAGAACCTTCAAAATTAATGTTCATAATACAAACTTTGAACACATTGTTATGAATTGTATATGTATATCTTGTGTATAGGACAATGTGTTTTGTTATGTAATTCATTGTGTATTGATTTTGAAAATATAGGCAGCGTAAGTTTAGACAATTTAGCACTCTAAATTTAATTACATGTTATTAAGATAAAATAGAAGTTGTAATATATGTAATTAAGGATTTCGATAGTATGTGTATATTAAGATATATTTCTGTGTAGATTGATACCTTGAGTAATTAGTTAGAGTTTAGTGACACATTGTGATTGATATTTTAATTGCAAATATTATATTCACTTATCATGTAAATTGTAAATTACAAAGTACAATACCATTTTTATGTAAATAATAATGGATGGGCTAATACTTATTTAAAAAAATATTTAATAGTTAGAAACAAAATCTTTTTACATTCATATATGTGATACGGGTAGTCAGGTACATGTTAGAGCAATATAATAAAATTGTTATTATCATGTAATAAAATACACATATATATCAAAAGTATATGTTTTCAAAGACACCACATAATCACAATATAAAATAAATACTTTTTGACTATTATTTTCTCAAGATGTCATCCAAAAGTTGCATAAATGTATGGTTGATTATGTTGGAATGGTGTTCAAGTTCATAACTAATTAGTAAGAATATTATTAAAAATAAGGTTTTTTTTTGGGTTATCCTCGATGAACAGTTAAGAGAAAATAATAAGGAATATTATTAATTGGTATTAATATTATATTTAATTAATTGGTTTATTAATTTGTTTTAATAATAAATCAAAAGTACTTAAAAAAGGCAGAAGAATCTAGAAGCCGGATTCCAGCCTACGGTTGGATGGTCCAACCTGCGGCTGGATGGTCCAGCCTGCGGTTGGATTTTGAAGTCGGTTAAACGCGGGTCAGATCTCGGATTCTTGGGCAAAAAGTTAGCTCAACCGCCGGCTGGAGGGTTTAGCCGGCGGCTGAATGTTGAATCTGCCAAAACCGTGGGGTTTTCTCTCCTATAAAAATAGGGTTCTAGCCTAAACCTTATGACATATGATTTTATACGAATTTTCGGTTAGAAACCGAAAATTATTCTTTCTCTGGGTTTCTTGGGTGTGAAGCATTAGAGGTATTCTAGTTTGGGTACTTATAAACTAAGAAAGTTCTGCTAGGTGGTTTGCTTGGGAGAAATTTGATTTTCTCCAAGGTTAGTGTTTTCTCTATCTATCTGTTTTGTTTATTGCTTTATTTGTTAAGTTAAGATCATTTAGGGTTTTAGTTTCCTTCTTGCCCTAGATTAAATTATTTATTTTTTGTTGTGTATGTCAATCAAGTTAGGGTATTAGGGATTAGAAAACTCATCAGTGGTATCAGAGCCATAGCTTAATAAATAGTAGCATTCAATCGCATTTAATAGTATATAGGTAAAAGATAAACTAAAAAAGGAATTATCTAAATATGTAATATGAATTTACAATTTAGATACTAAAATTTTGAATTTTAAAACAGACCCCTCAATTTTAAATATTTAAAATAGAATCCTAAACCTCAAGAGTATAAGAAATAACCTTATATGTATAATATGAATTATATATATGTATAATTAAAGTCTAAATACATCACCTATCATTGATAAATCGGATCACCCATAGTGAACAAACTATAAGAGAGGTATAAGATGGGTCGCTTTGCTTCCCTAAAGAATAGGTTTTTAATATGCTTCGCGCTAACTGTTTCTCCGCTTCTTTGTGCGTTCAATGGAGCTACCGAGGACTTTTGATAGGATGATGTCAAGATTAAAAGTAGACTTCAAATACTAAAACAAAATCCCATTTTAGATATAGGAAATATGAATAGTATGCTAACCCATGAAAACCACACATCTCTCGTATGGACTATTAATGGAGCGTGTGTGGTTTATCGGCATATTAATATGAGGACATAAGTGAGAGGTGATGTGAGACTCGCGATTCTCGAGCGTACTAGAGCCGGGCACCATGCTGGTTTTGCATGGTTAAATTCACCATCTTGTTCATGATCCTCAGCATCCCAGTCATGAATAGTAGATGAGCATATCCGAGATCAACATGCCATTGATAGGAGTCAATGAATCTCAAAAGAACTAGGAGTTTCAATGAGTATGAATTTGACAAAAGTATTTTAGTTACATGATTACGACAACCCTCTTCATAAAACCGAAAATATGGATCTCAACCTTAATATAATATTGGGTAATTAATTAAAGAATATTGAAACTAACTACAATTGTTTTATCTCATAGATGGCTAATGTAAATGGTACAAATCCTCCCATTTCCAATCCCACAAATAACTCAAACTTCTCACTACTCTCGGTTCTTTGATGGGAAAGACTTACTAGTCCAAACTATATGACTGGATGCGAAACCTTAGGTCCACTTTAAGGTACGAGAACAAAGAGTATGTTCTCGGTGAGCGGATTCCCTTAATTGATGATAATTCAACCCAAGAGGAGATTGAGGGACACCTGAAATATTATGATGATGCGAATAAAGTGTCTTGCATCATGGCATCCTCCATGAGCCCTGAATTGCAAAAGACTTTTGAAAATACATGGGCTTATGAAATGAACCAACAGCTAAAGGAAATGTTTCAGGCCAAGGCAAGCAAAGAACGCCTTGATGTGGTCAAATCAGTCATGGCTTGCAAACCCAAACCTGGAGCTTCTATCTGTGCTTTCGTCCTAAAGATGAAAGGGGACTTTGATAGGTTGGAATCATTAAATATGATGTTTGATACAGAGTTTTCCATTGCCATAATTTTGTTCAGTCTGCCAGCTGTCTACAATCAGTTTGTAATCTCATATCAAATGAATATGAATGAGAGAGAGGGTCAATAATGGAACTACACAATTTGCTGCAAACCGCTCAGCAAGGAATCAAGAAAGATGATATGTCATCTAGCTCAGTAGCTCCTGTGTTGGCAATTGGTCAAGATGCAAAGAAAAGAAAGAAGTCAAATTCCAATTGGAAATGAAAGACCGCGGATAGAAATTCCAATTGTGGGTCTAAAAGAAAGACCGATTCTGATATTGCACCTGTTAGTGACCCGAAGGAAGCAGTGTGCTTTTACAGTAACACAAAGGGGCACCGGAAGCGTAGCTGCCCAAAGTACCTAAAGGACCTTGAAGACGGAAAGGTCGAAAAGATTAGTCACTCAGGTATGTATATGTTCGAACTCCATAATACTATAACTTTTAATTCGTGGGTTCCGAATACAGGATGTGGTACTCTCATTTGCACTGTATTGCATGGGCTAAAGGAAAGTAGAAGTTTGAATCATGGAGAGCTCAACTTAGTCATGGGAAACAGAGGAATTACGTCCGTGACAAAGATCGGAAAATATGAGGTCATGTTGAATTCTGGAGTTAGGATAGATTAAAATAATTGTTGTTATTCGTCAGAAATGACTAGAAACATTATTTCATTTCATGCTTTGTTCAAGAATGGTTATCATTTTTCTTTTGATAATGAAAATGGAGATATTTTGGTTTATTCAAATGAGTGTTTTATTTTTAAAGCTTCCCCTTGCAAAGGCATATATGAAAATGTTGAATATGTTAGCAATGTTATTTTAAATGTTAGTTCGTCTAATGAGCTTATTAAATCCAAATTGTGGCATTGTCGTCTTAGGCACATAAACAAGAAATGCATCGCTCAACTCCAAAAGGATGGAGTGTTAGAAACCGCCGCCCGTATCATAAATCTAGTACCCACTAAGAAAGTTTCAAAGACACCGTATGAGATGTGAAAAGAAAAACATCCTTCCCTTGGTCACATCAAGATCTGGGGTTGTGAAGTTTTTGTTAGATGAAAAACTCATGACAAACTAGAAGCCAGATCTGAAAAGTATCTTTTCGTCGGTTATCCACAAGAGTCATTTGGATATTTATTCTACAGACCCAAGGATAATGTTGTATTTGTAGCTCGAAGAGCAGTGTTCCTTGAGAGAGAAATGATATCTAAAGAGGACAGTGGGAGTAAGATTGATCTTGAAGAAATTCAAGAATCTACCGATGAAGAACCTATAATAAACACTGACATTCAACAAGAGGTGGAGACACCTGTTGAATCTGAAGACATATCCTTACCCGTTCGCAGATCTAGTAGAGTTAGCAGACCTCCTGAGTTCTATTATGGTTACGAAATAGAAGAAGAGGATAAGATAAGTGATGGTACACTGGCTGAATTAGATGAGTCTACTAATTACAAGGAAGCGATGGTAGGCCTGAGGCTGCTAAGTGGAAGGAAGCTATGAAAAGTGAAATTCAGTCTATGTATGACAATCAAGTTTAGAATTTGGTTGAACTACACTCGGTCTGAAGACGGTGGGCTATAAATGGATCTTCAAGAAGAAGACAGATATGGATGTGAAAGTGCACACTTATAAAGCTAGGTTGGTAACGAAAGGCTATACTCAAACTCATGCGATTGATTATGAGGAAACCTTCTTACTAGTAGCTAAGATTAAGTCAATTAGGATTATGCTTGCTATAGTTGCATTTCATGATTATGAAATTTTGGCAGATGGATGTCAAAACCGCTTTCCTTAACGTGAAACTGACAGAGGATGTGTTCATGGCACAACCGGAAGGTTTTGAAAGTGAAAAGTATCCTAATAAGGTGTGTAAGCTTGAAAAGGCTATTTATGGACTTAAACAAGCCTCTCGTAGATGGAATCTTTGCTTCCATGAGAAAGTCATAGAGTTTGGATTTTTTAGAAGTGAAGATGAGTCCTGTATATATGTCAAGTCCAGTGGGAGTATTGTAGTATTCTTAGTGTTATATGTGGATGATATACTGCTCTTAGCAAATGATATCCCAACTTTACAAGGTGTAAAAGACTGGTTGGAAATATATTTTGCTATGAAAGATCTGGGAGATGCAGCATATATTTTAGGTATAAAGATTTATAGAGATAGGTTAAAACGTCTCATAGGACTAAGCCAGGATACCTACTAAGATAAAATATTGAAAAGATTCAAAATGGAGAATATAAGAAAGGGAATCTACCGTTATATCACGACATAAAAATCTGTAAGGATCTATGTCCAAAGTCTTAGCAACAATTGGACAGAATGAGTCGAATCCCATATGTTTTGACTATAGGATCGATCATGTATGTCATGACATGTACAAGGCCTGATGTCTCATTTGCTTTGAGCTTAGTAAGTCGACATCAGCAGAATCTTGGAGAAGGTCATTGGACAGTTGTATAGAAAATTCTCAAGTATTTGAGAAATACTAAAGTGAAACACCCTTAAATTTTAGGAAATTATATATCTATACACACATACACACATACACACAGACAGACACACACACACACACACTACATTACATGTTAATAGGTCCCATTAATTAACTACTATGCATATTGGATAAAGTTAACAAAATCAAGAAAAGGGTACCCGCCGAGTAGTGGGGATACCTGCGGGGTACAAATGCAAGACTCCAACACCAAATTCCTCGGACTCATTTTACACTAGGGATACCCGATTAGGGTAGCCTCACTCTCCGGATAGACCCACCGGATAAGTCATTATCCCCCGGGTATGAAGCTTACCCGCCAGGTACCTGGGTTTCCAGCAGACTTAATCATTTCCATGCAAAAATACGAAATTTGACTAAGCTTAGTTTCAAACCGTAAAGAGTTAAGCTATAAAATTATGCAGACACCTTCATATAACCAAAATGAAGGTTTCCCTTTATACACTTTTTCAAATTTCACAAAAACGCAAGATTTGAACGTGTGACTAAATTTAGACCCCTTTTAGCCACTTTTTAAGCCACACCCAAAACACAAACCTTATATCTTTGACTTCTAAATTTTTGTACACATTTTATACTTACCAAAACCAACTTAAAGCAATCAACCAAGGTTCCATACCCTTTATCTAACTCAAATTACTCACTAAGGTCATTAACGACCCGTTTTGACACTTATGACCCATTTGTGATAATGGGACTGTTTTGATCCATTCACTAGTCAATTATGACCCATATTAGATTACTAAAAGTATTAGACTACACATCATCAATATAATTGACCAAAATACATTATGACCATTTTTCCATATTTCACATCTCAATAAACGAAAATTCTATTATTTTCATCAACCAAATATTACCCATAACACAACATGCCATCTTTTATTCAACTTTGACTTTTAAAAGTCAAACCATTACAAAACAACAAGTTTGACTCTTCAACATGTTTTAGTTCCAAAATGTGACAAGTGAACGAATTATACAAGTCAACTACATAGCGATAAGCATAAAAAGAAAGCTTGCCAATCATACCCAAAAGCAAGCGAATCCACGTTACTCTTTCTTAATGTCCTTCCCTTCACGTTGCCCACTAGTACCCACATAAGGAAACACTCAAAAGAGTAAGCAACATGTTTAGTAAGCTTATGAGCAATTAACTAAGCAATACACATCATAACACTATAACCAATTTTCGTCACCACATAATTCCTACTATCTTACACAAATAACTATTGGAACAATATGTAGAGATTAAACTCTATGTGGATCCACGGCCAATGACTACATAATAGCTCAATACCATTTCACATTCATATGCATATCAAGCACAACTAAGTAAGCTAGCTAAGCTAGTAAATCTCTACACTATGTCCATTTCACATAATTAGCACAAATCATAGTTTGAAAGTAAATACAAATTATCACAATCACACACTCGTGAAATGCCCAGATTTTTTTTAACTCTTAAAATAATTCTTACAACCTTAAAATAATTCGTGACTAAAAACTCTTTCATTTAACTTCCATAACTCAAGCGTATAATAAATGAACCTATGTGATAATATCACATCTTATTCTCGACTCATAATCTTGTTTATAATTGCCTCAATAAACTTAATTTACAATTTAAAACTCTGTATATTAATTACTTATAAAATCTGGACTCAAAACAAGAGAATCACAAAACTGATGGGTACCTCCGGGTAGGGAAGGATACCCGTCGGGTAGCCCATCAACCCACGTGCTCTGTCAAAAATAACAAAGACCTTACCTGTTTGACATTCACGTGCTGATTTGACGTAGAAAGTCATGTTTTTGCGTACATAATTCCCACCTTTTTAGCCCTAAAATGGATGAAATTATTCAATATTAATACTTTTTCACCATAATTCATTATTAAGGCTAAAAATAAGGTATTGCTTCAAAAATCAAGTAAAATGGCTAAATAACGTACAAAACGAAGCATAATTGATACGGTCACATTCTACGAGCACTTTTTAGCATATTACCTTGAAATTATTCTTTGATTAGTTCATTATGATCTTCAGGTAATTACGAGCACGTGGATATAAAGAATGCTGAAAACAGATCAAGAATGAAGAAGTTATGGCCAAACGAAGTTCGACCAGTGCACAAGACTTACGATCCAGCACACAAGACCACGGACCAAGGGGATACCACCCCACAAGGGCCGTATACACCCCCTAGAGGGCCGTATACCCCCTTATGGGGCCGTATACCCCCTCTTTGAGGCCGTATACCCCCTTATAGGGGTGGTATACCCCCTCTACGGTGCCAGATACGCCCCGTTTGCTACCGAATATGCCTTATTTGCTACTGAATATGCCCTATTTAGTGTCGAATACGCCCTCTTTGGTGTCGAATTTCGTTGCTCGGGGGTGTATTTCAGTGTTAAATTGGGAGCGAGGGTGTTGAGTGTAAAATTGTATCTTGTAAGCCTATAAAGAGAGGCTCTCACCTCCTCATTTCAACAAGCAATCATCCATCAATCCATTCACCACTTTCACAGTCACACACTTTCTCTCTAGTTTAGGTTAGTTAGTAGTTAGTTTCTCATTAATATTTATCAGGACTAACGGAGGGGTTACTTTGTAATATTTGTTGGAGATACTTGGAGGGGTGCTTTAGTAATATTCGAGGCTTTGCTCGTTGTAATCTTTCAGTTTATATTCAACTACGCATTTATCATGGTTATCTTTTTCCTTATCTGTTATAATGCATGCTATTATTATTATGCTAGATTTAGGATTCGTTGCCATGATTAGTGAGTAGTTAGCTTGTGTGTTTGTTGTGATGTAGTTAGCTGCTATAATGGGGGATGATGTTAATTTAAATATATAACTGAAAACTATGTCTGTTTAACTTTTCATTTATGATTAAAAAACTTTTCATCAAACTATCGCATTTCCTCTAATAAACGTGGTTAAAACCGTAAAAGACAAGGAGTCGCGAACCTTGTTCCGAGGGTAATTAATTATCTGTGCTATCTATGCATGGTCTGATTTCGAAGCTTTGGAAATACCGCTAAACCAAATGTATAGTATAACGTGAATAAATCAGGGATTTATTGGGTAATATTAAGTGAGGGCTGGGTTTATATCATAGATGGGTACGCTTTAATATAAACTGAGTTTAAAAAGTGTTCAGAGTGACCCGAATGTGCAACATGTGTGGAATAACGTAAAACGACCTATTACTTAGTATAGTGCTGGAACCACCTCTGGTGTAGTACAAACGTATGGAAGTTACGGAACGGTCGTCGGTGTATACACCCTAACTTGCATTAGTGTGCAAGGCATGGATGCCATAAAACGTCCTAGTACCTCGTGTAAGTGTCAGAACCATCCTTTGGGAACAATTCTCATACACCCAAGCTATGGAACAGATGTCGGTATATACATTCTGAGCAGCATTGGGTCACCCACCAGCTCTGAACCTACAAACCATCGATGAAAAGTTAATAGACGCTTTCCGAATTAGTTCTTAAATGTTCTATTTTGAATTAGAATACTTTATGGTATCAAAGAACGGTCTAAGATTAAATATCGGTTGGTTACCTTATTCATGCGCCCAGGAGTGAACTCCAAGAAGGGTCACTAGTCTTCACAGACAGTGTTGGGGGTAGAGCAGCCTGATCTGACCAGAATCATGACAACCTAGTACTCAGTGACATGCTATCTGAGGAATCAGATAGTAGGGTGCTAGTGTTGACACCATAAAGTACCTAAAACAGCAGAACACAAATACTTAGAAAGAACGTTTTCAAAACATCAAAACCAAACATCATCTCCCCTTTAGGCTAATGAAATCACAAAAAACACTCATCTCCATACTGATTATCACCTATTATTTTATTTTGCTGTTTATTTAGTTTAATTTAGGACCTAAGTAATAAAACCAAAATCAAATCTCTTGTTTAAAAACCCTTCTAAATTGAATTGATCGTCTTGATTGCTTGGTTTCACAATACGGTTGATCTTAAGAACGACCCTGAGTCATTACTTGCCGATAACTACCCTTAGTTATAGTAAAACTTAGGTCCCCAACTCTCTATATATAAAACCACCAGTCCGATCGCGCGGTCCCGACTGGGAGGTCAGCAACGACAAGGAAGCGATTTCTTGATCGACAGTCTGGGACCCGATAAGGTTTTTGGCGCCGCTGCCGGGAAATAAATCGTAAGACTCTTAGGCATCTTGACGAACTTTTCTATTTAGTTCCACCTGTAAATACCCGTAGTTTTCTTTTCCTTGTTCCAACCAAAAATTCCTTCCCACAACACACAACGACAATCGACCAGATCATCCAGGACTGAACCACTTATCTTCACACCTGATCCTAAGTCGATTATCCGAACAATTCGCAAAGAAAGACGCTCTCGCTTCAGACAGATGGCCGCACGGATCACTCTCGCCGACCTCACCAAACCATCTATCGAAGGACGAGGAGGACCCATCAGCTATCCGGTAATCGAAGGCACACTTAAACACCACATCGTTCAACTCATCAAAGACAACTGTCAACTCCACGGTTTACCTCGTGATGACTCCAACGCCCGCATCGACAAATTCATTCAGATTTCTAACTCTTACAAGCAGAACGGGGTTGAGCAGGATATAGTTCGCCTATACTTGTTCCCCTATTCTCTCGCTCTACATGCCCAGACATGGTTTGAGGGACTTGAGACGGGCTCAGTCACCTCATGGACGGATATGGCCACCAAATTCCTAACCAAATACTTCCCTCCGTCCAAACAAACCAAGTCCAAGAATGACATCACAAACTTCCACCAAGTTTGTGACGAATCTATTTATACTGCATGGGAACGATTCAAGATCCTTCTGAAGAAATGTCCAAACCACCAACTCAAAAAGATTGCCCAGTTATGCACGTTCTACAACGGTCTTGTTCCAAACCACTGCATCACCTTTGATGCCGCTGCTCAAGGCAACTTCATGCAACTCACGGATGGAGAAGCTTGGAACTTGATCGAGAATATGACGATGCACCATCACGACTGGAAGACAGATAATCAATCCTCATCACTACCTCTATCCTTCTACAACCAAATCCAACCCGAGACAATCAAATCCTTGAGTGAGCAGATTGAGTCATTGACGAAACAGCTAGGAGAGCTAAAGAAGCAACCGCAACAGATCTACCAAGTTTAGGCTTGCCAGAACTGTGCTCACCTTCCCACGGGAGAATATCAAGTTGAGTATGAAGATCCAGCTGACGGCATGGTCTACTACGCACAATTCCCAGCTCGACCACAAAATCCGCCTGGTTTAGCACGAACTTCTCCACCTAGGACACGAGGCACTCAATTTCCTCCACGAAACACCCAACCAACCTTCCAACCCAAATACCAACCAAAATACCCAACCTACACACACCAACCCCAATTACCTACAACCAACCCTTATCCTTAACCGCACCAGATGTCAGCCCACCTAATGATACCACAAAGACCATTGTGCCTATTACTAGTCAAGATGATAATCTCACTAAATTTATCGAGGGTCAGACACAATTCAATCAAGAAACCACCGCTAGAGAAGACCAGACTGACTTATTCCTTAGAAACCAACTTTCGGTTCTTAAAAGCCCTTAGAACCAAATCGGTCAGTTGGCTTAGCGTCTTGACACTAGACCCCAAGGAACCCTTCCAAGCAATACCATTCACAATCAGCACTTAGAAGAGGCCAAACAAGTAACCTCCAAGGACCCAAAGGTGGCACCGAGCCAGCCTAATACTTCTTCTCCGGTGAAGAATGAATCTCCTGTCCCGAAGATAGTTGAGACACCATCCATACCCACTCCTGCTAGAGAAGTAAAAATCCCATTCCCTCTTCGTCTTAAGCAAAGGTATAAGGTTAACTCCTTCAAGCTCGATGCTAAATTCTTAGACACCGCGTCTAGAATTCCTACCAGTGCCAAGCACATTAGGCGAATGCTTTCCACCAAAGATAAGATGCCTGACGTATCTACTATCCCACTGAACGCGGAATGTTCAGCCTTCATAAGCAACCTGCCCGAAAAGTTAGGAGATACTGGTCGTTTTACCTTGCCCTGTTCAATCTATCAGTCAGGCGTGATTCGCTCCATGGCCGATCTTGGAGCCAACATCAATCTCATGCCTTACTCTCTATACGTCAGATTAGAATTTTGAAACCTTAAGCCTACAAATATGAGCGTGCAACTTGCCAATCAATCCATTCGATATCCACGAGGAATAGCTGAAAATATAATGGTTAAGGTTGATAAGTTCTTTTTTCCCATTGACTTCGTTGTGATGGATATACAGGAAGATATCAATATACTAATCATCCTAGGCAGGCCTTTCATGAACACTGCCCGCGCTATCATTGATGTTTACTGACTATAAGCCTTCGAGCCAACGGAGAGACTGTATCCTTCCAAGTTGATCAGGCTGATAGTTCTTATCTAGAGCATGCTGAGATATACACAATATCCACTGGCAGAGTCACATCCGACGATGATTCATCCGAGTCAGATCCTTCAGACACGTATGTACCCGATGACCATACTTGTCTCATCTCATCAACCGAAGAGTCTGAATCCGAAACAGAAGAGATGGAAGACTCAGAGTCAGAAGCCAATTCAGAAGAAGAGATGGACGAATCTGAAGAGGAGCAAGAAGAGGATGAGCCAGAAGAAGAAGAGCAAGAGGAGGACGTTTATCAATCCACACCGGCTCACAAATACTTCCCTGATTCTCAGCATCCGATAGAAGAGATCATGCATCTTGAGTATATTCCAATCACTATGTCAGATGACGATTCAGATGAAGGCCAACCGATTGATCACTCCTGCCCTGAAGAAAAGGACATTGAAATGGATTCTTCTCAGCCTATATCACAAATCATCAACGCGACTCAGCCACCATCCGATACTGTCGAGTTCCCTGATTTTCAGAACACGGACACTCCAGTAACGGATAGTGACGAGGATGACGTCGTATTCATAGATGTCCCGATAGATGTCCGCTCCATCCACCTTCGTGCACCTCCAGTTATTCCTGATCCTCCTCTCGAGATCATCCAGGTTTAGGTCATCTCTACCCATGAAGGGATGATCAATGCTCTCGAAAGATTTGAGGATGATTTTCATATGATCATGGCTATCATTAGAGACTCGACTAATGAGTACACTCCGAGATTTAAGGAAATCAACACTGAGTATACGGTCTATCGTGCTAATAACTCTAGGAGTCCTCAATTTCCATAAAACCGCATTCATGCCTTCGCCGAAGATCTAGCGAGTCAGCTTCTGCAAGAACACCATATTGATGAGACACCTGCTGAAGACGAGCTAGAGTTCTTCGGGGAACAAAAAGTCATATATGGAAAATTTTATGAAGCCCTAATCAGGTCCGCATTTCCATATTCTAACCAGCAGATGAGTTTGCTACATTCTTACATGTACAATTTGGACTATGCATCTGGGAACCCTGAGGAGGAAGTAGACATTCAGATGATGAATGATCTTAGAGGATTGATGGATTCCATAGCCGATAACAACCATATTGATGATACCTCACCACATAGGTTTTACATCGACTGCACCATTGAACATCACGCCCATAAGATTATCGAGAGGCTCGAATACGTGAGTTTCGATGAAAGGATGCGTGCCATCCCTTCTTCCATCCCAAATGGAACAATGGTCAACACTGCAAACTTTGTCACGAAACGTCTCTCAGAGATCTTTGGTACTGTTCCTCTTGGAAAGAACCCAGACAGCTATTTCATGACGGTCTACGTGAAGTCTACTACAGAATCTTAAACATCTTTAGGAACTCTGACCTCACGTACTCCAATCACCAAAACCATCTTCTCCAGGGTATTCAAGAATCCATCCATGCACTAAGAAGAAACCCGAGCACAGACGATCATGAAGACATACATCTACGCTTCTTCGGTTTCATGGATTCTTTAAGGAGAGAACATCCTGAGCGTGAGGTTGTGAGATCTAATGGGACCCTCATCTTTGATCCCAACGGAGTCATCTCAAAGTCAGTCGATGATATCACCTGGGATCTTCTTCACTTGCAAAGGGTGGCTGAAAAACATTTTGAAAGCTTCCCTCTTCATGTGGAAAGGATCTCAAACATCACTCAGGTTATCACCCGCCACTTCTTGAGATTCTATTCCAGGGTCCCACCTTCCAGCACCATTGGCCCTGGAAGTTCCACCACCCACTGCATCTGAAAGAAGGAAAGTCAAGCTGTCGACCCTAAAAGCAGCACTTCTCGGGAGGTAACCCGAGTAATAAAACGTGTGTCGATTGTGTGTTAATAAGTGAAGATTATCTCTGAATATCCTTCACACTTGGGTATACCTCAATTTTTTTTTTAATATTTCAAAGTCACAACTCATCTTTTGCAAAATCACTTGTCTCAGATAAATAGGAAACACTTTTCAAAAATTAGTTCATATGTTTCGAGCATTTGAGGTACTTGCATACTACTTTTATGCATTATGCTCGAACTCGTTTAAAAACATATGTTCTACAAAATGATTTGTAATAGAAAATATCTTTTCATTCTGAGACAGTGATTCCTTTTCATTGCAAAAATATGGAGTTAAAAGGTAGATCCAACGTGTTCACACTTAAGAGATTGATTCACAAATGATGGTTGAAATGGAAGGCAAGGTTCTCATTTAAAGGCAATCCCCCTAAAAGCTGAATAATCCTCATGCTGCAAAAGAAAGACTTTTCTACTTATCGGCACATATTCAGATCTTCAGATTTTAGCTATTTGGGGAGTTTCTTCATCCTTTCTCCGTTTTTATCTTTTTGCTTTATTAAGTACAGTTAACTAATAAAAGTAATCTATACCATATCCTAAGCTTATCACTAAGTGTGGGATTCCAGCCCAAATTAACACTTGAGAAATATTTTCTTATATGTTTAAACTCTAAGTGTGGGATTTTACTTCCAATAAAATCTCCACTAAAGAGAACATTAGGGACAATGTTCCTCTAAGTGCGGGATAGCGGTATAGAATACCTTAGATAGATTTTTGTGTCCAAATTGCAAATCAGAAAATGTTCATCACTTTAAAAATTGATCAAAATTTTTAAATTTTTTGCATAAAACAAAGAAAAGCATGAGCTTAACTTCGACAGTAGATAACTACTCATTCAGTTAGCTCTGCTATTTCTTTGAATTTTAATATTTCTAAGAGGAGCTATTTTAAATATGAGTAAGTTATTTTAGAAAGTAGTGTAAATAAGGTAGAAATTTCTTATATTAAGAAATGATAATCTTAGGGACAGCGCATGACTAAGCACATACAACCCATATTAATTGCAATGAGGTATCTTGAGCCTATATAAGCATTCATTTTAAATGCTTTACTATTCATTTGTTGTGTGTGCCGATGTATACATTTCTGAATTAGAACTTGCTCCTGGTATGCATTTCGAGACCATATTGGTGAGTACCGTACGCGGTATAGGTGCAATTAGATGACCTTGACACTCCCTAGGAAATAAACCCATTTTCTCATATCTCTTCAAGCCTAACCCTGCCGATACTCATTTTTAGAATCGATGATCCGCTTAGTAAACCCTGTTGAGCCTTAACCTTTTCGTTTCTTGAAAACCCTTTATTAAAACCCCATCCACCTCCATACCCACCAAAATATTATCTTGGAATTTTTAAATTTTCGAAAAATGCTATTTAGATATTCTTTTTGCTTTCACTCAAAAATCAGAAATCTCGTGTTTTACTCAAAGTTTCTCGTGTGCGTTTCAATAATCAAAATCTCAAAAAAATCGAGAAAGTCTGAAGGTGTGAAAAATTGACACCAAGTAAAATTCGAAATGTCAAAAAATTGAAAAATGAAAGTAAGAAAGGATCTCAAAAGGCAGAAAGAAAAATAAAAAGATCCCTTAGAAATTCCTTGGCAAAGAAATTCTAAGCCAAAAATATGTCATAGAAATAAAGCTAAGTGCTTCAAATCTCTCAAAAAAATATATACATATTTTCCATGTGTTGATAGAAGTCAAAATAACTATCTTTTCTTCCTTACCGTTATCCGTTTCCATTTTCATTAAAAAGCGTATATAAATAAAATTTTTCATAAGTTTAAAAGTCCTAAGATAAGCATACCCCTTTAAACCTAAAAACATCCCACTATCCATTCCCTTAACCCTCACTTCACACTACAGCCCGATAAATGTCTTGGGATAATTAGCACCATCCTCACCTAAGAGGAGGAGATTTGATTCTCGATCAAGCCTATGATGACGAATGCTACATGACTGACTTTTGAGTGAATTCGTTTGTTTAGAATGATTGGAAACCCGATACACTTCTAAGTGAATTGCATGACCACCTGTGAGATTTCCTAAGTCATGTGTATGCCAAAGATCACGAGAATCAGAAGCATGCCCAAAGATATTCCTTTCTTATTTCTGGAACAATTATCTTAATTATCTCAATTTTCTGAAACAGGTTACCCATATGAGGAATGGTGGTTCTAAGAAATATTTTAATTCGTAAAAATGGACCTAAAACATCTTTTTAAAGTGAGGATAGTTGAAGTATTGCTTAAGGACAAGCAATGTCTAAGTGTGGGATATTTGATTTGACGTAAAAAGTCACGTTTTTGCGTACATAATTCCCACCTTTTTAGCCCCAAAATGGATGAAATTATTCAATATCAATAATTTTTCACCATAATTCATTATTAAGACTAAAAATAAGGCATTGCTTCAAAAATCAAGTAAAATAGCTAAATAACGTACAAAACGAAGCATAATTGATACGGTCACATTCTACGAGCACTTTTTAGCATATTACCTTGAAATTATTCTTTGATTAGTTCATTATGATCTTCAGGTAATTACGAGCACGTGGATATAAAGAATGCTGAAAACAGAACAAGAATGAAGAAGTTATGGCCAAACGAAGTTCGACCAGTGCACAAGACTTACGATCCAACACACAAGACCACGGACCAAGGGGATACTACCCCACAGGGGCCGTATACACACCCTAGAGGGCCGTATACCCCCTTATGGGGCCGTATACCCCCTCTTTGGGGCTGTATACCCCCTATAGGGGTGGTATACCCCTCTATGGTGCCGGATACGCCCCGTTTGCTACCGAATACGCTCTATTTGCTACCGAATACGCCCTATTTAGTGTTGAATACGCCCTCTTTGGTGTCGAATTTTATAGCTCGGGGGTGTATTTCAGTGTTAAATTGGGAGCGAGGCTATTGAGTGTAAAATTTTATCTTGTAAGCCTATAAATAGAGGCTCTCACCTCCTCATTTCAACAAGCAATCATCCATCAATCCATTCACCACTTTCACAGTCACACACTTTCTCTCTAGTTTAGGTTAGTTAGTAGTTAGTTTCTCGTTAATATTTATCAGGACTAACGGAGGGGTTACTTTGTAATATTTGTTGGAGATACTTGGAGGGGTGCTTTTGTAATATTCGAGGCTCTGCTCGTTGTAATCTTTCAGCTTATATTCAACTACTCATTTATCACGGTTATCTCTTTCCTTATCTGTTATAATGCATGCTATTGTTATTATGCTAGATTTAGGATTCGTTACCATGATTAGTGAGTAGTTAGCTTGTGTGTTTGTTGTGATGTAGTTAGCCGCTATAATGGGGGATGATGTTAATTTAAATATATAACTGAAAACTATGTCTGTTTAACTTTTCATCTATGATTATAAACTTTTCATCAAACTATCGCCTTTCCTCCAATAAACGGGGTTAAAACCCTAAAAGACAAGGAGTCGCGAACCTTGTTCCGAGGGTAATTAATTATCTGTGCTATCTATGCATGGTCTGATTTCGAAGCTTTGGAAATACCGCTAAACCAAATGTATAGTACAACGTGAATAAATCAGGGATTTATTGGGTAATATTAAGTGAGGGCTGGGTTTATATCATAGATGGGTACGCTTTAATACAAACTGAGTTTAAAAAGTGTTCAGAGTGACCCGAATGTGCAACATGTGTGGAATACCGTAAAACGACCTATTACTTAGTATAGTGCTGGAACCACCTCTGGTGTAGTACAAACGTATGGAAGCTACGGAACGGTCATCGGTGTATACACCCTAACTTGCATTAGTGCGTAAGGCATGGAATTCTGTAAAACGTCCTAGTACCTCGTGTAAGTGTCGGAACCACCCTTTTGGAATGGTTCCCATACACCCAAGCTATGGAACGGACGTCGGTGTATACATTCTGAGCAGCACTGGGTCACCCACCAGCTCTGAACCTAACAAACCATCGATGAAAAGTTAACAGACGCTTTCCGAATTAGTTCTTAAATGCTCTATTTTGAATTAGAATACTTTATGGTATCAAAGAACGGTCAGAGATTAAATATCGGTCTGTTACCTTATTCATGCGCCCAGGAGTTAACTCCAAGAAGGGTCACTAGTCTTCACATATAGTGTTGGGGTAGAACAGCCTGATCTGATCAGAATCATGACAACCTAGTACTCAGTGACATGCTATCTGAGGAATCAGATAGTAGGGTGCTAGTGTTGACACCATAAAGTACCTAAAATAGTAGAACACAAAACTTAGAAAGAACGTTTTCAAAACATCAAAACCAAACATCATCTCCCCTTTAGGCTAATAAAATCACAACAAACACTCATCTTCATACTGATTATCACCTATTATTTTATTTTGCTGTTTATTTAGTTTAATTTAGGACCTGAGTAAAAAACCCAAAATCAAATCTCTTGTTTAAAAACCCTTCTAAATTGAATTGATCATCTTGATTGCTTGGTTTCACAATACGGTTGATCTTAAGAACGACCCTGAGTCATTACTTGTCGCTAACTACCCTTAGCTATAGTAAAACTTAGGTCCCCAGCTCTATAAATATAAAACCACCCGTCCGATCGCGCGGTCCCGACTGGGAGGTCAGCAACGACAAGGAAGCGATTCCTTAACCGACCGTCTGGGACCCGATCACGTGCCCGCCGGATACCCATCTGGATTTACTCTTTACCCACCGGGTACTCCTTCAGGCACAGCAGGTTCAGTTTTCAACCAAAACTCCTGACTTCTTTGACTCATTTTCTGCAGATTGACTCAAACCAATTTATCTAAATTTCCAGGTTGTCACTTCAATTTACAACAAAACTTTAACATCATTTTGAAACAAAAACATTACAAACATTTAAAACATCAATTGACATCCCAAATCGAACTCAAACACGAGACAAAATTTCATATTAAACTACATCAAAATGTTAATATTACTTTATGTCAATACCACGCTTTTCAAATAATGCACCATATACAAATTTAATACTCAAATCTAATATCCTCTCAAAATGTCAAATTTTCAATTTAAATGATCATACTCTTATGAACATGGCTTTCTTTTCAAAAGGGGCATTCACCATTAGTCGGCCTTGTGATTCTCGCCTATATCACCCCCTTTATCCGCTTTATTCACCTACACATTTAACAGATAATATCGTAAGCATAAAGCTTAGTAAGTAATGGTAATTAACCATAACAACGTCAACAAAAATGAAATAATAATCAACTCAAATGATCTACTACTAACACTACAATAACTACATTCTTATCACTACTTTCAAATAATGACATATTCAATACTCAACAACTACCCATATCGACAACTATAACAATATTAGCTACAATCAACTATGATCAACAGCTACTCATTATTAACTACAATTTAATAGAGATCAACTCACTGATCCATATTTACACATATCGATAACTACAACAATAGTAATTACATTTGCAAGATGATCATACTAAATGTTCAATATCTACACAAAATAACATTTTACTAATGCATATTACAATCAAATGATGATCATACTCAAATGAATACTTACTGTACATAGGAACACTATGCCACATATTTTATTAACTACTCCAACATTATGTGAAATGAATAATAGTAAATATCCACATAACAATTACTCATTTATAGATAACTTTACCATCATTTATAGAATATACTCGTATGTTCTATCTACCATGTACTACTAGGTGTTCATACTCGTATGAATAACCTACTACATAGACCATTCTCGAATGATCTATCTACTTCACAATTGAAGATCCTCGATCTCTACTACCTTGCTCCTTCTCGAAGGAACACTACCATGATGTCAAGACATGAACAATGAGATTTCTCAAGACCCATTGTCATTCCTTACATCCTTTACAAACTGTACAAATAGCATACTTGCAACAATCTACTCCCATCCCCCATTACTTGTAACAATTCTACAACAATTAACTATAATTCAAGTTAACCATTACTTACCTTAAATAATTCACAAGTGTCGATCAATAGCCTCTTGAAATATCGTAATTAAGCTCAAGTGTCACCTAAACATATAAGCATACAACGATATTATCTACTACTCACGATAATAACCCTTTTACACTTTAATTTATATGTTTAGCTCAAGAACATTACTTTTTAAACACCCTCTGTTTCTTCTTTTAACACATAATCATATACATATAAGACTACGTACAATTTATGTCAAACCACTTATCTCAACTTCTTATCCACTTACCATTTAGTTTCTCATATAATTGACTTAATGTTATATAAACAACAACAATAACAATAATTTATCAACAAAATCCCCATTTCAAGGACCCTACAGTTCCACTTAATTTGATCATAACTCAATGAAAACTCATAACATCTCATTTATATTTATATTACTAATTTATACTCTATAATTATCATCTAACACCATTTAACACAAAAGCTCATCTTCTTCTCAATTCACCATTATTAGGGTTCATGAAAGCTCACCAAATCACATAATTAAAACTTGATATACATAGACTTACTTCAAGAATTGTAGTAGCATAGAAATTTATCCAAGAACTTTAAGAATCCAACTTCAATTTGATTTCTATCTCTTTCTCTATCTCACTCGTCTTCCTCTCGCTTTGTGTGATCGACTGACTCATTCCACCCACAATTCCATAAGCTTCCAGATTATTAACTAAAATTATAATATTAAGTAATAACTTACACTGATAAACCTCAAGTTTCTATTTAAATACATTATTCACCACTAAAATTTACAAGTTTTATATTTGGCATAATGACCACAAACTCACATTTTTATTACATATTCAGTCCTTTCTCACAAGTGACTAACAAATGTACAAACTTATAAAACTATCACATCTAAATAAATTTAAAACTTACATATTTTGGGGTGTTACAACTTGATTTTACAAACCTCTTGCTAGAAAGCAATCCGGAATATACAACCCGTATTTAGTCAATTCCCGTAACACTTACCTTGATATTTATATGAAGAATACAACAAATGATCAACGGTTTGAAGCCACTTCTTTAGCACCTAGCCACATAACACATAACAACATAATACATATTTAGAATTTACTTAATCATCATGGTTTAATCGATAACTAAAATCAACCCTTCCCCACTTGGATTGATCCACACTACTAACCATAATCATCTTTAACTTCTTGATTTCTTAGACCTTTAATCAAGTTCTTGTTCAAACAACGTATTTACACTACATTTACATTATTAATAACACTTAAATTGATTAATATCAACTCACATAAGTTTTAACATAATTACTAAAGATCACCAAAACCCTAATTTGTGATTTCATTAACTATACTATTAATTATGTTTACCAACACTTATAACAACACTAATTAACACCAATTCCACAAAATTAAAACCCTAATTTCGTATTTAATTTCATCTTCTATACAAAACCCACTAAACCCATGAAAACCCATAACCTAGGTTAAATTCATGGAAGATAACACTTACAAAGGTTAGAGGTAATGATGAAGATGATCAATTGAAGCTTTAAAACTTTAATAAAAGAAGAATTTAATGATTTGAAGATGGGGATATGCTCTTGCGATTTTTCTCTTCACAACAAAAAGTTCTGGAAAGTTTTTGGAAATGAAATTGATAAGAATGGAGCTGTATACGTGGGAGCATAGAATTTATTCCTTACTTTTTAATCCATAGACTCTGGAACCGAGAAATCATTTACATTTTATATTATATCTTATTATTTAATTTATAATACTTTCTAATAATTATATTTTCGCGTATACTAAATTAATACCTTGAAATTTGGGGTGTTACATAAAGATAGGTTCTTAGTTTATGATGGAGAAGAGTAACTAAGAGTAACATGTTATAGTGACACAAGTTTTCAAATAGACAGAGATGATAGTCGTTCACAGTCTGGTTGGGTATTCCTACTAAATTGGGGAGCGGTGACATGGAAAAGTTCCAATCAAGATACGAGGGAGACTTCACGTGTGAGTCTGAGTATATTGCAGCCAGTGAAGCTGCAAAGGAAGCTATATGGATGAAGAATTTCATTGGAGATCTTGAAAGTGCAGTCGCCTTGAGTAAAGAACCCAAGGATCACGGAAAGTCAAATCACATTGAAAGAAAATACCATTTTGTTCGAAGAAAAGTAGAAGAAGGACACGTAATTGTAAGAGCATAAGATCAAAGGATAATCCATCTGATCCATTCACAAATCCATTGGGTAAGTTCAAACATGATGAACATGCTAGGAACATAAGTTTAAGAGATAATGTAAAGTTTTAGTTGTTAGTTTGAATTTGAAACGTTATAAACAATTATGGAAATTGATTATAGATTTGGTGATTAAATAATGGAGATTTATTTATTTGAAAGAGTTCTACCATTTACTATTGTTTGTCGTTGTGTTCCATGTTTACATGTTTAGAAACCACTTCCCGAGTAATTAGCTTGACTCAAACTCCCCCAGTCGTTCATACTCCAAGAAGTAAGTAATGATTTAAGAATGTCATGGAGTGTTAGTAGAATGTCTATAGAGATTAGACATAGTATAGAGAATGCTGCAACACTCATGAGTACTTGATAGGGATTTAAGTATAGGAGAAACCCTTACTTAAAGAGATCACTTCATGGATTAAATCACGAGTGATTTTAAGATGATAATATCCTCTATTATTAAAATGGAGATACATTGAGTTTCTAGTTTTTCAAGTCTGTTATATTTTAGTTTATTCAACGCTGTGCATAAATGCCAGTCATAAAGGATACGCTAGGTGTGACATAATGAGTTGACTAGTACTATGTATAAGAAATTTATTTGTTCCTTTTGCCTAAATGGAAAAGCGATATCATGGAACCTCTGATAATTAAAAGTTTGACTCTAAAATGCTAGGCCTAGCCAGGACTAAGTTGGTGTGCGAAAAATTAGTAGTCTCATATAGTCAATATAATCGGAAATCGGAAAACATAATTATGAATCTTGAGATTGATTAAATTCGATGTCTCAATTCATATGATATCAGCAGAACAAATGAATAGTTGATCAATTATCTAAAGGACTAACTTTAAGATATGAATCAGAGTTCGACAGAAGCGTGGGATGGCACTCTCTGCTTAGTTGATGGATAGACTTAGACCAATAATAGTTGATAACTTGTCCAAGTGGGAGACTGTTGGAATAGTGTCCAAGTTCATAACTAATTGGTAAGAATATCATTAAAAGTAGAGTCCTTTTTGGGTTGCCCTCAATTAACAGTTAAAGAGAAATGAATAAGGAATAATATTAATTGGTATTAATATTATATTTGATTAATTGGTTTATTAATTTATTTTAATAATAAATCAAAATTAATTAAAAAGGCAGAAGAATCTGGAAGCCGGATTCCAGCCTGCGGCTAGAAGGTCCAGCTCCAGCCTGCGGCTAGAAGGTCCAGCTCCAGCCTGCGGTTGGATTTTGAAGTCGGTTAAATGTGGGTCAGATCTCGGATTCTTGGGCAGAAAGTTAGCCCAATCACCGACTGGAGGGTTCATCCGGCGGTTGGATGTCGAATCTGCCAAAACCATGGGGTTTCCCCTCCTATATAAATAGGGATCTAGCCTATACCTTATGACATACGATTTTATACGAATTTTCGGTTAGAAATCAAAAATTATTATTTCTATGGGGTTATTGGGTGTGAAGCATTAGAGGTATTCTAGTTTGGGTACTTGTCTCTAACTAAGAAAGTTCTGCTAGGTGGTTTGCTTGGGGGAAATTCAATTTTCTCCAAGGTTAGTGTTTTCCTGAAACGCCCATATTTTATTTATTTATTTATTTATTTTACTAAATAGGTCCCGTATTTATTATACCTTACATTTTAACATGTAGATATTACAATGGTATGTGTATGTATAACTCATAATGAAAGCTCAACAATCCAATATACGCGATCCTGCATCACCATACACGATCGCGTATTAACTAAAAGCACGTGATCCTTCATCAAGTACGCAATTGCATGTCACTGGTGAACTACCATGAATTAACTTCTGTTAACAAAATGAACTAAAACACGTGATTAGGTAAAATCACGCGTTCGTGTGTTAAATAGTAATACGCGATCACGCTAATCTACGTGATTGCGTATCATGTAGTACCTGCACATTTTAAATTGCTAAACAAACTTCAGACAATCATAACTTTTAACTCGAATATAGTTTGATCACCAAATTTTGCAGGTACCTTCATATTATTGAAATAAAGATTTCCCTTCTTACACTTTTTCACATTTCACAAAAATGCAAGATTTAGACGTGTGACTATATTTAGACCATTTTAAATACTTTTTGAGCCACACCCAAAACACAAACCACTTACCTTTGACTTCTAATTTTTTTTGCACATTATCTACTTATCAAAACCAACTTAAGAAAATCATCTAAGATTGCATACCCTTTTTCTAACTCGATTTACTCAATAGAGTCAATAACGACCCGTTTTGTCACTTATGACCCCTTTATGATAATGAGACTATTTTGACCCATAATAGCTCACTAGAAGTATTAGACTATACATTACTAATAAAATTGACCAAGCCACATTATGACCATTTTTCCATATTTCACAATTCAAAAAATCATCAATCCTAACCTTTTCATTACCCATGCATTATCCAAATCACGTGTCATCTTTCATTCAGCTTGGACTTTTAAAAGTCAAATTATTACAAAATGATGAGTTTGATACTTATTATCATATATTCCAAAACAAAGGTATAGGGCGGATTACACAAGTAAGTACATGACAATAATTCAAAAAGATAATGCTTGCTACTTACTCCCGTGCAAGCTAATCCACGCTATTCCTTCTTGATTTCCTTGCCCTCTCAATGAGCACTACTGCCTACAACACATAATCACGTAAATGGGTAAGCATAAAATGCTTAGTGGATACGTAGATAGTCAATTAAGTAATTCACCCAATTTACATATTATAGACATGAATAAGGGTAGATACACTTACACACATAATCTTAACCACACAACAAATGAGCATAGGTAGAGATTACCACCAATTGGATCCGCGGTCCATAAGATACAAATAAGCAAGACACAATACCATATGAGTATGTACATCAAGTTTAATAGATACGAAGTAGTGCAAAGCACTTATTTCATAATAATTGGATATTCCGTAATAATTAAACCTCTACACTAATGCTCAATCACAAAAGTCAATCAATTTATCACAACGATTCATAACAAGTTATAATATAACAATAACATCATGATTATGCGAAACCTCTTGCTCGTAAGCAATCCGGAATTACATAACCATCACTTAATCGATTCTCTATATACTCACTTTGCAAATTGATTGAAAGTTTCAAGCAAAGTTGATACAAGTTATTCAAAGCCTTTCACACCTATTACAAATTAATACATAATGACCCATTTAGTCTTTACTAGTATTACAATTACATTACTACAACTATTAATCCTCTCCCACTTAGAATTGATTTCTACTTGTCATATCATAATCCCCACTATTATATGATTCTCTAATTTACTACTTACTTTTCTTGATACATTATTAAAATCAATATTACTAGTAGCCCTGGTAACACTTAAAATCAATTAATACTCACCAAACCAAGATTCTAGTAAACTAAGAAATTTGCTCAAGAACATCACTTGAGTTTTCATCCTTATATGATGACAATCAAGTTAGAATTCGTTTCCACTAAGTTAACTAACATTAATCTACTAATTACAAACCCTAATTCAAGTTAATTTCACTAACTTGATGAAATCTATCAAAACCAATAACCCTTGAACCCTAGGTTTAGTTCATGGAGAAATTTAACATACAAATGATGAAGAAGGAGATAGAGGAATGATTAATTGAAACCTAGAGGCTTGAATTCAAGATTAATTAATTATATGATGATGATAGAAACTTCTTCGTGCTTGGTTCCTCACGATTTTGGTCTGGAAGAATTTAGAAGTGAATTAAAGAAATGAAGTAACTGTATACGTGGAAGCATGTAATAAACTCATTACTCATTAATCCATACAGTATAAAACTGAGGAACCATTTACGTTTTCTAATATATCATATCCTTTAAATAATAATACTTCATAATAATTATATTTTCGTGTACACTAAAATAATACCTCGAATATTGGGGTGTTATATTTCCCTATTTATCTGTTTTGTTTATTGCCCTATTTATTAAGTTAAGATCCTTTATGGTTTTAGTTTCCTTCTTGCCCTAGATTAAATTAATAATTTTCCGCTGTGTATGTTAATCAAGTTAGGGTCTTAGGGAACAGAAAACCCATCAGATCATTCCCTTTAAACCACAATCCGTCATCATTGACCATCGTATCATCGTTCATTCCCTTAAACCATAATCTATCATCATTAACCACCACATTGGTAAACCATTGCCATCAACTATTATTTCATATATCCACCATAATTTCTTTTATATAAATATCTCAGCTATCTTGGACAATATCGATTATCATTGTTTTATTTGTCTTCATCTCCGGTGACATCTATTCAACTCAACCCATTACCACATTCTACTTTATTGATAGATTACTGGTTATTTTCCGATGATTCTTTTCCAATAATCTTAGATTTCATAATATGTATATATCAAAATTACCTTTTATATTAGATTTTGGTTTGATCTCCGCAAATATTTGTGTATAATACTTTTGATTTCCATGAATATTTGTGTATATATTGATTCCATTACTTGTAGTTTCTATAACATGTTTAGTTTGTTGAAGGGGTAAAATAATAAACTTGTATCATTAAACCTATAAGTTATTAAACTAAGAGGTGCAACTCCTTTATACATGTTAAAAATTATATATAGATACAAGATAACATACAAATATGAATGAAATTACCTTTAGCAATCCACGTCACTAACAAACAATTCATATCAGATACATGCAATAACATGGATATCAAATCGAATGAATCGGATTACAAAATATGCAATTAATGTCAAACATGATATCAAAGGAATGAATATATAAACGCATAAAACAAATATATCCAATGAGCTCCAACAAATCTTATACATGCATACATACATATACAAGACATTCATATCCAAATATACCCCACAAATGTGCAATGCCATTATACAAAAGATCCAAATGTTTAAAGGTAAGTTAAAAAAAGACATAAAGAGTGGTCAATCAACTACTCTATTGAAGGCTTGGCATATCAGTTCCATAATATTTCTACATAGAAAATCACATTGAAACTTTTATATGTACTCATCACATGATAATATTGATCCTATATTCAAACATTTGTTACCTTTAAATTTATTATTCAAAGAAACAAAAAATTAAAATTAAAATTGGACTACTCAAGATGGTAGCCACTATGAAGATCACACCGAAAACATAGTGGTGTATATAAGCATAGTCTTCATCCACATCGATAAGCTTGACTTTCCATGCTCTAAAGTAAAACATCATAATCGAACTTGCAAGTTATATGAATCTTGTTGACCTAAATGTGATTGGTATTACTTCATTCATCTCAAAGTAAGTGTCCATTATCAAATTGCCCACGGTTTTATAAAAAAATCATATTTACCTTTGAAATGCATCTTAATTCGTTAAAAGTTTAAATGGACACTTAATTAGAATAGAAAGATAGACACTTAATTTGAGACGAAAATAGTGAATAAATAATGTAACCAAACAACCCTAACGAACTCTATTTACATATATATATATATATATATATATAGTTTGGATCAAGTGAGAACACCCTAAAAATAAGAACAACTAAGAACGCTTCTAATGCACTATTCACTTAGTAAAATTGTTAAATTACCATTCGTATATCTCAAAAATGCAAAGAAAAAGAAACGTGTACTTATAAAAATGCACAAAAATCTAAAAAATGATTGATGCATGATTGTCTCTATAATTGTGAATCAATCAATTTTTTAATTTTTGTGCATTTTCAAAAGTCCGCATCTATTTTTCTACACATAGATGTATGAGTGTGAATCTAATGAATTTGTTTGCTAGTTGTGTATTTATGAGGTGTTCTTAACCATTCCTATTTTTAAAGTGTTCTCATTGGAACTTGATGGGGGTGTCGTGGTAGGATGATCACAACGCCGATCAGTGGGTGTTTTATATTTGTAAATGTTGGGGTCTAAGTGTGACTTACTAATACTGAACCAAAGGCTAGTAGATGGTAAGTATGACCTAGAGTTGTTCTTAAAGAGAAACTGAATTGAAACGGAGGTGATCTAATCAATCTTTCTTTTCTAGTAACAGGTTTTTTATAAGAGTGCGTTGGGGGGTTTTGGTTCAGTTAACTAAGTAAACTAAATAAAGTGAATAAAAGATAATAATAAATTAGATAATGGAAAGTAGTATTTATTGTGATTTCATTAGCTCATAATATGGGATGATGACTTTTAAGGGAAAACTTTTATCTAAATTGGGAATGTTTACTAGATTTGATAGCTTATGGTATAACACATAGATTCCTTATCAGTCGGTTATCAACTAATATGTCACTAGGAACTAGGGTGTCATGATTCTGATCAGACAGACAATGCTCAACTCTCCACACTCTCCTGTGAGTGAGTCAGTGGCCCTTATTATTGAACGTATTCGCTCGTGGGTGAAGGAACAGAGTAGCAAGTCCATAAAAAGTCTAACCGTTCTTAATACCATAAAGACTACAAATCCGGTAAACAATTAACTTAGAAAAATATGTTCGGACTTAATTGATTAATTCCTATTAGTGAAAATCAAGCATGATAAGCGAGGGAAAGCGTTTAGGTTTCTTGCGTACCTTACTTTAGGTTTCATGGTTTGAGGAAAAGTATTATTTTAAATCGGATTTTAAACTTGCCTTTCTCAATACAATTAACAAATCCCTAGGTTTTCGTGAATGGTTATTTAGCCTATAGCCTACCTACTCTAATCTAATCTAAACTAATATAATCTAATTAAAATGTTGACGGCTTTTGCATAAAGTTAAACCCATACCATATCATAAAATACTATGGTAGTTCACAATGTATTTAATCATTAACCGATGTTTTCGTTGTGAATTTAATTGTTTTGCAATGGTTACATGATAAGTACATTATGATTAGAAGTGTACTATACTCATGGCAATTCCACGTAATCACATTGCATTTTATGATAATTTCATGACGTTACAATTAAACCATAGTTTTGACACAGATAACTATTGACCAAGTATTAAGGTTCGCGACTCCTCTTTACAAGGTTACAATCACGTTTGTTAATCGAAAGGTGAATGTAAGTTTTAGGTTTAAAATCATAAGGTAAGATAAGTCCGTTCATAAAGTTTTCGTTTTTATAATGTCGATCCACAATACAACTACCTTCGGTCGTTTACCGACTTCCATACATTTGTACTCCGCTTAACGGCGTTTCCAGTAATATATCAAGTAAATAGTCGAATAGATCCGTCATATTAGTTCACGAAATATTTTAAGTCATCCCATAATTACTTATGCTAATTACGTCACAACAAATACAATAGTAATCTACTCGCTAAGCATGGCACAAACTATCTCTAGCATAAATAAAGCATACATATTTAATTAAAATAGATAAGGATAGAAGGAACCGGGATCAATATGCGAGAAGGAATAGACTTGAATTAATATGCGTTACTCTAAGCTTACACCAAAGATTACAAGCACATTCCTTGCTTTCATTCTATTCTAAACAAGTTTACTAAACTAGCCTAATAGAATGATAAAGTAAAACTAACAAAGTATGGAAGAAATATTTGTAGGTGTGGAAGGTGAGTGGTGTATTTAAAATGAACCAAGGAGGCCTCTATATATAGTTGAAATCCGGTGCACTTTAGCAACTTGGGGCACATGTTAGCAAAAGGTGGTAGCACATGTACCCTAAAGCGCGGAAAGGTCTAGCACATGTACCCTAAATTTGCGGAAAGGTCTAGCACGTGTACCAGGCGAGTACGAGCAAGGAAGAAAAAGCAGTCAGGAGACGGGGGAAAGGTGTTCGGTGCCGCCACCACTGTGGCCGACGGCTGCATGGTGGCCGACGGCGGTTGGCCTCCACCCGCCCCGGTTCGCCGGCTTTTGCTCGTTTCTTGATTCGTACGTATCTTCTTCGTTATGCGTCCGTTTTCATCGATTCTTTTTGCGTTGGATTCATTTTCAAAAATGAAGACTTTGATGAAAAGAAATCTCTGAAATATTTCTCTGATCTTTAGATGTCTCGTGTGAATCATTTGAATCTTCCGGTGTACGTAGAATCTTCGTTCTTCGTCCGTTTTTGTTGATTCTTCTTCTGTTAGATTCGTATTTTGAAAACGAAGATCTTGGATAAGAGAAATCTCAGTGATGGGTGCTTTATCTAAAATCTTGTCTCGGATGCCTTGAATCTTCAACTGCATGTGGAATCTTCGTTTTTCGTCCGTTTTGCTTGATTTTTCTCGTGCAACTTCCTTTTGAACGTCTTGGCAAAATTTCATTGATGTGTACATTATTTGAGTCTGAATGCCAAGTATTGTTCCAGAATGAGAGAGATATCGGAGGTAAAAACATGATTTTTTACGCGATATCAAGTATCCCACACTTAGAACTTTGCTTGTCCGCAAGTAAACTCGAATTTCAAGCATGGTTAGAAATAAGTTGATAATGAAATATTTTGAGGCAAAACTTTTTGCTGAGGGGGTTTTAGAAAAATAAAATATTTGTGCTTTTGAAAAAGTAGGGTTTTAATCTTTGAGAGCACACTTTTGATCTTTGATCTTTGATACATGACTAGGTGATCCTCTCACGGTGGTCACTCCAATCACTCAAAGTGTTTAGGGTTTCCTATTCTAATATTATCAATCACTCAGAACGCCAGTCATGTATCGTTTATCGTCATAGGGTTGATCGAGAATCAAATCATTACCTTTTAAGTGAGCGCGGAGTCGATCTAGCCACAATCATTCCAGAAGAAGTGATGTACGGTTTTTGGGGTAGAGTGTTGGTGATATGAGAGGGGGTTGTGTTGGTTTTTCATAGGTTTATTTTTTGTGAAGAGGAAAACTGGAATTTTTGGGAGGATTGACGCCCTTTTCTCATGATTTTGGTAGGAGTCCTTTTCTCCATTTGACTTTATTTTCTTCGAATTCTTTTCTTTTGATTTTTTTTTCCGAATTCATATCCTTGTAGCTTCTCTTCTTTCATCTTTGAAACTTTCTATGAAGTTTGAGGAATGCTTTCGAGAGGGTAGGGATAACATATTTTCATTTTTGGGTGTATGGATGGGTTTGAGAATGATGTGATTCGATCTCCTTTTCACACACCAATTCGGATTCAAAATGCATAATAGGAGCAAGTTCTGATTCTATACGCATACATCGACACACTCAAGAATCGACGAAGTGAAGCATTAAAACTGAATGCTTTATATGGCTCAAGATACCTCACAAATTGAAAGTTGGTTTACTGTGTGCCTAGTCATGCGATGCTTTTTATGGGATTACTAAACTATTTTTTCAATGGAATTCGTATTTTATTTATCCTTCTTCCCCTAAGTAAACCATTCTTTGTCTAAATTTTTTCATTTTCAACATATTTTTAACTCAATTTTGAAAAATTTTGTTTACTTATTGGAGAAGGATGGTCTAAAGAGCAGCGAGCTTAGAATCAATCATATACCATTATCCATTTTACAGTAGTGTAACTACTGCTATCCCACACTTAAAGGAACATCATCCTCGATGTTATTCTAAGCTCTGACTGGGGTAAAATCCTACACTTAGGATTTGAAACATCTAAGACGTATTCTTTTAGCAGTGTGTGTTGGGTTTGAATCCCACACTTAGTGATAAGCATATTGGATATGGTATATTTATAACGAAGGAAAGAGACTGGTATAGAAGTACTCCCCGGCAGTTGCTGTGTTCCTTGGTATGCGTCTGCCGAACTTCGTTTTGTTGGGTTCACTCTTGATCAAGTCTTCTTGTGATTGGTCTCGTAGGTGTGAACACGTTGGATATAAGATGCTTATACTTCCTTGAAAGAGGAGGTATGTCCGAGTGTGAAAGATAGTCGGAGATTTCATCATTTCTTGGAAAGTAAAATTTGCGGAAATGTAAAACACAGGTTGCCTCCCGAGAAGCGCTCTTTTAAAGTCAAGAGCTCGACTTAGTCCTTTCTTCAGATGATGATGCTGGATGCGTCCCGGGCACTGGAGTGGTTATCGTGGCTCCTAGGAAAGTTGTAACGTGGAGAAAAGTACCGAAGGAATTGCTCTATCATGTCAGCAATTAGGGTTTGTGGATTGGTGGATTCCAGCCTGAAGCTTTTGAAGTGATCAGTGGCTAATCGGTCGAGGATTGCCATCCCGTACCTGATGTATCTTACTGACCGTGTGACTGGTCCATTAGGGTTAACTCTTGTGCTGGTGTGAGTTCGAACAATCTCACGCTTGGGGGTGGTTTCGACCTATTGAGGTGATCAGGGCCATGAACTGAATTTTCACTTCTTCAAAGTCACTAGCCAAAAGGTCTCCTCCAAAGGGTCTGGTTGCTTGGCATACTTGTCTGATGAGTTGATATTGCTCTCGGTTGACGGGAAAGTCCGATTCTGTGAAGACATAGATTAGCTTGCTGAATATTTCATGGTATCCATTACGATAAACATCAAGCTCCACATCTTCTTCAGTGTATATTTCGCGTAGTCGAGTTGTCACATATGTTGCTAAGTTAATTTGCGACAAGTGCAGAATGAATCTTGGTACTTCACGAGTTTCTTCTTCATATACTGAGTGGTTTAGTTCATCAATTATCAGCTCAACATGATGACCAATAGTGGAATGAATGACGGTCCTGAAGTTTTTCGAGGTTGTGAGCAGGCCTGTAAACAAACTGAACGAACATGAACGGAGTCTGTTCGTGTTTGTTCATTAAGGTTTTGATGAACAAACGAATGAACACGAATGGATAAGCGAACGGATTTTGTTTTTCATGTTCGTTCACTAATAAAATTTGTATCTTCATGAAAACAAACAAACGTACACGAACAAACACATAATTTAACGCATTATTCCGTTAATACTTGAAACGAACATCAACAGACATAAATGAACATCTATATACACATCTACACATGTATACTATAGAACTTGAAACTTTTCGATACATATTTAACATTACAAAACGATCACTCATTTTCTTGGTCCGATCGTAGATAAGAGCAATATATATGGAATTAGTGGAGGTAAATATGAGGTAAAAATGTATAGATGTTTAATATTACTGAATGAAAGTATCTAAATATTTAATAATATTATATTTATAATTTAGCTTAAATCAGAATAAGATATACAAATATGTATTAATTTTATTAATCTGTTAGTTAATAAACGAGCATTTAACCGAACGTTCATGAACATATTATCGAACGTTCACGAACGTAAATGAACGAACCAGACTCGTGTTCATGTTCGTTCATATAATTAAACGAACAAAATTTTTTGTTCATGTTCGTTCATAAAACGAAACGAACGAATGTAAACGAACTTCCCTCCAAACGGTTAACGAATAGTTCACCGAACGTTTAGTTCGCTTACAGACCTAGCTGTGAGGTGTTCTCCGGTTTCGATGAGATCTAGAAGGGTTCTAAGATCTCCCACCATTCTGATATCAGAATAATTCTGCGGGTTTCTAGTAGCTCTTTCCAGATGGGTTCTCATTGACACAAGCGTAGCCTTCTGACTCGATGAGTAGGGGAAAGCTAACCCGGCTAGGGCAAAATTTACTTTTTGGTATATTTGCTTCTGGTTGCTGCAAAATTCAACTTCTCCCATCGGTTAGTGGGGTCTTTCTGGCCGTTGAGCTTCTCTTATGATTTGAGCTTGAAAGGAATCTGATAGTTCTTGGATATGCCTTCGTAGGGTCCGAGGTTCTTGTGTTCCATAATTGGTGATGTATGAATCGTATTCTCATTTGATCTCTCTTATAAGGTGCCTTTGAGCGGTGGTGTAGTCATTGGTTAGTTCTCTGATAGCTTCTACGATGATGCGGACATCGTCGTATTCATCAATCAAGTCAATCATCTCTTGGTGGGTATCTACGAGGGGGACTCGTAATATCTCAGTTGAGGAGGTAGGAGAATTTGCTGGAGCAAGGGGAGTTGATGGAATAGAGCATTCGTCAAGAGTGACGTCGATACAATCGTCGTCATATTCGTTCTCGTCTTCATAATCTTCATCACGTGAATCTGGAAATTGGTGGAATTCTTCATCCGAGGGCGCGTTATTGAAAGGTTGAGAACTATCGACTTCGATGGTCTTGAATTCCGTGGTTGAATCTTGACGGTTTTCTTCAATAAAGCCATCAGTTTGACTAGCCTTATATGCAACGATTCTTTGTAGGAGTTTAGCATACAGGTCTGGGTGGCTTGAGGATCGGAGCTCTTCTTCAAAAGTATCTATATCTCGGAGTCGGGTTCGGGTGAATGGTTTCGAATGGTCGAGATGAGATTCGAGCATGGTTTCCATTCTCTTGAGATGAGTAGATCTGAAGTATTGACGAATGGATTCATAATCAACGGATTCGTCTGATGAATTGTTGTCTTCGGAGCACTGTATCCTTTTGACTTCAGCCATTTGTGGTGAATCAATTTGATCCTCATCTTCGTCCATTTCTTCTTCTTTCTCTTCAGTTTCTTCTTCTTCCTCTTCAGATTTTAGATCTTCCTCTGCTTCTTGATATTCTTCCTCTTCTGGGTGAGTTTCGTTGTTAGAGATGAAGGCTGATGATCGGGTGAAAGGTCGTTCTTCTTCGGATTCTGATTCATCACTATGGATAATTCTGCATGTTGATATAGCATAACAATCTTCTTGTTCTGGGGTGCATTCTGGTTTGTCGATTTTGTAAGTGATGCTTTCACCATGCGATCGTAGAACAATCTTATGGTTATGCACATCAATCACTGCTCTAGTTGTATTCATGAATGGTCTTCCAAGGATAATCGGGATGTTTATGTCCTCGTGGATGTCCATTACCACAAATTCGTAGGAAACAAGAAGTTGTTAACTTGAACTAAGACATTCTCAGCTATTCCTTTTGGGTATCTAACGGATTGGTCAGCTAGCTGGACAGTCATCTTAGTAGGTTTCAAATTTTCAAGTTCTAGCCTTTTAAACAGGTAGTAGGGCATAAGGTTAATGCTAGCTCCTAGGTCAGCTAAGGCACTTATATCTCCGGATTGGTAAATAGAACAAGGGAGTGTGAATCTACCGGTGTCTCCTAGTTTTTCGGGAAGGCTATTTTTAAGTAGGGTTGAGCTTTAAGAACTAAGGGGAATGTTGTTTACTTCGGGCATTTTATCCTTAGTGGGCAACAATTTTCTAATATATTTATTACGACCGAGAACTCTAGACATAGTATCAAGGAATTTTCCGTCTAACTTAAAGGATGGTAATTTCTTAGGTTGGACTTTAATTCTAGCGAGGTAAGGGATTCTAACCTCTTTGTACATGGTCGGAGTGGTTTCCACAGCTGGTATCTTGATCTCTGGTTCTTCCTTTACTGGGTCAGCAGCAGGTGGTGGAGTGTAGGTTCCCTTATCTCTGATCTAACGGATCGTTTAATCAACCAAACGTGCGGAATCCGTTTGGTTAGCGATTATTGAACGAATAAACAAACACACGATTTCTATAACGTTTTATGTATATTAACAATTGAAGTATATACGTTTACACACACTTTCAGTCTCTTTCACTCTGAAAATGGCTCTCTCTCACTCTCTAGGGTTTTATCACCCTACAAATGAAACCCTACATGCCTATTTATAGGCTGTCCAACCCTATAGCGACACTAGCCAAGTGTCGCTATATGCGACACTTACTTAGTGTCGCATAAACACTAATTTGTGCATATTTTCTATTTCACTATTCGTTTACAGACTCGCATATACACACTAAACATTATACATACGCAGACTAATTGACTTTGACAATTACAAATGTTTGACCAACTGACTGACACACAAAATGCACCAACATGGAGTGGCTGCTTCCTTGGTGGTGGTGACTTGCTTTTCCTCCTCAACATGTGGGTTGTGAACCGTGTTGCTAGGCAAACTTCCTCTGGGTCTGTTCTCAAGACGTTGTGCCAATTGTCCAATTTGAGCCTCCAAGTTCTTTAGTACGGCCAACCGATTTCTGATAAAGATATCGGCTTGATCTCACCTAGCGGATGTCTTTTGGTTTTGTATGTGTTGTCCTTGCATGAACTGGGTGAAGGCATCATCTGAACTTGAAGTTGGGGCATTTGTATTGTTAGGTTGCTCAGTGGTTTGGTTTGTGTTGGGAGTAGGTCCAGGAAGTGCGAGGGGTTGGTTGTAGGCAAGTTGTGGTTATTGTGGGTAAGGTGGGTATCTAGGTGGGTATCGGGGTTGGAAAGGTTGGTTGTTTCTTTGCGGGAATGGATGTCCTCTAGGTTGGTTGTTGTTTTGGTTGAAACCGGGTCAAAAGTTTTATGGTCGTCCGTGAAATTGAGCATAGTAAACGGTGTCGTCCGCCTCTTCATATTCAACTTGATATTCACCATATGGTTACGAGTTGGTGTAGTTTTGACAGGCTTGCACTTGGTGTACTTGGTGCTGTGTTTCTTAAGTTCTCCGAACTGTTTGACAAGTGTGTCCATCTTTTTCGTTAATACCTTAATTGCTTCAACTGGAATTGGATTCAATGCAGCGAGAGGTGATGAAGATGTTGTGTGATCTCCAGAGTTCCAATCATGATGATGCATAGTCATATTCTCTATAAGGTCCCATCATTCTTCGTCTGTCTTTGTCATAAAGCTTCCTTGCGCGGCAGCGTCGAGGGTGGTTCGGTGGTTAGGGTCTAAACCATTATAGAAGGTACACAATTGTGCAGATTTGTCGAGTCGGTGATTAGGGAATTTCTTCAGTGCTCCTTTGAATCATTCACATGTGGTGTATAATGACTCATCAAAAGCTTGGTGGAAGTTCAAGATGTCATTTCGGAGTTTGGTTTGTTTAGAGGGCAGAAAGTACTTGGTTAGAAATTTTGTTGCCATTACCGTCCATAAAGGGATAAAACCGGTTTCTACACCTTCAAACCATGTTTGTGC
Organism: Pseudognaphalium luteoalbum; assembly: GCA_963422505.1. Taxonomy (NCBI): domain Eukaryota; kingdom Viridiplantae; phylum Streptophyta; class Magnoliopsida; order Asterales; family Asteraceae; genus Pseudognaphalium; species Pseudognaphalium luteoalbum. Next base: position 66,642,416 of record OY730198.1, read on the forward strand.
ATGATGTGTGAGTGAATAAGGGAAGAGATACAAGCGGATTGTATCTTGGCTAACTCTATTTTGTTTGTAGGAGTTTGAAAGAGATATGAACTTGTCGAGGTGAGAGTTTGGATCATCACTTGGTAGTCCATGGAATTGACAGTGGCTTTGGATTAACTGGATGATGTGGTGCTTAAGCTCGAATGATTGTCCTGGGGTTCCTGGGTAAAGAATTGGGCCTTCTCTTCCTTAATAGAGGGCTTACTATTGTCATTGTTTGCTTAAGCTCGAGAGTGATGCGATTAGCCATTGTTTGTCTAAGTGCAGATTGCTTCTTTTCTTGTCGAATAGTACGTATTATAAGTTCTGGATCAGGAAAGATACAAAGCGGTGCAGATCTAGGGTAACAGGTCATAGACTAAAGAAAAACAGATAATAAAGAAAATATTTTTTATAAGGTTTTATCCTAAGGGTGTACTGGAAAACATGATTGGTTTGGCCAATGTATCGGACAGTTAGTCTCCCCAGCAGCGGCGCCAAAAACTTGATGGGGGTGTCGTGGTCGGATGATCACAACGCCGATCAGTGGGTGTTTTATATTTGTAAATGCTGGGGTCTAAGTGTGACTTACTAATACTGAACCAAAGGCTAGTAGATAGTAAGTATGACCTAGAGTCGTTCTTAAAGAGAACCTGAATTGAAACGGAGGTGATCCAATCAATCTTTCTTTTCTAGTAACAGGTTTTTTATATGAGTGCGTTGGGGGTTTTGGTTCAGTTAACTAAGTAAACTAAATAAAGTGAATAAAAGATAATAATAAATCAGATAATGGAAAGTAGTATTTGTTGTGATTTCATTAGCTCATAATATGGGATGATGAATTTTAAGGGAAAACGTTTATCTAAATTGGGAATGTTTACTAGATTTGATAGCTTATGGCATAACCCATAGATTCCTTATCAGTCGGTTATCAACTAATATATCACTAGGAACTAGGGTGTCATGATTCTGATCAGACTGACAATGCTCAACTCTCCACACTCTCCTGTGAGGGAGTCAGTGGCCCTTATTATTGAACGTATTCGCTCGTGGGCGAAGGAACAGAGTAGCAAGTCCATAAAAAGTCTAACCGTTCTTAATACCATAAAGACTACAAATCCGGTAAACAATTAACTTAGAAAAATATGTTCGGACTTAATTGATTAATTCCTATTAGTGAAAATCAAGCATGATAAGCGAGGGAAAGCGTTTAGGTTTCTTGCGTACCTTACTTTAGGTTTCATGGTTTGAGGAAAAGTATTATTTTAAATCGGATTTTAAACTTGCCTTTCTCAATACAATTAACAAATCCCTAGGTTTTCGTGAATGGTTATTTAGCCTATAGCCTACCTACTCTAATCTAATCTAAACTAATCTAATCTAATTAAAATGCTGACGGCTTTTGCATAAAGTTAAACCCAGACCATATCATAACATACTATGGTAGTTCACAATGTATTTAATCATTAACCGATATTTTCGTTGTGAATTTAATTGCTTCGCAATGGTTACATGATAAGTAGATTGTGATTAGAAGTGTACAATACTCATGGCAATTCCACGTAATCACATTGCATTTTATGATAATTGCATGACGTTATAATTAAACCATAGTTTTGACACACATAACTATTGACCAAGTATTAAGGTTCGCGACTCCTCTTTACAAGGTTATAATCACGTTTGTTAATCGAAAGGTGAATATAAGTTTTAGGTTTAAAATCATAAGGATAAGATAAGTCCGTTCATAAAGTTTCCGTTTTTATAATGTCGATCCACAATACAACTACCTTCGGTCGTTTACCGACTTTTATACATTTGTACTACGCTTAACGGCGTTTCCAGTACTATATCAAGTAAACAGTCGAATAGGGGCCGTCATATTACTTTACGACATATTTTAAGTCATCCCATAATTACTTATGCTAACTACATCACAACAAATACAATAGTAATCTACTCGCTAAGCATGGCACAAACTATCTCTAGCATAATTAAAGCATACATATTTAATTAAGATAGATAAGGATAGAAGGAACCGGGATTAATATGCGAGAAGGAATAGATTTGATTTAATATGCGTTACTCCAAGCTTACACCAAAGATTACAAGTACGTTCCTTGCTTTCGTTCTATTCTAAACAAGTTTCCTAAACTAGCCTAATAGAATGAGAAAGTAAAATATTTGTAGGTGTGGAAGGTGAGTGGTTTGTTTAAAATAAACCAAGGAGGCCTCTATTTATAGTTGCGGAAAGGTCTAGCACATGCACAAAGTTGCGGAAAGGTCTAGCACGTATACCAGGCGAGTACGAGCAAGGACGAGAAAATGGTCAGGAGATGGGGGACAAGTGGCCGGCGCCACCACCACTGTGGCCGGTGGCGGCTGCATGGTGGCCGGCGGCGGCTGGCCTCCACCCGCCCCGGTTCGTCGTCTTTTGTTCGTTTCTTGATTCGTGCGTATCTTCTTCGTTATGCGTCTGTTTTCGTCGATTCTTTTTGCGTTGGATTCATTTTTAAAAAATGAAGACTTTGATGAAAAGAAATCTCTGAAATATTTCTCTTATCTTTAGATGTTTCGTGCGAATCGTTTGAATCTTCGGGTATACGTAGAATCTTCGTTCTTCGTCCGTTTTTGTTGATTCTTCTTCTGTTAGATTCGTATTTTGAAAACAAAGATCTGTAATAAGAGAAATCTCAGTGATGGGTTGTCGCACCCCCAAATTTGGGTTACGGAAGCAAATCGGGTCGGGGATCGACTAATCAATAATCACAAGCACAAAGATATAATGAACGACCACTAAATGCGTCGTTTTACATTGTATTGATAAAACCAAAGTTTACATCAAAATATTGTTTACATTAGCTCATTTCCTTGAAATTGAGAGATTTACATTTCATAATTACTTTATACAAAATATAATAATGCAATTAAATCTCTGATTTGATTGAATGCAGACTCGAGCTAATGATTCCTGATTAGGCAGCCAACCTACTGTTGAGTACCTGTCATACATGCTAAAATGGGTCAGCGAAAAGCTGGTGAGCTCACAGGTTTGTATGTCAACACATATTTGTATGAACCGCAAGATTTAATTGAATTTAAAATGCAATTAGCAAAATAAAAGTTATACAACCATGAGCACAGTCTAAGCTTAACTTGAATGTCAGGTCCAATTAAGGAAACCCAACTGATTTGCCTCCTACGAGTGCGTAATCTACACTCATCTTCCCAAATGCTAATACGTCCGTTTGACCAGTTAGTGAGTGCTAACCCGGACGAGAATTGTCAATCCTATATGATATCGTATACTAACATTCACGCTACAGATGTATTACCAAACTATATTATGGAGGGCTTTGAAATGATTAGTGAAAACAACTCATGTAGTATTTGATTTGTATTGTACTTGCGTTCATATTTTAGATAAAAAAACGAGCAATGTAATCGCACCCCAGATGAAAACCGTAAAATAGGGGCTATGAGACTCACCTGAGCCTTGAAAAGTTTAACTTAATAAACTTGTTTGATTAGCCGTGAATTGATGTCCGAAGACTTGTAACCTGAGGGTGTCCAAGACACGCGATGGTTATAAACATGAGTAGGTATCTCGAAAGACTACCTTTGTAGTTGTTCATCCAACTAGAATGTCCAAATTACTAAGTTTTGGTTGATTGAATTGTCCAAATTACTACGATTTGGTTGTTTAACTTGTCCAAGTTACTACGACTTGGTTGATTGGTTTATGTTTTTGAAAACGTGTACGGCCCGTTGGTGATTGGTTGTAATAATAATCTCAATCTCAATATTATTATTATGATTTCGAGTGTTCATGTTCATAAACGTATTCCGATGTGTTTAAAAAGTCGTATCGTATAAGTGTTTGAAATTACATAAGTTTGACACTTAGTAAAAATCATTGTCTTCAAGTTTCTGATTTATGCGACCTAGTGTGCGACATACGGCTTTGTATCGCTAAGTGCGATATAGTCTATTGTGTCGCAGGTCATGACTGTGACGTAAAGGCTTGTGTCGCTAAGTGCGACATCCGCAATTTAATGCGACATAAGGCGTTGTGTCGCTATATGCGACGGGAATAAGTTTTGCGACATAGTGTTTTGTGTTGCTATATGCGACGTCCGTGATTAGTGCGGCATAGTGGCTTATGTCGCTATATGCGACATAAGACCTGATTTAGCGACATAAGGGCTTATGTCGCAGGTGGCCTGGAGCCTCTGCGACATCACGCGTTGTTGGCAGGAAAACGAGCCGAAAAAGTGTTTTCCGGTTTCCGTTTGACTTGAAACTTTTACCCAACCCATATTTGGACATTACAAGATTAAAAAACCCATAAACAAGTAAAAATAAGTGAAATCGGAGTGTTTCGGGTTTTGTCAAAAACTTACAAACTTAACGCCAGAGAAATCCGGAAAGATGGAAATGTAGATCGTGTCGCGGTGAATCTTTTCTTCCAAACGAGTGTAGTGATTTGAGTGGGTTTGGTGGTTGTAGGTGGTGGTGGTTGTTTTTGAGGGAAAACGAAGAAAGTAAGAAAGAGAGAAAAAGAAAGAAAATGATGAAAATGGGGAGGGGAAGGGGTTTTTGGCAGATTTTTGGGGAGGGAGGGGAGGAGATCTCCCAAATTTTAATCCCCCGCGTTTACGCTCCGTGTGGTGTTCGTTTCCCCGATCGTTTAAATATTTATTTTAAATACGAATATTTACTAAGATTTTTGTTAAGGTATTTCATTAAATACTTTTACTTGAGTTATAAAATATAACTTATTCTTGTTCCGGTTGTTCGCGCGTTTTTATTTAAATCGCATAATTGTAGTTTGCACGATACGAATTTGAGTTGAAATATTATCTAAATAATATTTTTGATAAAATAGAGTTATTAAATAATGTTATATTATTTAATAAAATTGTTCACCAACATCCATATTAATTGAACCGAATTGCATTCGGTTTGAAACTTGTACGATTTAGTCAAATCGCATCATTGTATATATTCAACAATATATATATATATATATTGATAAATTAATTAGCCTACAGAACTAATTACATGTATTACACTTGATTAGGCACTAATTTCTAGTCCTAATTTGACGGGTGTCACATTTCTCCCCCCTGTTAGGAGAATTTCGTCCCGAAATCTAGTTCAAAGTCGTGTTTGAAGTAGCATCAGCAAATAACTGAGGATACTTGAGCCGCATTTGGTCCTCCCGTTCCCAGGTGAATTCTAACCCACGCCGCGAATTCCACTTGACTTTGATAATGGGAATACGACTTTGTTTGAGTTGTTTGACTTCCCGGTCCATGATTTCAGCGGGTTCTTCAACAAAGTGAAGTTTGTCAGCGACACGGATCTCGTCGAGTGGAATAATGAGTGTCTCATCAGACATGCATTTCTTCAAGTTAGAAATGTGAAAAGTGGGATGCACACTGCTGAGTTCGGGTGGCAGTTGCAATAGATATGCCACTAAACCAATCCTCTTGAGGATCTCGAATGGTCCAATGTATCTGGGATTCAATTTCCCTCGTTTACCGAATCGGATAACACCTTTCCAAGGTGAAACTTTGAGTAGCACTCGATCCCCAACCTGGAACTCGAGTGGTTTGCATCTCACGTCAGCATAACTTTTCTGACGATCACGTGTGGTTTTGAGTTTGTTTTGGATCTCAAAGATCTTTTCAGTAGTTTCGTGAATGATCTCAGGACCAGTGAGTTGACTGTCTCCCATTTCGGTCCAACAAATCGGTGAGCGGCACTTACGACCGTAGAGTGCCTCGAAAGGTGTAGCCTTAATGCTGGTGTGATAACCGTTGTTGTACAAAAACTCGCACAGCGGTAGATGTTTTTCCCAGTTTACACCGAAGTCAACTACACAAGCTCGTAGCATGTCTTCCAGTGTTTAAATTGTCCATTCACTTTGGCCATCGGTTTGAGGGTGGTATGTGGTACTAATATCAAGACGAGTACCCAATGATTTTTGAAGTAATTGCCAAAAGTGAGATGTGAAACGACTATCCCTATCGGAATTAATCGAGACTGGAACACCGTGTCGAGAAACAACCTCTTCGATGTAGATTCGTGTGAGGCGTTCCATTTTGTCAGTTTCCTTGATTGCCAGAAAATGAGCAGATTTCGTGAGACGATCGACGATCACCCAAATGGTATCGCAACCGCTCAATGACTTGGGTAGTTTGGTTATGAAATCCATGGCAATTTGTTCCGATTTCCATGCAGGAATGCTGGGCTGTTGGAGTAAACCATAAGGTTTTTGATATTCAGCTTTAACTTTCGAGCAAGTGAGACACTTGCTGACGTATGTGGTGATTCCGGCTTTCATGTTCAGCCATCAATAAAATTCCTTGATGCCGTGATACATTTTGTCAGATCCAGGATGGATAGAATATTTGGACTTGTAAGCTTCATCCATCACCAAGTCTCGCAGGTTCCTAAAACTAGAAAACCAGATTCGGTTTGAGAAGTACCTAACTCCGTTAGGTTTGATTTCGAATTGTTTATCCATGCCTCGCAAGGCTTTGTTTTTGATGTTATCGGGTTTCAGAGCTTCGAGTTGAGCAGTGAGGATCTGAATGTTTAGATCATTGTGAATAGTCATACTGAGGGCTCAGACTCGAAGTGGTTTCGTTCATTCCTTTCGACTGAGGGCATCGACAACAACATTTGCCTTACCCGGATGGTATTTGATCTCACAATCGTAGTCGGTAAGCAACTCGACCCATCGACGTTGCCTCATATTGAGATCCTTCTGATCGAATATGTGTTGGAGACTTTTGTGATCAGTAAAAATTGTGCACTTTGTGCCATAGAGGTAATGTCTCCAGATTTTGAGGGCAAAAATGACAGCTCCTAGCTCGAGATCGTGGGTGGTGTACTTCTTTTCATGAATTTTGAGCTGTCGTGAAGCGTAAGCAATTACTTTGTCCCGTTGCATCTACACGCAACCGAGACCTTGGTGAGAAGCATCGCAGTATACCACGAAGTCATCGGTGCCTTCGGGTAATGATTAAATAAGAGCACTGCAAAGCTTTTGTTTTAGAAGTTGAAATGCTGACTCTTGTTTGTCGGTCCAGTCGAACTTTTTATCCTTTTGAGTCAGCGTCGTGAGTGGTTGAGCTATTTTAGAGAAATTTTCGATGAACCGACGATAATACCCCGCCAATCCCAAGAATTGGCGTACCTCGGTCGGAGTGGTTGGCGACTGCCAGTCTTTGATAGCTTCGATTTTTGATGGATCGACATGGATTCCTTGACTATCGATAACATGTCTAAGGAATTGAACGGTTTGCATCCATAACTCACACTTAGAGAATTTTGCGTAAAGCTCCTCGTGCTTAAGTAGTTCTAAGATGGTTCTTAGATGTTGCTCATGTTCCTGTTCGTTGCGCGAGTAAATGAGAATGTCATCAATAAAGACAATAACGAACTTGTCGAGGTATGGCTTGCACACCCGATTCATAAGATCTATGAATACAGCCGGTGTGTTGGTTAGACCGAATGGCATCACCTGAAATTCGTAATGCCCATAACGGGTTCTGAAAGCGGTTTTTGGGATGTCGGTATCGCGAACGCGTAGTTGGTGATAACTTGACCGGAGATCGATCTTTTATTAAAAACTCGACCCCTGTAGTTGGTCAAACAAGTCATCAATACGAGGAAGTGGATAATGGTTCTTGACGATTAGCTTGTTCAACTCTCGATAGTCGATACACATTCGGAAAGAACCGTCTTTCTTTTTGACAAATAGGACCGGAGCTCCCCAAGGTGAAGAACTCGGCCTAATGAATCATCTTTCCAGGGGTTCCTGTAATTGGTTGGACAACTCCTGAAGTTCGGATGGGGCTAAGCGGTATGGCGCTCGGGCCACAGGTGCGGCACCTGGCACGAAGTCGATTAAGAACTCAACTTGTCTTGGTGGTGGTAGACCCGGTAGTTCTTCGGGAAAGACTTCTGGAAAGTCCCGAATGATGGACACATCCTCAAGTCGCTTCTCCTCCGACTTTTTCTCCATGATGTGTGCGAGGATTGCTGGATAACCCTTTCTCAAAAATTTCTGGGTTTTCAATCAGGATATGATGTTGAGTCTTGTCCCACCGGTCTCCCCCTGTATGACCAAGGTTCTACCAACGGCGAGAGGAATACGAACGATTTTATCATAACAAATGATTTCGGCACGATGCTTGGACAACCAGTCCATACCAATGATGACGTCGAAACTTCCAATTTCAACATGTCGCACCCCCAAAACACGTGGCAGCGGAAGTAGGAGGTGTCATGGGGGCGCCGACCAAATCAAATATCACAACACAAAAATTAAAGCAAACGACCTCTATATGAGACGTTTGAAAAATAGTTACATTACAACAATTCAAATATTTACAAAAATTATAGGAGTTCGCATGACAAAAGTAGAATTACATAACTATGATTCTAAAATACAGTAAATGCAATCTAGTTCCTTGATGTTTGAAAACAATGCGACTCGAGCTAAGCTATCCATAAGCTTCCTATTGCAGCGGGTTACCTGAGAAATACATACTGAAAGGTCAACATAAAGTTGGTGAGTTCATAGGTTTGTTAAGTAATCAGTTGCTAAAATGATCCACAAGATTTCACAAGTTTTGCATCATTCATCAATGATAAGTAAAAGTATCTTTAGCCAACGACAAGTAAAAGTATTGCATACAGCAATATAAGTATACCATTTGCATGAGTCTCATAATCAAGCTTAACGTTGTTTGCCTCCGGTAAGTGTACTAATCCGATACACTTCTAAATCACAAGTAATACTGCGCCCGTGGGTTGGCTAGCGCGACTAGCCCGGACGAGGTTTGTCAAACCCTGATAGATCTATCCAATAATACTCACGCACAAATTTTAATGACTATGATAGGTAGAGGACTTTAGTGGATTATTCAGGTCTCATGCAATCCGTACCAAAAAGTTGTTTCCAGTACTTGTGATCATAAAGCAATTTATAAAACAGTTGTATGTATTCTCACCCCAGTGAAAAATAGTAAAAAGGGGCTATGAAACTCACCAGAGATAAGCAGGTAGCAAACAATATCAAATATTAGCAAGTAGTAGGTGTTCTCGTTCCCGTGTGCAACCTCCTAACGCCCTAAACGTATGAGGTTGTATAAGTAGATATCTCAAAAGACCATCTATAGCGATTGTATCAGTGGGGGTCAATGTCCACTTAAGCCAATCGGGTAGGTGGGAGGTTTATGTCCACCTAAAGCTAGTTCATCAACTAGTATGTCCAAATAGTAGTTCAAATTTGTTTATCAAAAACGTGTACGACCCATTGGTGAAAGTTTGTAATAATAATCTTAAATTAATATTATTATGTGTTGTTTCATTGTATACTTTCCAAGTATATGTTTCGTGTGTTGTATCGCATACAAGTATTGAAGTTGTGTGAGTTCGACACTTAGTGTGAAACTAGTTTTGAAGTTGTAAGTCCCTAGTTCTAGGATCGATAACTTCGTTATCTGTAGTATTAAGGTGCGGAATCCCTCAATACGGTGTTATCTTACTAATAACGATTTAGTTCGCGTTTAGGTTAACCAATTGCTTTACTTTATACGTATATACGTCAAAGCCTAGCCTTTAGTATTTGTTTCTCTGGAAATACTGAATTCGCAAAAATGCAATAATTCTGATCTCCAATGTATTATCTCAAAGTTCTGTTCCAAAGTTATGTGTTTCACGTATGAAAACACATATATATTCTCGTCTCAACTCGCAGCCACTGGGCCTGCGAGTTGACTCGACTCGCTACGCAGCCCAAGCCCATGAACTCGGCTCGTTTGTCTCTGTTGAGTTCTGCGAGTTCAGATCTCATCTCGCATCGCAGAGCCTTGCGACTTGAGATCTCGACTCGCAACAAACGTCTAAACAAATAACTCGACTCGCAGCATATGTATATATATTGTTAAAATCTATATTCGTCTAACACTTTATCATAATAATATATTTAACGAATATTAATATCAAAACAATATCAATTTACAAATCTAAACCAATATATCAACATGATAACAATTACACTAGTCATATTGCAAAGCTAGATCTGTTGTCACAAACTATGTCTCAACAGACTCCCCCTTGACAATAGCTCTAGCATCTTTATCTTCACATTGTCTTTGGTTTTATGAGTAAATCGTACTACCTGCAAAAATCTTCATCTTCATACAAGTCTTAATCATCATTTGATAATCTCGTGCTAAATCACCCCATGCTTCAGTACAAAAGATTCTGTTCTCATTTAACTTCAATAAATCTTTTCTTGACATGTTCATAAACTCTGAAGATGATCATAAACTCTGAAGATCTCTCTTTCTCCACCTTCAACCTCATCATCAGCTTCAACCATTACAGCTTCTCCAGTTTCTGAATCCACATGCCAACTCTTCATATTTCCCAAAATATCTTGAGGCATTTTCTTCAGTGGTATCTGCTGCACACATTTTATAGCTGGATAAATCTTCTTCCTTCTTCTTCTACCAGTTCTTTGACTTCTTTCTTCCAACTTAATTGTCTTTCCTTTCCTTGGCTTAATCTTTTCAAACTTATTAGCTCTAACCTCAGTCTTGATTATGTGTTCAACATATCTTCCAACAAAATCATGACTTGGGTTATTCAATGATAATCTAGCCAAATCTCTAATCTCAAATCTAGGCAAAGAACTAAAAACTGCAAGTTTTCTTTCAAAATATTGAACTCCATCAAATCTCTTAATAGCAAACAGTTTTAGATCAGCATCAAAATACCATCCTATAATCCCTCTTTTTGCTATACGCTTACCCGTAATATCAATTTCTGATATACCAAGCTTTTCTTTCTTTTTCTTTGGCAAAGGCTTGAATATAGGATTATTTTTATGCTTATCAAGAAGATCTTCTTCATCTGAATCAGTTGAGTCATCGATCTCTTCATCTACATCGACAACCGTTGGACCTTCAGCATTTTCAATAATAACCTCTGTTCTAGATGGGCTCACATGGCTTTCATCAACATAAACATCTGGATCTACACCCATGTCATGCACTATCTCAGAAACAGCAGTCCAATCTGTAGGCGGTTGAAATTCACCCTCTTCAAGATCATAATTAATCTCTTCATCTATCTCATCCAAAATATCATTATCTGAATCTGATAGATCTAGCATTTCCATTCCTAGAGAAAACAATTTAAACACAAATAAATTAATAATTTAAATTCTCTTATTGATTTTCTTGAATCAATCTAAGAATCCCAATATTAAACCTTTTGTGTAATTGATATAAACGCGAAATATATATAACTTATAAATCTTTTATTGATTATCCTAAATCAATCTAAGATTTCTTAAGTCTTATATCAAATACTTAACAAACATTAATTAAATTTAAACTCTAATGTACTGTGAAGAATCACCAAACATTTAAGTTTACACTTAATTAACTTATATAATTTCTAAGACTTAATTGAACTGTTATATCATAAGATCTTAACTTTCAATTATATCTTTAAAATTATATATCATTTGTCTAGTTAAAAATCATACAAATTTAACTTGTCAGTTATAAAAACTCTCAAGTCTAAAATGTCTAAGTTAAAATAAATTTTGACCGCTGAAATATATCAGAACACGCCGCTCGACTTCTCAATGAGTCGGAAGACTTTCGATCACTAATTTATTTAACCTTTTATAATCAAATAACTTAAACAATCTCTAATATATTTAACTTGTAATAATAATAATCTCAAATCAAATATATTAACAAAACCATTAAGTTACAAATATTTAGTTACAATTATAAATTACAATTACAATTCAACTAAATTCTAAATACACATAACTACACAAGTCTAAACTGTCTTACCAGCTTCACTTGTTCCTGTAGCACTTGTACCAGCACCATCACCACTTGCACTTACACCAGCAGACTCCCTCTGAATAATAGTCTGCTGACCAGTCGTTGAAGGACCAGCCAGCTCACTATCCTTCTGAGCATTGGGATCATCGTCTTTGTCATCATCTCGTTTCTTCCTCAACTCATCTTCTTTGCAAGATTCTAGATATACCAATATCTCCCCCTGAGCTGACTGTCCTGAATTCACTCTCAACACTAACCGTTCTAAGTGTTCAAGCTTCAGTCGCTGGGCAGTAAAATCATCAAGCAAAGTATTATGAGTGTTTAACAGAGTCAAATATGATGTACTCATATGTACCATCTGCTGAGCAAGGGAGACATTTTCAGCTAACATCCCTGGAATCTTAGACGTAAGTTTCTCTAACTCCTTAACTCTGGACTCTAAGGATGTAATCCTTTCAGTATCAGCCGTAGGAGTAACAGAAATAGTATGTGGTCCAGGTGGTGTCACTGAAGCGATGTAGGAATCACGTGTAAGTGGTGGAATAGCCTGAGATAACGCTTCCGTAAGAAGAGTAGCTGCAAATCTACTAGCGTTATTGGTCTCAGCCTGTTAAGTTAAACAAAATTAATTAAGTAATTGTTACAGATTAGTCTGTCTCAATCTCTAATTAATTATATAACACTTGTATAACTAAACTTATATCCCTTACCTCAATAGGTACAGATATCTGTTCAGTAACCACCGGTGTTACATTCTCCACCTGTGGTGTATCTCGAGCAACTGTCACAGAATCAACTGTCTCAGTTTGAACTCCTGATAAACAACAAGTTAAGATTATCTAACTTTTAAATATTACATACCATCCTGAATGGTCAGAATCCTGGAACGCTTACGGCGTCGAGTAATAAGAGGTGTATCCTCTTCCTCAGAACCTTCATCAACAAGACTGAAGTCAGGATCGACTTCATTAGCCTTCCTCTTCTCCTTCAGTGCTGGATCTGGAATCATCCGAGATCGATATCTAATATAACCAGCATCTGGAGGTGGAGAAGGAGTACTATCATCATCATCTGAAGCCGAATGACCATCACGGCCTCCAGATGGACCAACATCAGGATCCTAAATATTAAATATATTAAACATTTATGATTAGCTAAAAGCTCTATCACACGAGTTCTATATATTTATGATTAATCTGATAAATACCTTAGAAGGTAAAACCTCAGATCCATCTAACTGTCCCTGCTCACCCTCAGGTCGAATGACCTCTGGGTCTGCAGTCTCAGCTCCCTGATCATAATGATATTTATATTTTATAATTAGAAATATTATCTAATTAACTAAATATCGATAACATAAGTATTATATATAATAATAATGTGATAATGATATAACAACTAAGTACCAATATTACTATATAATCATAAAATTACCTCAGGTGAAGCAACATAACTATCAATATCCCGTAGCAGGATATCAGTAGCATCATCATACTCTACGAGCACCTCCTGTATCACCTGAGCAGCAACATTTGGGTTCACCTGTACCCCAGCATGTGCAGGTTGTTCCAAAACATCCTCAATCAGCTCTTGTGAATCATCAGCATGAACCACATCAGCTAACGGTTCAGGAACCACAGCTTCAGCATCAACATCTAGCCAACCATTGTTCAGTGGCGTCACATAGGTAGGATCAACAAGAAAACCAAAAAGCTCTCTTTCCTCAGGTTTCACTACCCCTTCCTTTCTCACTGACGGCAAAAACATAGCATTGTATCCTCTAAGGCCAATAGTATCTACATGTAAATATGGCCCAGGAATAACAAGCTCTGGCAGACGAGCGCGAATAATTAGCATGCAAAAACGTGGATAAACCAGAAAGCGTGATCTAACAGAACCCGAAATTTGTCTAACCAGCTCTCCAAAAATATAATCACAAAAACTGTATGGTTTATTATAAACCAGTGACAGTGCAGCTGATACAAGGGCAGGGCTCAATTCGTCAAAGCCTCCCTTCTTCGGTGCAAAAACTGTGACAATCACATGCCACAAAAACCTCCATTGTCCAATAACCAGAGGTTTTTGGAACTGACGTCCCCTCCTATCTCCTGTATACCCCATACGGCCTATCGCACCCTCAACAAAATCACTAGGATACTCCGTCGGACCATCCTCCTGGTCTACTGTACCCAAGCGTAAAATCTGACGTAGATCGCCAGCAGAGAAAACAACCGGTCGATTATTGACCGTTGTGCGAATAACCGGTGGGTTGATCGACTCGTCATACTGAATACCTTCCCAGAGGTCGTTCAGTATAGTCTGAGAAATCTGTGGAGACGCTGTAAGTGCATATCTAATGCGTGAACGTGCAAAGAATGTAAGCACTTGAGCTACTCGATTAGCTCCACGTGCATCAAGATCTAGATCAACAAGAATATTGTGACCTTTATCGAATTGTCTCGCCATATCTATAAATACACAAATGACAAAAACAATTAACACACGTTAATCAATTTTAAACTATAACGTATTATGAATAACAATTCATCAAACAACTTAGTTTTTTAAAAATTATATATAACTTGTTACATTACAGTCGCAAGTCGTATATAATTATCGCTAACATATATAACTTATTACTAATAAGTCGTAAGTTCAATATGTACATCCCATAAATTACTTGTTAATTTGTAATTCTCAAGTCATTAACGTTTTTGATAAATATAAGTTATACCGCTAATATAAAATTAGGACACGCCACTCAATTACCTCTTGAATTGGTAGTCTTTCGATATAAACATATATAACTTAATACAAGTCCATAATATAAACATTATTACTAAAAAGTCTTAACATTTATATATAAAAAAATTTAAAATTTGCTAAGTACTGGACTCGCAGAAATATGATGTGCGAATCGAGTTCAACTCGGTTCGCAACTCAACTCGCAACCATATCAACTCGCTAACCAAGTCAATCCGCAACTCGACTCGCAAGTCGATTCGCTAATCTACTCGGTCCGCAATGTCAATAAGTCAAAGAATCAATGTCAACTCGCTAAATGTAATCTGCGAATTGAATTGAAACTCAACTCGCATGGTCAAATAGTCAAGATCAGAAACTCAACTCGCAAAGTCTGCAAGTCGAGTGTTCAACTCGCAGCATGAACTGATACGGCGAGTTGAAACAGAAATCAATTAATCTATCTATTAAAAGTGATCTATCGATTTATTTACGTTCATTAAGATTCGTTTAACATTAATCTTCAAGATTCTTGTCAAATAACACCTTAATCTACGTTAATCATTCAAATTTTGAAACAAAACCCTAGATTCATAAAAAGCTTCGATTTCGTGTAATTTAAACGGTGAAAACCGTTGATTTATACCTCAAAATGTTCGTAATTTGAAAGTAGATATAAGCTACGGATCGAAAACTCTTCCTTGTAACTAGGCAAATCAAAATCAAGTGAAATGCTCTGTTCGACTCGTTTCGCAATAAACTGGATTCGCAGAGTTTAAGTGAACTCGCAAATCAAATGGGTTCGGTGAGGAGTTTGACTCGCTTGACCACCCTTTTATACCCTGTACTCGATTCGCAGTGCATCTCGATTCGCAAGTTGACTAGTCAAACTCACAAAATTAAATAAAAACGCGAATTTAATACTAAATATAAATTAAAAATCCCTTTATATGAATAGTTATCTCTGTAACTATTTAGCCTAAACATTTTAAAATAAAATTTTTTCGCATAATTTTTCCTCAATGATAATCTTCTTACATATATTAACCGACTAAACCCGTGATACAGTTAATCTTGTATAAAGAAAAATCGTCGAGCTAAAATTATTCACTTATATACCTGATGGTTGTAAGTATATATAAATATATATATATATATATATATATATATATATATATATATATATATATATATATATATATATATATATGTTATAATAGAAAAATTAACCGCTGATATTAAATCAGGACACGCTGCTCGACTACACTGTGAGTCGGAAGATTTTCGATTAATATGCCACGTAACCTATATAATATTTTCAATGTTCAACAGACATTTGTTCAACAGTTAAACTAAATATCCAGTATAATTCAATTCCAAAGGGTAAACCAGAAAAATAATTAAAACTCTTATTAATTCAAAGAAATAATTACAAACGTTGAAATTAATAAAACTACTAACATTCTAATAAAATAACTTAATATAGCACGCTTAAAGTTTTAACTGCTTAGGAATCATATTAGAGAGAATAAGCGGTACTTATTAGATTGTAATAAGCCTAAGATGATTGTTAGTATACATACCTCATGAAATTCATATAAGCACAAGAAAATCACAACATTAATCAGTAATAAACTTATATTTATAAAATTATATCTTATGTACCTTTATCCATATGATATAACATGTCATTAAAATATAACTTATGATTTCCTATTATTCACAAAAGTGAACGTTCAAATATCTTAGATAGTTCAAGACAATTATCGGTATTATGATCCACATAAACAGATTACACACAGGTTTCTGAGCCAATATGTTATTGTTAATGTGCACAATATCTAGTGTTTTCTACTATACAACATACTGAAGAATTCAAGTACAACACATAACACTGTATCTTGTATTATTAAGGTAGAGATTACTAAATGATGTTCTTTAGAAGCATATAATATACACTTGACACGAGATACTTTGTATCTTTCGTATGTAAGGTAGAGGTTACTAAATGATGCCCTTTCAAAACATATAACTCACCTTTTGACATTATGATACTTTGTATCATTTCAATTTATTATTTTAGATCACAGTGCATGGTAGTACTATCAGTCAACAATTAAGACATATGTCATACGTTATATAACAGATCTCATAAGATAGTGCACATGACAGTTATATTTCTTAACTGCTCGGAAAACTTAGCATAACCTGCCTACCAATAAATTGTATGATGAAGCTGACTAGACTTAAATTATTTTAAGTAAAAGAACAAGTTAGAATCAGTGGATATAGGTGTATAATCAGATAAATATAAGTATAATCCTAATTAACAATCATCATTTTGATGCAACTTATAAGAATCTACTAACATATCATCCTTAATACTTAAGGTTATTATTCGAAACCGTATTCTCCTAATGTACTATCATCTCCCAAGTTTTCACAGCCAAAACTTAAAGCTTTTTCTAAAAGAACTTCTTTTGTTCTTTTATTGGAGGCGATTCCCCTCAGGTAACAAGCAAATGAATGCCATACGCCCACCTTTTTTTTATTTATTAACTATTACAAAAATACCCTTGGAAGACTAATCACTCTGGATTTCTCATTCCGTTAAGTTGAACCAACGTCTCAAATCTAGCTCTGTCAAACGCCTTGGTGTATAAGTCTGCTAAGTTATCCAAAGATGGAACCTTAACTAACTTTATCAAATTCTTCTCAGCACAGTCTCTAATAAAGTGATGTCGAATATCAATATGCTTAGTTTTACTATGCTTTACCGGATTGTTGGTGATTGACATTGTAGATTCGTTATCAATCATCATAGGAGTATTGGTTATATTTAACCCATAATCCCGCAGTTGCTGTTGAATCCAAAGAACTTGAGAACAACAGCTGCCAGCTGCAACATACTCAGCTTCACATGTAGAGATGGCTACTGAGCTTTGCTTCTTGCACTGCCAAGATACTAATCTACCTCCTAAGAATTGACATCCTCCGGTCGTAGATTTCCTATTTTGATTGCATCCTCCATAATCCGAATCAGTATAAGCTATAAGATCTAAGTCTCCATCAATCGGATAACAAAGTCCCAGCTTCGGTTTCCCTTTGAGATAACGAAGAATCCGTTTCACAGCTTGCATATGTGACTCTTTCGGATTTGCCTGATATCTTGCGCATATACAAACAGCAAACATAATGTCAGGCCTAGAGGCAGTTAAATACATTAGTGATCCGATCATGGCTCTATAAAGAGTTGGATCCACATCGTTATCACTCGATGTATTTGGACCAAGGTTGTGATTAACTGGAATTGGAGTCTTATAGACCTTACTTTCATCCATCTTAAAGCGTTCTAATAGCTCATATGTTATTTAGATTGATGAATAAAGAATCCATCCTTCTTTTGATCAACCTGTAATCCTAAGAAGAAATTTAACTCTCCCATTGCAGACATCTCAAACCTTTTTCTCATGACTTTCTCAAATTCTTGACACATCTTTTCATCAGAAGATCCAAAGATAATATCATCAACATATACTTGTACTAATAGAAAGTCATTCTTATTCCATTTTACAAAAAGTGTACTATCAATTGATCCTCTTGTAAATCCATTCTCAAGTAGATAAGTTGATAGCGTTCCATACCATGCCCTAGGTGCCTGATGTAATCCATATAGAGCCTTATTCAAGCGATATACTCTATCTGGATGTTCAGAATCAGTAAACCCTGGCGGTTGTGAAACATACACCAATTCTTCAACTTTGCCATACAAAAAGGCACTCTTAACATCCAACTGATAAACTTTGATACCCTTAAAAGAGGCAAATGCTAAGAATACTCTAATTGCTTCTAGCCTAGCAACTGGTGCAAACACTTCATTGTAATCTATCCCCTCTTGTTGATTAAACCCTTGAACTACTAGACGAGCTTTATTGCGAGTAATGACTCCCCGGTCATCTCTCTTACACTTAAATACCCATCTAGTTCCAATTGGATATTCTCCCTTTGGAAGGTCAACCAACTCCCATACTTGTAATTTAGAGAAATGTTGCAGTTCTTCTTGCATAGCTTCAACCCACGAACTTTCTTTGAGAGCCATCTGCACATTTTTAGGCTCGATTTGTGAGATAAAGCATGAATATAGACATTGATTAGGAATCCCTGTCTCTTTCATAGCAGTATACAAGCTTTCTAAATCTTCAGAAGTACTCGCTTTAGATTGAGTCCTAGTCTGAACAGGAGTATTAATATCACCGATGATGTTTTCAACGGGATGATTCTTACTCATTCTTGTAACCGGTATAGGATCAACTATTAACTCATCTCCTAAGTTAGTACCAATCTCTTCTAATGAAGGGATATCTTCTGAACTTGCTGAAGACAACCTTAAATGATTCAAAGAGGTAAGAATATCATCAAACGTTGTTTGAAGATCCTTTTCAGAATCTGCAGTTTCTTGATACTTATCCTTTGAAGGTTGTTGTGACCCACTTGAAGAAGCTTCATTTGAGTCATTTGGTGTCCTGATTCCAGATTTCGGAACACTCGATGTTGAAGAAGGACCATTGTCCGATTCTTCAGACAATAAGTGTTTAGAGATCTCTGAATCACTGACAAAGTCACTTATAGGAACTTTAAATGACTGAAAGAGATCTGAACAGTCAAATTGCCAATCTAATCCCTTATGTACAGCAGGTACATAGCTCGTAACTTCAATGTTATAAACAATTTCCAGTCGTCCTGTGACTTTATTGAAAACTCTTTTATTTGGTGAGTTGGGCATATAACCTAGGAAAAATCCTTCGTCCGCCTTTTCACCAAATTTAGCTTGATTTCCTGTTTTCAATATTGAACATGGAACTCCAAAGGGTTCAAATCCCTTCAGATTAGGTTTCTTATTATTCAATAATTCATAACAAGTCTTGTTACGCTTTTTGACCGTAAGAACCCTATTTAGAACATGACATGCTGTATTCACCGCTTCTGCCCAAAAGAAGACCGGAAGCTTTGAATCTGCAAGCATAGTTCTAGCAGCTTCAATCAACGTTCTATTCTTCCTTTCAGCTACACCATTCTGTTGAGGTTCATATGGTGCACTGAATTGATGAATTATCCCTTTGCTTAAGCAATAGATATTCAACGTTGAATTTTTGAATTCTATTCTGTTATCACTACGAATACGCTTAACTCTAGTTTTATAGACATTCTCTACTAGATCAAAGAACTCTATTAAAATTCCTGGAGTTTCATCTTTAGATCCCAAAAAGAATACCCATGAGAATCTAGCATAATCATCTGTGATAACTAAACAATACCACTTGCCACCTAGACTTCTCTTGCTTATAGGGCCAAAGAGGTCCATGTGCAGCAGTTCAAATGGCGAGGAGATTGAGTTTTCAGTCTTAGACCTGTGTGGTTTCTTGTGCTGCTTTCCTTTGAGGCAAGGAACACACTTGTCTTCAGACTCGAAACGATTTTGTGGTACACCTAGCACTAACCCATTCTTGGTTATAAAATTCATTTTTCGAAAGTTCAGATGTGCCATTCTCCTATGCCATAAAAGTGCATCTGCTTCTGAGGCCTTGGATAGTAAGCATGTCGACACTATTGAAGAATTAGAGACACCCATGTTTATAGCATAGATGTCTTTCTTCCTTGGTGCCCTCATCAGTATCCATTCTTCAGGAATTGTGAAGCCTGGCTTCAGAACTAAAGCCTCCTTTTCATTGAAATGAACTGGATGACCTTTATCGCAGACTTGGGAAACACTCACTAGGTTATGAGTTAGTTCTTCAAAGTAATTCACATCCTCTAGAGTCAAAGTTCCATTTGAAACTTTTCCTTTCCCAGTAATTACTCCTCCTTTGTCTCCTGCAAAATTTACTTTTTGCTTGAAACCTTCTTTGAAGTCCTTCAGTAGACTTCGTTCACCTGTCATGTGCCTTGAGCATCCACTGTCTACATACCACCAACTGTCCTTGTTCACAGTCTGCTCCAACACATAACAAGTTGTACACAGTTAGTTATCAAGAGGGACCCAAGCCATTACGGTCTTGGTTTGTCCCTGATCATCTACAATCTGAACCTCCTTAAAGTGACCATAACTGTTCCCATCAGGAGTCTTGGTAGCTTTCACAGGAGTTTGAGACTGTTGATGATTTGTAGTTTTAGGCCTATGAAGAGAGTGAGTAGAAAACCTCCTAGGCACATACTTAGATCCCTGTGCACTTGAAGTAGAACCATTCTCAAATTGACTATGGTTTCTACTTGGGGTCCTAAACCTCGAAGGTGTCTTATCTCTTGGTTTATTGAAAGTATTTTCGTTTAGAGTATAAGCCCTTTTAGGTTTAGGTGGAGAGACACTATGATTACCATCTCTTTTCAGAATGTTTATAGGTTTGCTTCCTAATCCCGGTTTGGAGCCTAACCTATCTACAATCGAACTAGAAGTGGTCAGTGTCTTATCAGTATTCACTAACTTATGTATAGCTTCCAACTTCTTATTTGGGCAACAAGAAGATACGTGTCCTTTTTGGTGACACTTGAAGCACGACATCTGTTTTCGTGACTTACTAACTTTGGTAACCGCTATTGGAGTCTTAGGCACTAAAGGATTAATGACATGCTCTTTATTAATCAAATCATCAATCTTAGTATCATGAATTACTCCACCCGGTACAAACTGTACTTTGGTGAAAGAAACTCTCTTACTATCATCAGATGAAGGATTCTTAATAAACTCCTTCTGTGCCTCTGACAGATCAGGTTTAGCTACTGTTTTCTCAGAACTTACTTCAGTCATTTCAGTATCTTCTGGAAGCTTTGTGTAATTTGAATTGAAAGGAGGAGGTGTCTCATTGTAACCTAATCCTGACTTATCCTTTACACTTCGTTGAGCATCAAGCATTTTGTCCATCTCAGTGGTCCTATAATTTTCTATCTTTCTATTTTGCTCAACTAGCTTCAATTGACAGTCAGCTAACTCTTTCTCCTTATTAGCTATTTTCTGATTTAAGTCTTTTAGATTAATATAGAGACCATCTATGATGACAGCTTTTTCATTAATGGTATCTCTAAGAGCACTCCTATCAGAAGCATCAGACTTAATTTTATCTTTTAAATCCTGTTTATCATCACTTAACCTACGCACATCAATCTTGGCTAGTTCAAGTTCAGATCTAACAGCCTTACTAGATTCAGTCAATAAGCTAACTTGAGATGTCAGGTTTTTATTTGCTACATTTAAAATACTAACCTGTGATTGCAAATCGGTAACTAAATAACAGACATCAGCAAGAGTAAGAATATCAAGACATACCCTTTTCTTGTCTGTTTGAACTTCAGCCATGCGTGCTACAAAGTCTTCAGGAGTCATGTTTTCAGTTGACTCCATATATAGCACATCTTCATCACCTGCTTTAGCTGCAACCTCTGACACTTTTACCTCACCCTCTGCATCAGTAGGCATATAGGATGTAGATCCATCAATTTCTGCCATGAAAGCTTCCTCGGATTGAGCTTTCCATTCATACGATCCATCCAACTGTTTCACAACTAAGGCTTTGGAAGCAAGAGTACTTCCCGAACCTTGTTGTCCATTGCCAGCTTCTACCTTAGGTCTTTGGCACTCTCTTGCAAAGTGTCCATAACCCTGACAGTTAAAACACTTGATCTTGGTCTTATCAAACCCTGATCTATTGCCAACTACCATTCTACCTGTCTTCTTCAAGAAATTCTTTACCCTTCTTGACAACATAGCAAGTTGGTCCTGAAGGTCTTTTTCTTCTAGATAATCAGGGTCTATCTGATCGTAATCTTCGTCAAACATAATTGGATCATTGATTTTACCCTGAAGGTAGTTTTCATAAGAAGCTACAAAGGAAGCAAGAACAGATAATTGTTGTTCAGCAGATTTCACACTCATAGGCATCTTTTGATGCTCCTGAGGTGACTTCTCAGTTGGTTTGCCCTTTGCATCACTACCAGATGATGTAAGAAGACACAGATCATCGGTAATCATTTCACCTTTTCCTTCAGCATTACCAACAAATAAAGCAGTGGTCGAGCTCGAGGAAGCAGTAGAGATAGTAGATTTTCCATGATTAAGTCCCGGATCCTGAGCCTGATCAGAATCAATATCTCTAGTTTTCTTGGTGAAATCATAACCTCTGAGCTTATCAATTGCCTGCCCTAAGGTCATGGTTGCATACCTCTCATCGTTGTCTTTGAGCATTATGCCATGCATTTCCCACTTAGACGGTAAACCTTCAATAAATTTGTCGGTTTTCTCATTCTCTGTAGAAATAATCTCATGATCATCTAGCTCACTCGGCAAATGGTAGTATCTTGTGGTATAAGCATCAAGATCTTCTCCTTTCATAGCTTTAAACATAGTAAACTGCTTTTTCAGGAGATTTTTCTTGCCTGCTTTAACTTGTGGACTACCTTCACATCTCTTTTCAAGAGCTATCCACAAAGATCTAGCAGTATGGAAGGATTTGAGTTGATGATTGAGTTCCTTAGGAAGACTCATCTTGATTGATGAATGAGCCTTGTTCTCAATCTCAAATTCCTTCTTTTGTGCTTCACTCATCTGTTGATAAGTGAGAACCACAATTGCATTTTCAACAGTCTGGGTAGGTGCCGTGTATCCATTCTTGATACACATCCAGATAGATAGATCATGGAATCTACAGTACAATTCAAACCTATCCCTCCAGCTAAAATAGTCCTCAACTCTCAACAATTTAGGTGGGACATTAGATTTGCCAATCTCGTGTTCCATCTCAATCATTTTGCTAAGGTCTGACATCGTGAAGTTTAAAGTTAAAATGTATTTGCGAATTTAGATAAAGTAAAAATCTCGACTCGCAAAACTCAGTTCAACTCGCAATCTCAGCTCGACTCGCAGAATCTCGGTTCGCAAGTCTCAGTTCGGATCGCAGTGATGTCAACTCGCAAGTGATCTCGGTTCGCAAGAGATCTCGGTTCGCAGAATATATCAACTCGCAAAGAGGTTCGACTCGCAGAATGTCGACTCGCAAGGATGTCGACTCGCAAGTTCAACTCGGTTCGCAAACTTATTCTGAAACCCTAATCTCGACTCGCAAAACGGCTGAAAATCACGAAATCAGAAATTTTTGGTATTTTTATGATTAAAACTGGAAATTTCGATCGTAAACAAACCCTAAATCGTCCAGAGAATGATTTTGATCGTTTTTACACACTAATGCACGTCAAAACAATCCTAAATCACACGCGATTAACCCGAAAACTTCGAACGACACTCGTTATCTAGCCCGAAAGCTCTGATACCAATTGTAAGTCCCTAGTACTAGGATCGATAACTTCGTTATCTGTAGTATTAAGGTGCGGAATCCCTCAATACGGTGTTATCTTACTAATAACGATTTAGTTCGCGTTTAGGTTAACCAATTGCTTTACTTTATACGTATATACGTCAAAGCCTAGCCTTTAGTATTTGTTTCTTTGGAAATACTGAATTCGCAAAAATGCAATAATTCTGATCTCCAATGTATTATCTCAAAGTTCTGTTCCAAAGTTATGTGTTTCACGTATGAAAACACATATATATTCTCGTCTCAACTCGCAGCCACTGGGCCTGCGAGTTGACTCGACTCGCTACGCAGCCCAAGCCCATGAACTCGGCTCGTTTGTCTCTGTTGAGTTCTGCGAGTTCAGATCTCATCTCGCATCGCAGAGCCTTGCGACTTGAGATCTCGACTCGCAACAAACGTCTAAACAAATAACTCGACTCGCAGCATATGTATATATATTGTTAAAATCTATATTCGTCTAACACTTTATCATAATAATATATTTAACGAATATTAATATCAAAACAATATCAATTTACAAATCTAAACCAATATATCAACATGATAACAATTACACTAGTCATATTGCAAAGCTAGATCTGTTGTCACAAACTATGTCTCAACAGAAGTTTCTGTTTTAGGCGTCACTTAGGGGCGACACACTGTGCGTCACTCAAGTAAGTGTCGCTATAGGCGACACTCGGTTGGTTAGCGGCACTAGGTCAAGTGACGTTAAATGTGATTTTTAAATTGGCAGCGTCACTTGGGGTAGTGTCGCTATAGGCGACACTTGGTTCAGGCGGCACTGGGTCAACTGACGCTAAATAAGAAATTTGAATAATTGGGCGGCACTAAGGGTAAGTGACGCTAGATTAGGCGTCACTTGGGTAAGTGTCGCTGGTTAGGCGACACTTGTGCCTGATCAGATTTTCAATTTTTAATCCAAGTGTTCTCAGTGTCGGTTTTTCATTCGGGAAACTTTCTAAGTTTAGTTTTTGGTCCAAGTTACTAACTAAGTCACTCAAACCCATTTTTGTTACCATTTTCCAAATATAATAAGTTTTTCGAAATCGAGCCACTTTTGTTGACTTGATCAAACTTACCCGGTTTGACCCGAAACTTTCGCCCAACCCAAATATCAGTTTATAGAGTCCAAATAAAGTGTCGGTTCATGTCGGTTTTTATAAAAGTCCCAAAACTTCAAGATTTCCTATTTTTGACTTTTGTCGGTTTGTTTCACCATGTGTCTTACCAATTTCTGGTTAAAGTCAAGTCTCACCAATTTTACCAACTGATCTTCTATGTATCTAGTATCTAACATATGTTTCCTAAGAATTTTAAGTCCCATTTCCATAGAGAAATAAAATAAATAGCCATGCATAGCCCAAATTCTGTTTTTACCAAACCAGTCCCACAAATCGGCCAGTAGAGAAAAACGTGTGCGTTTCTGGAAAAAGTGTAAAACACGAAAGTTGTAGATCTTTTCAATACGCAATTTTTTTAAAAAAATGCATCTTCTAAGTCTTCCTAGAACTCAAGATATGACATTTTTAGTGTGCTGTGATTTCTGGATAGATTATGTATCTTTGTGTATAAATTTATAAAAACGTATTTTAAGCTTATATTTGGACATAATCTTGTTAGATGAGTTTTATAACATGTAAATCAGTAACATGAAAGTGAAATAAGTGAAGCGGTTAGTGATTCTCACAAAGAATGATGAAGAAGAACAAGAGAGGATGATGATGGTGTTGATCCTAGCTTCTTTATTGTGATTTCTTCTTTTAACTTGGTGGTGTTTAATGGTGGTTGTGGGTGGTGTTAGGGTGGTGTTAAGGCTGATTTTCTCTGGATTTTTGAGAGAGAATGTGTGAGAGGAAAGAGAGAAAAAGAGAGGGTGAGTTAGAGTGTGAAATGGAGAGAATGCACGAAATGTGAGTGGAGAGGGGGTTTGAGGTGGTGTAGTCAAAGAAGCAAGAGGGGAGGGGAATGCGCAGAAAGGGGGGGGGGGGGGGGTTGGCTAGCCAGGGGTGCCTCTCAAGGGTATTTTAGTCATTTTATAAATCCTAGTTTGATAGGTTACGTTTCCCGTTCGTTTACCCGTTTGTTTCGACGTTTATTTATACGTTAATTGTTTTAAGCACGCGTTTTTAATAGAAATTAAATTTTGATAATTTCACTTAAGGTATTTTATATATTTACTTGTAACATTTATAAAAATGTTTCGTCTTTTGTTCGGTCTCGATTTGCGTGTTCGTTTTACGGAGGTTTAATCGCGTAACGTTTTATTTGGACGTTTTTTGTTATCATTTAAAGACACGATATAATAATTGATAGTTTTACACTAAATAATATATTTTAGATTTAAAAAGATGTATTTTGACTTTCGTTCGATTGTCGGGCGCGTTCTGCGCGTTTTCGTTGCGTTTGAGACGTTTTAATCCAAACGTCTAGGTTTTTCGTGTATTATTATATTAAAATAATAATATATGATAAATAACTTCAAAAAATAGATTTAAGTTATTTATAGAAATGTTTTTACCAACGTCGTATTTATACAGTGTCGGACTCCGTCCGGTTGTTTTGCACAATTTCACCAAATTGCGTAAACGTAATTACAACTAATTACGTAGCGTAATATAAATCAATTACGGGAGTGTATATTCACATAAATATACAAATAGTTACAAGTAATTACAAGTATTTAGCCTAATACTAAACTAAACACACGTAATTAGGGTTTCTAGTAGGTTAATCAGTAACCCTAAATCGTCGGGTGTCACATTCTCCCCCAGTTAGGAGAATTTCGTCCCAAAATTAGCTTGCTGTTGTGGTCTGTGTGGTATCTAAGAATAGATGTGGATGTTTCAGTCGCATTTGGTCTTCCCATTCCCAAGTTAATTCAGGACTGCTCCTAGAATTCAACCGGACTTTAACGATGGGACTATGATATCGCGTAAAAAGTCACGTTTTTACCACCGATATCTCTCTAATTCTGGAGCAATGCTTAGCATTTGGACTCAAATAACGCAAAAATCATTGATAAAATGCTAAGAAGATCAAAAAAAGGTTGCACGAGCAAAAATCAAGCAAAACGGCCGAAAAACGAAGATTCCACGCACGTTTGAAGATTTCAGACATCAAAACAAGATTTCAAGATAAAAGAGCCCATCACCAACATCTATCTGACCTAAGATGTTCGTTTTCAAATTACGAATCCAACAGAAGAAGAATCAACAAAAACAGACGAAGAATGAAGATTCTGCGTACGCTGGAAGATCCAAACGATTTGTACGACACATCTAAAGATCAGAGATATATTTTTGGGATTTCTTTTCATCAAAAGATTTTTTTTTGAATTACAAATCCAACGCAAAAAGAATCAACGCAAAAGGACGCATAATGAAGAAAACACGCACAAATCGAGAAACGAAGCAACGGATAGCGAACCGGTGCGGGGTGGTGCCAGCCGCCGCCGGCAGCCACACCACCGCCGCCGGATGCCACTAGGCCACCACCGGCTGCCACCCTCCCGCACGGATTGCACTTTTTTGTCCTTTTTCGTACCCGGTGCTAGACCTTTACATGCTTTTCGTACCTGGTGCCACCACCTTTTTCACCTTTTCGTACTTGGTGCCACTACCTTTTCCACCTTTTGCTATTGTGAGCTTCCACTTGCTAACATGCACCAAAACTCTCCTATAAATAGGAGGCATGAGGCTTAGTTGAAAAACACACCTAAGAATACCAACACACTTGGTTACACCAAAAAACATCTACAATACTTGTATTTTCTTTTTTTATTCTTCCTAGTTAATTAGACTAGCTAATTAACTAGCCAAGGAAGATTTGTACGGATGTGCTCCGGGACGCATATTTTAGCTACAAGTTATTGTACTTCTTTCCAGGTGTTAATCTATCTTTCATATTTAATATGCTTGTCATTTCTTTAATAAATTTAAATATGTATGCTAGAATTGCCATGATTAGCTAAATAACTCAATTGTCTGCTATGATAGTCGTTTAGAAAGTATCAAATATGTGACTAAGTGGTATGTTGTGAGATTGCGGATGGTTTATATTACAAATGGATATAGAAATTAAATCTTTATCGTTTATCTGCCCAACTCATGTTATGACTAAAACTTTATCCAAAAATGAACGTAGCTAACTCATAGGACACAGGTCACTTAGTTATACTATGTTAGATTGAATTATTGAGCTCGGCATGGCCGGTGTTCTATAGACCAAAACAGGATCCAAGAGACACGGAACATAGGAGTAGAGGTAGATTAAGGTTAAATTCATATAGACGATATTTTTGAGACAACTTTCGGAATATCCTCAACTTAGATAATACTTTTGTATGCTTAAATTAAACTGTCGCTTTGATCGTCTTATTGCATGTTCTTGTTTGATTGTTGCCTTAGGATCATCATAATAGTCAAAATTTAAACGGCATTAATCATCGTGAAATAATATGACGGCCCCTATTCGACTGTTCTTTGATATAGTACTGGAAACGCTTACGGCGGAGTACAAATGTATGGAAGTCAGAACAACCGAAGGTAGTTGTATTATGAATCGAATAGAAAACGTATTACCTAGGTCTCCATTTGTAACACAAATCATCCCTGTCTTGTAGCATCCCCAAGTAATGATGATAACTCGTACGAATAAGTGATGACATGTTATCCGACCGTCTAAACCAGTTAGCCCAACCTATTCCGGTGAGGATAACCCTCGTTCATAAGATTGTTTATTCAACAAACTATGCCATGATTCGGGCATCTCTGACGACCGAGATTGGGGAATAGGATTCGAGGTTAACTGTTGGATAGTGTGGGTGTACATTTGAGAGAACTTTCGGTGTACACTTTTATATATTGTGCAATCCACGTGACATTCTATTTTCCTGATTGTGGACACCTCCGCGTCAGCCCGATAGAAGGATTGTAGAATAGCTCACATCAACTTACGAACTTATCCTCATTAGAACTTTCCATATTTAACCACTTCTAAACCACGTTATAGTAGACAATCGCTTTAATTGTTGAACGCCCGAAGTAACCTCCACTTTTTAATTCAGTCTAGTTTAAATTAGGATAAGAAAACCCAAAACCAAAACCAACTCTTTCAACCCCAGCTGAACACATAAAAGCTTCTAAACCCCCTAGTTTCAATTTGTCACGCTTTGAAGAACGATCCTAGGTCATACTTGTCATGTGCTAGCATAATAAGTAACCCTAGGCCCCAGCCTTATAAATTAAAAACCCACTGCTGTGTCACATCACCATTAGAAATCTCAACGACCGGTGCGCAACACAACAGAATACGACTCTGTTTTAAGCGTTTGACCTCACGGTCCAGGATTTCAATAGGTTCCTCGACGAAATGGAGTTTGTCATCAATGTGGATTTCGTCGAGCGGGATTACAAGTGTCTCATCAGACAGACATTTCTTCAGATTAGAAATATGGAATGTATTGTGCATGCTACTAAGTTGTGGTGGTAGCTGCAGTCATTATGCCACCAGACCAATTCTTTCAAGAATCTCAAAAGGTCCGATGTACCTGGGGTTTAGTTTGCCGCGTTTGCCAAAACGAATAACACCTTTCTAAGGTGACACTTTTAAGAGTACTCGATCCCCAACCTGGAACTCGAGTGGTTTGCGTCTCACGTTGTCGCACCCTCAAATTTACTGTGCGGAAGCGAATCAGGTAGGGGCGCGACTAATCAAATATCACAAGCACATAAGATAAAGTGAACGACTCTATATGCGTCGTTTACTGCTTACATTGATATAATAAGAGTTTACAATGTAATAATGTTTACAAAAGCTCGTAATTAATGTTTAGAGATTCTAAGGCATATCTAGTTTACAAAATGTAGAAATGCAGGGGAATCTCCTAGTGTCTGTATGCGACTTGAGCTAATAATCCTGAGCAGATCTACTACTGCTGAGTACCTGAGAATACATACTAAAATGTCAGCTAAAAGCTGGTGAGCTCACAGGTTTGTATAGATAAACATGTTGTGTGAACCATGAGATTTAATATAATGATTTGCAACCAAGCAAATAAAATAGATGTATATCACTGTCATGAGCCCATAGTTTGAGCTTAACTGAGGTGTCAGGATCACAACCAAGTGCCTGAGCAAGGGTGCCTCCCTGCGAGTGCCTAATCTACACTCGTATGAACAAATGCTAATGCGTCCGTTTGACCAGTTAGTGCGTGCTAACCCGGACGGGGATTGTCAATCCCATATGGTACCATACACTAACAATCGCGCTAAATCCATATAAACAAACTATGTAGTGGAGGGCTTTAAATGATTAGCAAAACAACTCATGCAGTATATATCGAGGTTTAGTACTCATGTCCACATGTAAAACAAAACGAGTATGTATTCCCACCCCTGGGTTAAAAATAGTAAAATGAGGGGCTATGAGACTCACCTGAGTCTGATGCGTTTGCAATAGCAAATAATGATGGTGTACAACGAGATGTCCGAAGACTGTAACCTGCCAGGCGTTTACAACGCGCAAGGTTATAAGTATATGTAGACGTCTCAAAAGACCGTCCATGCTAGTTGTTCATCTAACTTGTAATGTCCAAATAATTTGGTTGTTTGATTGATCAGATTGAGTTTTGAAAATATGTACGGCCCGTTGGTGACGGTTTGTAATAATAGTCCAAAAGTGTTATTATTATATGTTTTGCAGTGATGTATACTTATCAATATATTTGTTGTTGATTGTCCAAATATTGTATCAATGTATAAGGATTGTCGGAATTACGATTTATGCGACAATAGGGATTGTCGGAATTAAGGTTCATGCGTCAATAAGGATTAACGGAATTAAGATTCATGCGACAATAAGGATTTACAGAATTAAGATTCATGCGACAATAAGGATTGACGGAATTATTTCTTGCGACAATATGGTTTACGACAAAGCTGTTTTATACGACAATAGTTATGCGACAATAGGGCAATGCGACAATATGAATCTCGGAGCACTGTTCATGCGACAATAAGGATTGACGGAATTTATCACTTATGCGACAATAAGGATTGGCGGACTAATTTTTGCGACAATAGGGATTGTCGGATTTTTGTGAAATGGCAAGAAGAGTCCCTACACTTTGGTTTTCTAGATCTTAACTCGACAAGTCTCTCGATTTAACCAACTTCTAAACTGAATCGAGTCTAACTAAAAATCATACATGTTCTCCTATATGTCTAGTATAAATCTGAACTTTATGGTAGTTTTATAAGTTAATTTACTATTTTTAACAAAAATAATCATGAAGGGTGGTCGGTTTTGGTTCAAACCCGACATTTGTTCAAAGACCGAATTATACACAAAAATCCGTGTATTTATGGAAGTGGCCAAGGAAGAACCTTTTGAAGTTAACAAAATATGTGAGGTTTTGGAACTGGTCTCATACATTTTAGTGGTCTTGATTTCGAGATATGGTCTCGAGAAGGAGGCGGATGTTTCTGTCCGCCGGAACAGTAATACGCACCTTAACGGAAATATAATTTTAAAATAGCAAACGAAGTCGATATATTCCGAAATTGGTGTCGTTGGAAAACTAACATCACGAACTACATTTTAGGTTTAAGAAACGTACATTTTAGTAGAGAGATGAATTTTATAAAAATCGTGGAAGGTGACCATTTTTCTGGACCGAAAGCAGTGTGAATATAATTCATGAAAAATGAGTTTTAGCTTATATTTTGGACATAATCTTGTTAAATGAGCAACTAGACATGTATACAAGTATATTTAAAGTAAAACTAGTAGAATATTAAGAGTTCTTACAAGAGGATCAAAGATCTAGAGTCGAAATGCAAAGATGATGTGATAACCGAGCTTTCCTTCGATTTTCTTC
Organism: Pseudognaphalium luteoalbum; assembly: GCA_963422505.1. Taxonomy (NCBI): domain Eukaryota; kingdom Viridiplantae; phylum Streptophyta; class Magnoliopsida; order Asterales; family Asteraceae; genus Pseudognaphalium; species Pseudognaphalium luteoalbum. The sequence goes on from OY730198.1 coordinate 66,674,311, forward strand.
AAGAACTTGATGGTGGATGATGATGGTCTTGTGGTGGTTGGATGGTGGTGATTTGGGGCTGTGGTGGTGGCAAGAATTTCGTGGATGAGGGAGTAGGAGAGAAGGGATTGAGTGGAAATGAAAGAAGTGGTAGAGTGTGAGTTGAAAAGAGAGGTATGGTGGTGTATGATGATTTTCACAAGCAAGGGAAGGAGGGCATGGGGGCATGGCCTCATTTTTCTGCAGAATTTCGTGGGCCCCCACCCCATGTGGGTGCCTAAATTGTTTCCTCAAAGTTGCGCTCCATGCGGTGTTCGTTTCCCCGGTTGTGTGAACATATAATTAGACGTTTAATGTTATACGTACGTATTTTAAATGACGATTAAAATTTCGATATTTTTAACTTGAAGTAATACTTATTATTACCTAGAAACATTTATAAAAATGTTATTGTGATGTGCCGGTAGTGGTTCGCGGAGTCGTGTTACGATCAATAAATCGCGTGACGTTTAAATCAAACGTTTTTGTTATCGGTTTGAAATACGATACTTCAAATAAATACTTACCATCTGAAATGATACATTTTAATTTATAAAATATATTTTGACGTTTATTTGATTGTCGGGCGCGTTTTACGCATTTTTGATCGTTTCTGTGCATTATATACAATACGAAATGCTTATGAAATATTATCGCAATAATATTTGGAAATAAGTATGTTTATCAAATAATTTTATATTATTTAATAAATTGAGTTCACCAACATCCGTATTAATGTATCGGGATCCGCCCGATATGAAAATGCACGATTGAACATAATCGCGTACGTGTGTATATATATTCCAATATATATGTATTGATACATACAATTAGCCTAATCTAGCACTAATTACATGTATTAGCAGATGATTAGGAACTAACAACTAGCCCTAATTTGTCGGGTGTCACATTCTACCCTTGTTAAGAGAATTTCATCCCGAAATTTAGCTCGGAGTCGTAGATGGTGTGGATTCTTTTAATAACTGTGGGTACTTGAGTCGCATTTGGTCTTCCCGCTCCGAGGTGAATTCTGGACCACGCTGCGAATTCCACCGGACTTTGACGATGGGAATACGACTTTGTTTCAATTGTTGGACCTCGCGGTCCATGATTTCTGCTGGTGTCTCGACAAAATGGAGTTTATCATCGATGTGGATTTCGTTGAGAGGAATAATGAGTGTCTCATCATATAGGCATTTCTTAAGATTAGAAATGTGAAATGTGGGATGCACGCTGCTGAGTTCGGGTTGCAGCTGCAATCGATATGCCACTGGACCAATCCTCTCAAGGATTTCGAATGGTCCAATGTATCTGGGATTCAACTTCCCGCGTTTGCCAAAGCGAATGACTCCTTTCCAAGGTGATACTTTCAAGAGTACTCGATACCCAACTTGGAACTCGAGATGTTTGCGTCTCACGTCAACATAACTTTTCTGACGGTCACGCGCGGCTTTAAGTCTGTATTAGATTCCAGTTATTTTCTCTGTGGTTTCGTGAATGATTTCAGGACCAGTGAGTTGGCTGTCTCCCACTTCGGTCCAACAGATAGGTGATCGGCACTTACGACCGTACAGTGCCTCGAAAGGTGCAGCTCCAATACTGGTATGGTAGCTGTTGTTATACGAAAACTCGCATAAGGGTAAATGATGTTTCCAATTTGCAACGAAGTCAACTACGCAAGCCCGTAGCATATCTTCCAGTGTTTGAATGGTTCGTTCACTCTGGCCGTCGGTTTGAGGATGATATGCAGTACTCATATCTAGACGAGTACCCAAAGATTTCTGAAGTGACTGCCAAAAGTGAGATGTGAAACGACTATCCCTGTCGGAGATAATTGAAATGGGAACGCCGTGTCTGGATACAATTTCCTTAAGGTAAATTCGCGTGAGGCATTCCATTTTGTCGGTTTCTTTGATGGCTAGGAAATGAGCAGATTTAGTGAGACGATCGACGATCACCCAAATGGTATCGCAACCGCTCGATGTCCTTGGAAGTTTCGTGATAAAGTTCATGGAGATCTGCTCCCATTTCCATTGAGGGATTTCAGGTTGTTGGAGTAATCCGGAGGGTTTCTGATACTCGGCTTTGACTTTAGAGCATGTGAGGCACTTGCCGACATATGTGGCGATTTCAGCTTTCATGTTTGGCCACCAATACAACTCCTTTATGCCATGATACATCTTGTCAGATCCAGGATGTATGGAGTATTTGGACTTGTGAGCTTCATCCATCACCAAGTCTCGTAGGTTCCCAAAATTAGGTAACCAGATTCGGTTTGAGAAGTATTTGGCTCCGTTGGATTTGGTTTCAAATTGTTGGTCCATGCCACGCAAGGACTCATTTTTAATGTTCTCAGGTTTGAATGCTTCGAGTTGAGCGGTAATGATTTGAATGATAAGATCATTATGGATTGTCATGCTGAGGGTTCGGACTCGAAGGGGTTTTACACGTTCCTTTCGACTGAGGGCATCGGCAACAACATTTGCCTTGCCTGGATGATATCGGATCTCGCAATCATAATCGGTAAGCAACTCAACCCATCGACGTTGCCTCATATTGAGATCCTTTTGATCAAAGATATGCTGGAGACTCTTGTGGTCCGTGAAGATTGTACATTTTGTGCCGTACAGATAGTGTCTCCAGATTTTGAGTGCAAACACTACGGCTCCCAATTCGAGATCATGAGTGGTGTAATTCTTTTTGTGACCTTTGAGTTGTCGAGAGGTGTAGGCAATGACCTTGTCTCGTTGCATCAGGACGCAACCGAGATCTTGGTGTGAAGCATCACAGTATACTACGAAGTCATCGTTGCCTTCGGGTAAGGATAGAATAGGTGCACTGCAGAGCTTTTGTTTTACGGACGTATTTCGATCTCGATTGATTATCATGTCTAGAGAGAAGAGCTTAATCTGCAATCTTGAAGTGGGATTTGAATTGTGCTAACCAGCCTAAATCGATTTATAAAAAGTGGTCTATCCTTGGCCATTTTGTTGTTAAAATAGTAGTCCAATAAAGACTATTTCATTGTTCGAGCGGTAGTCAAATCGTGTAGTGGTCAATCATGATCCAATAAGGCGTATGAGAAATTGATGACAATCAAAGTCAAAGGTGATCAAATTATGATTAGATAATGTGTTTTGGGTTATGAGTGGATCGTTTGTTGTATGTGTTGAGATAGTGACCAAACATGATCAAGTAACGAGTTTCGTATGAGTATGGTGGATAACATCCTACCATGAGTTATGAAAACGCGAGTGAATCGTTGGATTACATCCAAAATGAACCATTGGAACCTAGCTTCAGTATGTAAATCGTTATAGGATCCGCAGGTATTCACTTGTATAAGTTGTTATCATTGTCCTAGTTTGAAAGTGGGACTAGGGTTTAGATCATAGAGATAAATTGAGTGACAATCAAGTGTGGGTTCATATGTGTGGTTTTTATCTGGTTAAAAAGGAACATCATCGAAATTTAGATACCTTTGTTAATAACTTATGGATTTTGAAAATTTCATAAAGCTCTTTGTGGGAAAAATTTTATTTACAAACCCTTACTGGTGTAAATCCACTAAAAACTTGAGATGATAGAATTTCGTTGAAAGCTGAAAGTTAATCAAATGTGTTGAAAATTCTTTGTCATCGACCATACGTTGGAAATTCTGTTTAAGAAATTTGTGAAAAGTTTGGAGTAGATGTTCGATGAGAATTTGTAGAAAGATTTACGTTTGAGAAAGGTCCTCGAAGGATGTCTAGCGAAAAATTGTTGAGAATTGTTTTCACACATACTATGCATTCTTAGAGAAATTTTTCACTGGTTTCAGGAGGGCTTTATTTTGTACCCTAGTTTTAGTCGTAAGGTGGTGACTTCATCGCTGGTCTCCATCATTTAGAGATGGGTGATATTTCCGGTGTTTCATAAAGGATATGATGTTCAGTTTCGTCCCACCGGTCTCCCCTTGTATGATCAAAGTATTACCGGTGGCGAGAGGAATTCGAATGATTTTCTCGAAGCAAATGATTTTAGCTCGGTGCTTGGACAACCAGTCCAAACCAACAATGATGTCGAAACTTCAGGTCAACGGAAAGGGGCTCGTTGGTGAGGTTTAAAGTGCAATCATGCATAAGGTATATTTAATTAAAATGTATGTACCGGGAAGTAATATACAACCGTACAAGTGACAATTAAGTTCATTAGATGATAAGGTTCGATACCATTCTAGGTAATGAGTTCAAAAGATTATCAACATTACAAAGTTGCCGAGATTGTTACATCAGGTCGAATACCAAAAAGGATTATACAAAATGTGATGGGGTAACTATATACCCATCGAATTAGAGGTTCTCGGTGCGACCTACTGCATACATAAATCTGCTATACAAGGGAGTTATAGTTACTGTCTATCTATCCTAGATTCAGGTCGTGAGGGTAATAACGGGCTTCAAGCATGTCCCGGTATCGTAGGGGCGTAGGGTAGGTCCAAGCATCTTCTGTAGCTTGTTGGTACATCCACTTGACCCATGTTTTCGCCCTTTGATTAAAGTTAGTAGCCACTTCACCCCAGTGACGGATCCTATCTAGGACTCGTTTGGAAATGGACCTTTTTAGAATTCTCAATTCCAATTCGTAGGTCTTGCATTTTAGTTTAAGTTCCCAATTCCGGCCATCTAAGTCCTCGGCCTGATCTCGTACTCTTTCGTATTCTTCGATGTCAACTACCCCGAAGTTTAGATCTTCGATTCCCTCGTTTATGATTTCTTCCGTTGGGGCTATCTCTTCATCGAGATATGTGTATTAAATTTGTTCCTCGTTACTCTGTTCGTTGTCAGACGTGCAGTCGTCCACGGTGAAGTTTGCCATTTCCAAGCAAGTGAGTTCTATAGGAAATGATAGAAAAAGGATTTTAGTCCTTGAGAGTATGTTGCAAGTGTTAAGTGTGTTTCAACTATTGTGTTTGAATTTCCAAATAGAAGCAACAGGTAGCCAGCCCCTTCAGTGGGCGACTGCCTTTTGGTGTGTTCCATGTATAGTGAAATCAACAAGTGTATGAGTTAAGATCTAGCTCGAGGAGACCTAGTAGTTTTCTCTAGTAGTACGTCTCATACGCGATCCCGAAGGATAAGAGTGGTAGGAAGGACACAAAGCAGTATCTTTCTCATGAGTGGTAGGTAGTACAGCGGAACGTGTTGTCATTCTCGATGACAGGGTTGTAATGAGCAAGTGAGGCCTATTCAAACATATTCGATATACAATAGCCTAGAGAGTAGTACGTGTGTGAGAATTTCACATATGTCAATGATAAGAGTAGAAAACAGTAGCAAGATGGCTAATATAAGTATAGCTCATGCGACTTCTAAATGTAGCACGAAGGCTAAAAGTCATGTGAGTTTTGGATGTGGCACAAAGGCCAGAAGTGGGTGTAAATCATACGATTTCCGACTGTAGCACTTATTGCCAGGGATGAGTAATAAATTGTGAGTTTTCAAACGTATGTATCGAAAGTAGTACCAAGTGCCCAAATGCAGCACCAAGTGTCGGGAATGCAGTACCCGAGGTACCGAAATGCAGTACAAATGTACTGTGAATGTAGCACCAAGTGCTGTAATATTGTGTGACGGATCTTTCATGGGATTATAGTTTCGTTGCTCCTTACATTCGTGTGAGCGGTTATTGTGGTTGTCCCTATCGTAGAAGATAAAGCTTCGGTTTCCGTTTCCTAAATCGGTTGGTGGAACGGTAGGAAGGTATGCCATTTTGAGACAAAACATTAGAAAGAATGAGGCCTATATTCATATAATGCATATATAATATAGCCTAAGATATTGAGCGAGAGTGAGGCCTATCTATGTATATATACATATCACATAATAGCCTAAAGTGTCTAACACAGACATGTTTGAGTCCCGGTTTCTCTCGTGGTCAGAGTCAACTAGTGTATCATGTTCAGTCATGACTCCTTTCAGATCTCACATCATATTCTTTTAATTGTACATAGTTGATCAGGCTATGTTAAATTAAACCAATATCATGTAGTCACTGAACCTAATCATACTTAATAAGTAATATTGCCTAACGGTCATAGTCTAGGCCCACTAAATGCAACCTAGTTCACTATAACCTTAGGCTCTGATACCAATCTGTCGCACCCCTAAATTTACTGTGCGGAAGCGAATCAGGTCGGGGCGCGACTAATCAAATATCACAAGCACATAAGATAAAGTGAACGACTCTATATGCGTCGTTTACTGCTTACATTGATATAATAAGAGTTTACAATGTAATAATGTTTAAAAAAGCTCGTAATTAATGTTTAGAGATTCTAAGGCATATCTAGTTTACAACATGTAGAAATGCAGGGGAATCTCCTGGTGTCTGTATGCGACTCGAGCTAATAATCCTGAGCAGATCTACTACTGCTGAGTACCTGAGAATACATACTAAAATGTCAGCTAAAAGCTGGTGAGCTCACAGGTTTGTATAGATAAACATGATGTGTGAACCATGAGATTTAATATAATGATTTGCAACCAAGCAAATAAAATAGATGTATATCACTGTCATGAGCCCATAGTTTGAGCTTAACTGAGGTGTCAGGATCACAACCAAGTGCCTGAGCAAGGGTGCCTCCCTGCGAGTGCCTAATCTACACTCGTATGAACAAATGCTAATGCGTCCGTTTGACCAGTTAGTGCGTGCTAACCCGGACGGGGATTGTCAATCCCATATGGTACCATACACTAACAATCGCGCTAAATCCATATAAACAAACTATGTAGTGAAGGGCTTTAAATGATTAGCAAAACAACTCATGCAGTATATATCGAGGTTTAGTACTCATGTCCACATGTAAAACAAAACGAGTATGTATTCCCATCCCTGGGTTAAAAACAGTAAAATGAGGGGCTATGAGACTCACCTGAGTCTGATGCGTTTGCAATAGCAAATAATGATGGTGTACAACGAGATGTCCGAAGACTGTAACCTTCCAGGCGTTTACAACGCGCAAGGTTATAAGTATATGTAGACGTCTCAAAAGACCGTCCATGCTAGTTGTTCATCTAACTTGTAATGTCCAAATAATTTGGTTGTTTGATTGATCAGATTGAGTTTTGAAAATATGTACGGCCCGTTGGTGACGGTTTGTAATAATAGTCCAAAAATGTTATTATTATATGTTTTGCAGTGATGTATACTTATCAATATATTTGTTGTTGATTGTCCAAATATTGTATCAATGTATAAGGATTGTCGGAATTACGATTTATGCGACAATAGGGATTGTCGGAATTAAGGTTCATGCGACAATAAGGATTAACGGAATTAAGATTCATGCGACAATAAGGATTTACGGAATTAAGATTCATGCGACAATAAGGATTGACGGAATTATTTCTTGCGACAATATGGTTTACGACAAAGCTGTTTTATACGACAATAGTTATGCGACAATAGGGCAATGCGACAATATGAATCTCGGAGCACTGTTCATGCGACAATAAGGATTGACGGAATTTATCACTTATGCGACAATAAGGATTGGCGGACTAATTTTTGCGACAATAGGGATTGTCGGATTTTTGTGAAATGGCAAGAAGAGTCCCTACACTTTGGTTTTCTAGATCTTAACTCGACAAGTCTCTCGATTTAACCAACTTCTATACCGAATCGAGTCTAACTAAAAATCATACATGTTCTTCTATATGTCTAGTATAAGTCTTCACTTTATGGTAGTTTTATAAGTTAATTTACTATTTTTAACAAAAATAATCATGAAGGATGGTCGGTTTTGGTTCAAACCCGACATTTGTTCAAAGACCGAATTATACACAAAAATCCGTGTATTTCTGGAAGTGGCCAAGGAAGAACTTTTTAAAGTTAACAAAATATGTGAGGTTTTGGAACTGGTCTCATACATTTTAGTGGTCTAGATTTCGAGATATGGTCTCGAGAAGGAGGCGGATGTTTCTGTCCGCCGGAACAGTAATACGCACCTTAACGGAAATATTATTTTAAAATAGCAAACGAAGTCGATATGTTCCGAAATTGGTGTCGTTGGAAAGCTAACATCACGAACTACATTTTAGGCTTAAGAAACGTCTATTTTAGTCGAGAGATGAATTTTAAAAAAATCGTGGAATATGACCATTTTTCTGGACCGAAAGCAGTGTGAATATAAGTTCATGAAAAATGAGTGTTAGCTTATATTTTGGACATAATCTTGTTAAATGAGCAACTAGACATGTATAAAAGTATATTTAAAGTAAAACTAGTAGAATATTAAGAGTTCTTACAAGAGGATCAAAGATCTAGAGTCGAAATGCAAAGATGATGCGATAACCGAACTTTCCTTCGATTTTCTTCAAGAACTTGATGGTGGATGATGATGGTCTTGTGGTGGTTGGATGGTGGTGATTTGGGGCTGTGGTGGTGGCAGGAATTTCGTGGATGAGGGAGTAGGAGAGAAGGGATTGAGTGGAAATGAAAGAAGTGGTAGAGTGTGAGTTGAAAAGAGAGGTATGGTGGTGTATGATGATTTTCACAAGCAAGGGAAGGAGGGCATGGGGGCATGGCCTCATTTTTCTGCAGAATTTCGTGGGCCCCCACCCCATTAGGGTGCCTAAATTGTTTCCTCAAAGTTGCGCTCCGTGCGGTGTTCGTTTCCCCGGTTGTGTGAACATATAATTAGACGTTTAATGTTATACGTACGTATTTTAAATGACGATTAAAATTTCGATATTTTTAACTTGAAGTAATACTTATTATTACCTAGAAACATTTATAAAAATGTTATTGTGATGTGCCGGTAGTGGTTCGCGGAGTCGTGTTACGATCAATAAATCGCGTGACGTTTAAATCAAACGTTTTTGTTATCGGTTTGAAATACGATACTTCAAATAAATACTTACCATCCGAAATGATACATTTTAATTTATAAAATATATTTTGACGTTTATTTGATTGTCGGGCGCGTTTTACGCGTTTTTGATCGTTTCTGTGCATTATATACAATACGAAATGCTTATGAAATATTATCGCAATAATATTTGGAAATAAGTATGTTTATCAAATAATTTTATATTATTTAATAAATTGAGTTCACCAACATCCGTATTAATGTATCGGGATCCGCCCGATATGAAAATGCACGATTGAACATAATCGCGTACGTGTGTGTATATATTCCAATATATATATATTGATACATACAATTAGCCTAATCTAGCACTAATTACATGTATTAGCAGATGATTAGGAACTAACAACTAGCCCTAATTTGTCGGGTATCACACACGTCAGTATAGCTTTTCTGATGATCACGTGCGGCTTTCAGCCGGTTTTGAATAGTCACAATTTTCTCTGTTTTTTATGGATGATTTCAGGACCAGTGAGTTGGCTATCGCCGATTTCTGTCCAGCAAATGGGTGATCGGCACTTTTTTCCATAAAGTGCCTCGAACGGTGCAGCATTAATGCTGGTGTGATAACTGTTGTTGTAGGAAAATTCACACAAGGGTAGGTGGTTTACCCAGGTGTTTCCAAAGTCAACTACGCAAGCTCGTAGCATATCTTCTAAGGTTTGAATGGTCCGTTCACTCTGACCATCGGTTTGCGGATGATAAGCAGTACTCAAATCGAGGCGAGTACCGAGGGCTCGTTGAAGTGTTTGCCAGAATCGAGAGGTGAAGCGGCTATCTCTATCTGAGATGATTGAAATGGGAATTCCATGTCGTGCCACAACCTCTTTGATGTAGATGCGAGCCAGACGCTCCATCTTGTCGTTTTCTTTGATAGCTAGGAAATGGGCAGATTTCGTGAGACGATCAACGATCACCCAAATGGTATCGTAACCGCTCAGTGTTTTCGGTAGTTTCGTGATGAAGTCCATGGTTATGTTTTCCCATTTCCATTGAGGTATCTCGGGTTGTTGTAGCAACCCAGAGGGTTTCTGGTATTCGGCCTTAACCTTGGCGTAGGTTAAACATTTGCTAACTTAGGTGGCGATGTCAGCTTTCATGTTGGGCCACCAATACTGTTGTTTAATGTCGTGATACATCTTGTCAGAACCAGGATGTATAGAGTATCGAGATTTGTGAGCTTCATCCATCACCAAATTTCATAGGTTTCCAGAGGTTGGTAACCAGATTCGGTTGGAGAAGTATCGAGTTTCATCGGGTTTGATTTCTAATTGCTTTTCCATACCTTGCAAGGCCTCGTTTTTGATGTTTTTGTTTTTGAGTGCTTCGAGTTGAGCGGTGTGGATTTGAGTGATGAGATCATTGTGAATGGTTAAACCAAGGGCTCGAACACGAAGGGGTTTTGAACGTTCCTTTCGGCTGAGGGCATCAGCAACAACGTTTGCTTTGCCAGGATGGTATTTGATTTTGCAGTCATAATCGATAAGCAACTCGACCCATCGACGTTGCCTCATGTTGAGATCCTTTTGATCAAATATGTGTTAGAGACTTTTGTGATCGGTAAAGATGGTGCACTTAGTGCCATAAAGGTAATCTCTCCAGAATTTGAGAGCAAATACGACAGCTCAGAGTTCAAGGTCATGAGTGGTATAATTCTTTTCATGGATTTTGAGCTATCGAGAGGCGTAAGCAATGACTTTATCACGTTGCATTAACACACAACCGAGTCCCTGGCGTGAGGCATCGTAGTAAACTACGAAATCATCGGTGCCTTCGGAAAAGGACAGGATTGGTGCACTGCAGAGTTTCTGTTTCAGAAGTTGGAAGGCGGACTCCTGTTTATCAGTCCAGTCGGATTTCTTGTCTTTCTGAGTCAGTGAGGTTAAGGGTAAGGCTATTTTGGAGGAATTCTCAATGAATCGTCGATAATATCCGACGAGACCTAAGAATTGTCGTATCTCAGTTGGTGTGGTTGGTGCTTCCCAGCATTTAATGGCCTCGATCTTGGCTGGATCAACACGTATCCCATGACTGTCAACGACATACCTAGGAACTGTACTGTTTGCATCCAGAACTCACACTTGGAGAACTTGGCATATAATTCCTCGTGTCTGAGTAATTCCAAAATGATTTTTAGAAGTTGGCCATGTTCCGTTTCATTGCGAGAGTAGATCAAGATGTCGTCAATGAACACGATGACAAACTTATCTAGATAGGGTTTGCACACCCGATTCATAAGGTCCATGAATACAGCCGGTGCGTTGGTTAAGCCAAAAGACATCACTTGAAATTCGTAATGCCCATATCGGGTTCTGAAAGCTGTTTTTGGGGTGTCGGAGTCTCGAACTTGAAGTTGATGATATCTTGACCGTAGGTCAATTTTCGAGTAGAAGCTCGAACCTTGAAGTTGGTCAAACAGGTCATCAATTCTTGGAAGTGGGTATCGGTTCTTGATGGTAAGTTTGTTCAGTTCGCGGTAGTCAATGCACATTCTGAAGGATCCATCCTTCTTTTTAACGAATAGGACCGGAGCTCCCCAAGGTGAGGAACTTGGTCGAATAAATCCTTTGTCCACGAGTTCCTGTAACTAGGTGGACAACTCCTGAAGCTCGGACGGGGCTAATCTGTATGGGGCTCGTGCCACGGGTGCAGCACCAGGCAAGAGTTCGATTTGGAATTCGACTTGTCTAGGCGGGGGTAGGCCTGGCAAATCTTCGGGAAAGACTTTCGGATAGTCTCGGACGATGGGCACATCCTCAAGTCGCTTTTCAGTTGACTTCTTTTCGGTTACATGAGCAAGGATTGCCGAGTACCCTTTCCTCAGGTACTTTTGAGTTTTCATACAAGATATGATATTCAGGTTTCACCTACCAGTCTCCCCCTGTATTATCAAGGTTCCACCGATAGCGAGAGGTATACGCATGATCTTCTCAAAACAAACAATTTCGGCACGGTGTTTGGACAACCAGTCCATGCCTACGATGATATCGAAGCTTCCGACTTCCACGGGGATGAGGTCTATAGGGAACAGTTCATTGGCGAGGTTTAAAGTGCAATTTGGTATTACACTATTGGCCTCGATCAGTTTGTCATTCGCTAATTCTACAGTGTACTTAGCATCTAAGGCAAGAGGTGTGATGTTTAGTAAGGGACAGAATTTATCGGATATGAAACTTTTATCAGCTCCGGTATCGAATAAAACAGAAGTGGTTAAATCGTTGAGGAGAAACATACCAGTAACAACGTTGGGATCCTGGCGAGCTTCCCCAGCATTGAGTACGAAAGCTCGACCGCGAGGGTTGTTGTTGTTATTGTTGTTCCTGTTGTTGTTGTTGTTGCATTTCGGGTAGTTATTTCTTAAATGGCTAGTGTCGCCGCACTCGAAACAAGCCTTTGGTGCGTTAGGGTTGGTTTTTGGGTTGGGGGTTCTGCAATCTTTGGCTAGATGTCCCTGTCGTTTGCACTTGGTACAGGTACAAGGGCCATCATGGTGTCGCGTACACTTGGAACAGTAAGGTTTGTTCCCAATGTACCCTTTCCTGTCCCCCGACCCTGAACCAGAGGAGTAGGCCTTAACAGTCTCGGCCTTTTTGTTTGGCTGTTGCTGATGTTGGTTGTGGTTGTTGTCGGACCATTTCCTATTGTTGTCCCCGATGTCTTTCTCAGTGGTTGTCCCTCGGCGGACAATCTGGGCCATGAGTTCGTGTGCCATGCGGACATCAGTTTGGATGGTCCCGGGCCTAGATGAGATGACGTTCCCTTGGATTGAATCTGGTAGCCCTCAAATGTATCTCTCGATACATTTGTATTCGGGGTCCACCGTGGATGGGCATAGGACAGCTAGCTGGTGGAATCGAGTGGTGTAAGTGGTGATGTCGTTTCCCTGAACAGTAAGCTTCCAGAATTCTTCTTCAAGTTGTTGCAGTTGCTCACGCGGATAGTATTCTTCCCTGAGCATCTTCTTGAGGTCTTCCCAGGGAAGCTGATATGCGGTATCAATACCCACAGTTTGGGCATAAGAGTTCCACCAGGTGAGAGCTCCATCGGAGAGGGTGCATGTGGAGAATTTAACCTTGTCTTCCTCAGTGCAGTTGCAGATTCAGAAAACAGATTCTGTCTTTTCAATCCAACGTATCAGACTGATAGCTCCTTCAAATCCTTTGAAATACAGGGGTTTATAGTTCAAGAAGTCTTTGTAGGTACATGGTTTTGGAGTAGATGTGTTAGCAGGTGCGCCTTCGCCGCCCGGATTTTGTTGGGCAGCAAGGACTTGAGCTACGCTCTGTGCAATGACTTGAGCAATTTCGGTGTCGGTGTAAGTATGTCGTCTTGGAGGCATGATGTTGAACAACAATGAAATGAAACATATAAGAGGTTTATGCGAGGTTATGATATATCACATGTGTGTATATAATGAGGTAATATACAACAACACAAAATGATAACCATAATTCATTAAATAGAAAGGTTGAATACACAGTAGCAGTTTCAAAAGACAACAATCACAAGGATTACAAAAGATACCGGGAATGTCACATCCGGTCTGAATTTGAAAGTTTACAGAACATAATAAAGGATAATAAAGGATAATAGGTTGAGCACATCCCGCCTCAATAGGTTACAGTAAGAGGAATAGATCTAGTTTTGACGTAGGTTTACTTGTGACATTAGAGTGACGAGGCAATTTATAGTATCCGCAAGTCTGCTTGTTTGCCTGGTACCTTCTTCAGTTAAGGTTAGTCGTTGCTCGAGCGCACGAGCATACTCCTCAGCTTCTCGTGAACGTTGTTCACATTCTTCCAACCTTGCTTTTAGGATGTCAGTAGCGGTCCTGTTGTCTATAACCTGTTGATGAATCATTTCCAGAGCATGGTTCGTGCCTTCCTGTTCTTGAAGAAATTGTGTTATGCGATCATCGGTTCGGTACAACAGGTAGTTTTCTAATATATGATGATCTCGTTCTAGGATTTCGAGTCTTTCTTCGTGACGATGAAGTCGGGCTGCAAACACTGGCACCGTATGGTGTATTGGTTCTTGTGTGTACGGGGAGATGTCCATGGGGTCAGCAGGAATCTGTATTGCTTCCTCATACCTCCAAGTGTTTAAGGTTGCGGGTAGCCAGTCCCACCTACGGGCGTATGCCGAACGGTGGTTATTAGTCGTGGTGTTAGCAATGGAGTTTGCGTAAGGGTTTGCTCGGGATGATCCGGCATTCCCTTGGCGTCTTCGTACTACTCGGGCTTCGCCAGTCATGTAGTAAAGAGGTTCGGGAGAGTTTGGTGTCGTAGAGATAGGTAAGGGAGTGGTACCCTCAGTAGTGGATAGCGTTTGGGTTTCGTTGTTCAAGCCGGTTGATGATACGTTAGAGGAGTCTGCCATTTCTGTGGCAAGGAGTTTAGTATACGAGAAGTTAAGGTTATATATAGAAATATAATAACCTAGCACATAAGCACATATACGGTTGGTCCCGTTTCTATCCTTGGTCAAAGTCTTCTAACGCATTCCCATTCACTATAACCATTCCAGGTCTTGCATCAATTCTCCTTTAATTGTACATAGTTGATCAGGCTATGTTAAATTAAATTCAAATGATGCAATCGCTGAACCAGTCATACTAAAAAAGGAATACTAACCTAATGGTTATAGTCTAGGTCACTAATGCAATCCTAGTTCACTATAACCTTTGGTTCTGATACCAATCTGTCGCACCCCCAAAACACGTGGCAGCGGAAGTAGGAGGTGTCATGGGGGCGCCGACCAAATCAAATATCACAACACAAAAATTAAAGAAAACGACCTCTATATGAGACATTTGAAAAATAGTTACATTACAATAATTCAAATGTTTACAAAAGTTATAGGAGTTCGCATGACAAAAGTAGAATTACATAGCTATGATTCTAAAATACAGTAAATGCAATCTAGTTCCTTGATGTTTGAAAACAATGCGACTCAAGCTAAGCTATCCATAAGCTTCCTATTGCGGCGGGTTACCTGAGAAATACATACTAAAAGGTCAACATAAAGTTGGTGAGTTCATAGGTTTGTTAAGTAATCAGTTGCTAAAATGATCCACAAGATTTCAGAAGTTTTGCATCATTCGTCAATGATAAGTAAAAGTATTGCATACAGTAATATACGTATACCATTTGCATGAGTCTCATAGTCACGCTTAATGTTGTTTGCCTCCGGTAAGTGTACTAATCCGATACACTTCTAAATCACAAGTAACACTGCACCCGTGGGTTGGCTAGCATGACTAGCCCGGACGATGTTTGTCAAACCCTGATAGATCTATCCAATAATACTCACGCACAAATTTTAATGACTATGATAGGTAGAGGACTTTAGTGGATTATTCAGGTCTCATGCAATCCGTACCAAAAAGTTGTTTCCAGTACTTATGATCATAAAGCAGTTTATAAAACAGTTGTATGTATTCTCACCCTAGTGAAAAACAGTAAAAAGGGGCTATGAAACTCACCAGAGATAAGCAGGTAGCAAGCAATATCAAATATTAGCAAGTAGTAGGTGTTCTCGTTCCCGTGTGCAATCTCCTAACGCCCTAAACGTATGAGGTTGTATAAGTAGATGTCTCAAAAGACCATCTATAGCGATTTTATAAGTGGGAGTTAATGTCCACTTAAGCTGTAACAACTCGCAAATTTAAACGTAATTACGAGCATTAAACATTTGCATTATTAGGCTAATTCCCTACTTTGAGTGAATTCACAACCCATTTTAGAGGTAAGTCTAGCAAAGCCCAACTAGTTATTACGCGTAGTATTACACATTTCGTAACTAGTATAATTACGTACAAAACATTCGGAAATAAACGCGACAAAAATATACGACCGTTGGTGAACAAATTATTTGATAATATGAAAATTATTAAATAACGATATTTATTTATTAGATATTATGTTTATAATATTTACAAAGTATTTCGTTGCAAATAACGTTTGTTTCGTACAACTAAAACAACTTAAAACCCATTTGTAAAATTTAAATAAAACAAAGTTGTAATTTTATTTCTCAACTAAATTATTTTAAATAAAAAGAAATATTACAACTAAAGGTAAAACCGAAAGCATATTTAAAAATCTATCATTTAAAAACATTTTAACGTTTAACGATCGGGTAAACGAACACGGGTAAAATACCACAAATATAGGACAAAGTCCCCTCCCTTTTCTTGACTCCAAAAATCTGCCCCAAACACTCCCAAACACCCCCCAAACCCCAATCTCATCCTCATTCTATCTCTTTTCTTCTCCTTTCTCTCATCTCTTTTCTCTCTAACTCACTACCAACAACAACAACAAAAATCAACAACAACATCACCACCAACACTTGTAATTTCGGAATCGTCATCATCTAGAGCAACAACAAGCATCCATCATCATCATCTCATCTCCTTCATCTTCAAGATTCACCATCTTCATCCACTCACCTAACTTTCGAATTTCACTCGATTTGGTATGAAAAATCACTCTTCTTTCACTTTCCCTTTGTTATTATAGTATACAAACATGTTACAAGTCATATTATGAAAGATCTAAACGTTTTTGGGTGAAAAATTAAGTTTTTTCGTCGAACAGCGCGTTGTGTCGCACGGGACCGAGAACAGTAGTGCGACACAACCTTTTGTGTCGCAGTACCATGCTTACGTCGCATTATGCGATACAACGCCTTGTGTCCCATACCTTATCCTATGTCGCATATTTGCGACACAACTACTATGTCGCATTTATTTGCGAATGTCGCAGGATTGCGACACAACCCTTGTGTTGCAGAACCTTTTTTTGCGACACAATACTTATGTCGCAGAACTCAGATTCTTAAAAATACATGTTTTACACTAAGTGTCGGAACCAGATTTTACCACTTGATTTTACTCCGAATTTGGAATTCGAATGCGTTTTCACTACAGCAACATAGTGGAAATAAAAATTTTCCAAGCTGACCTGGCAGCTCGACCCCAGCCAGGGGCTCTGCTCCTTGGACCCCGCCAGGGGTTGCCGCCCCTTGGAGCCCGCTACCAGGGGCGCTGCCCCCGGACCCCCGTACAAATTTCCATTTTTATGAAAACACAACGAAACTGCCAACACTACTTTGAAATACTTTTACGAAACCTTCACCAACGAGTTGTACGAATTTACAAATAAACAATGATCTTTCATGGATGAACGACTAACATGGTCTAGCTATTATCCAACCACTTATACGACTATTTCCTACGTTTAGGACATTAGGGACTTTACCCGGACTACGCTTTGCTAGCACTCGCACATTACTTAACTCAACAGGTGAGTTCACAGCCCCACTTTTAACTGATTTACTGCTTTCAACTTGGGGTGAGAAACATAGTCAACTGCTTTAATGATTGCCATAACTGCTTTTACTTACATGATTGTATACTTGTTCTACTCGAACGATTAGAGTACTGTAAACTGTTGAACTCTTGCACAAAAACTGGTATTTATGAAACAACATTTGCATACTATAAACTTGTTAAACTTTGTTTAGTAAACCGGAGAACGACCGATACTTTTTACGTAAACGCTGGAGAACGACCAGCAACGTATTTTAGTACCAGAAAATGACTGGCCAAGTGGACGGGAGAACGACCCGTGCGTATTTGGATGGGAGAACGACCCATGCGTCTTTTGACCGGAGAACGACCGGTACTGTGTTTCGCTAGAGAACGACCAGCGGTATTTATTGCCAGAGAACGTCTGGCCGAGTTTGGATGGGAGAACGACCCGTGCGTATTTAGACCGGAGAACGACCGGTACTATTTTGTAAACGCTGGAGAACGACCAGCAACGTATTGCAAACGGTATTTTGGGTAACATCCCACGTAGACGGTATTTTGGGTAACATCCCACGTAAACGGTATTTTGTGTAACATCCCACGCAAACGGTATTTTGGGTAACATCCCACGCAAACGGTATTTTGGGTAACATTCCACAAAACGATTACTTGACTATTATGGCAATAACTCTTTGTGAACGTATTGGTTTTAACAACTGTGCTTACAAACTTGATTCAACTACTGCAAACATAAAACCTGTGAATTCACTCAACCTCGTTGTTGACTTTTTACTATGTTTTTCAGGGAATTAGCAGCACACGTAAGGACCGCCTGCACATACGGATTCTAGGCGACCCACGATGAAACTAGGATGCTAACTTTTGACAACTGGATTTCTTTTATATAACTAATCTGTTTTAGTCATACTTACGAAATCTACTTTTGTAAACTTAATAACTTTCACATTTGTACGATTTGATAAATCGTAAACTTTGTAACTATTACATTTGGCATCTTAATATATTATGTTCTGTTGTAATCATAAGCTCTGATACGTATGCATGTACTGTGTATTGTGGCACTCCTCATACTTAACTAAACGCTTCCGCTAAACTAAATCGACGAATTTGGGGGTGTTACATAAGCCAATCGGGTAGGTGGGGGGTTTATGTCCACCTAAAGCTAGTTCATCAACTAGTATGTCCAAATAGTAGTTCAAATTTGTTTATCAAAAACGTGTACGACCCGTTGGTGAAAGTTTGTAATAATAATCTTACATCAATATTATTATGTGTTGTTTCATTGTATACTTTCCAAGTATATGTTTCGTGTGTTGTATCGCATATAAGTATTGAAGTTGTGTGAGTTTGACACTTAGTGTGAAACTAGTTTTGAAGTTTCTGTTTTAGGTGTCACTTAGGGGCGACACACTGTGCGTCACACAAGTAAGTGTCGCTATAGGCAACACTCGGTTGGTTAGCGGCACTAGGTCAAGTGACGTTAAATGTGATTTTTAAATTGGCAGCGTCACTTGGGGTAGTGTCGCTATAGGCGACACTTGGTTCAGGCGGCACTGGGTCAAGTGACGCTAAATAAGAAATTTGAATAATTGGGCGGCACTAAGGGTAAGTGACGCTAGATTAGGCATCACTTGGGTAAGTGTCGCTGGTTAGGCGGCACTTGTGCCTGATCAGATTTTCATTTTTTAATCCAAGTGTTCTCAGTGTCGGTTTTTCATTCGGGAAAC
Source organism: Pseudognaphalium luteoalbum (assembly GCA_963422505.1). Taxonomy (NCBI): domain Eukaryota; kingdom Viridiplantae; phylum Streptophyta; class Magnoliopsida; order Asterales; family Asteraceae; genus Pseudognaphalium; species Pseudognaphalium luteoalbum. The sequence continues at coordinate 66,693,305 of OY730198.1, forward strand.
TTTCTAAGTTTAGTTTTTGGTCCAAGTTACTAACTAAGTCACCCAAACCCATTTTTGTTACCATTTTCCAAATATAGTAAGTTTTTCGAAATCGAGCCACTTTTGTTGACTTGGTCAAACTTACTCGGTTTGACCCGAAACTTTCGCCCAACCCAAATATCAGTTTATAGAGTCCAAATAAAGTGTCAGTTCATGTCGGAGTTCACCGAAAGTGTTGGTTTTTATAAAAGTCCCAAAACTTCAAGATTTCCTATTTTTGACTTTTGTCGGTTTGTTTCACCATGTGTCTTACCAATTTCTGGTCCAAGTCAAGTCTCACCAATTTTACCAACTGATCTTCTATGTATCTAGTATCTAACATATGTTTCCTAAGAATTTTAAGTCCCATTTTCATACAGAAACAAAATAAATAGCCATGCATAGCCCAGATTCTATTTTTACCCAGACCAGTCCCACAAATCGGCCAGTAGAGAAAAAATTGTACGTTTCTGGAAAATGTGTAAAACACGAAAGTTGTAGATCTTTTCAATACTCAAATTTTTTAAAAAAATGCATCTTCTAAGTCTTCCTAGAACTCAAGATATGACGTTTTTAGTGTGCTGTGATTTCTAGACAGATTATGTATCTTTGTGTATATATTTATAAAAATGTATTTTAAGCTTATATTTGGACATAATCTTGTTAGATGAGTTTTATAACATGTAAATCAGTAACATGAAAGTGAAATAAGTGAAGGGGTTAGTGATTCTCTCAAAGAATGATGAAGAAGAACAGGAGAGGATGATGATGGTGTTGATCCTAGCTTCTTTCTTGTGATTTCTTCTTTTAACTTGGTGGTGTTTAATGGTGGTTGTGGGTGGTGTTAGGGTGGTGTTAAGGCTGATTTTCTCTGGATTTTTGAGAGAGAATGTGTGAGAGGAAAGAGAGAAAATGAGAGGGTGAGTTAGAGTGTGAAATGGAGAGAATGCATGGAATGTGAGTGGAGGGGGGGTTTGAGGTGGTGTAGTCAAAGAAGCAAGTGGGGAGGGGAATGGGCAGCAAGGGGGGGCCAGGGGGGGCCTCTCAAGGGTATTTTAGTCATTTTATAAATCCTAGTTTGATAGGTTACGTTTTCCGTTCGTTTACCCGTTTGTTTCGACGTTTATATATACGTTAATTGTTTTAAGCACGCGTTTTTAATAGAAATTAAATTTTGATAATTTCACTTAAGGTATTTTATATATTTACTTGTAACATTTAACAAAATCTTCTGTCTTTTGTTCGGTCTCGATTTGCGTGTTCGTTTTACGGAGGTTTTAATCGCGTAACGTTTTATTTGGAGATTTTTCGTTATCGTTTAAAGACACGATATATTAATTGATAGTTTTACACTAAATAATATATTTTAGATTCAAAAAGATGTATTTTGACTTTCGTTCGATTGTCGGGCGCGTTCTGCGCGTTTTCGTTGCGTTTGAGACGTTTTAATCGAAACGTCTAGGTTTTTCGTGTATTATTATATTAAAATAATAATATATGATAAATAACTTCTAAAACTAGATTTAAGTTATTTATAGAAATGTTTTCACCAACGTCGTATTTATACAGTGTCGGACTCCATCTGGTTGTTTTGCACAATTTCACCAAATTGCGTAAGCGTAATTACAACTAATTACGTAGCGTAATATAAATCAATTACGGGAGTGTATATTCACATAAATATACAAATAGTTACAAGTAATTACAAGTATTTAGCCTAATACTAAACAAACACGTAATTAGGGTTTCTAGTAGGTTAATCAGTAACCCTAAATCGTCGGGTGTCACACAACAGGAATGAGATCGATTGAGAAGGTCTTGTTGGCTAGGTTTAAAGTGCAATTAGGTATCACACTATCGGTTTCTATGAGTTTACCATTTGCAAGTTCTGCGGTGTACTTAATATCTAGAGCAATAGGTGCAATATCAAGTAGAGGGCAAAACTCATCAGAAATAAAGCTTCTATCGGCACCAGTATCAAACAGAATAGAAGCAGATAAGTTGTTGAGAAGGAACATACCCGTGACCACATTTGGGTCCTAACGGGCATCCCCGGAGTTGAGTACGAATGCTCTTCCCCTTGCGTTGTTGTTGTTGTTGTTCTTGTTTTTAGGACATTCGTTTCTGAAGTGTCCTGTTTCTCCACACCCAAGGCAGGATTTGGGTTGGTTGGAATTGTTGTGAGAGGTGTTGTTGTTGGATTTGGGGGCTCGGCAATCCTTGGTCAAGTGCCCGTACCTCCTGCAGTTGTTGCAGAGAGTACTGCATGGACCATCGTGGTAGTATTTACACATGGAGCAGTATGGCCTGTCCCCAGTGTCTCCACGCTTTGGTTCACAATTTGTGTTGTAAACTTGGATGGCATTGGATTTCTTGTTGTGGTTGTTGTGGTGTTCAGATGATTTGCGTGTTGTTGTTGGAGGAGGAGGATGTGTTGGATGTCTCACGGCTGACAACCAGGGCCATGAGTTCATGTGCTAATTGGATTGCACTTTCAACGGTGGTTGGTTTTGATGAGGCGACGTTCCCCTGGATATTCTCCGAGAGGCCGCGGATGTATCTTTTGATGCATTTTTCCTCCTGATCAACCAAACCCGGGCATAACAAAGCAAATTGCTAGAATTTGGTGGTATATCCAGCATTGTCAGTTCCCTGTACTGTTAAGTGCCAGAATTCTTTCTCTAGACGGTGCAGTTCTTCTTCGGGACAATATTTTCCCCTAAGCTTTTTCTTCAGTTCAGTCCAAGGAAGCCGGTTTGCTATCTCAATGCCTACGGAGTTTGCGTGGGTGTTCCACCACATAAGTGCACCTTCTTGAAAAGTGTAGGCAGCAAACTTGACTTTTTTATCCTCCGTACAGTTACAGAGGTTGAAGACGGATTCCATACGTTCAATCCATCTGATTAGGCCAATAGCACCTTTCGTACCTTTGAAGTAGAGTGGTTTGCAACTAAGAAAATCCTTGTAAGAGCAAGGTTTAATAACAGGAGTATTGAATGGGGTTTCGTCATTTCTTCGAGAGTTTCGAGGTGAATCCTGAGAAGCCAAGGCATCAGCTACTGCTCGAGATACAACAGCAGCAAGTTCAGCATCACTGTAACTATTTCTCTTTGGCGGCATGATTCTTCAAAAGAAACAAGAGGCACATGAGAAGTTGTACCAGAATGAAAATTCGATAGATGTACATATATTAAAGTGGTAATGTACAACATCACAAGGTGAAAATTAACAATGTAAGATAGTTGAGAGAAATTGTCGATTGATATTACAATGTTAAACGATTACATGCAATTTCGAGTTATGTGTCCCAAAAGTTGCAGAACTAGATTTTTAATAAAAGGTGTCGGGAATTGTTACATCCGGTCGAATTACATAGGTCCTACGAAAGCATGATAAAGTACAGATTTAGCCTAAGCTAGTCCTGACGTAGATTGAGTTGTGGCAGTAGTGTGGTGAGATGGTCCACAGATTCTGCAAGTCTGCTAACCATTCGGAGGGCGTCCTCGGTTTCCCTTAGACGTGTCTCGCACTGGTTCAACCTTGATTGTAGGATGGAAATTTCGTTTCGGTTGCCAATCACTTGGTTGTGGACAACCTCCATAGTTTTGATGGTTTCACCCAGACGGTTGTCAAGGGTGTCCATGCGGTTAACGGTATTTTCGTGATCTTCGGAGACTTGATTGATACGTTCGAATGATGTGAGTCTCCAGTTTTCGTTGGTTTCTTGGAGTTTGATATCCATAGTATCAAGTCGTTGCTCGTGTCGGTGCAGCCTAGTGGCTAAGTCCGACAAAGTGAAGTGAGTGAGGTATGGGTCAGCTCGAGGCAACCTGGTGTTCCTCCTAGCCACCCTTGGGTTTCGTGATCCATACAGATGAGAGCGTGACGAATTGGGTGGTGTGTTTGCCATTCTGAGATAAAGCGTTAGAAAGAATGAGGCCTATATTCATATAATACATATATAATATAGTCTAAGATATTGGGCATGAGAGAGGCCTATCTATGTGTGTGTATATATATATATATATATCACATAATAGCCTAAAGTGTCTAACATAAACATGTTTGAGTCCCGGTTCTCTCGAGGTCAGAGTCAACTAGTGTATCCTGTTCAGTCATGACTCCTTTCAGATCTCACATCATATTCTTTTAATTGTACATAGTTGATCAGGCTATGTTAAATTAAACCAATACAATGTAGTCACTGAACCTAATCAAACTTAGTAAGGAATACTGTCTAACGGTCATAGTCTAGGTCCACTAAATGCAACCTAGTTCACTATAACCTTAGGCTCTGATACCAATCTGTCGCACCCCCAAATTCGGGTTGCGGAAGCGAATCGTGTCGGGGCGTGACTAATCAATAATCACAAGCACAAAGATAAAATGAACGAACACTAAATGCGTCGTTTTACATTGTATTGATAAAACCAAAGTTTACATCAAAATATTGTTTACATTAGCTCAGTTCCTTTAAATTGAGAGATTTACATTTCATAATTACTTTATACAAAATATAATAATGCAATTAAATCTCTGATTTGATTGAATGTAGACTCGAGCTAATGATTCCTGATTAGGCAGCCAACCTACTGCTGAGTACCTGTGATACATGCTAAAATGGGTCAGCGAAACGCTGGTGAGCTCACAGGTTTGTATGTCAACACATATTTGTATGAACCGCAAGATTTAATTGAATTTAAAATGCAATTAAGAAAAATAAAAGTTATACAGCCATGAGCACATAGTCTGAGCTTAACTTGAGTATCAGGTCTAATTAAGGAAACCTAACTGAGTTGCCTCCTACGAGTGCCTAATCTACACTCGTCTTCCCAAATGCTAATACGTCCGTTTGACCAGTTAGTGAGTGCTAACCCGGACGAGGATTGTCAATCCTATATGATATCATATACTAACATTCACGCTACAGATGTATTACCAAACTATGTTATGGAGGTCTTTGAAATGATTAGTGAAAACAACTCATGTAGTATTTGATTTGTATTGTACTTGCGTTCATATTGTAAAGGGGCTATGAGACTCACTTGAGCCTTGAAAAGTTTAACTTAATAAACTTGTTTGATTAGCCGTGAATTGATGTCCGAAGACTTGTAACCTGAGGGTGTCCAAGACACGCGATGGTTATAAACATGAGTAGGTATCTCGAAAGACTACCTTTGTAGTTGTTCGTCCAACTAGAATGTCCAAATTACTACGATTTGGTTGATTGAATTGTCCAAATTACTATGATTTGGTTGTTTAACTTGTCCAAGTTACTATAACTAGGTTGATTTGATTTATCCAAATTACTACGATTTGGTTGTTTAAATTGTCCAAGTTACTACGACTTGGTTGATTGGTTTATGTGTTTGAAAACGTGTACGGCCCATTGGTGATTGGTTGTAATAATAATCTCAATCTCAATATTATTATTATGATTTCGAGTGTTCATGTTCATAAATGTATTCCGATGTGTTTAAAAAGTCGTATAGAATAAGTTTTTGAAACTACATAAGTTTGACACTTAGTAAAAATCTTTGTCTTCAAGTTTCTGATTTATGCGACATAGTGTGCGACATACGGCTTTGTGTCGCTAAGTGCGACATAGTCTATTGTGTCGCAGGTCATGACTGCGATGTAAAGGCTTGTGTCGCTAAGTGCGACATCCGCAATTTAATGCGACATAAGGCGTTGGGTCGTTAATGCGACGGGAATAAGTTTTGCGACATAGTGTTATGTGTCGCTATATGCGACGTCCGTGATTAGTGCGACATAGTGGCTTATGTCGCTATATGCGACATAAGACCTGCTTTAGCGACATAAGGGCTTATGTCGCAGGTGGCCTGGAGCCTCTGCGACATAACACGCTGTTAGCCGAAAAACGAGCCGAAAAAGTGTTTTCCGGTTTCCGTTTGACTTGAAACTTTTACCCAACCCATATTTGGACATTACAAGCTTAAATAACCCATAAACAAGTAAAAGTATTTCGGGTTTTGTCAGAAACTTACAAACTTAAATCCGGAGAAATCCGGAAAGATGGAAATGTAGATCGTGTCGCGATGAATCTTTTCTTCCAAACGAGTGTAGTGATTTGAGTGGGTTTGGTGGTGGTTTTTGGTGGTTGTAGGTAGTGGTGGTTGTTTTTGAGAGAAAAAGAAGAAAGTAAGAAAGAGAGAAAGAGAAAGAAAATGATGAAAATGGGGAGGGGAAGGGGAAGGGGTTTTTGGCAGATTTTTGGGGAGGGAGGGGAGGAGATCTCCCAAATTTTAATTCCCTGCGTCTGCGCTTCGTGTGGTGTTCGTTTCCCTGATCGTTTAAATATTTATTTTAAATACCAATATTTACTAAGGTTTTTGTTGAAGTATTTCATTAAATACTTTTACTTGAGTTATAAAATATAACTTATTCTTGTTCCGGTTGTTCGCGCGTTTATTATTTAAATTGCATAATTGTAGTTTGCACGATACGAATTTGAGTTGAAATATTATCTAAATAATATTTTTGATAAAATAGAGTTATTAAATAATGTTATATTAATTAATAAAATTGTTCACCAACGTCCGTATTAATTGAACCGAATTGCATTCGATTTGAAACTTGTACGATTTAGTCAAATCGCATCCTTGTATATATTCAACAATATATATATATATATATATATATATATTGATACATTAATTAGCCTAACACAGAACTAATTACATGTATTATACTTGATTAGACACTAATTACTAGTCCTAATTTGATGGTTGTCACATGGGTGCTTTATCTAAAATCTTGTCTCGGATGTATTGAATCTTCAACTGCATGTGGAATCTTCGTTTTTCGTCCGTTTTGCTTGATTTTTCTCGTGCAACTTCATTTTGACCGTCTTGGCAAAGTTTCATTGATTTGTACATTATTTGAGTCCGAATGCCAAGTATTGTTCCAGAATGAGAGAGATATCGGAGGTAAAAACATGACTTTTTACGCGATATCAGAACTCTACCATATATATATATATATATATATATATATATATATATATATCGTGAGTTCAAATGAGAAGACTAATTTTTGTGAGAACGTAGAAAACACTTCAAAATCACATTTTAGCTATCCGAACCACGTTATTTTACAAAATTTTCTTCGTAGCTTATTTTTCAAATAACTTCTAGAATCTATTTTTCAAATAGAAAAAATTTCGATGTTTTTTTTTCATTATTTTTTATTAAATTTTTATCCATAATAATCATATTTTATAACTTGATAATCACATGAATAATATGTGATTATTATGTCATATTTTGTGATTATCACGAACACATGATAATCATATTATATTAGAAAATACTCACATGTGATTATCATATTATATTTTATGATTATCTTAAATAATCACAATAGTAAAACTGTAAAAAAAGTTCAAAAAAAGTTAATATTTTTTATTTATATTTATATCATAGCTTCCAAAAGTTATTTTAATAATAATCATTGAAAAAGTTTTGACGAATATTGTGTTTCGGATAATCAAAAAGTGATTTTGAATGATTTCCTACATTCTCACGAAAATTAGCCTTCTTATTTTAACTCACCTCTCTCTCTCTCTCTCTCTTGCGCTCTCTCTCTCTATATATATATACTAGCATTTTACCCGCGCTATGCAGCGGTATAAAAAAGTACTTGTTGTAGTTATTATTCAATTATATGTCGTCATTTAGTAAAAACTAAACTAAAAGATAGCGATATATCAATTTCTTACTTCATCGTATACATTATTATAGGTTGAAGTTGAACTTTCAAACCATTAGTCTACTAACTTAAAACCCATTTACCATTTTTATCTTTAGTGTCAGACTTGAGTTAAGGTTTGCGTCAACTCATCGATCGATCAAGAAAATTAATTTTTTATTTTTTAATAAAATGATCATACCCATCAACTTTTTACCCCCGTTTACCTAAATGGGTTATCAAATCAGTTTCGATTTCGAGTTAAATACTTTTGAATCAACCCTTTTATAAAACCAGTTCGAGTTTAAGTTTTAAAGTTTGTAATCTAAATATTAAATCAATTAACTTGAATTATGAGCTTTTAATCGCTATTAACTTTGATAGTTAAACAAATTATGTTTACAAAAAGAAAAAGAAATTAGTGTTTCAAATGTTTGTACTTTTTGCATTCGATATTTTGCTAAATAAGACGGTATAATAGTAACTTATATTTTTGAAGACTATAAAACGGTCAAGCTATTTTATAGTAATAGTAGTAGTAGTATTAGATCAACTTTTATGATTACTTAAACAACATTTCATCTAAAATATTAATGAAGTATTAGTTAATTTTTTAATATAGAAATGACTACCAAAAGTATCAATAATAGAAAAAAATAACAGTTTTACTATAATTCTAGTAATACAGTACATGACACATCATCATTTTTTCGAATTTTGAGATGTCGTATTGCAAAAAATACGATAAAAATGATAGTTGCTTTTATTATTGATATTTTGATAGTTGATTTCGAGAATTTTAAATATATCAACTGTTTATTTCCATTGGAGTAATTTGTCGTTACTTGAATGTAATGACTAAAAGTTTTCAAATTTTAAATAAAATACTTAAAAGGTTAGTAAAATAGTTATAGTATCTCTTTATTAAGAGCTTAATATAAGTTTTCAACCTTTTATATATTAGTATATCATAAAGATCATTATAATCTATAAGAAAAAAAAGAAATATTTTTGTAGTAATATTTCTATCAAAATAATTGTAACTGACATTTTAATATACACTAATATGTTATTTTAGTTAGTTATAACTTTAAGTTACATATATATTTGTAACTGAAATTAGAATTAAAGTTTATAATTAATTACATTGATTAAGTATTTAATTGTAAACATATTAATGAAATGAAGGGTAGAATAGTAAATTACTATTACTCCTTTAAGACTTTGTGTCATTTGTTTTATATAGTAGTATAGATGAAGGGTAGAATAGTAAATTACTATTACTCCTTTAAGACTTTGTGTCATTTGTTTTATATAGTAGTATAGATATATATATGTGTGTGTGTGTGTTATCTCTTATCTTTATAACTAAAGGAGGAGAACATTATATCCATTATTTGTTAAGTTTTACCTTTGTCACATATGATGTATCCTATGTATTATCACCTTATACATCAACTTGGATGATGTGACAATTCCTCATGCACCCAAAGAGTAAATAAGGTAACCAATTATTTAAAAAATATAATTATCATTAATTTAATTTAATGTGTCATCATTTTTAAACAATATATAAGGCAACACAAAAAGTTAATTTAGAGCCAATTTAATATAGAATAATACGTCATGAGATAACAGTTGTTATATGATTTTGGTTATAGCCCAAAAGTCTTTGATTTGAGATGAAATCGTTGATTGAACATCATAACTTTTTACTTTTCTTCATCTCGAACTTCACGATTATTTCTTTAGCTCTCCAATTTAATTTTTTTTTAAAATGTTGGTTAATTATGATAGCCATATAATTTTTTATTACAATTTAGTTTATTTTGAAATCTTAATACAAACTTTATATATAGATAAATCAAGTTCATCATCTAATTTTAAGGGTATATTAGTATAAATCACACAACTCAATTATAATCATGTATACGAGTGAAAAGACGTATATTTTTAATTTTTTATATTAGTTTTGAAATTAATATTCTTGTTAAACTTAACACAATATTTCTTTTGTATATAAAATGCCTTAATAACATTAAGTTGGCTATCATTAGAACATTATTTTAGTACAATTTTGTCCTTTTATCTGTATATCACGACATTAATTTTTTTAGTCGTGTATCTCACAGGTTTAACACTAGTTGATGTAGAGAATGCCTTCGGGCCTCCAACTCCTTTGACTTAGCCGTCGTTTCTTCGGTTAACATGTGAAGTCAAAATTCATAGCAATTCGAATATTGAAGGGTCATAAATGACAATTTTTAATTGTCATATCTATCTTTTATATCTGGTATTTATTTTGTCTTGATTAAAGAATATCCTTTATGTATTAGAAAACATTTATTTTTTCCTCCAAGTTATTGTTAAGGTTAATACTATTATATAAGTATTCTTGTTGCTAGGGTTAATGTAGGTTATGATGAATTGAGAAAAGAAGAGTCTTAAAGTTATGATTTGGGTACCCTTTTAGGGTTTATTGAAATTTATTTCATGTTTATTTGTGTGGTTTCTTTTAATCGCAAACACCTCGTCATCACTAGTATTGTTATTAGATAATTAGATAATAAAACATACACATACAATTTGTTTCTTTTTTTAAGAAAAAGGCCATACAGAAACAATATTAAACAATTCATGGCATATTCTAAGGGATTTGTCATTGCACAATGTTTAGAAACGTTTCCACTTTAGAACATTGTCCCTTCGCAATTTTCTTTGTACCAAATTAATATTAAAGTCAACACATTACTTATTAGTCAACCTTATTTAAAAGGTATTTTGGATTATTTGTTCGTTAAAATTAAAATATACATATAAACCTTACATAATTACGTATGGTCATGTACGAATCTCCTTAATTCATTATTTTTTAGGCAATATAGAAAACAAATAATTACATGTCAAAAAATATAGTTGGGTATGGAATCTGAAATGCAAAAATTAAGACTTCATGATAGCTTGATGAACAATTTATTTTTTTTGGCACATTCGAGTAATTAAATAACTTGGTAATAGTTTGTTTGAAGAATGACTTTTATGTAGGGATGAGCGTGGTACAGAATCGGTACCGTACCGTACCAAATCGGTTGGTACCGCATTTCTTTTTGGCCATAATTTGAGTATCAAATACCGTACCAACTAAAGTGGTATTGGTATCAATACGGTACGGGTACTGGTACGGTAAAAAGTGGTACTATACCTATTTGGTACCGAAAATATAAAAATACAAAAGTGAAAAATATCAAGTTGTAAAAGGTAGGACATTATAATAATATACAATCACCTCAATACCAAACTGGACCAACTATGATAACTTAAACAATAAAAATCATAAGGAATCTCCATGTTTATGTTTTTTGAAATAAAATACCCAATTGTCAATATCGTCACATTAATTCATCGAACACGAAATTATCAATAACAATATTAATCATAATATAACATAAATACATAAAGTTGAAAATTATGATATTTAACAAATAAAATAAACATGATGCTAAAGATAATTTTCATTACTCAGAGTGTCATAAATTTTACCACGGGATTTTATACGTTTGCATTTTAAGGATATAGGTACTTTCATATTCTTTGTTGTTGTTGTTGTTGATGATGATGATGATAACGATGATGGTGGTTGCATATTATGGTGACGTGTAACACCCTCAAATTTTAGGTTACGGAAGCGGTCGGGTCGGGGGTTACCAAATCAAATATCACAAGCACAAAAGTAAATAATGAACGACACTAAATAAGACGTTTGAAAATAGTTATACATTTCCAAAATAAAAGTGTATACAAGTTGCGAGTTCGCAAAATAATTTCAATACATAATTTGTAATACAAAAGTTATGCAGAGAAATTCAGTTGTTTGAAAACATGCGACTCGAGCTAGCAAAGCTTGTAGCAATCCTAGTTCTACTGGACACCTGAGAACACATGCTTAAACGAGTCAGCTATAAAGCTGATGAGTTTATAGAATTGTCAGTTGAAACATAAAGTATAAAACCTTATATGTTTTGAAAGGTAGTTCAAAATCTACGATTTTGATATGTATTGTATTGAAGTTATAACACCAATGTGTATACTATCTACAAGGTATCTCATACTTAAGTGACCGTGATGTAACACCAATATGTATTGTTGATTTGTTGTTGTTGTTAGTTGTTGGTGGTGGTGGATTTGAGAGAGATCTTGATGCTGATATTGATGAACATATCATAAACCCTTCAAGGACTAATGTGATTATTCAGGATGAAGAAGGAGAAAGAGTTATAGATTTGGATGAATATCTAAATGAATCAACTGATTCTGATTCTGAAGAAGATCTTCCTAATTGTCATAAAGATAATCCAATGTTTAAGCCTTTGGAGAACAAGAAAAAGGCAAAGACTTCGATATCAGAAATTGATATTACTGAAAAACGCGTACCTAAGAAAGGTATAATTGGATGGTATTATGACGCAGATTTAAAGCTTTTTGCAATCAAAAGATATGACGGAGTTCAATATTTTGAAAGAATGCTTGCAGTTTTCAGTTCTTTACCAAGATTTGAAATTCGAGACTTAGCTAGAATGGAGATGAAAAACCCCAGTAATGATCCTTATGGAAGGTATGTTGAAAGGATAATTAAGACTGAGGGTTGGTCAATGAAATTTGAACGTATTAAGCCAAGAGTAGGAAGGACTACCAAGTTGAAAGAAAGGAGTCAAAGAACAGGAAGACGACTGCGTAAAAAGATATATCCAACAGTTAAATGCGTACAGCAGATACCGTTAAAGCTTATGCCTTAGGATATTCTGGGAAATATGAAGAGATGGCATGTAGAAGCTGGAACTGGTGAAGCTGTGATTTTTGAACCTGATGATGAAGTGGAAGATGGTGAGAAAGAACTTTTGAGAGTATATGATCATCGACACTTGGTGAATCTTTCCAAGAGTGACTTATTGATGTTATACAAGAACAGGATCACTGCTACTGAAGGATGGGGAGATTTAGGAAGAGATTATCAGCTGATGGTTAAAACTTGCATTAAACTGAAAATGTATGCTGGAAGTAAAATTTACAAGTGATTATCAAAGACAACTTGAAGACATAGATGCTAGAGCTATTGTCAAGGGGGAGTCTGTTGGGACATGTTATTGTGACAACAGATCTAGCTTGTAATAGTACTAGAGATTATTGTAATCAAGTTTGTAAATTGATTTTGAATTGTAATGAAAATATTGGTTGGTAAATATTTTAGAGTTAAATGTTAAATGCTTAAAAATGTTGACCATGTTTAATCAATGACTTGCAATGCGAACTGAGTGAGTTCGCAGGGCAGGGCTGCGAAGCGAGCCGACTGGACTCGCTGGGCCAAGCTGGGCTGCAAACCGAGTCGGTCCGTAGAGCCCAGAACCTGCGAACCGAGACGAGTTTATATACAAATTAGGTTTTAAACCTAATTAACTTTTGCCATAATACCCATACGAATTTTCTGTGTTTACAGAGACATACTAAGCATTCTAAGAGCTAGGTATTGATAGATAAACGTTGGTTTTAATCAATACAAAGATAAATAGTAATTGATTTCACTAATACTTGTGAAACAAACCCTTTACGATCCGTAAACTTAGTATTAAGGGATTCCGCACCTTAATACCTAAAGATAACCTCGTTATCGATCCTAATACATACGGACTTACAATAGGGATGAGATATGGATGGATATAGATGTGTGTGTTTTTATGAAATGGAAATGAAAGAATGGGGGGTGTGGAGGTGGTTTTATCCAATTCAGATCCCCAATATGGGGAGTGTGGTCTCCAACCACAGTACAAAATAACCGTGTTTTTGTACCCGATCGTAATATAAATTTAATATTTTAGATTTAAAATTTTGTCTATATAATTTCGTAAATATTTTAAATAAAAATATTTTACTTGAATTACAAAAATGTAACGCGTTATTCTGCGTTCTTTCAGATTATTTCAATTGTGATTATTAAACAATTATTGTGTATAATATATATATATATATATATATATATATATATATATATAAAGTTTTCGAATACTTTGTTGTGATTCCATATGAAAATACAATTATCTGAAGTTGAAATTCGGCGCGAAAAAATTGACTTTTATATGCGATGTTACATGACGATTGTAGTTGAATGTGATCCTTTGTAATTGATGATGATTAGGATTTAGGTTTTGTGAATGTTAAAAACTCATCAGTCACGCAGTACACATAACATGTGTTACTAGTAGTCGTTCTTATTTTTTAATAGAAAATATTATCACATAACTATTTCGTGGCAAAAAGATAAGATGTTATGTACCGGTACCGGGTACTAAACCGAGAAATTACCGGTACCGTACCGAAAGTACCGCATCCAAAAAAATAAGTTATATAAGTACCGAATACCATACCATTTGAAGTGGTATGGTACCGGTACAGGTACGGGACCGGTATGGTATGAGTACGGTATTGTGATTTCGGTATAAATGTTCATCCCTACTTTTATGTGGCAATAGAAAAAGGGTTTATGGTTTATGATTTTATCGAACTTTACACGGTTTACTATTTTATATATCCCGTTTCAGTAGCTCCTTTTTTATATTTTTATGTATTCAAATTTTAAAAACGTTTATTATATGCATTTGTCTTATGGTGGTGATTTGTACACCACCAATTTTTATCCATACACCACTAATATACATTAGTATGTTGTACAGTACAACAGTTTAAAGCATAAAAAGTGGTGTATGGCTAAAAGTTTGTGGTGTACAAATCACCACACACACCACAATTCTCACTACTTTAAACCTTTTCATACACTACAATTCACACAACTTTTACACATTTCATACACCTCCATTTCAAACACAAAAACACTATACTAAATGGATTCCAATTCTGATCTTGAAGATTTGAAAGCGATCACAACTATATTCGATCCGATGTCTTCTATCAATATTATTAATTCGATAGTCACCGATTTGGACGAAGAAGATGAAACTCCGCTCCGTCCACAAAGTGTAGAAAAAGTTGAATGGACCGAGAATGAGGTAAAAATTTGACCGAAGACTGGCTCGAAGCGTCCAAAAATTGCCCGGTTGGAGCTTCACCATCGAAAAAAGTTTTTGGTAAACCGTAAAAAAAACTATAACTCCAAAGTTGAGGTGAAACGTACAACAAATCAATTTATCGCCAAATTGAATAAAATAAAAAAAGCGACCACTAGACTACTAGTTTACGTGTACTATCTTTATTGTGGTGTGTTTTAGGATTGTTCATGGTTTGACCGAAACCGTTTGAATCGCCTAAACCGCAGTGATTTGGTCAGATTGGCCGGGTTCATTTTTGATAATTGATTTAATAGTTTGAGTTTTGTCAAACTGTTATATATGGTTCGGTTTACGGGTTCAAAATTCAAACCGGTCATTTAAACCAAACCGGACCGCATTATATTTCTTATATAAATCGTTTGTTATAATATATTTACCTCAAAGATATGGTATGTCTTTAACAAACAAATTTTTAATTTGCTTTCTCTATAGTATCAAAAGTGGTTATTTCGATATTCGTCAACTTATGCAACTTATTAAATTAATATTAAAGAAAGTTAATGAAAACTTTTGGTTAATACTGTAACAATGTTATGAATGTCACATTTTTATTAATTGATATTGCTATTTACTAAGAGTAGATAATGTATTAATATTTATATTTATATTTATTTTTTATGAATGTCACTTTTTTATTAATTGATATTGTTAATTACCAAGAGTAGATAATGTAATTATATATTTATAATAAAACTTGTAAGATAAAAATAGTTGCATTATTACTCATATTATGTAACTTATATGTTTGTTAACATAATTTTTACTTAAGATTAAATACAAAAAAGAGGTACTATAAGCCGTGAAACTGGTCAAACCAAACCGGATTCAACTGCTTTGGTTGGTTTGGTTAAATACATCAAATAGGGTTGTTTGGTTTGAGAAAATGTCAAACCGTATCTATCGGTTTGGTCAGAAATATATGTTCAAATCGGTCAAACTGAACCATGAACATCCCTAGTATGTTTTTAATTGATGTAATGTTTTATTATTTTTTTCTGAACAGCAAATTTTATTTAAAAATAGCTAACTAGTTGAAAAGAATACAACTAGAAAACTAAAAAGGAACCGTTACATAGTGAGAAGTGGATTTTGAAGCCACTCAGTCCAACAAATATTACATTTCTTACATCTACTCGAATACCATAAGTAAAAATAAAAAACAATGGAATCAAATAGAAACTTTTTTCTTTGCTTTCCCGGCGAGAACACTTCGTCGTTACGATACTTCCAAATCACCCACCACCTACAAAAGACTATAAGCTCAATGATGTTCTTCTTTGCCAATGAGGAGCGCAATCCGTCAATCATGAGAAGCATCTCAGATGGAGGTAGGGAGATTAACGTGTTTAAATCTAGCCACTTCGAAATCAACTCCCACATCTTACATGCAGTCGGACAATACGAAAAGACATGATTAATAGATTCAACCGCATTAGTGCACAATGGACATAGAACGGATGGGATGTCAAGGCCTCTATTAGATAAATTAATTCGAGTGGGTATGGAATATTTTAAGAGTCTCCACACAAAGATATTCACCTTGCGAGGAGCATGTTTGATCCACCTCGTAATTACAGTACCACCAGACAACACATTCTCATCAATAATCTTACGAATTCCGCTAACAGAGAAAACATCCAACCCTTCCATATTCCAAACCAACTTATCAACCGAATCATTAAGATTAAGAAAGTTCAACAAAGAAACAAGATCTAACCATTTACACTCCTCCGCACCACCCCTAACTGGCCTACGCCAATTACCAGCACATTGACCCTCTTTCCATCTATCCGATATAAAACATTGTTTTCCATTTTCCAAACAAAATAAATGAGGAAATCTAACCGCCAAAGAAGAGTTACCAAGCCAATTCTCATGCCAGAATAAAGTTTTGTTACCATTACCAACTTTTTTCGAAATAGAAGAAAGCGGGATTATACCTGATTTGTCTAACTCCATGCGAACAGAAGAGATTGCATGCCAAATCCCAGACTTAGACATGCCTGGGGTGCTCCTAGAGGAAGAACAAGATGTTTTGTGGAGATTATCAAGAACCTTCACCCATGTTTTATTTTTAGTTATTTAATGTTGTTTTTATTTAATGAAATATGTTTTATTTAAATTATTGTGTTTTAAATAATTAGTGGGTCCCTTAAAAAAGTGATGGAACACTGATGACAGAAGTATGTCAGCTTTAAAAAAAAAAAAAAACTGAAATGGCGCAGACGTGACACTTCAATTTCAGTGATATGTTGGGAATGGTCTTAGTTGGTTACGAAGTTTGTTTATGTTGGTTTTTTGACTAAAATAAAAATAGGAGCTTTGTCCCACATTAATGGATAGAATAAAGAAAAGGGTGACTCTTTGGTTATAAAAGGAGGCCTAAGCCTTAGTTTCAAAATGAACCAAATCAATATACATCTTAAGTATTTGATTCTTTCTTTCTCTCTTCGGTTTAAAGTGTCTAAGGTGTGAGTCAAATTCTTGGAGGGTGTGAGTGTTGGTTGGGCGGTGGCTTAAGAGATTAGTCTATGTGATTGTAAAAAATTTTCATATAGTGAAATCTTTTCTCTTTTGAGGCCTGTGGTTTTTTCTCCGATTTTGAAGTTTCCACGTATATTCTTGTGTTCATATTTCTTTATTGTTTTCATTGGCTAGGTTGTTGGGGAATCTTTGAGACCGTTTTTTCCAACAATATAAACCTCTTTTTCAACCTTCCAAACACCTTGTAGCTAGTTCCATGAAGGCAAACCTAGTTCACTTTGAGGGAGAATTGGTAACAAAAGACTAGCATTATTAAAATCAAATTAATAGGTTGTTCGGGAATCTTTGAGACTGCTTTTCCCAACAAGTGATATCAGAGACAAGGTTTTGGTGGAGGTCTCGGTTTTAGAATTTCATGATATGCTCTGTGGTTGCAGTTTTGTCTGAACTTCTACATCAGAAACGAATTCTATTTATCGTATTGGGGTATCTTGGTTCTATTGATTGTCTTGTATACGATAGAATTATATGTGAGCCTGAAGTATTTACACGTGTAGATAAGGTTCTGACTATGGAAAGACTTGGTACTTAAGCGTGTCCATTTTGACCCAACACTTTTTCCTAGGATCATTTTTTCTCCTGGGTGTATTACTAATTGGCTGGAAATATACTTTTCTAGTATACAATACTGGTAATCTTTTGAGATATAGATGCGATATCAAAGTTCAGTCCAATGAGGTTTGATGTATAGAATTTTGATGGAAGGATCAATTTTGGCTTGTGGCAAGTTCAGGTCAAGGATGTGTTGATTCAGTCCAGGTTACATAAGGCATTGAGGGGGAAACCAACCCCTGTTTCTGGCGGTGATTCTAGCGGAACCGGTAAGATCGATGATGAAGAATGGGATGATATGGATTTGAGAGCGATAAGTGCTATTCGTTTATGTCTTTCAAAGAATGTTCTTGCAAATGTGCATGGGTTATCAACAACAAAAAAGCTTTGGGATAAGCTTGAACAGTTGTACCAAGGCAAAGGCATCTCAAACCGGTTGTGTCTCAAGGAACATTTTCATACTATACGTATGGAAATAGGTACAAAAATTTCATATCATATGAGTATTCTTAATAATATCGCTTCAGAACTCGAGGCTATTGGAGTTGAGGTTGATGATGAAGATAAATCATTAAGACTTATATAATCTTTACCATCCTCCTATGAGCACATGAAACCTATTATGATGTATGGAAAAGAGACCTTGAAGTTTGAAGACATTACTAGCAAACTCCTTATCTAAGGAGAAAAGACTATAAGGTAAGGGTGAGACTTCATCAGAAGGTACAGTTTTGGTAAGTGAAGATAGGAAGAAAAAGAACTCCAAGAAAAATCTAATATACTAATATACTGGAAGTGTGGAAAGTCTGAGCATGTCAAGACGGATTGTCCAGGTGGAGCGAATTCGGCAAAGGGCTCCAACTCTGCTGAATGTCTCCGTTCTCACGGAGAATAGTGAGCTCTATTAAGAAATGACATCCTCATGGTGTGTCCGCGCCACCATGGGAAAGGGATGGTTGTCAGCGGTTCCACTGGTATTTACACATGGGCATTGGTTTGGCTTAAAATGCTAGGTGTGTGGTTGAAATTGATGTCGATGGCCGAGGAACTTCCAGGTGAGCCAAACAGGGAAAGTTGCACCATAAACAATTTTAACAAGTTTTTCAACATATGCCGAGGTGAAATGCTTAGAATGGGTTATTCTGAGTGGAGATACTCTTTTATGGTGGAGTATAATAATTCTCTTCGAATTATGATTGTCAGTCGATACAATGATTTTGATGATGAAACAAACCTATTTTTATTTTATCCATGTTGGAGATTGGTATAAGAGATTCCCGAACAATTTACATGTGAGGCAGATTTTAAGCTATAATAATAATAATAATAATAATAATAATAATAATAATAATATCACTAAACTATCTAAGATAAGCTGTCAAACATCACCTTACATTAAATTTATTCATATGTTTTATTTTGTTTTTCGCAACTAAAAAAAGGGGCATTAAGTTTGTCACTGAAAAATAACATTAACTTTGTGAATTTTGCTACTTGTAGCCCTAAAGGCTATGTTTAAGAGTTAAATTTATGCATAAAAAGGTTGTATATTATGTTGGTTGGGAAAAGTTATATTAAGGGGTGAGTGATTTTTATTAAGGTACAAACAGTTAATGTGTGTCTGAATTTCTTTTTCATAGCCCTTAGGGCTACCTACAACATTTTCAAAACCCCTTTCTAGTTAGTACAGCCCCCTAAGGTACACCCAATGAATTTGATAAAATTAATATACAATGACTCACGAGTTTTGCCGATACGATCGTATCACGTGAATAAACAAAAATCATCAAAACATAATAAGATTAAGAGATAATTCATTTGTTTCTAACAGCTTTGTCTTACTATTGTTTGCATAAAACTTATCTATCTGTATGTGTATAACTTACAAAAAAAAAATGTCAACTTATGTGACGCTATTAAAAGTTCATTACTTATAATATGGGGTATCGAAGTTAGACATATACAATACATTACGCTCCCTAATTATAAAATCCATATAAAAACGTCATTAAATTTTTTGCGATATGCTTCTTGTCGTTCGTTCTTTTCTAGTAATTAAAATTGATACAGTACTAGGAATTATTTGCCATCTCGTAATGCAATGGGATAAATCTTTTATAAATTGAAAATTACATACATTTATAATTTTGTTGGCTTATCTACACACTAGTCTTTATGCATGTGCGATGCACGGCTAAATAATTATAGGAAGATGAAAAAGATTGAGGATACGTACTTATATAGTCAAGTACTAGTTCTATGACCCGTGACTACACGGGCTTTGTTCAAAAATGTTTAAATGAGTAAAAATTAATATAGATTATATATACAATAAATGAATAAATAACTTCTGTGTGTTCGATTTGGCAAGTTAAGTATCAAATTTTGTAAACATAAGTACGTAAAAAATATTTTTTGGAGATTTTAATTTAAGTGTAACATAAATTATGTTGTAACATATCTTGTAATGAAAGAAAACTTATAACAAAATATACATTACGAAACCTACTGCAAATCCTTCATATCAAGTGTGATATGTTTGCCTTCTCTCCCACAACCTTGGTCATATACATCCAGATCGCCACATATAAATACATAATTACCAACTCGTAGGTCCGAATCTTCCAAATGGTCATTTTTGCTTCATCAACTATAAAACTATAATTACCTTGCATAACTTCACAGTTCCACCTGCAAAAATCGCATTCCAAAACCTACAAAATACATAAAGGTTAGTATTCTAAAGTGATAAAATTCAGTTGAAATATGCAATACAATTTACCTATGTTGATCCTTGGACAATTCAAGCTTCTTTTGAATTTATGGTGCAACATCAGTAGAATTGATGGTGCAATATTAGTAGAAATCAAGCTTCTTTGGAACATATGTTATATTGTATAACTCACAGATACCCAATCACTAAGCAGCCTTATATAACCATTAGAAATCAAGTCTCAAATGCATTATATAAGATTGCTAAACCAAAAAGAACATCAATATACTCCACCTCACAAAGTCAAGGCACCACCTATCATAACCGATATTATTCCGGAGCAAGTTCAACCACTTTTTTACATCATTTCTTACAAATTCATGGGAATGATCAATGTTTGGAGCTGCATGAAGTATGTCATTCATAAAACAAACAGCCAGTTTGTATAAGTGGTATACAAACAATTAATTATACGTGCAGTAGAAAGTAGCTGAAAAAGAAAAAGCTCAGATTGGTGCATACATTGCTACAAACATTAAGAATTAATTGCGGTATGCATCTTTTCAGTGTAAGCCATAGAATAAATAAATATCAATAGACCCGCTAAAGGAAAAAAGTTAATAATATTTACCTTGCTTAGAATTGCCATGTACCTAAAAGGCTTTTGTGTTTTGAAAAATGTTAGAAGAGCAGAAACCAAACATGATAAGCTTAGTATGAATTGAAATATAAGATAATCAAATCAAACCTTAAAATACAAACACAAACCTTAAACGTAGATTTACAATAGCAGGAGCTAAACTCAGAGTCTCCCTCATAGCCTACTCTTTTTCTTTGTTAAATAGTGCTGATTTGTATCAACCTCAAACACTTTATTTTAGGGGTGAGTATGGGTCGATTAAGACCCAAAACCGAAACCATAACCGAAGTTAAGTTTTGGTTAACTAAAATTTTTAACCGGTCGGTTTTGGTTAAATAGCGGTTCGGTTATCGGTTGAAAAATGCAGGTCGGTTAATTTTTCGGTTTAATCGGTTAATAACCGCCGAGGTGATAGAATACTTGATTCAATCCCAAAAATTGACATATAATAGGACTAAGTAATACTACGAAGCTTAATGAAAAGAAAGATGTTTGAATAACTAAACTCATGGTGTTGATTAAATTCTACGTGAATATTGATGTACACCTCCGGTATGTAGTAACTTTGGAAGGTGTTAATGAAAGAGAGGTTGGTAGACTCTGTTGTTGTGTTTATGTGGTATTATTAAGATTAGGTTCACAGAAAAATGGATGTAAAAGGGTACTAGTTGTCAATGGTTTAGGCTATAAGGCTCAACATATTACCAACCATGCATAACATTTAAAAATTATTATCAGTTTAGGCATGAAAAGTAACTACATGAATGGAGTAATTCTTAAGTGTATGTATGTTAAGTGTATTATTTACTTTAAGAATTTATTAATGTATATAGCTATATATACATACATATATATGTATAAGCATAATAAAAAACCTAAATATTAAGTGGGGCGGTTCGGTTAGGTTAATTTGGGTCGGTTTTGAGACAATAACCATAACTATAACCGATTTAATCGGTTAATCGAAAATCAATAACCGAACCTTCGGTTAATGGTTTGGGTCGGTTAATTTGGTTCAGTTAATCGGTTAATTCGGTTATGGGTCGATTTTTCGGTTTTGTTGCTCACCCCTACTTTATTTCTGGTTCACGTGGATGATGCCTCTAGATCACACCATTAGCACCATCTTCAATCTGCATATTGACCAAGGCATCATAGGCCTCTAGATCAAACCTTCCGTCTGGTAAGTATGGAGTTTTAATTGCAATTATCAACCTAAGAGACTTGATCTCATCTGTAGAAGTCCTGAAAACATAGCAAGTGGATGTATTAGAAAAAGAATAGTGAAACAAAGAAAGTAGAAGCGTAAATTTATAAATTAAGTACTTTCTCCATTATTTTCATGTTCAATAGAAGAGTTAAACCTAACAATCATTTTCCAACACGATGCATGCAAAGTGACACTTTTACATTGGCATCTTACATCACACTATTATAGTACACGCCGTAATCAACCTACTGAGCATTATTAAACTATGACACATCATACTCAATTTGAGAACAATTTCACTTTTCGCTTCGTTGAGCTTTTTTTTCTTTAGCTATGTGTGTATGTTTGAGCGTAAGCAGGAAAGTGATGCATACGAGATACATGTTCTTAACTTCAAAACTCTGCTGGTTATCTCTGCATACGAGATAAATCTTTATATGGCTTGAAACAGGCTCCTAAGCAATGGCATGAAAAATTCGATAATCTTGTGGTTTCACATGGGTTTAGTGTAAATGAAAGTGACAAGTGCATATATTATAAATCTGAAAATGGAATTTGTACTATAATATGCTTATACGTGGATGATTTGTTGATTTTTGGGTCTAATATTCATGTTGTGAATAATGTGAAATCTTTGCTTTGTAAAAACTTTGACATGAAAGATCTAGGAGAGGCGAATGTAATACTAGGTATAAAAATCACCACGTCTGAAAATGGATTTTTTTTGGATCAATCTCACTATATTGAGAAGATCTTGAAGAAATATAACTACTTTAACTGTAAACCTGCTTGTACACCTTTTGATCCAAGTGTCAAATTGTTCAAGAACACTGACGATAGTGTAAGACAATCTGATTATGCGAGCATCATTGGCAGCCTTCGATATGCCACTGATTGTATGTGGCACCCGTCAAATTAGGACTAGTAATTAGTGCCTAATCAAGTGTTAATACATGTAATTAGTTGGTTTTAGGCTAATTAATGTACCGATATATATATTGTTGAATATATACGAATATGCGATTTGATTAAATCGTACAAGTTTCAAATCGAATGTAATTCGGTTCAAGTAAATACGGACGTTGGTGAATCAATTTTATTAAATAACATAAAATTATTTAATAACGATATCATACCCAAAAATATTATTTTGATAATATTTCAATTACATTTCGTATCGTGTAATAAACGTCTACGCGACTTACACACTTAACACACAAACAAACGAAACCATTTAAGTTATTAAGTATTTGGTAAAATACTTCTACAAAAATAATGAATAAACATTTGTATTTCAAAACATATATTTAAATGTATAAAATAATTATTTAACGTTTAAACGAATGCCGCACGGAGCATGAATACACGGAGTTAAAAAGTGGAGACCCACACTCCGGTGGGCTCCCACCGAATCAGCCACAAAGGGGAGGGACCCCATCCCCTCACCCTCATTTTCTTCTCACTTTTAATCTCTCTCTCTTTCTTTCTTCCTCCTTTTCTCTCAAACATCACCACACCTCCACCACAAACAATCACTAAAAACCACTACTAAACCACCTCGAATCATCTCATCCGTTTGAAGAAAAAGATCCACCGCGTCATGATCTACATTTCCATCTTTTCGGATTCTCGATTCACCACTTTGTAAGTTTCCGACAAAAACCCGAAACCTTTCGATTTCAAGTGTTTTTAAGTTCTAGTTGTTTCTTTAAGCTTAAAATGTCCAAATATGGATTGGGTAAAAGTCTCAGGTCAAACGGAGGCCGGAAAACACCTTTTCGACTCATTTTCCGGCCAACAGCGCGTTATGTCGCAGAGGCTCCAGGCCACCTGCGACATAAGCCTTTATGTCGCTAAATCAGACCTTATGTTGTATATAGCGACATAAGCCACTATGTCGCACTAATCACGGATGTCGCATATAGCGACACACATAGTTATGTCGCAGAAATTACGGACGTTGCATATAGCGACACAACGCCCTACGTCGCTTTAAATTGCGGATGTCGCCCTTAGCGACACAAGCCCTTTAGCGAAACAACAGACTATGTCGCACTTAGCGACACAAAGCCGTATGTCGCACGCTATGTCGCATGAAACAGAACCAAGAAAACACAATTTTACTAAGTGTCGAAACCTAAAATTTTATCACTCAATTCACCCAAATTCAAGTCCAGATACGTTTTTCACCAAAGCAAGTTAGTAGAAATAAAAATTTTCCAAGCTGACCTGGCAGCTCAACCCCAGCCACGGGCTCTGCCCCTTGGACCCCGCTACCAGGGGCGCTGCCCCCGGACCCCCGTCATACAGGAACTTGTAAATATATTTTTTTACACCAAGTGTCGAACTTATACAACCTCAAACTCTTATACAATATGACCCCTAAAACATTGTAAGACATGTTTTTCAAGTATAACACTTCGAAATTAATATGATAACATCAAAATTATTATTACAAACAATCACCAACGGGCCGTACACATTTTCAAACGCTTAGACAATCAACCAAATTGGAATCATTTGGACATTCTAGTTGAACAAACAACTACAAAGGTAGTCTTTTAAGATACCTATGCAATTAATAACCATCGCGCGTATTGGACGCCCTCAGGTTACAAGTCTTCGGACATCGATTCGCAGCTAATCAATCCAAGTTTATTTAAATAAACACTAAAGGCTCAGGTGAGTCTCATGGCCCCTATTTTACTGCTTTTCAATCAGGAGTGTGATTACATTGCTCGTTTTATTTTACAATATGAACGCAAGTACAATACAAATCAAATACTACATGAGTTGTTTTCACTAATCATTTCAAAGCCCTCCACAACATAGTTTGGTAATACATCTGTAGCATGAATGTTAGTATATGATATCATATAGGATTGACAATCCTCGTCCGGGTTAGCACGCACTAACTGGTCAAACGGACGTATTAGCATTTGGGAAGATGAGTGTAGATTAGGCACTCGTAGGAGGCAACTCAGTTAGGTTTCCTAATTGGACCTGACACCCAAGTTAAGCTCAGACTATGTGCTCATGGCTGTATAACTTTTATTTTGCTTAATTGCATTTTAAATTCAATTATAAATCTTGCGGTTCATACAAATATGCGTTGACATACAAACCTGTGAGCTCACCAGCGTTTCGCTGACCAATTTTAGCATGTATCACAGGTGACCAGTAGTAGGTTGGACTGCTCAATCAAGATCCATTAGCTCGAGTCAGCATGCAAACAATCAGAGATTTAGCTGCATTATTATATTTTGTATAGATTAATTATGTACTTAAATCTCTCAATTTCAAACCGAGCTAATGTAAACAATAATTTGATGTAAACTTTGGTTTTATTAATATCAATGTAAAATGACGCATATAGTGGTCGTTTGCTATATATCTGTGTGCTTTGATTATTGATTAGTAACACCCAAATTATGCTTCCGCAAAACATTAAATTTGGGGGTGTTACAGATTGGTATCAGAGCCTAAGGTTATAGTGAACTAGGTTGCATTTAGTGGGCCTAGACTATGACCGTTAGGCAGTATTCCTTATTAAGTATGATTAGGTTCATTTACTACATGGTATTGGTTTAATTTAACATAGCCTGATCAACTATGTACAATTAAAAGAATATAATGTGAGATCTGAAAGGAGTCATGACTGAACAGGATACACTAGTTGACTCTGACCTCGAGAGAACCGGAACTCAAACATTTCTATGTTAGACACTTTAGGCTATTATGTGATATATATATATATATATATATATATATATATATATATATAAATAAATAGATAGGCCTCTCTCAAGCTCAATATCTTAGACTATATTATATATGTATTATATGAATATAGGCCTCATTCTTTCTAACGCTTTGTCTCAGAATGGCAAACACACCACCCAATTCGTCACGCTCTCATCCGTATGGATCACGAAACCCAAGGGTGGCTAGGAGGAACACCAGGTCTCCTCGAGCGGACCCATACCCCACTCACTTCACTTTGTCGGACTTAGCCACTAGGCTACACTGCCACGAGCAACGACTTAATACTATGGACATCGAACTCCAAGAAACCAACGAAAATTGGAGACTTACATCACTCGAACGTATCAATCAAGTCTCCGAAGATCACGAAAATACAATCAACCTCATGGACACTCTTGACAACCGTCTGGGTGAAACCATCGAAACTATGGAGGTTGTCCACAACCAAGTGATTGGCAACCGAAATGAAATTTCCGTTCTACAATTAAGGCTGAACCAGTGCGAGACACGTCTAAGGGAAACCGAGGACGCCCTCCGAATGGTTAGCAGACTTGCAGAATCTGTGGACCACCTCACAGCACTACTGCCACAACCCAATCTACGTCAGGATTAGCTTAGGCTGAATCCGTAACCTATTATGTTTTCGTAGGACCTATGTAATTGGACCAGATGTAACAATTCCCGGCACTCTTGTAAAACTTCTAAGTCTGTGACTTTTGAAACTCCTAACTAGAAATTGTCTGTAATCATTTGACTTCGTATTACGAATTGACAATTTCTCCCGTTATTTCTACGATGTAATTTTTACCCTGTGATGTTGTATATTACCACTTTTATATATATGCATCTATCGTAATTATCATCCTGGTGCAATTTCTCATGTACCTCATGTTTCTTTCTTGAAGAATCATGTCGTCAAAGAAGAAAAGTTACAGTGATGCCGAACTTGTTGCTATCATATCTCGAGCAGTGGCCGATGCTTTGGCCTCTCGAGATACACCTCGAAACTCTCGAAGTAATGACGAAACCCCAGTCAATACCCCTATTATCAAGCCTTGTTCCTACAAGGATTTTCTCAGCTGCAAACCACTTTACTTCAAGGGCACGGAAGGTGCTATTGGTCTAATCAGGTGGATTGAACGTATGGAATCCGTCTTCAACCTCTGTAACTGTACGGAGGATAACAAAGCCAAGTTTGCTGCCTACACCTTTCAGGAAGGTGCACTTACGTGGTGGAACACCCACGCAAACTCTGTGGGCATTGAGATAGCAAACCAACTTCCTTGGGCTGAACTGAAGAAAAAGCTTAGGGAAAAATACTGCCCCGAAGAAGAACTGCATCGTCTGGAGGAAGAGTTCTGGCACTTGACGGTGCAGGGAACTGACATTGCTGGATATACCACCAAATTCCAGCAATTCACCTTGTTATGCC
Source organism: Pseudognaphalium luteoalbum (assembly GCA_963422505.1). Taxonomy (NCBI): domain Eukaryota; kingdom Viridiplantae; phylum Streptophyta; class Magnoliopsida; order Asterales; family Asteraceae; genus Pseudognaphalium; species Pseudognaphalium luteoalbum. The sequence continues at coordinate 66,721,004 of OY730198.1, forward strand.
CGGGTTTGGTTGATCCGGAGGAGAGGTGTATCAAGAGATATATTCGCGGCCTCCCGGAGAATATCCAGGGGAACGACGCCTCATCCAAACCAACCACCGTGGAAAGTGCAATCCGGTTGGCGCATGAACTCATGGCCATGGTTGTTAGCCGTGAGACATCCAACACATCCTCCTCCAACAACAACAAACGCAAATCTTCTGAACACCACAACAACCAAAGCAAGAAACCAAACACCATCCAATTTTACAACACCAATTTTGAGCCCAAATGTAACTACACTGGGGACAGGCCATACTGTTCCAAGTGCAACTACCACCACGATGGTCCATGCAGTACTCCTTGCAACAACTGCAGGAGGTACGGGCACTTGACCCGAGATTGCCGAGCCCCCAAATCCAACAACAACACCGCAACAATTCCAACCACCCCAAATCCTGCTTTGGGTGTGGAGAAATGGGACACTTCAGAAAAGAATGTCCTAAAAACAAGAACAAGGTCAACAACAACGCAAGGGGAAGAGCGTTTATACTCAACTCTGGGGATGCCCGTCAGGACCCGAATGTGGTTACGGGTATGTTTCTCCTCAACAACTTATCTGCTTCTATTCTGTTTGATACTGGTACCGATAGAAGCTTTATTTCTGGTGAGTTTTGCCCTCTACTTAATATCGCACCTATTGCTCTAGATGTTAAGTACACCGTTGAACTTGCAAATAGTAAACTCATAGAAACTGATAGTGTGATACCTAATTGCACTTTAAACCTAGCCAACGAAACCTTTTCAATCGATCTTATGCCTGTCGAAATTGGAAGTTTCGACGTCATCATTGGTATGGACTGGTTGTCCAAACACCGCGCTGAAACCGTTTGTTACGATAAACTCGTTCGTATTCCTCTCGCCGTTTGTAGAACCTTGGTCATACAGGGGGAGACCGGTGGGACGAGACTCAACATCATACCTTGCTTGAAAACTCGGAAGTTTCTGAGAAAAGGTTATCCAGCAATCCTCGCACACATCATGGAGAAAAAGTCGGAGGAGAAGCGACTTGAGGATGTGCCCATCGTTCGAGACTTTCCGGAAGTCTTTCTCGAAGAACTGCCTGGTCTGCCACTGCCAAAACAGGTCGAGTTCTCAATCGATCTCGTGCCAGGTGCTGCACCTGTGGCTCGAGCACCATACCGATTAGCCCCATCCGAACTTCAGGAGCTGTCCACCCAGTTACAGGAACTCCTGGATAGAGGATTCATTCGACCTAGTTCTTCACCTTGGGGAGCTCCGGTCTTATTCGTGAAAAAGAAAGACGGTTCTTTCCGAATGTGCATCGACTACCGAGAGTTGAACAAATTGACCATCAAGAACCGATATCCACTCCCTCGCATCGATGATTTGTTTGACCAACTACAAGGGTCAAGTATTTATTCAAAGATCGATCTTCGGTCAGGTTATCATCAACTTCGAGTTCGCGACACCGATATCCTGAAAACTGCTTTCCGAACTCGTTACGGGCATTATGAATTTCAGGTGATGCCCTTCGGTTTAACAAATGCACCGGCTGTATTCATGGATCTTATGAATCGGGTGTGCAAACCTTACCTCGATAAGTTTGTCATTGTCTTCATCGGCGACATTCTCATATACTCGCGAAACGAACAAGAACACGCGCAACACCTCAAAACCGTCCTAGAACTACTCAGACACGGGGAGTTATATGCCAAATTCTCCAAGTGTGAGTTCTGGATACAATCCGTTCAATTCCTTGGACATGTTGTTAATAGTCAAGGAATCCATGTCGTCCATCGAAAATCGAGGCTATCAAGTGCTGGAAAGCACCAACATCTCCAATCGAAGTACGCCAATTCTTGGGTCTAGCTGGGTACTATCGACGATTCATTGAAAATTTCTCGAAAATAGCCCAACCACTCACAACCCTGACTCAGAAAGACAAAAAGTTCGATTGGACTGATAAACAAGAGACAGCATTTCAGCTTCTAAAACAAAAGCTTTGCAGTGCTCCGATTCTATCCTTACCCGAAGGCACCGATGACTTCGTGGTACACTGCGATGCTTCTCATCAAGGTCTCGGTTGCGTGCTGATGCAACGAGACAAAGTTATTGCTTATGCTTCGCGACAGCTCAAAATTCATGAAAGGAACTACACCACCCACGATCTCGAACTAGGAGCTGTCGTCTTTTCCCTCAAAATCTGGAAACATTACCTCTATGGCACTAAGTGCACAATCTTTACCGACCACAAAAGTCTCCAACACATATTCGATCAGAAGGATCTCAACATGAGACAACGCCGGTGGGTCGAATTGCTCACCGACTACGATTGTATGATCAAATACCATCCGGGTAAGGCAAATGTTGTTGCCGATGCCCTCATTCAAAAAGAACGAACGAAACCACTTCGAGTCCGAGCCCTCAGTATGACCATTCACAATGATCTAAACATTCAGATTCTCACTGCTCAACTCGAAGCTCTGAAACCCGATAACATCAAAAACGAAGCCTTGCGAGGCATGGATAAACAATTTGAAATCAAACCTAACGGAGTTAGGTACCTCTCTAACCGAATTTGGTTGCCTAGTTTTGGGAACCTGCGAGACTTGGTGATGGATGAAGCTCACAAGTCAAAATACTCTATCCACCCGGGATCCGACAAAATGTATCACTGCATCAAAGAGTTCTATTGGTGGCCGAACATGAAAGCTGAAATCGCCACATACGTCAGCAAGTGCCTTACTTGCTCAAAAGTCAAAGCTGAGTATCAAAAACCTTCTGGTTTACTCCAACAGCCCAACATTCCTGAATGGAAATGGGAACAAATTGCCATGGATTTCGTAACCAAACTACCCAAATCATCGAGCGGTTGTGATACCATTTGGGTGATCGTCGATCGTCTCACCAAATCTGCTCATTTCCTGGCAATCAAGGAAGCCGATAAAATGGAACGCCTCTCACAAATCTACATCAAAGAGGTTGTTTCTCGACACGGTGTTCCACTCACAACCCTGACTCAGAAAGACAAAAATTTCTCTACTATATAAACCAGGTTCAAGCTATGAAGAAAAATACATCTCTCTTATAATTTTTCACATCAAAATTCTTCCTGAAATTTCCTAGCAGTAATAAGGGTGTAGTTATTTCGAGTCTTTATTGTGCAGTAGAGATTTGCACAGTTGGAACTGGGCTGTTTTATCCTGGGGGCGTCGAGGTTGATAGTCTGCTAGCACAACTCCGGGCAGTGCCTCGAACGTCTTAAAGAAAGTGACCTTGTCCGCGACTCAACCCAAAATTTCTTCGGTTATCTTGCTACTGGTTATATCTTGGAGGCACAGTTAGAGCATAGCCTCAAAAGACAATTGAATGAAAAAGATTGAAAAACTAAAAATAAATAAGACTTAGGAAAAAGAAAAAGAAAAAGAATCGTGAGGGATAAATTTGGGCGGTGCCTTGAAAAATGGGAACCCAGTAAAATTTAAGCTTGTAGAAGAAACTTTAAAGTTTCAAGATAAATATAAATGGATGGGATTTAAAAATAAAATAAATGGGCGGGCTTTTTTGGAAGTCTCAATATGTATCGTTTATCAATGGCCGATTATTATTATTATTTATTTATTAGAAATATTATTGTGTTAACATTTTAAAAAATTTAAAATTCTGAGAAAATTCCTTGCATAGTATAGTGCCACATCATCAAAATGATTACCTTAGATTGTGACAAGTCAGCTTAATGACATCATCATTAACTCCCTTCTATTAGATAGGAGAGATACATAAATAACTAAACTAAGTACCTACGTATTGATATATTACAGTTTAGAATGAATGTAGACCCTAACACTATACAAACAACATGATGTCTGATTCATCGAAGTGATTCTACAAATTAATAATGAGTGGTAATGATAAATACCTTAATATTATCAAATACCGAACTTTCATGAAATGACATATTAAAACTCGTATTAGTTTTTTAACCTGTTCGACGCACAGGATGATTCATATTCAACAATTCTCAATATTAATTTGCAAAAATAATTTTAACTTATATAAACAACACAAAACAACAATGAGCATGTTGATAAACCACGTGAATGATGAGTAAAATATGTAATTAATCAAAACAAAGAACTTTGTATAAATAATATTTAGTTAGAAGATAAACTAATCATCTAGAAAGCAAATAGTAGACAATGAAGTTTTTTCTTCATGATCACCTACTGATGAGCTGCTATTCGTTCCTTGTTCATTAAACTAATCAAATTTATCATGAAAACATGTAGAGAATAACAAGATCGGAATGCATATAAATCTGTAATTTTTGAAGAATTATTAAGGGATTTGCTAACGTGCGCCACCGTAGCACACGTTAGGGTGCATTTAATGAAGTCGAAATGTCCTTAAATATTAATATTTACATTTAATACTCATTAATTCAATCTAATTATTTCCTTTTTTATGCATATATTAATTACAAATTATGTTATTTAAGAAAATTACAACTTTATTAAATGCACCTAACGTGTGCCACAGGGGCACACGTTAGCAAAATCCAATTATTAATTATATAGAAATATATATTAGGAATAGATATCAAGTGAAACAAAAACGCCTATTATTTAATTAATTAATAGATTGAAATTATATTTTATTGAAGTTATTCTATTGAAATTTCTTGAAAAATTGAGACCTATTAACCAATCAAATTTTACAATTCTACTAAACTTTCAATTAACCAAGCAAATGCTATAATTTACCTAAAAAATCTCCTTTAAAAATAAAGTCTTAATATAATTTTATATATGATAAAATTTCAATTTGCCAATTGATATAGCTCACGATACTTCAATCATCTCTATATATCAACTAATTATTAATTATTAAATATCAATATTTTATCAAATATTTAATTTAATTTAATATTAATATTATTATTACTAATATATATAAATAGAAACGTAAATATCAATAGTTAATAAAAAATTTTAAGAGTTTAATAGCTAAAAAATATGTGGATTTAGAATTTTTTGAATTTGAATGACACATAGGATTTTTTAGGAAGTTAAGGTGATGACACCTAGGATTTTTGCTTAGTTGTCAAAAGAATAAATATGACACATAGGAAAGAGGTTATCCTCTATTACTTAAATAGGTAGATTGTAATGCAATAAGTTTGAGATCTAGTGTTTCGATGATCTTAGACCATTCCCAACGCCGCCGTCGGTTGAAACTGACGGAATCGACACCGATGACACGGAGCTGTCGGTTCCACCCGTCGGTTTCGGCCATCGGTTAGTCAACGCTCCATCGGTGTGTACGTGGTGGGTCCGGTATTTAAAACCAACGGCACACTAGCCGTTTTTACAAATTATTTTTTAAAATTTTGTTTTAACAGAATTCTTTTCTTTATAAATAAAACACCGTCATTTACTCATATTTATTTAACAAACTTTAATTTGGCCCAAACTTTTTTTATTTTTATTTTTTACTTTAGTCTTATCAAAGTTTCAAGACATCGTTGGTTACACCTTCTTTATTTTGGTTATATGGCTAGTTATAGGGATTGTAAATGTATGGAACGAACATGAACGAGCCTTCTTCATGTTCATTGTCTTAACCTTTATCGCTTAATGAGCGGTTCATGAACAATTATCGGAACAAAAATCGTATGTGCTTTCATTCTTTAAATAAATTAGATTGTTTTGTAAACGTTTATGTGAGGCCGCGATCATGTCAAAACTAACATATATGGGGAAAAAAACGAAATTGAACAAAATAAACATACTATATAGAACTTTTTGAAAGATGCTAGGATTTAAACAATTGATGACTAAGGATGTACTTATATTTATTAAATTAATGTCTATTAAGAATATAAATAGTATACAGATAATGTAAACTTAAGAAAGCTACTATAATAATAACAAAACATATACGAATTAAAACGGAGATATTCAAATGAACATTAAAATACAAATATGTTCACGAACGTAAATCAACAAATGGGATACATGCACATGTTTCTCCATTTAATTATACATATGTACTTTTTAGTTCATTTCATAATTGAACAAATGTAAATGAACTTCACGCCAAACATGTCACGAATAATTCACTGAACTTTTGATTGATTACATGCATATTAATCATAATATGATAATTCCTTGTAGTTTAAAATTAAAATGATAATTGTTAGATATTCTAGGCGTTATACAACGTTAATTACCGTAAATTGCATATCACAAACTACAACATGAATTATGTTTCAACAAATAGCATGTTCGAAACTTTATTTAGACTTTGTTTGTCTTCTATTTGCATTAAGCGAGTGAAGATCCACACAAACATCGGTTATGTATGAACGAAGAGAAAACGAACCTTTTAGATTGATACCTCAGTTTCCAAGGTGAAGAAATCCTTAGGCCACACAAGCTATAATAAGTAACATTTAGTATATGTATCTCAAAAACATGCAGTTAGATAATTGTAACTTGGATAGATACAAATGCATTTAAGATAAGGTTAATAGTAGTTTAATCCTCAATTTTTTTTAATTTTTTTTCGTTTTAACTACTCAAGTTCTTTTATCATGATTTAACCCTTCAAGTTTGTATTGACTTATTAATTTAACCATTCAAATGGTTAAACCATCATTTTTCAAAAAGTTAGATGATTAAAATAGAAAAACTTAACAGGGCCAAATCATTATAAAATATAAAGTTTAGGGTTTAAACCATCAAATTTTTCAAGTATAATCAAACTTTAGTCTTAAACCACAAAAACTTGAAACTTCGAGGGTTAAATCATTAGAAAAGAACTTGAGTTGTTAAAACGATAAAATGTGAAATTTTGATACTTAAATCATTATTATCCCTTTAAGATAAAGGTAGATACAAAATTATGTTTCATGAAATCGTAAAGTGTGTGTGAACGTAAGTAACCAGTCTCCTATAATGAAAAAGGTCAAACCCTTTTTGACTAAGGTTTTTCTTAGGCATGCTGTTTTAGCTGGAGTTGAAGTTTATGACGGAAACGACGAAGATTGTAGTTAAGGATTGTGAATGGGGATTATGGATGTCATAATCTACTTAAAAAGACTTATATAAAAAGAGATTTTAGAGACCCTTGTTTCAATAAGCTCTACTTTTATTTAGAATTTTTTTTTGCCATATAAAAAAATCATTCATAATTTCATATACCCATGCATCAGACCATCACAACAAAACTAGGTCTAGGGTGTGTTTGCGTGAAAAATTTATAAGAACTTAAACTTATTACTTTCATAAGATTAAATTAGAAGCTTTGTTTGGTTACAACAAAAATAGAGAAACTTAGGAAAAAGGTGATGATAATGCAACATACATTTTCACCACTTCCACAAACATTTTCCTTTTAAACAGGCATTTTTCCTTTAAACTCTTTCTGGCACAAGCATTTTCACATGTGGCATTATCATGGCCTTAGGAAGCGTTAGGAAAAAGATAAGTTCTTCAAAATGAACTACGTTAATTAGCTTCTAGAGAAAAGTAGATCTTATGGAGACTAAAATTACATAACTACCCCTAGTCACATGTCTTTTATACATTTTTAGTTTTATTTCATTTTTCCTTATTAATTGTCTTTCGAACTTCAGCTATTTTACAAGACGCTTATAAAAGATATAAGCTACGTATTCAGTTTAAATTATAATCTCCAACTAAAAACTTTAGTTACTAGCAACTTTCGCCAAATACACCAACTTAACATATTAGCTACTTTCGTCAATCACACCCGTAAGTTCGTAACGTAAAAAGAATTGAATGTAGACTGCATTTCAAAAAGATGGGCCTCCAAACCCATTAAGAATACGTTTGAACCAAGCCCACTAAAGTATACAAACGAAGCCGTATTTATAAAAATGTTTAGGGTTTACATCTGCCTGCAGAACCCTAACGCACACACACCCCAAAATCACGATAATCAGCGGCTGTAACTAGAAGATACAGGTACTTTAATTCTTCCCCGAATCAATAATTTAGGTTTGCTTATCGTACCTATGATATAGTTCAATTTCATGTTATTCTCCTAAATATATAATATCTAGTTGATAAAACGAATTTTAAAAATGAATTTTGATTACGTTATTGTTTGAGTGCAATTGACTGTTGTTCTAACGGAATCCTGATTTGATTTTGAAATGTAATTTGTGCATTGACAATTTTATGTATAATTTGAAGTGCGATTTTTGTATCATTTACGTTTGCATCCTGTAGATATTATCATTGTTAGATTAAATTTAGTTTATATTCAGGGGGGAAAATAATTTTAAGGATTCAATATTTCATTTGCACAATGTGATGATGATTGAATGCTATTGGATTTGTCATGTTTAATTTGTAGAATGAAGGTTGTTGCTGCTTATCTGTTGGCTCTTTTGGGAGGTAACACCACCCCTTCGGCAGAAGATTTGAAGAACATTCTCGGTTCAGGTATCATTTTTAGTGTTGATGATCTTAAGTGTCTATATTGTTAGCTACACAAGTGTTTGTATGGGCTGCAAACTTTATTAGTTACATGTTAGTAGTGGATGATATTTTATTAACATGTCTATAAATGATGTTTTATCCGGAAGTTTTATGGGTGTAGATTAGTACCAGTTTACCTAAACTGTATCAATAACTGTTTGTTATTTTTAGTGCCGAAATGATGGTTGGTTCTAGTTTTTGTACTGCCATTATTTAGGAATTGTTTAGATGATGCTTTAGATTCAATATTACATGTCGGTTTTTCGTGTTATTTGTTGTGATGTGGTGGGATGCACATAGAATGTAACTGGTTTTTTATGTTCTATTGGCCTTATACATGAGTTTGTAATGGATTGCATTGAATAAAGTTAAAAGTGTTTGGGTTGTGGTGAAATTTATGCATAATTATTTATGAGTTAGAAACTGATTACGTGCAGTTGGAGCTGATGCTGATGAAGAGAGAATCAACTTGCTCTTGTCTGAGGTCAAGGGTAAAGATATCACTGAGTTGATCGCATCTGGAAGGGAAAAGTTGGCATCAGTTCCATCAGGTGGTGGTGGTGTTGCAGTCGCTGCTGCAGCCGGTGGTGGTGGTGCTGCACCTGCAGCAGCTGCTGCCGAGTCGAAGAAAGAAGAAAAGGTTGAAGAGAAAGAGGAGTCTGATGATGTAAGCTCTTTTTTTTTTCAACTTACCTTTTTGAATTTAATTGTAATCTCATTCCTGAATGTAAATTACTCTCTGTTAAAGGAATTGTGAATTCTGATACATGCCTTTAATGTTTGTTTTTGCAGGATATGGGATTCAGCTTATTTGACTAAACGTAATGGGATTTTGTTACTTTTTTCTTAGTTTTAATGTCAAACAGATTTTGTATGACTATGTAAAAGTCTTGGATGCAAGGTGTAGTTGATGATATGAGGTTTTTAATGGAAGTGGTTATGATTTCTTACTTTTACTGCTTATATGTTTTATGTGGGGTTAAGTTTTGTTCTAGATTAAATGTTTGTTGGTTTCTTGTAAGCTGGTTCTCTATTTGTGATGGTGTAGTGATCCGGAAACCGGGGTATTTTGTTCAAATTCTTACCGTCTAAAATATGCAAAACTGAATGAAAGTTACTGTTTTTGACCCAAAATCTGTCAATTTGATTATTTATATATTTTTGGTACATTTCGTCTTTCCATGGTGATCAGTTCTGCACTTATGCGTGTTTTCTAAAACGGATGTGTTTGCTGCATTCACAAAAATACTTTCAACAAGATTTGAACCAACTTCTACGGATAGTTTTGAAACTATTCAACTTGATGCTGCTTTGGGTGTAAGAGGAACATGTGAGTGTAAGTGTCAAAGATAAATTTTTGATTGTATCAGATGTTAGAACAATAGCTGGTGAACCCACAGGTCGGTTGTATATTTGTAATGTGTTGAAACTGGACAAAAGAAATCAGCAATTGTATAAGTAGTCAGATTGGGCGATATCAGCGTTCTTTATCCAATTTTAGAGGTTATAATCATGTAATGATCCCCCAAAATTCAGGTGTTTTTTGTACTCCTAGTTTTCGGACTCACACTCCTTACACATTCGAGTTAAGGTGAGAAAGTAATAACTTTATTGCAGGCGTCGAAATGATAAATTTCTGAAACTTGACTTTGAAAACAATGTAAAATTGTCATTCTGAATACTAATCTCTTCCTACAATTCAACCACTGGACAAACCCACATACTTCCTTAATATAGAAAACCTCATCATTGGGTTTTGTCATTGAGCTTTTTATCTTGTTTCTATGCGTTTGGAATGGCTCATAACTCGGTATTGTCTGATCAATTTTGTTGATCTTGGGGTTTTGTGGTTGGCTTGGTTGTCATATATGCGATTTGTCTGTGTATATGTCCTTAGCCTTTCATGGTTAGCATTAGGTTATAACTTTATGTTTTCTCCACGATCGATTGTGCTGTAACGCTTATTCTTTATTTATAAAATTTGCCGGGGACATTTCCTTTACCCGAACTTTATCATTAGGTATGGAATTTCAAGTGCAAAAGTTAGAAGACTTGATAACTTGATGAATTTATTATAGCATTTTTACACTCCAACAAATCGCATGTTCAAACACTTTATTTAGACTTGGTTGTCCTGTCTTCTATTTGCATTCATCGAGTGGCGATCCACACAAACATTGATTATGTAAGAACGATGAGTTATCGAACCCTTCAGATCGATACTTTAGTTTCCACGGTGAAGGAATCCTTCCACACAATCTGTTATAACTGACATTTAGTATTTGTAACCCAAAAACTTGTAATATTTGAGAAGATATTTCGCCATATATCTTGTTATGTGATATATCCAACGATACTAATGTGTCAACCATGAAGTTCACTCGTGTGAAATCAAACTCAAAGTTGTTTCGTGAGATGTCGATTGAAGTAGTATTCTTTGATGCACCAAATAACATCGATGCATCTCCTGAAAAGTTGTTTCTTGATACATCAATTCGATATATGTTCGTGTTACCAAGAGATTTAGGAATGTTGCCGGATAACATGTTGTGAGATAAAACTATTGCTATCGAGGTTTGAGATACGAAATGGCCAAAGGAGTCGGGGATTGACCCTGTGAGTTTGTTTCGACTAAGATCTAGCCCGATTATATTTGGGAGAGTGGCTAATGATGATGGGATCGGGCCGGATAAGTTATTGAATGAAAGATCGAGAATCATAATAGTTTGTAACTCGGATAGAAATGAAGGAACGTGACCCGATACGTTGGTCCAACTTATATCAAGAAATGTGACGTGTTTTAGTCTTGTAATGGCTAGAGGAATTTCGCCAATGAGAAATGGCATTTTCTTAAGGCGAAGGGATTGGAGATATGTTAGATCGGCAATGACATCAGGAATTGTGCCCGCGAGGTTAGAGTAAGTGAGGGAAAAGTCTACGACCCGATTTGTGGTCTCATCACAATCGAATATGTCACAACAATCGCGATCTTGGGTCCACCCTGGCAAGAGTTGAGGACCGTTTGAGAAGCTGTTTTTGAATTTGAGGATGGCGGTTTTGTCGTCGGGGTGGCAACGCTCTGCCATCACGACCAATGGTGACAAAAGGAAGACAAGAAGTAGTAACATTTGTGATGAGTTGATATGAGAAGTGATTGTAGATTTGTTATGGAGAATTATGATGTTTTATATGTGGAGTTTGAGCAAATGAATGTGTTGTGACTTGTGAGGTTGGAATGAGTCAAAATTGATGAATTGCAAATTTTGACTTTGCTTCTGGAAGATATAAAGAGTAATACTACCGAACTATATCATCCAGATCTTTTAAAGTTTGAGTAATTATGAACAAATTCCGGATATTTAGGTACATTTATTTTGTTAACTTCTTTTAAATACATGTTCTTATGTAATGATATTTTTGGAAGTTAGATAATTTGTCATACTTGAAATGATTATCTTTAGTGTTTTTAATGATAAATTATAAATTTATGTTGCGATTGATTCGTATAATTCAATGAAATTAATTTCAATTTCATTTTACATGTGTGTTTGATTCACGAATGAATTAATTTGTAAGTCACACCTTCGCACGGTAGAATTAACATTCTTTTGAATTTCAATTTATTTAAGAAAAAAAACATTCGACGAACCAAACTAAACATCAGGTGTAACCGTTGTGGTGAAAAGTTGTGGTGAAGTAATGACCATTCAATATTTCAATGCATTTGTAGCCACTAGGACAAATTATAGTAGTCTATTCATTATTTGGTTGTCATGCATCTCCTAAAACATGTGCACTATAACGGAATTATCGTAGAAGTTGTTCATCTAAGGTTTACGATAGTTGTGACTCGTATTAATCACCAATTATATGAGTTTGGTAGTTTGTATGCTTTATTCTCTCAAGTTTCAAGCTTCATCCTCAACTGTATTTCATAAAAACTCAAGCTTCGAGTGTTGTAACTCAATGTAGTGATCACGATCTATGTATTCACAATACTAGCGTTATACGCGCACAATGCAACGGTGACGGTGACGGTGGGTGAAGGTGTGAATGAATATTTTAAAAATAAAAACATATTGTACTTCGTCCTTCTCATTTATGATGTCCACATTATTATTTTGAGATGTCCCATTATAAGTGTCCACTTTGATATTTAGCCAATTAAAAAAGACTTTAGTGTGTAGATGTAATATTTAATTGATGAAAAATATAGTTAGTAAATAATAAGTGGGAAGTGGAACCTACTTTACTTAGTCTTAAAACTTTTTGAGGAGAGAAAGTTTTAAATGTATTATATAATAGTATATATGTAATATGTTCGATCATCGTCAACACTGCTGATAGTTGATCTCAGTTGATATATATATATATATACTCATTTGATTTTCGCCAAAACAAAAATAGTTAAAAAATCCTTGAAAGTTAACAATGTTTGTAGAAGAATCAGCATTGAAATAAAGAGGTGGGTTCTTTTAAGAATGCAAAAAAAGTAGAGAATAGAAAAACCAATAGGATTGCTCCATTTCTCTATAAAATCCTCTTTAATTTTTACCTCCATGGTTAATTATCTCACAAACCGTAAATCCATAAATTATAAAAATTACATATTCGGAACCAGCGTCTTTTTCTCTTCGATTAGAGATGTCATAAGCTATACTTTCGATGAACTTTTTCCTTCGTTTTTTACCGGATTTTACAATATAATCATATGTGATTTTTGATAAAAAAAATTAAAATTTGTTCACGATTATTTATTCATGGTATATGTTATTTAACACGTGATTACAACTTAATATTCATCCATACTAATAGTTATAGAAAAAAAATTTAAATTTGCATTGATTTTCATTAAAAATCACATGTGATTGTTAATTATACATTTAATCACATGTGATTTGTTATATAATCACATATGATTTTGTATATACAAGTTAAATAAATGAGGTAAATATGTGATTAACTTCTTAGCTAAGTTTTAAGAAGCATGCATTTACCACACTTTAACACATTCTTTAGATGCTTAAAATCATGTCATGCACAAGTAGCACATGTGATTTTCATTTAAAAATTGATATTTGATTAACAATTTACCGATATATGATAATTCATGTATGATTTCAACTTGATTTTTACTTGATTCTATAATTCTTAGTCAATGATTTGAAAATCCGTATTTGATTACTCTTTAATCACATGTGATTGATACTTTGATGTTCAATCGCATGTGATTACACCTTAACTTTTCATGTCTTAATGTCTTTACATCATCAATTATTTGAATTTAAAGTTTAATCGAAAATATAAGTGAGTGTGATTATTTTTTAGTAGTAAATCACATTTGATTTCACATTAAAAATTTCCAAAACTCCAAAAAAATGGGAAAAAAAAACTTCGTCAAAAGTATATCTTAATGGATTTAGAATCGAAGAGAAAAAAACGCTAATTCCAAATATGTAATTTTTATAATTTGTAGACATACGATTTGTGAGATATTTAGATTTGGAAAAAATGTAAAAATTGATATTTTAAATGGAGCAATCGTTCCTTCCTTCTCCCTTTTTTTACCATTTTTTTTGTAAAATATTTGAGCAAATATGACATGTAAACACAGGCTTAATATGCAATTAAGATAACATAACAATTAACTGAAGATTCTTTGCAAAATTCCATTGTACTTGGGAGCATATAGAGAAAAGGAATCCATAGTCATTTAACATTAAAAAAAACCAACAATGCATCATCCTCTAGATCTATGTTGACAGAAACAAAATTAACTCTAGTAATAGTTCTTGTTGCTTCCCTTAAAAGACAAGCTCATGTGGCTTCATGCCAGCCTTGAGTGAGAATCTTGCACCCAAATAGCTTTTCAGGTCTGGAACAGCCTCAATACATGTTATCAATGCGGCATCAACGGTTTTCTGGTCGTCTTTCTTGTCCTGTGGTAGGGTGTTCTTTTCCTAAAATGCAAAATAGATCCAACAATCAGATTATGTATATAGCAGAACCTACAAAAGGATGTACATAAAGGGCCATAGAAATATGAAACGAGTAAGATGTTATTACCTCTTTCTCTGCTTCGAAAAACTCTCCCTCTCCTTTCTTCTTCTTCTTCTCAACCTTCTTTCCGAAGTACTTGTCATCGAACTTCTCAACATTTACCTTCGAGACGTCTACCTTTGTTGATGTGGCAATAACATATGACTGATTAACCCTCCTCAATGGAACACCGTTGATCTTGAATGGTCCTAAAGTAAAAATAGGAATCAAGATTTCCATTATAAAAAAATACACGAAGTTATAAAAAATCATACATATGGAGAACACAACTGCAGTACATTATAGAATAGGCAACAGGTATTGATGAAAAAGTCACCAATATGTATGTGTACATAAATCTATAAATATAAACTATCATAAGGTTTAAATTAACTTTCTATAGTATTGCACATAACTTTAAGTATGATTTTATTTCTATCCACTATCAAATTGAAAACGATAAAAAGATAGATACTGTCTACAATATGCATGAATGTGATCAAAAATTTAGAGATAAATACAGTTCAACTCCGTATCAATCATTATCATAATAACATAATAATGGTATACAATAATTGAAAACATTTGCCAATAGCAAAGAAGCAGAGAACATCAGATGTTGCAAACATCAAACAGAAAAAGGTCAGCTACATTGAAGGATTAAAACATGTTTTCATCTTCGCAGAGTAAAGAGGAAAAGAACAAAAGATTACCAGTAACAAGCAACAATCCAGAAGTTAGTTGTTTCAAGAAAACAACCCTCTTTCCCTTGAACCTCCCAGCCAAAATAATAAGCACGGTTCCTGGGGTAATGCTAGCCCTAGACACATACAAGACAAGACAATCATGATGATCAACACGTATGATACATATATATATAGAACAAACATTCGCAAATCAATGTATCATATACCTGAGCTTAGTAGGCCTGGCTTTGCGCTTGTTCACAAGCGGTTTCTTCACATCATCAGCCGGGTAAAACTTGGGTGGCTTCTCAGCTGGAGCAGCGGCAGCAGCTTTCTTCTCGTGTTTCGGGAAAACGCCACCGTTCTTTGCCTTGATAGCCCAAAGACCCCTCTTGTGGTACATCTTGGATCGTGAGTATTTACCCACACCTCTGATCAAGTCAGGGTTTCTACATGCATGAGGTTTGCTAGTCTTTGGTGCCATTGCTTCTACACCCTCACTACACTGATTCTGAAAACAAAACAACGCTTTTCAACTTCCACACTCAAACACAACTCTAACAGCGACCCCGTAACAACATTTCTAGCGCAAACGTTGACTTTACAACATTACATCATTTTTATAGATATGCTTCACAAACACAAATTCACAAGATGCATCATGTAGCATAGTCACTGCTTATGTGTTATCTAGTAACTACCTAGTATAAATATATACATATACATGCATATACATATATCTAATACATCTGCAGTGTATAAAAAACACCTTTCTTAATCCAAATCTTACTAAATCTCAACTAAAAAGTCATACAATCGCAATTAGGATATTACACCACTGAATAAACAAACTAACAAATGATATTATAATGTTATGAATCTCAACTACCTCAATCAAACCCTAAAACACAAAATCAATCGAATATGAACTAAATTAGGACAGATTGAACAAGCTCAACTGTGCGAAATTTGCTTAATAGCATTTATGAACATTACATACACAGTATCGATGAATGTAGACAATACGATAGATTGATATTATTACTGATTCAAAATACAACAGATAAACATAAATTAAATTGAAAACTTAGATAGGTTGGGTGAATTACCGGTAATTTGGTTGGTCCGATGAAGCGCGGCGGGTTGAGATGGAAATGGCGGAAACCCTAATTGGAGGAGTTATAAGATAAAATGTGTGAAAGGGTAGAATTGGTATAATGTGAGTTCTTTCTGGGCCGAATAGACGGGCTGGACTATTAATGGGCCGTCTTTGAAAGTCCAGGGTACGTTTGTTTGCACTTCCGTTTTGTTTTGGGTATGTGTTTAAGTTAACCAGTTAACCGTGTTAAGTATTGAAAATGGGAATCAAAGGCTAAATTCAATCACCTGTGATGGGTTTAAGAAACCACTATCTCTGTGGGTTTGATATCTAAGCCTCTAAGGGGTGCTTGGTTAAGTGTTATGAGGAGGTATAAGGATTGGTAAAGTAATGGAAAACAATGTTTGATTAGATGTAATGTAATTAATCATTGTTTAGTTATAGGTAATACACCATACACCATTACCTATAAATTTGAGAGGAATGACAATTAATTCCCACTTCCTTTATTTTTCTCACCACTCTGTTAATAAAAAATTCTCCATCAGTTGAAGGTTAAGCCTTAGATTTCTTTTCTTTTATTTCTCTCTCTAATTCTACAATTTTTATTTTTTCATATATCATATTTCTTGTAACAATTAACTATTTATCTTTCTTGATTTTAAATTTTGCTTCCATTATAAATATATCACAATCTTAGATAAGTATAGATCTATCGATAAGTATGATATTTATAATTCCATGTTCTAAAGATAATACATAACAAATCGGGTATATGTTTTAGTTGGGTTTGATGCTGAACGTCATAAAATGTTTGTTATATCATGTATCATGTTATGTTGTTCTCTTATGTTAACCAAGCTCTAGTAATGTGATGATAATACCTAATATCTTTCTTTCCATTCCTCAAAATGAACCAAACGCCCCCTAAATTTGATATTCATACCACTCTCATTTGCGACTAAAACTGACTGAAACTGATTGGGTCATGTCAGCGTCACGTCAGTTTTTGAGGTAAGCATCACGTCAGCTTTTTCAAAAAAAATGATGGACCCCTGCCATCAGTAACACCGTCAATTTAACTTTTGAACCTCACATTTATCAATTTACATTCATAAATATGGGTGAGGTTCAAATGAGACTAAAAATTTGTGTGAAACTAAGAGAACCAATGATATCATGCCACATGTACAAAGAGAATGTTTCATATTACAAAACCCATTTACCTCAAACATCAATTATCTCACAAACGACAAATCGAAAAATCATGAAACTTGCACCATAATTTTCAGCGTTTTATCCTCTTCGATTTGCCGTCCCTCAAGGCATACTTCCGACGAATTTTTTTTTCTTCATATTTTTGGTGGATTTCATATGTTACTAACACATGTGTTAGAGTGTTGCGTTTAGAGTTTGGGGTTTAAGGGTTAGGGTTTAGAGTTGAGGGTTTGGGTTTTGGGGTTTCTCCCCGAAACCCCAAAACCCAAACCCTAACCCCTAAAGCCCAAACCCTAAACCCTAAACGCTTTATAAAACTCTAAACCCTAAATCATACTAAACCCTGAACCCTAGTAAACCCTAAACCCTAAACCCTACTAAAACATAAAATCTAAACCCTAAACCATGATTAATCATGCTAAATCCTAACCCTAAACTCTAACCCTAAACCCTTGTTGGGTTTTTTATTCCCTAACTAGATTATCATTTGCGTAGCGGAATAACAAAACTTTAAATAATCTAAGGCAATTAGGAAAACAAAAACCCTAAGGGATCTTTTAACTTTAACAACATAGTACAATGAATAAATTAGACAAAGAGAATATAAGGAAAACACTAACCTTAGAGAAAACCTATTTCTCGCTAGCAGACCAATGAGCAGAGCTTCGTTACTTGGAGGCAAGTACCCAAAGTATAATACCTCTAATGCTTCACACCCAAAAACCCAAGAGAAAGTCGAATTTCGAAATTCTCAGAAAATTCGTATCTTAATCGTATGTTATGAAGGTATAGGATGCCCCTATTTATAGTTGTGGAAGAAACCCTGAGGTTTGCTGAATTCGACTCCCAACCGACGGTTGGAGCTGTTTGACTTGGACTCCAAGTCTGCAAATTCCACCGCCTATGAAACCCTAACCTCAACCGGCGGTTGGACCTTCCAACCGGCGGTTGAATCAGTTTCTGGAATCTTTCGCCAAATTTAATTACTTTTAATTTCTACTTAATAAACTATTTATTAATTAATTAAACAATTAAATATAATATTAATACCTTTAATATTATCCTTCATCTTTCTCTTGAATGTTTATTGAGGGCAACTCAAAAAGGACTTTACCATTAATCATAGTCCCACCAATTAGTTATGATATTGGACACTATTCCAACAGTCTCCCACTTGGACAAATCATCAACTACTATTGGTTTAAAGCCTATATCTCATTAACTATGTAAAGTGTGCAATCCATCGCAACTACCTAACTCTTATTTCTATGTTAGAGTCAGTCCTTTAGATAAGTGATCATCCATTCCTTTGTTTCACGATATCGTATGAATTGAGACATGGATTATAATCAATCTCAAGATTCATATAAGTTTCCTGATTTTCGATTATATTGACTATATGAGACTACTGAACTATCACCCTAGTCTCGGCCAGGCCTAGCACTTTAGAGTCAAACTTTAATCATCAGAGGGCCCATGATATCTCTTTTCCATTTTAGGCAAAAGGAACAAATAAATATCGACTACATAGCACTAGTCAACTCATCGTATCATACCCATCATACTCTTTATAACTGTCTTTTACGCACAGCGTTTGAATAGATTAAAGTATAACAGATTTGAAGAACTAGATACTCATGTATCTCTATTTTAAGAATAGAAGATATTATCATCTCAGAGTTACTTGTGATTTCAATCCATGAAGTAACTTCCATGAGTGCGGGTTTCTCCTATACTTAAATCCCCATTAAGTACCCATGAGTGTTGCAGCAATCTCCATGCCATGACTATCTCCATAGACATCTACTAACACCCCATGACAGTCTTAATTCACCACATACTTCCTATAGTGTGATCGACTGAGGAGGTTTGAGTAAGAACTTTTATTACTCTAGAAGTGGTGTCTAAACATGCAAAACTGAAACACAACGACAAACAATAGTAAATGGTAGAACTCCTTCCAATTAATAATCTCCATTACTTAATCACCAAGTCTATTACAGTTACCATCATTGTTTATAACGTTTCAAATTCAAACTAACAACTAAAACTTTACATTATCTCTTAAACCTATGCTCCTAGCATGTTCATCGTGTTTGGACTTTCCTGGTGGCTTTGTGAACGGATCAGCTGGATTCTCCTCTGATCTTATGCTCTTCACAATTACGTGTCCCTCTTCGACTTTACTTCGAACAAAATGGTATTTCCTTTCAATGTGCTTTGATTTTCCGTGATCCTTGGGTTCTTTACTCAAGGCTACTGCACTTTTATAATCACGGAATATAGCAATAGGATCTTGTACTGTTGGAACAACTCCAAGATCTCCAATGAAATTCCTCATCCAGATAGCTTCCTTTGCTGCTTCACTAGCCGCAATGTATTCAGACTCACATGTAGAGTCTGCTCATGTATCTTGCTTAGAACTTTTCCATGACACCGCTCCCCCATTGAGTAGGAATACCCAACCAGACTGTGAACGACAATCATCTCTGTCTATTTGGAAACTAGCATCACTATAACCCATTACTCTTAGTTCCTCTTCTCCACCATAAACCAAGAACCTGTCTTTAGTATTTCTCAAATACTTGAGAATGTTCTTTACAGCTGTCCAATGACCCTCACCAGGATTCTGCTAATGTCGACTCACTAAACTCAAAGCAAATGAGACATCAGGTCTTGTACACGTCATGGCATACATGATTGATCCTATAGCCGAAGCATATGGGATTCGACTCATTTTATCCAATTCTTGTTCAGACTTTGAACACAGATCCTTACTGATCTTAACGCCATGATTCAAGGGTAAGTTCCCTCTCTTAGAATTTTCCATATTGAATCTTTTCAAGATTTTATCTAAGTACGTGTCCTGGCTGAGTCCTATGAGACGTTTTGACCTATCTCTATAAATCTTTATACCTAGGATATATGCTGCATCTCCAAGATCTTTCATAGCGAAACATTTTCCCAACCATGCTTTTACACTTTGTAAAGTTGGGATATCATTTCCTATGAGCAGTATATCATCCACATATAATACTAAGAATACTACAATACTCCCACTGAACTTGACATATATACAGGACTCATCTTCACTTCTAGAAAAACCAAACTTTATGACTTTCTCATGGAAGCAGAGATTCCAGCTACGTGAGGCTTGTTTAAGTCCATAAATAGCCTTTTCAAGCTTTCACACTCTATTAGGATACTTTGTATTTTCAAAACCTTCTGGTTGTGCCATGAACACATCCTCTGTCAGGTTCCCATTAAGGAAAGCGGTTTTGACATCCATCTGCCAAGTTTCATAGTCATGAAATGCAGCTGTGGCTAGCATAATCCTAATTGACTTAATTTTGGCTACTGGTGAGAAGGTTTCCTCATAATCAATCCCGTAGGTTTGAGTATAGCCTTTCGCTACCAACCTAGCTTTATAAGTATGCACGTTCCCATCCATGTCCGTCTTCTTCTTGAAGATCCACTTACATCCCACCGTCTTAAAACCGGATGTAGTGTCAACCAAATTCCAAACTTGGTTGTCATACATGGACTGAATTTCACTTTTCATAGCTTCCTCCCACTTAGCAGCCTCAGGGCCTTCCATCGCTTCCTTGTAGTTAGCAGGCTCATCTAATTCAGCTAGTGCACTATTTCTTATCTTATCCCCTTCTTCTATTTGATAACCATAATAGAACTCAGGAGGATTGCTAACTCTACTAGATCTGCGAACGGGTAAGGATATGTCATCAGGTTCACCAGGTGTTGCCACCTCAAGTTGGGTGTCAGTGTTTATTGTAGGTTCTTCGTCGGTAGACTCTTGAATTTCTTCAAGATCAATTTTACTCTCACTGTCCTCTTTAGATATCATTTCTCTCTCAAGGAACACTCCTCTTCGAGCTACAAAGACCACATTTGTAACACCCCGCAATTTAAACGCGATTACAAACGCTAAACAATTACATTTTAGGCTAATTCCCTAACTTTGGGTGAATTCACAACACATTTTAGAGTTAAATCTAGCAAAGCCTAACTAGTTAATACGCGTAGTATTACGATCCATAATTAGTTATAATTATGTACAAAACAATTGGAACAAACGCGACCAAAAATATATGATTGTTGGTGAACAAAATTATTTAATAAAGCAAAATTATTAAATAACATTAACGATTTTTAAAATATTATGTTGATAATATTTACAAAGTATTTTATAACGTATAAACATTTATTTCGTAAACTGAAACGAAACAAAGTTAAAAATTTTTATAAACTTAACTAGATTATTTCCATATAATATCTCAACTAAAAATATAACCAAATACATACTTAAAAATCCACCAATTAAAAATATAAAAACATATAAATGATCGGGAAGACGAACACCGCACGGAGCGCAATCGCGGAGAACGAAAAAGGTGGAGGCTTTCCCCAAAACCCCCACCACCTCCCTTCTTCTTTCTCACTTTTCATTTCATCTCTCTCTCTCTACCTCTACTTCCTCTCTATTCCTCTCTCTAAAAACTAAACAAAAACCACAAAAACTACTACAAAAACGTCACGAAACACCGAACTCATTTAAAGAAAAACGACCACGACAACGAGATCTACACTTCCATCTTCTCGGATTTTCACGGTGACAACTTTGTAAGAACCCGACAATCCCGCAAACTCTTAGATTTTGCTATTTTCTTTGATGTTTCTTGTTTATAATACTTAATATACCATGTTTTAGTGTTTTTAACAACTGAAAATGTCCAAAATCGAACCTAAAGCTCATTTTTGCAAAATTTCGTTGAACAGTTCGTGATGTCGCTTTTGGCTTGGGCCATCACAATGTCGCAAAAACCCATCACGATGTCGCATGCATGGTGCGACATCAGCCACAACGTCGCAAGAACCAACAACATCGCATATAGCGACATGACACCTAATGTCGCATTAAATTGCGGATGTCGCATTTAGCGACGCCGTGATCAATGTCGCAGTAATGACCTGCGACATCAAGCCTTACGTCGCACCTAATGTTGCAGAAAATAGACCCTTAAAAACACATGATTTGACTAAGTATTTTACAACATGATTTTTACCCGAATTCGAATCTCAAATGCGTTTTTCACCACAACAACATAGTAGAAATAAAAAATTTCCAAGCTCGACCCCAGCCAGGGGCTCTGCCCCTTGAACCCCGCCAGGGGTTGCCACCCCTTGGACCCCGCTACCAGGGGCGCTGCCCCCGGACCCCCGTACACAATTTCATGCTTTATGAAACACAATGAAACAATATGATAATACTTTCAGAGATTATTATTACCAACGAGTCGTATACATTTTCAAAACTTCAAACATAAACATCGAGCAAACAATTGGACATAACATGGTTGTACGAACACTAGCATGGATGGTTAAACTTAGACCTCCACACACTTACTAAATCTCATACGTTTAGGGCGGTAGGAGATTTCGACTAGACTTCTTGGGCTTTAGGCTTTGCTAGCACTCGACATACTTGACTCAACAGGTGAGTTCACAGCCCCTACTTTTACTGTTTTAACTGCTTTTGAACAGGGGTGGAAAACATAGTCAACTGCTTTATCAATTGCCATAACTGCTTCTACTACATGATTGTATACGTGTTTACTCGAACGATTAGAGTACTTTGAACTGTTGAACGATTGTGTGAACTAATGTTTATGAAATAACATTTTCATACCATAAACTAAAACAAACGTGATAAACTAATTGATAAACTGTTTTGTTTGGACGGGAGAACGACCCGTGCATATTTGGCCGGAGAACGACCGATACTTTTTATGAAAACGCTGGAGAACGACTAACAACGTATTTTAGTGCCAGAGAACGACTGGCCAAGTGGACGGGAGAATGACCCGTGCGTATTTGGATGGGAGAACGACCCATGCGTCTTTTGACCGGAGAACGACCGGTACTGTGTTTCGCTGGAGAACGACCAACAGTATTTATTGCCAGAGAACGACTGGCTGAGTTGGACGGGAGAACGACCCGTGCGTATTTAGACCGGAGAATGACCGGTACTGTTTTGTAAACGCTGGAGAACGACCAGCAACGTATTGCAAACTGTATTTTGGGTAACATCCCACGTAAACGGTATTTTGGGTAACATCCCACGCAAACTGTAATTTGGGTGACATCCCAACCGAACTATACTTGGATAACATTCCACAAAATGATTACTTGACTATTATGGCAATAACTATTTGTGAACGTGTTGGTTTTAACAACTGTGCTTACAAACTTGATTCAACTATTGCAAACATAAAACCTGTGAATTCACTCAACCTCGTTGTTGACTTTTACTATGTTTTTCAGGGAATTAGCTGCGCATGTAAGAACCGCCTGCACGTTGGAACATAGGCGACCCACGAAGAATAGGATGCCAACTTTTGACAATTGGATTTCTTTTATATAACTGAAACTGTTTAGTCATATTTACGAAATCTACTTTTGTAAACTTAATACTTTTAACCTGTACGATTCGAGGAATCGTAAACTTTGTAACTAATACTTTGGCATCTTAATATATTTGTTCTGTAGTAATCATATGCTCTGATACGTATGCATGTACTGTGTATTGTGGCACTCCCCATACTTAACAAAATGCTTCCGCTAAACTAAATCAACGAATTTTGGGGGTGTTACAACATTATACTTGGGTCTGTAGAATAAATATCCAAACGACTCTTGTGGATAACCGACGAAAAGATAATTTTCAGATATGGAGTCTAGTTTGTCCTGAGTTTCCCGTCTAACGTAAACTTCACAACCCCAGATTTTGATGTGACCAAGAGAAGGTCTCTTTCCCTTCCACATCTCATAAGGTGTCTTTGAAACTTTCTTAGTGGGTATTTGATTTAAGATATGGGCGGCTATTTCTAATGCATAACCCTAGAAACTTATTGGAAGTGTTGCCAGACTCATCATAGATCGAACCATGTCTAACAAAGTTCTTTTTCTCCTCTCAGCAACACCATTAAGTTGCGGTGTTCTTGGAGGAGTCAATTGTGAAACTATTCCACAATTTCTAAGATGATCGAGAAACTCGATACTAAGGTACTCTCCTCCCTTATCAGATCGGAGGATCTTTTATCTTTCTGCCTAGTTGATTCTCTACTTCGCTTTGATAATTTTTAAACATCTCAAAAGTATCTGACTTATGTTTGATTAGATAAACATGTCCAAATCTGCTGAAGTCATCAGTAAATGTAACATAGTATCTATTTCCATCTTTTGTAGCACATCAGAATGATCCACATACATCTGTATGTACCAGATCCAATAGTCCTTCACCTCTTTCACACGATCCAGTGAATTGTGATTTGGTCATCTTGCCTAATAAACAAGATTCGCATACATCATCTGACTTGAGATCGAATGATTCCAACACTCCATCCTTTTGGAGTTGGGCGATGTGTTTCTTGTTTATGTGCCCTAGACGATAATGCCACAACTTGGATTTATCAATTTCATTAGACGGATCAACAGTTAAAATAATATTGCTAACACATTCAATATTTTCATATATGCCTTTGTAAGGAGAAGCTTTAAAAATAAAACAATCATTTAAATGAACCAAAATATCTCCATTTCCATTATCAAAAGAAAAATAATAACCATCTTTATACAAAGCATAAAATGAAATAATATTTCTAGTCATTTCTGACGAATAATAGCAATTATTTAAATCTATCCTAACTCCAAAATTCAGCATGAGCTCAAATCTTCCAATCTTCGTCATAGGTACAATTCCCTTGTTTCCCATAACTAAGTTGAGCTCTCCATGCTTCACACTTCTACTTTCCTTTAGCCCCTGCAATATAGTGCAAATGTGATTACCACACCCTGTATCCATAACCCACGAAGTAGAAGTTGTGGTATTATAGAGTTCGATCATAAACATACCTGAGTGAATACTCTTCTCGACCTTTCCATCTTCAAGGTCCTTCAGGTATTTTGGGCAGTTACGCTTCCAATGCCCCTTTGTGTTGCAGTAGAAGCACACTGCTTCCTTTGGGTCACTAACAGGTGCAATCTCAAAATCGGTCCCTTTCTTAGACCTGCAAACGGACTTTCCGTGAGTAGTCTTCCTTTTCCAATTTGAATTTGACATTTTTCTTTTTTTTGCACTTTGACCAACAGTCAACACAGGAGCTACTGAGCCAGAGGACACATCATCTTTCTTGATTCCTTGCTCTGCAACAGTTTGCAGTAAATTGTGGAGTTCCATTATTGAGCCTTCTCTCTCATTCTCTCATATATATTCATCTGATATGACATTACAAATTGATTGTAGACAGCTGGCAAACTGGATAGAATTATGTCGATGGAAAACTCTGTGTCAAATACCATGTTCAATGACTCCAACTTATCAAAGTACCCTTTCATTTCTAAGACGAAAGCACAGATAGAAACTCCAGGTTTGGGATTGCAAGCCATGAGGAATTTCACCACATCAAGGCGTTCTTTGCTTGCCTTAGCCTGAAACATTTCTTTCAGTTGTTGGTTCATTTCATAAGCCCAAGTGTTTTCAAAAGTCTTTTGCAGTTCAGGGCTCATGGAAGATGCCATGATACAAGACACTTTATTCGCGTCATCATAATGTTTCCGGTGTGCCTCAATCTTCTCTTGGGTTGATTCTTCATCAATTATGGGAATCTGCTCATCGAGAACATACTCCTTGTTCTCGTACCTCAAGGTAAGCCTTAGGTTTCGCATCTAGTCCATATAGTTTGGACCGGTTAGTCTTTCCCTTCCAAGAACAGAGAGTAGTGAGAAGTTCGAGTTATGTGCGGGATTGGGGACGGGAGGATTTGCACCATTTAAATTTGCCATCTTAGAGATAAAACAGTTTTAGTTAGTTTTGAATATTCCTTAATTATTTACCCAATTGTCTAAATTAAGGCTAGGATTCATATTTTCAGTTTTATGGAAAGGGTCGCCGTAATCATATAACTAAAATACCATTATCTATTTCATTTCTATGAAACTCCTAGATCTTTGAGATTCATTGATTTCTATCAATGGCATGTTAATCTCGGTTATGCACATCTACTATTCATGACTGGTATGCCGAGGATCATGAACAAGATGATGAATTAACCATGCAAACCCCGCGTGATCCCCGGCTCGAGTACGCTCGAGAATCGCGAGTCTCATTCACCTCTCATTACGTCCTCATATTAATGTGCCGGTAAACCACACACGCTCCATTAACAGTTCATACGAGAGATGTGCGGATTTCATGGGTTAGCATACTATTCATCATTTTCTATAGCTAAAACGGGATTTTGTTTTACTATTTTAGGTCTACTTTTAATCTTTACATCATCCTATCAAAGGTCCTCGGTAGCTCCATCGAACGCACAAAGAAGCGGAGAAGTAGGTCAGCGCGAAGCTAATTAAAAACCTGACTTCTTTAGGGAAGCAGAGCGACCCGCCTTACACCTCTCTTATAGTTTGTTCCTCATGGGTGAGCCGATTTATCAATTGACTGATGATGTATTTGGACTTTAATTATACATATATATAAATCATATTATACATATAATCTCGTTTGAAGTTTAAGGTTCTATTTTAAACCTTTTAAAATTAGTGGTCTATTTTAAACAATTTAAAATTATCAATATCTAAATTGTAAATACATATTACCTATTTTGATAATTCTCTTTCCAATTTATCTTTACCTATATACTGTTGCAGATAATTTCATGCTACTATTTGTTAAGCTATGGCTCTGATACCATTGTTGGTTTTCTATTCCCTAACTAGATTATCATTTGCGCAGCGGAATAACAAAACTTTAAATAATCTAAGGCAATTAGGAAAACAAAAACCCTAAGGGATCTTTTAACTTTAACAACATAGTACAATGAATAAATTAGACAAAGAGAATATAAGGAAAACATTAACCTTAGAGAAAACCTATTTCTCGCTAGCAGACCAACGAGCAGAGCTTCATTACTTGGAGGCAAGTACCCAAAGTATAATACCTCTAATGCTTCACACCCAAAAACCTAAGAGAAAGTCGAATTTTGAAATTCTCATAAAATTCGTATCTTAATCGTGTGTTATGAAGGTATAAGATGCCCCTATTTATAGTTGTGGAAGAAACCCTGAGGTTTGCTGAATTCGACTCCCAACCGGCGGTTGGGCCTTCCAACCGGCGGTTGGAGCTGTTTGACTTGAACTCCAAGTCTGCGAATTCCACCGCCTCAGAAACCCTAACCTCAACCGGCGGTTGGACCTTCCAACCGGCGGTTGAATCAGTTTCTGGAATCTTCTGCCAGATTTAATTACTTTTAATTTATAATTAATAAACTATTTATTAATTAATTAAACAATTAAATATAATATTAATACCTTTAATATTATCCTTCATCTTTCTCTTGACTGTTTATTGAGGGCAACCCAAAAAGGATTTTACCATTAATCATAGTCCCACCAATTAGTTATGATATTGGACACTATTCCAACAGTCTCCCACTTGGACAAATCATCAACTACTTGGACAAACCAACAAAATCAAACTGACAGACCATTCCATCGACGTCGGCTCCGTTAGTTGGAACCGACGACAAACTGACATAGCCAATGGAGCCCTCTCACGCCAGTTAATACTATCATACCTTAAAACCAAACAGACTCTAATTTATGAAATAATGTGTCATCACATTGAACATCAAGGTTGTAGCCTGATGGTGGAGGTTTGAGAATCTTTAAAGGAGACCCAAGTTCAATCCCTATTAGCCGCAACTTTGGGTCAACCCTCACACGCATAGCACAGTTAGTTCTGGAGGAGAGGACTTTGCAAGAAATGATCATGTTTTTCAATACTACTACAACCATTACACTCATTGCCAAATGTAACATAACCATTATTTATAAACAAAACCGTTACTCACCTTTGCATCAATAACCTGCTAGCAAATTCACGATAAACATCACATCCATGCACCTAGAACATTAATCACATATAGCACATAATCATTTATTTAATAATTATTATTAACTTTGAATCTACTTGACCATCTAATTAACAAACATAGAAGTTAGGCAACAATTAGACTAGTTTACAATCCAATTACTTTCTCACTTCATTTTAAGCTTAGCCAAACATTATAGTAATTGACTAGTTTACAATCCTTCGTCAGTTATTACACTTATCATAACAATACCAAAACTAGCTTGAACTTGTACATTCAACTACCTTCAAATCACTACTTTATAAAAATGTTGAGTTGACTTTACAAGCTGGACAACAACCATTTAAATGAGTTATTCATCCATCTTAAAGTATGACTTAAACCTTGTGCCCTTGACCACATGAAAGTAGACTCAACACCCTTTCCAACGATACCTGGTTCAGTAAAAATTGAACGAAGCTACGAGTTATATTCTATGATCTTTTTAAAATGATACTTTTTTTGCGTGGAAGCTATCCAAAAATGAGTTTTTAGCAAACATGACTCAACATAAATTTGAACATATCCACCAACTACTTACAACATTTATACACACTTTAAAGCATTTGAACAACTTGACATCTTTGAAATTGAGCTTGTTTATCATCTATCACTACAATGAAGTTTAACATCAAAATCTTTTAAACCACTACTACTTCATTTTCTCCATGACTCCATGGATTCTTAAAGGTTCTCCAACAAACTTGATTTTAAATCAAAACTCTTATCATTAACAACTACTTACACATGTTCATGTCTAATAAACCAGGGCTTTGAATTTTTAATCATAACTTCCTAAAATAAACACAAGAGATGATTTCATACTTTTATCTTTATAACTAAGGAAGGAGACCCTTAATTATTTATCAAATATATACACATGCCACATCATACAAATCCTATGTGTCATCACCATATAAAAAAAACTTGATGATGTGGATTTTCCTACACTCTTATTCAATATAAGGTAATATTCAATCTCTTTAATATATTATAATAGAGTGTGTATTAGGTTGTCATTTTAAATTTAGTAAACTCTAATCTAATCCCAACCCTCCATTGATTAACCATTTTTATTTTAAACCATTGATAATCTCTCATGTAAATGACAACCTAAATAGTAAATGTCTATTCCTCAGAAGTCATAGTTGTCCCTTCTTAAATATTACAAAATAATTTAATTTAATTTAATGAAATCTATTTTAGAAAAGGAAAAAAAACATAAATAAGAAATTAAAAGAAAAAAATGTTTTTTTATTAAAAAATCTAATTAAAGATAAAAACACATCCTCATTGCAGAACAAAGAAAAAAAACCCTAGCCGCTTCACATCAGTTTTTTCTTCTTCTCGGATACGGAGTGATCTCATGCCAATCTTGAATTCCCTATAATCTTGAAAGTGAACCCGATAAACGAAGGTGCCACCTTGTAACTGAGACTGAAGTTAGATCCACAACACATGTAATAGTAAATACGATAACCAACTGTTTCCTGTACTGGATTTTAGCATATGTTACTGGTAAGACTATTTGCGGGCATCAGTCAGTCAGATAAATTTGAATCTAAATAAGAAAGGGAGAACGATCCTATACTCAATTATGTGAGGTAAAGAATGTTTGTAAATTAATATTTATCATGGGCATTTCTTCCACCAACAAGAATACGTCCATCTCGTAATAAAACTAATGTGGAATGGTAAACTCTTAGTTTAGTGCTTGAATTTTGCACCTTGAATCGTGACGTGACTGGGTTATTGATTTGGTAAATTACTGGGGTAAGAACTGGGTTCCTTCCAAGCTCCTACCCTTCAAATCTATAATCTTGAAACTCTTGCGTTAAAATTCGGATGCATATGCTAATGGAAAGTAGAAAGACAGAGTCGACAACAATGTATCTCTTGCCTTAAAATTCGGATGCATCTGCTAATGACTTGGGCTTAGACCCCTCACTATCGTGAACATCAACTGACGCATCAGTTGGAGCCACATCATCGCCACGTCAGCTTTTTTCCAAAACTGACACAAACTGACACTCCACTGCCTACATTGAACATCAGTTAACATCACTTCTCTTTTTTTGGGACCCACACACTAATTTCTTTTTCTATTTAAACACAAACTTAAATAAAACATATTCATTTAAACTAAAAATGTTACATTAATAAAAAATAAAACGTTACAATTCCTAAAAATAATACGTTACATTTTCATATATGAAGGCTCGACCTTGTTGATCCTTAAACGCCGCATGACACCCCCTAACAATGTCGTCGTCACTTGTCCCGCTTTGACGAGGATTGGTAAGATGTTTGTGGATCGTAATGAAAATTTGGCAATCGCTACGAATTTTGTTCCACTTTCCTTAGAGTTGGCTCAAAGTACGTTCTTGAGGTGCCACCGAATTATAATCTTTTAAAACTTTATCCCAAAAAGCTTCGAAGCTTTGTGAAACCCCTTTCTTTGATTTTTCGGAACGGTGGATCCACTGTTCGGCTAATATGAGCGCCTCATCGTCGGACCACCTAACTTGAACCCTTTTTCCTTCTACTTTTCCTTTTCCTTTTTTCAGCTTCGGGCTCGGCAAGGGTTCGGACTCGGCTACGGCTTGGGGCTCGGGCTCGGGTGGAGTGTTGATGTTTCCGAATTGTGGATAATTAATTGGAGTTGGTGGAAATTGTGAGAAAGCCGATGATGGTTGGGTTAAAAATCGTGGGTCTCCAAATGGTGGTGGAGTTTGTTAGAATGGTGGTGGAGTTTGTTGGTATGGAGGATATGGACCATAGTGTTGGTAATTGTGGTAACCTTGAAATAGCGTGGGGTTATTTGCGTATCGTGAAAACCCGGGTGCTTGACTTGGTGACGAGTTGCTCGATTGAGCGGAAGACGTAGCCGTTGGTGAAGTTAGATTATGGGTCGGATTCGGTATGGGATTGCTTATTAAATTGTTCCACATATCTTCGCCGGTTGATTAATTGCGCCTCATTTTTGTGAAGTAGAATTTGGTATAATTTTTGTATGAATGTTGTGTTTGGAGGAGTGAAAATTTTGTGAAGTGAAAATGTTGGTGGTTTGGGTTTGGTAATTTGGTGTAAAGGTGTGGTATGTTGGTGGTTAAAAAGTATGAAATAGAATGGATTAAAAATTTTGAAGTATAAGGTGTGTATATATAGTGTTTAAAATTATGATGGTTTGATTTATTTTTTCTCCCCACTGCACGCTCCAACGGATACATGCCTCATTTTTTTTATTAGCCTTTAGCCACAAAAAGCCAACCGTCGTGGGCCCCATGTTTTTCCCATTTCTTCGGTTTCGCGACGTAATAAACCGACGGGCTGGAACCGACGCTCGCTGCCTATGGCGTCGGTTCCTTCCCCTAACCGACGGTGGCACACCGACGTGCCATAGTGAGCCGTCTTAGGGTTAGTTTTGATTTCTGAAATTTGATTTACTCCAGTACATTGTTGATATTATCATGTAAGTTATTTGAATTGCATCTTCTCTAATCTAATTTTGTTAGGAAGAAAGGTTGCTGAAAGATGTTTCATAGAATCTCAAGTTTGTTTTGCACACTAACTGTTTGTGATTATGTGTCACTAGAATTTTTTAAGTTCGGGATGCTTTTAAGTTTTGACTACGAAATGTAGTGCCCAGTACAAGTTAAATTATGAAATCGATATGTGGAACTAATGAAATCGGTATCTATTTTAATAGCATACATGGGTTTATGTTGATACTAATACTAATGTACTTTTTATTTTGAAGGGATATATGACTTAATGAGCTTCTTCACGACAGTAGCCACTATAAATACACGACTGGAAGTTGATGCTTTCTTTCGTATTTTATCATTCTTCTTAACTGTAACCTTCAAAACTTCCTACCTTATGTAAATGCTATATGTTTTCCATTCGACCATTGATATTGAAAAACGTGTGTTGATAAATCTGGATGGTCAATCGAACATTGGTCATTGGAAATTAGAATACGTCAAGTAGTTACTATATTTGTTATGTTGACTTTATGTAGTGTATATGATGGCAACAATGTTTCTTTGAACTACCCTATATCTGTCATATCCTCACCCATCGTAGTAACATTACATATGTATATTTTTCACTCTTTAGACCAATTTGATAAACCACATATATTTTCATAATTTAACAAAAAGCCACTAGATGTTTTAGCTTCATCTCTGTTGCTTATAGAAACAAGACTCTGCTATGTTAATATATCAAGTGTGATATGTGAATGTCATTATATACATGTTTGACTTTTTCGTTGCTCTTGCTTCATTGATGTCTGAAATATTAGGCTGTCTTAATAATTTAAATAATAAGGCATTTTCTGGTTTCATGTCAGCTTGAGCCACCATAACTCACAATCAAGATGCCTATGAAGTTGTTATATTTGATATGCTTTCTTCTTAAAGATGTACCCCGTAATATTGTCAACAACCATGTATATAGAACAATATGTCTTATTTTTGGTTTGTATATCACATTTCTCATTGATAATTTTATACCCCCGTAGTTGTTTTAATGTTTATTTTTTAATATGAGTATAGTAATCGGTTTGAAATATGGATTGACATGTAGGGTGGTTACTAATGTGGATTTTAGCGAATTGTTCAAAATGAGTATTGCAGTAGAATCTATGATGTGAGTCACTGGCTTTGATGAAAACAATGATTATTGCAAAGGGTGTATCCACGCAAGGTCCTCAAGGTAACCTGCATTCATTTTATTAAATCTAATTAAGGACCCGTCCGACTACCTAAGAACTAACCCAAACACAAACACATCCAACTTAAATCGTTGTTATCTGCAAAAATTCAAATTATACCCAATGTTGTTATGTAAATCCCCACAAGCTCAACATAAGCCGAAATTGATTGGTGGTGTGTTCTATTAGTTGTGATGATGAACTTGACCTTACTATTTCAGATTTTCAGGTATGTATTTGCTAAAATATTATATAACTTATCTGAATGTTCATATCCACTGTTCTAATGTATCTTAGCGATGTTGGAAAAGGTGGTGAGACAGTTTTCCCATCCGCATAGGTTAGTTGGAATATAATTTTACTTTGCATCATATTTTTTATTTTAGCTTATCTATTGTATTTGAAAATGGCGATAGGAACCTTCCCGTCATAAAACATCAGAGAACCAGTTGATTTATCTGAATGTGCACATAAAGAAATTGTAGGTATTTTTTTGTTTAAAAAAACGAATTTAAGTAAATTAAATTTATTTGTAAAAAAAAAAAAGATTTCATGTCTACCAAATTATTAAATGCATCTTTATTATTTTAGGAATTTAAATCACTCAAAATTTCCTAAAGTTTTAACATACTACGATTTTCCTAAATAGATACAATCAAATTAAATCTTTACTTTTTAAATAATATCTCCCCTGATTTACTTCCTATAACATCCAAACACCAAATCTCACATGTTTTTGCCTATATAAACGTTTTTTATGACCAGTTTTATACAATATACAAAGGAATACCTACACACTTATATTCTGTAAAAAATTCAACTAAAATACCACATTATTTATTCCTGCAAATATTGTTGTTGATGATGGTTTTACACCATTGAACCTTATTAGTGACGAAAGGGACGATTGAAAGGTACGTGTCAAGGTTTTTTTGGCTTGGAAACAAACGTACATTAAGAATCCGTCAACTGTCATCTCAATGGATACAATCCTTATGGATGAACAAGTATTATATTCTACATACAATAATAAGTTAACCATTCATTATGTTGAAAATATATTAACACATATTCATGCTTATTACGATTGAACTTATCTTCTTACAATCTTTTAATTGATTCACTTGTGATTGCCGTATTTTGCCATACTTATTTATTAACTTTTATCTGTTCAGGGTAACAAAATCGTAGCTTCTATAAAAAAGTTCCTAATTCCAGAGTTTAGGATACCTTAAAGGAAGGTAATTTTGTAGATTTGACAGAATTTTGTGTTGAAGCTTATAAAGGAGATTATAAGGAAGGTAATTTTGTAGATTTGACAGGCTTATTGATCATATTTCGAAGATAAATCTGCCTGGGTGTTCCAAAGTTCAGAGATGTCCATCCTTTGAACCAGCTACAAATGGATACAATGTTGAAAATTTTAACGATGTTTTGACTTGGAACGTTTCAAACATAAATGGTTTTGGTATGCTACAAACTATTGCTCATATACTTTACTGTTATGCTTTTAACTGCTTAGTTTTTTATCTTGGTTACCTGAATGTATTTACAAAATACAGATGTAGTTGGCGAATTGGTCTCAATCAACCCTATGCGCATCAAAAAGGATAATGGAATTGAATCCAAAAAGATAGAGTTTAAGTTACTAGATGTTGCGTATGTGTTGTCAACATAACCTACCATCTAGAAGTATTTATTATATTCTTCATATTTTTTATTATAAATAGCATTATATATTGACAGCGGAAAGAAGATAGATTGTAATATTTGGGGCGAACATGCAACAAAGTTACACCAATATACGGCTAAGAACAAAGGCATTTCTGATCGTGTTGTCATTATGATTCAGAATGCAAAGATCTAAGGAATATCCAAAAGGTAGGGTAAAAGACTTTTAACCAATATAAATAATCTACATAATTGCCTTACAATACATGTATATGAATGCTTTTTTATTGCGTCTACTACAGGGAGTCGTATTCCTCAAGTATCAAACCACCTATCTGGTGCTAGGATTCATATCAACTCTGAAGCATCACTGATTATCTCTTTTAAAACGGAGTAATTAACTAATGCTTTCTCTATACAAATTGTCATGCGCAAACATGGTTTGTACATGTAATTGTTAATTCACTTTTAAAATTGAAGGTTGCTAGACAAAAATGATCAGGACATATCAGCTACTCAAATTACTCAACTTGTTGATATCACAAAAGATATCATAATTGAGTCTTTATTGGATTATTACCTTGTACCACCATACAAGTCTGTTGAACAAGTTTGATCAACCATGAAGGCAAGAAAACTTGTACCCTTATTTGATAATACAATCGTTTATACGCTATTAACAGCATATGTGCCATTTAAAGACACCTATGATAAGTGGTTGAAGGACCAATTTAACCTTTCTGAAAAATTGAAGACTGCAATGTACTCAAATAAAACTGATACTGAAAGT
This sequence comes from Pseudognaphalium luteoalbum, assembly GCA_963422505.1. Classification (NCBI taxonomy): domain Eukaryota; kingdom Viridiplantae; phylum Streptophyta; class Magnoliopsida; order Asterales; family Asteraceae; genus Pseudognaphalium; species Pseudognaphalium luteoalbum. Next base: position 66,756,726 of record OY730198.1, read on the forward strand.
CAACTAATAGTTGTTAAGACGGTCACACACTTTACAAAATTATGTGAGATTAAAAGATTTGTAGCCAAAGGTGACATTTTCCAACTACTATATGGGACATGGACCTCCTATGCTGAACAATGTACAATGTGGATTGGTGGGTTTCGTCCATCTATTATAATCAAGGCAAGTCAAAACAAATACAATTTTATACAATTTACTTACATTCTATTTTGCATATATTGTTTTTTCGATGGCAACATACAATTTCAAAACAAATGTTCATATAAGTCCATTCTAACCATCTACATATTTTGGCCAACAATTAAAAGTTGTATGACTAATTTACTTTATAATTAATTATCACTGTCATGCAGTTAATTGAGAATCAGGTTGAACTAACTAATTCCCAATATAACAAGTCAAGAGCATTAAAAAAATTTCATATGGCGAAGAACAACTTTTCACACAAGGTATCGAAATATTGCAGCAAACGATGGCTGATTTATTGGTTAGTCCAGGTATGACAGCTTCTGCTGAAACTTACCACTTGTCTACATACATGGCTCAAATGGCAATTCCTATAGGAAAATTGGGAGCATTTGAAAATTTTCTCTACCAGGTGCTATATTCATACAATTTAATTTAAACAAAAAAAAAACCTTAATTCAATATACATTTTGTTAGTTTTATTTTTATGTTACTACAATTCGATCGTTTGATAACATTGTATGTTTGTTAACGACTGCTAATTGGCACATTTTTCTTCTATTTGACAGGCAGACCAACTGCGTGAAAAAACCTTGAAAGATATTCATGATAATTTAATTACGCGCCAATCTGCACTTGCATCAATCGCCATAACCGACTACTTCATTAGGCTTCTAGCAATAACCACCCTATGGCTGGCACGTCCGAGAAAATGAGTTGTAGCCTATAGCTTTTCATAATTCTTATCATCGTTATAAATACGATATTAGTACCAATTTACTTGACTTTGGTATTTTTAGACACAATTGGGTATGTTTTTGGATTCTATAGTACTGCTTCCTGATGTGAAAATAACCCCAAACTACCAACAATCAATTGAAGATTATGGATTATTTGGATCAATTACATGCATTTAGTTTAATCTTCATGATAATTAGTACCATAATTATATTTAATGTTTTATTTAATTGTTTTGCAACTCTTGATTGGTAGGGACTTTTGATATTCAAGAGTTATTGTTTTCTTAATTTTCAGCCTATATAAGTCCTTCCATATGTAATAGAAAAAGATATATGAAGAGTTTTGAATTTTATGAAATTGAAATGATTTCTCAAATTGTGTTGATCATTTGAGTTGAAATTTTACCTAATTACGGTATTCTTTGTGAATCAACGTTAATTAGAAGAGATTATTCTTGGGTATTCTTAGAATCAACAAGTTTAATTTGTTATCTTAATTACGCGCTACATCACTTCCACATATTAGTCACTATGTCGAATTTTTCGTATGGTTGTATGTTGAAGCCTTTCTTTTTAGATTTGTTATTTATTTAGTTGTCTTTAAGGATTTGACTGCTTCCCTGACTATATTCTTGATTTGGTGTCAGGTTCCACTTTCGTATAATCTCGTCATTACCTTTTCATATCATTGAATCTCTCATACTACATTTTTTAAAATGGTATAGCCCGCAAATCTTGCGGGTTATAAACTAGTTAAAATTTATATTATAACTATTTTCATTTAATAAGGTAATTAATAAAATTAAATTATACTATTTTAATTGAAAATAATATGTCATATAATAACACTTATATCTTTTTATTATAGTTCAAACTCATGACATCCTTTAATCTATTTTTTCCTTCTAATTTTAATCTTTTAGTTTTTTCATCTTAATCTTAACTCTTATTCCTCTAACTTTCTCTTTTTAAAAAAATAATAAAATAAATAAATAAATAAATAAACTTTTAGTAAATTATGAAAACTTACTTTTTAATGTAATTATATCTTTCATTCAAGTTTTGTTAATTTGAAAAAATTTTATTATCATCTTACAGATTAAGGGAATTCAATTTCTATTATTTATTAAAGTGAATACAAACTTTATGGATAGGCAGATCAATGTCATTATCTATTTTTTAAAGAGTTTTTTTTCTATTTTTTTTAATCTCACACAACTTAATAACAATTTAGTATGCGAATAGTAAGACGTATACTTTTATTAATTCTATATTACTTTTCAAATCTATATAATGTAGGTATATATTTGATTGTTGTAGAATGACTTATATTTTGTGCATATATATGTACATTAATTATTCAATAAAACGTCTAAATTGTTATAGTAATTTTTACAATTAATTTTTCCCAAGACTATTAACGTACACATTGTATCAATTGTTGCAAGGTTAACATATTATAACTATAGGAAACGGAAAGGTCGCAATGATCAGACAAATTTTGTTAGCTAGAAAAATGTCAATTTATAACATACACATATTTTTCAACCTTCCCATGTCATTGATATATTGTGGGAAAATATGTTGTTATTAATTCATTTTTGAGGGATTAAAATTTATAAAGTATCACTAATACCAATAAAAAAAGTCTTTTATAATCTGAAAGTTTTCACCATTTTATATATCATTTTGACTTGTGATTCACATATTACGACATTTTATAATACTAGTCGTGTATCGCACGAGTTTAACACTAGTTAATAGATAGATTAGGAGTTGTATAAATCTAATTTAAGCTTGATTCCATGATCAGCAAAATCTTTCTTCTCCCTTCTTGCTCGCCAAAACCGACCTCACCCTATCATTTCTTTTTAATTTTGTTGCTAAATGAAGTGATAAATCTGATTTAAGTTTATTTATTTACAAATTTAAGTTTCTTCACCTTGAAGAAATCTCATATGCCATAATCAGTCTCCTAAGTTTCATTTTACACTTTCAACCTTCTTTTTATATCCCACTTACATTCTAGTCCCAATCTTTATATTACTTATTACTTAATAAAAACAGTAATACATTACACTTACTAAACAATGAACATTATTATGTGCTAAACAATGATATATAATTTAGATATCAATATATTAAATTTTGGGGTGTTACACAAAGTATGGTAATGTTAAGGATATGATGTTTATGCAACTTTTATTTAATTATTATGGTATAATTGAAATTCAGTTGTTTAATTTTAATTACTTTGATTTATGTGACTAGATATGATAATAAAGACATTGAACTTCAAAGAGATTAGTATTTATAAATGTTTTCAACTTTGCTCAAAAGTTTAAATGATGTATCTCACTTAGAACACTTCTATTATATGTATTGAACTTTCAATAATTTTTATTGGATGTATTGGATGTACCTTTTATTTATGACTAATGATATTTCCACCATGAAAATTGATAAATCTACCACAACAGTGCATCAATTGTGTGTACAATACAACCACTTAATGCATTGTTGTGGTGGATTTATCAATTTTCATGGTGAAAATATTATCACCTTTTGATGATGTCTCATGTTATATGGATGACACATGACATATTATATTAATGACACATCATCAAAATTACAATCCAATATATACAATAGGGAGTATCAAATACATACAACAGAGACATTTTAAAATGAATACATATTCGATTTATAACTTATAAAGGAAACTTTAATACATACATTTATAAATACTTATCGCAAGTGGTTAATAATTGTGGTTTGAAAAGGCCAAAATGTATTAAGTGTCAAACCCTCAACCTAAAGTTTGTCAGGTAACAACTTTTTTATTTGTACATTTATTAGAAAATAGATATATTTCTCGCATGTTTTTATTTTATCATAAAAGAAGGGGAGTTGATATATACAACACATAAATTACTTCATACAATAAAACTGTGTTATATTATACTTGTATATTGTGCAGTAATTATTGTACATATGGTGTTTGAATTAACTTTATTTGTTGTATCTATCACTACCCTAAAAGAAGGAACCAAATGGAAGGTTATATATCCTCTAAAGTTTCTTTTATATATATATGAGATTAGTATCTGAAAATGCAACTAACGTGTACCCGATATTTATTGTGTGTACCCAACTTACGTATGCTATATTTAATGCATCAAACTTTCAAAAAAATGGTGTTTTAATGTAACTTGTTGATGTGTCTCTCGTTTATGGTGACACGTGGCATCCGGAGAGTTTGACACGTCAGCAAATTACATTAAATAACCCTTTTCGAAAGTTTGATGCATTAAAAATAGCATATGTAAGTTGGGTGCACACAATAGATATCGGATACAAGTTAGTTACATTTCCAGGTACTTATTCCTTATTTATTAGTGAAATTGAGTTACTTATCATGGCTGTTTCTAATCGGTTTGACCATGTATGTGGAGTTATGGTGATAAGTATGGTTGGAACATTACGGTGAATGTGCATCTCCTTTGAAGACATTCTTTATGAACAATCCAAAGAGTGTTTCTTCATTAAAAAATACCATTCAATAGATGACACATTTTAGGTACATACAATAAGAGTATTGTAAGTTGGATACATACTTTAAGATTGTTGTACTAAAGTCGAACACATTTACAGATATATATACCCTGAGATTTATGTGTTATTCATTGTAGGAACAAAAGATACAGCCAACCCTTAAAAAAATACTAATTTGATTCATGATTATGAAGACACGATGGAAGTGGGTGCGTTTGTTGAGATTATTAACTTTGGTGTTGGTCACATAATTAAGATGGATTTTTTCTTCTTTACGTTTGATGATATTCTTAACTGGAATGTAAACACAAAAATTTTGAATTTTAAATGTTCTTGAAGTTTTCATCATTCTAGGTAAGCTGCAAGTATCCAATTCTTCATTTGCATCGATGATGATATCTCTTTGATCAATGTTTACAAGGCTAAGTAGGTAATTATTTTGTGTAAAATTATCAACTGTTTTGATCTTGTGAGTTGCATTATGTTCCTCTTAAAATTTGAACAATTAATCCTTCTTTCATCACAATCTTCTTGTTAAGGATAGTGGTTCGGTACCACATTGCGTCTCTCCAACCATAGTAACTAAATGCAACGACTATTGTGGTCAATTCAGGGTGATGATGTGCGTGATCTCGGAGAAGTATTGTAAAGAAACATGAACAACTAACTATTGTATTTCATTATAATCTTGAGTTTATATATTAATTTATACATTAATCTTCTTATCTTTTAGTCCCTCCGTCCCAATTAAAGTGTTCATTTTGACTTTGTACACAGTTTTGAGATTCTCCACTAACTACATTTTTAATCAATCAAATAACAAATCTACCCACTAAAGTCTTTTTCGATTGGTTGAACATGAAAGTGGACACTTATTTAGGACATCCCAAAATAGTAACGTGACACTTGGGGTAGGATGGTGGGAGTATTATAGTTTTATTCAAGTTTACTTGTAATTTGTATTCAGCTTGATGGTTGTGTCATATTGGCAAATGTGATAAGGTTCCAAAAAGATCGAGGCTCATATGCAACCGCGTCTATGTCTGCACGTTGTTTTGTTTAAGAGGTATGTTATAGTGGTTATACGGTTGATTAATCACATCTCTATCATATCTCATTGTTGGATTAAGTATGTGTCCAACTCAACTGTAGTTATCTACATGTCCTTAATAGGTAATCAACATAATTTGAAATATCCAACTATTTGACAGTTACAATTATAGTTGATGAAGAGCAGTCCTTTCCTAAAGGGTTCGATACTCTGTTTGAGAAGACTTTTTGTCTTCAAAATTCTGATTTCTAATTTTAACTTACATAACAATTACACTGCCTACATGACTTGAAAGGTAAACTCTGCTGATGTTGAAGATGGCATTCCGTCGATTAATTATTATGCTACCACTCCAAGTAATGCTTTGATGAAATGAAAGCTCGGTGGATTTGGTGCTTTAGCAGCGAAGATATGCAGTTTCAAAAACCAATGTTGCTGTAGAGTCTTTGAAGATACCGAAGATGGAAAAGGTCGGAATGTAGCTACGTATCCCATCTTTCTAAGAGTCTTCAAATTTTTAGGATTAATACAGACACCATGTAGTTAACTTTGCATGGTTTATCTTAACATGTCAATTTTGTTTATATATTTGGTTGTCTGTTAGGATTTTATCTGTATGTATGTTTGATGGTTCTAATGTGTATAGCTACAAAAGTTGAAGTACGCGTACTATTTGTCTAACATGTTAAACTTTTACCGCATCAAATTAACACCGAAGTTCATTATTATACTTGATACATAACTCTGCTTTATATCACAAATTATACTATAATTACTCACAACTGGTACATAATTTATTAATTATTACTTACAATAGTTGTTGCAAATTCCTTTACAAATTACAAGGCTAAATACCAATTACACCACCAGATGTGTCCTCTATAACTAAAGTCTTGGGATTCAGAAATAATTGTGCACCCATTATTAGTGGCGGATCTAGTAATTCGTTAGTGGGTATGCAAAATCTCCTATAAATTATAGTCGATCATAATGCAACTTTTTTTTTGGATCTTTTATCGGGTTAAGTTTTTTTGGTCCATTTTCGACTCATATAGTGCATCAGTATTAATACAAATTTGTCTTTAATAGTACAACTTCTTGTTTGATAGATCATCAGTTGGATTGGATAAACAATTCATGTTTGTGTAAGTAATTTTCTGTTTTCCTTATAGCTTCTTGCTAGAGAATTCTATATATCACAATTGCATTTAAAAAAATAATCAAGTACTACTGTAAACATATTAAGGGGTTCATAGACTTGTAGTCGATTAATTTAAGTAATTAACATTATTTGTAAACATCAAAGACACATATAAATCCATGACAGATTAATAGGAGTAACATTTAGTTTGCCGTAGGCAAGTTACATGTACTTTATAAGAAAGAAGCTAGACTCGAGGCTTGAGAAAGGCTATGCGGTAGTGTCGAGAGAATGGACCATCAAGGCAACAAGTAACGGACATGGAGAGGGATCGAGTGCGTATACTGACTAGGCAAAGCAAGGTTGCAACAGGCCGTGATGGTCTATGAATGATTCGGTCTAAGTAGTGATTTCATGAGAATATGAAAGAGATGACGTCAAACTTACTAACTTTTGGATAAATTCTATCAGAGAAAAGAACACCACGAAATGGATTTGATCGACCTCAGTAACAAGCTAATATTTGTGTGTTGATTTCACTCTTGTTGTTGCACTTCGTGTCAAATTTTTGTAGTAGGTATCACACCTTTTCTATATGTTATGTACTTGGTATTAGTATTTTAGAAATATCATGAATATAACTTTTTTTACATTACTAAAATTCTGCCAAGGGTATGCATGTGCATACCCTACCTCTCAAGTAAGTCCACCATTGCCCATTATCGAAGTGCGAGATCTTTGTAAATGTTATACAGTTGCGCTGGCTGTTGATGATCCAGACTTGGAACACATCAGTGAGATTGGGGTTGCTGGAGAACCACACTCATGTTCTGGGCACTTTTACTTGGAAACACTATTATTGCTTAATCATCAGCAAACAAGGTATGGTTAGCCACTGGCTCCGGCAGGGGACTGATCTTGTGGTAATTGTCACTTGCTTATATGTTTTGCTATTTTCTGTTTGTTCAATGTACTTAACCTGGTGATTGTTATGTCCAATTATCTGATGTTGCTATTCGATAATTAACACTGAGTTTGGGCAGATATGTAGACGTGTTTTTATCGATTTCATGCAGTAGCTTCATATACTACATTCACATGGAGGTATTGGAGTTTGAAACTTCATATACATGTGGTTTTCACTTTAGTAGTTTTTATTTATCTCCACTCCAATTTTTGGTTAAATTCTGGATCTATGTCCATGCTAAGTTGGATTCAAGGTTGTGATTCTTATCTCCAGAATAACAATTTTAGCAGAGTTTGACTTTAAAAATTCAAAACTGGAAACTAATAAAAAAATTCAGGTTTTTTAATCTCAGTAAGGTATAACAATGCTACCTTGATAGACTAATTCTTAACATTCTTAACAAGATAATATGAATTCTTTATTAGACTTAATTGTATCACACATATAAGTCAAAAAGTGCACTCCATTTTCAATCTTGATCATGCAAGTACTTGCGATTATAAGAGCTATAAATGTGAATCATACCAGAAAAACCATCAACATTTTCTCTGCTGATTGAATAATTCAAACTAGTAATACTTGGTTCCATCAAGAACACTCAAAACCAACTAGAAAACTAAACATATTCATAATCCAATAATTTATGAGCTTAAAAAATTGAGTCACAACAATCACAACTCACAGTAACCCATCGGTTCTTGCGGGCAATCTCCTGAAAAAATTCATAGGCACCGAAGGAACCCGATTCCTGAGTGACGGAGGCCTCATCATATACGTCCCCAGAATTATTACCACAAGTTTAAATGGGACCATGTAAAGTACAATAGCTAATACGAAACAAAACATCAAGAACATAGCCGTTGCACGTGGGTCCCGCCACGTAACCAAATTCTGAATCCGTTCTCCTTGTGTGGCCAAGTCACCAATCACAGTTTGAATCCTAGATCCGACACTTCTGAGCCTGTCATACCTCATTTTTAACATGTCACCATTTTTAGAACTAGGGAAGGTATCAAACTCTTCATCTAATTCATCACCAATTAGTCTATCACCATGAGATAATTTTATATCCATGTGAGGTGGATATCTAGACCTCGATCGATACTTCAAAATCCCGTTCACCATAAAGCATATTAACATCGCGCTCATGATAAAGTGTGGGTTTAAAACAATAAACAAGAATGAAGCATATGCCATAACCGTGTTGAACGGGTTAGTCCAGTTGCAAATGCGGTTAAACGATTTGCAAAGTGAAACTAAAACAGAAAGAACCTCAATAAGCCGACAATAATTAGCTTTACTCTTTCGTAAACTCCACATGGTCGAACCTACATCGAGCATATACTCTACCACTTCTTTCCTCAAAGGTGGTTCGGCCCTATTTAACCTCATGGCTACTATTTGAGTCGCTTGATGCCTCAAACTGTCTTGTTGGAAAATACTCAATGGATGTATGTAATGCATATTTGGCAACAATGGTTGAGAGTACATTTGCATTAAACTTACCAATGAAACACAAGTAAACCGAACTGCAAGCTGAATTTCGCCCACTTTTTTAACACCCGAAGGGTGTAACACGATTAAAGGATATGAATGTGTGTAAACACGATCAGTTTCAAGTGTTGATAGCCTGATTCTTACTTTCCCAATTCTTGAATCTTTAGCTCCACCACCGTTATCAACCCCTTGTAGATGATTATTATCGAACACCACGATGGTGATGACAGTACATGGATCATAAACCTCCCAAGTATACTGTTCGTTCCATCTAGGGTCCAACGAATCAATCACAGTTCTTGTTCGAATCCATTTATGACCGTATTTTGCTACACAATAAGCATCAACCGCCCCACGCCCGTTTCTTGTTTTCATAGGCATTAAACCATTAGCATTCAAGATTCCCAATTCAAGTACACCAATACTAGGTGACCTGAGTAACCTATGGGTCGCCCTGAGGTCGCTACTATACTGAGTCAACTCGTCAAGAACATGATACCCGCCATCTAAACAAACCCGTACATGAATCTTACTATTCAACGGCACCACATTAACCTCCCCATTTTCACCTCTCGTATGCTTTTCAAGATTATACCATTTGCTACTTACAACTTGAGTATCCATCCGTTTCTCCACATTATGTAGCGGAATTAAACACTTCCCCACAACTTCTTCTTTGTTACCAAGTTTTTCTTCCACGCTTAAAACCAACTCTTCATCAAACGGTTCAGCTACTACAAACATCAAATCCTCGTTCCACAACGGTCTAGACATAACTTTAGTCCTTAGAATCATATTCATAACCATACCTTTCACAAAAACGTCAGCCTGCCTATTATTATTAACATGCAATTCTTGAGCCTCGATCACATTAACGCGAACATACCAAAGGCGAGGCGATAGATACACTTTCGATCTCACATTTGTAATACCATCACCATCAACCAAAATTGCATCTAAATGCCAAGAATCAGGAAATGATTCATCAGCTTGTGTACCCATCCAAACAACCACCATTAACTCTCCACCATTAACTCTATTCTCTAGACGATACCATTGAGGCGCTAACGGGCTATCTGGTGGGACCCTAGCAGGAAGCTCATTAATATCGAACGAAATCCCACCAATCGAATTATCCTCATTCGAATCATCCTTATCTTTCACATTAAGCTCAAGAGTTAACGATTGTATTCGATCTTTAGGAAAAGCGAAAACTTGATGCCATTCGGGATTCGGGTTCTTTTCAACATGTTTAGTACAAGCAATAAAAGTACCAAGCTTAATTTCAACAAATGGGTCAGGAGAATTACCTTTTTTTGATGATAAATTTCTAGCCTTTACAACTCGAATATACAAATAATGCATTTGTTCCACAAGATCAAAAGCTGTCCCAAATCTTTCATTTCCAGGAACTCTGCTTCCACCTAAACTCGGTCTCGTTTCCCTTAAACTAAAATCCTCGATTTCATTCGCACCCGAATTCGGATTCAAATTCCTATTCTGAGTTTGCTGTTGATTGTGAATTTGGTTTTGATTTTGTTTCGGCATTGTAGAAACAGTGTAAAAACAGAGGAACCCCAGAAAAAAAAAATGAAATTTTGATCAAAACCGTAATGAGTTTTGAAGTAAGTGATGAAATTTCTGTTTATGTAGACGTTAGAAACAGTATTAGCATATATGTATATCCATAGTGAGAGAGAAAGAGATACTGTTATAGGTTTCCTACAAATTTGGAGAAAAAAGAAATAAATTAAAATCTTAAAAAATAACCGTTGGGTTTTGATCTCAAATTATACGAATCAAAAGAAATTGTGAAAATAATGAATTATTAAGATTTGATTAGTGAAATCATGGGTTAAATGAACGAGAACTGGAAAAGTGTAACTATGGGATGTAACAGAGTCATGTATGTATAGAATACTGGTATTTTAATGACGTCATACTTGTATTTATTAATGTGAAATAATGAATAATTGATGGTTCCCAAATCAGAAATTTGATGAATATGAGGATTGATATTAATATACTGCAGTAAATAATTGGGTTTAATTAATTAATGAAGATGAAGAAGAAAAAGATTTGGGTTATTAGTGAAGGAATGCTAGGAGATGAAGAATCAATAAAATCATCAATATATGGAAAGAGAAAAAGGGTTTTAATTTTCTGATATTTTATTTTTAAGAGGTCTTTAATACAGTAAAAGTTATAAATGCGGTTAAGTATGGACTTAATAATTTAGGTTTACACTCTATAATAATTTTTTTACTTATGGTTATTGTATGGGAAGTGATAAATACAACATAAATTCTGATTGATACACTAAATTTATGCTTTACAGCATTTGTACTGTGTGTTTTATCAATACTTTGTTGTATGCATTAAATTATTTGTTGTATCTATCAACTCCCTTATCGTATGTATGTCGGTAATATTTTAACTTGTAAGAATGTCATGTGACATCTTATATAAATAAGATATGACAAAATTATCATAAATTACATATAATATGAACAAATAATAAATTTCTTACACAATTTACTATTTACTGCAAATTATTGAGTACAAGATACATATCTCGTATCTCAATGAATTTTGGTTGTATAAATGATACTTTTTTAGGGGGATGACATTACCTAATTTAATATATCAACTATCATAATGTTTAGTTCAATGGGGTGCAAATTCATATAGTTTCACATCTTCAAAATGATAAGCAATGAAAAAAAAATTGTAAACCATTTATAAGAAAGTATAAATAAATATTTAGTGAACCAAGAATATTAAAGTTGAAATAAGATTTGTAAGAATCGATAAATATATAGTAACCTAAACAATTATTAAAGCTGAAATAAGATTTTTTAGTGTATGTTTATAACTTAAATTAACATTCGAATACGTTCAGTTTGTTTGCGAGTAATAATATAAGTTGCATCCGGCCTATCATTATGAAATTCAATTTATCATGCGTTTGTTATTTATTTTTCTTCATAAAGACAACTATACATTCTAATATAAATATTATATACAATTATAATAAATATATATACACATTGCTTGAAGTGAGACTTGAATCTTCAGTTTATCAGCTCTTTTCATACCTATGTAGCTTATAATTATGGACACCGAAAAAAAAAACATTGAACTTTGCATTCAAAGTTATTGTATATGTATAAACTTGCAAGTTGCAATAGTTACATTGATGTAAGAGAGTTTTGATAGTTAAAAGGTTATCTGTAAGAGAAAAACCGTACAAAGTAAATTATTGTCAAGAGAGACCGGAGAACGCTCTGCCCTGCAAAAGGATCTATTACCGGAGTGCCGCTTGTCAACGCCGTCTGAGTCAAAACAACCTCGCCGGGGCGATCCAGTTACCCGAAAATTTCACTATTATTCTACAACCATTGAACCATACTAGCTTCGTTAAATACTTGATACTGAACTGTTCACCATCTGAGCATTTGCTAGCTGGCAACATAACTTTTACCACCCCAAAAAAGATATCAAGTGATTAGGTGGGGACGGAATTCAAACCTGCAATCCTTAGATCAAGAGTCTGATAAGTTGACCTTTTTTCCACCCCGCTTCATCCATTCCCATTCCAAAAAGTCCTTATTTGATTTGAAGGTGTGATAAGCATATAGTCATTGTGGTTACAGACGGGTTTTGTTTCCGATTAGACTAAGAACCTTATGGCTAAGAAACCTGCTTATAACTCCGTATTAAAATAAACGATAAAGATCACTAATACATATAAAAAAAAGACATGAATAAAACATGCATTATATTTCAAATGATTAAAAATATATTTTGTACATAGAAAGTAGACACATATAATATCGCTTTTATTCGTTTGTCAATTAAATAAACTTAGATTAATAAAATAAAAGTATACAACTATGATTAATAAAAAAAGAAAAGAAAAAGTGAGAGATAAAAAACGGTCAACAAGTTTTCCACATAACCATCCAGCCCATACCAACAACCCAACCCAGTTTTAAAAGCCCGGCCCATTACCTTATTTGAAAACATACCGGGTTTTCTCCTTAAATGGCGCCATTATTACCTTCCCGCGCCCTAAAAATTTTCCCCAAAAATCAAAACCCTAACCCTAACTCACCAACAAAATTGATCATCTCATCAATCAATCAAATTGCGTTTCTAAAAAGTTAGAAAAAAAAAATGTTTTACTCACATAATCTGCTTGCAAGAAAAGGTCCATTGGGTACAGTCTGGTGTGCCGCTCATCTTCAAAACAGGCTCAAGAAATCCAATTATATCACCATTAATATCCCATCAACTGTTGGTTAGTCCTTTCTTTGAACTCAACTGATTTTTTTGTTACATATGTGATTTTTTACACTTTTATGGTATAAAGTTATCTTCTTTTTGTATTTTTTTCTTCTGGGTCATTGATGTATGTGTTTCTTGATTTTTATATGGGGTACATTTCGTTTTTTTTTTGTTAGTGAATTTTTTTGAAAGCAAGATGATAAAGTTTATGTTTTTCTACTGCTTGTTGTTAATCTGGAAACTTTGTTTTTTTTAAGAGGTCTTGAATCTCTGATTTACTGTTTTGATAATCATATTGTAATGTGGGTTTTATGTTGTTACAAGATCTCCATGCTTAGATGGTGAAGGTTTTTTTTTATTAATTTTATTTGGTAAATAGAAGTCAAGTTGCATGTTTGCCCATTGAAATGATTGTTTTTGGTCTTCAAGATATAAAACAGTTCTTAACGTAAATACTTACTATGCAAAGCTAAGGTGTTTTTTTTGTCCACATTATGTATGTGTGTATGTCTGTGATTAACATATATTTCACAAAATTACATTAATTCTGATGAACATCGTAACTTGAATCAATTGTTACTTTACAAGTATACATAAAAGGTTAAAATTATTAAGTGTAGATGGCAAGACGTATGAAAAAGGTTCGAATTAATCGATCTTCATGAAAAAGTTATTTACTTGTAATCTTGTATATAAATATATAACAAAAGCATCAAATTGTTTATGATTGAACGTATTTCGTACATTCTTGCTTATAATGATTTTATGGTTCTTTGACTCTCTTTGTTTATACTATAAGATTTTTTATGACGATATATTAACTGTTATTTTGATGCACAAATATAATGTTGGTAGAGCAAATAATGAATCCCCAAGTACCAATTGCATTGAGAATGTCGGGTCATCTTCTTCTTGGTGTTGTTCGCATATATTCAAAGAAAGTGGAGTATCTGCAGCATGACTATAATGTTCTAAGTATAGACATCGGCAAAGCCTATGCATATGCAGACATTAATCTTCCACAAGATGCCAATCAAGCAAAATTTGAATCTATCACCTTGCCTGACAATTTTGCCCTTGACTTGATGGATATTGATGACTACGACCCCAATTGGTAAGATGCGTTTGCCATTTGTTAATAAACTGTATATTTATTCACTTCAATGCTGCCGAACATAATTTAATTGATGGTCCATGAATAACAGTTCTCCTGACAGCCATCTTAGACCCAATGAAGATATCTCATTCACAGGTATGTTGTTCTAATACTATTTTTGATAGCTGTTTATCTATTTTCTTGGAAAGTATGATCTCTAAATATTATCATATCGTCAGATGATAGTCCAGCCAGAATTTCAAAAAGAGTAGATCAAACTCCTTCAGGATATATTAGGATTACTGTTGGCGAGGTAATTGTTTAATTTTGATTATTTTACTTTGGCTTATAAGCGAGTAATTTAGGTGTTTTTCTTGTAAGTTTAATCCTAACGTTTGCTTCTTCTTCTTCTTTTTTTTGGATAGGCACCTAACACTCCATCTCCCTCTGAAGATATTTCAGGGCCGAGGCTGATTGCTGTGGAAGAAAAGTATGCCACCTATAGATATTACCCTTCTATGTTTTTGTTTAGCAGTACATTTATATTGATCATCTTATTACACTTGTTACATGATTAAAGTTTTCTAACTATTTGGACCATCATTCGTCGGAAAAGAACCATTAATCATTAGATTTTGAAAGAATGAGTAAAAAAGGTGTCAAAATATGGTTGTGTGTTTCCTCCTTTTATTTTCTATTTTGTAAATACTTCCATAATTAATATTAACTATCTAGTTTTAAGGTGATCAGTTGTTAAATACAAATCTTTGCTGGCCTTAAATTATCTAAGATAAACTTGGGATGTCATCTTGAAATTTTATTTTAAAAACGATACTCTTCTTGAGAAAATGTTCAAAATATATGGGTTTACTAAGAATGCGCAATCTAGACTCAGTTTCTAAATGTAAAGGAAAAAAAGCTAATCATATATGGCTTTTCCTTAAATAAAATCATCATTTTCAAAATGCTTGTGTTTTTCATTTATCTTTTATAACAACAGTGATTTGTTTGTAACCGTTCAAGTGTGATGTTTTGAGATGTCAACACTTTTTTTATTTGACTTGTAAGTGTTAAATGTGAGTAAACTTGTTTAGAATGGTTGTCACTTATTTTGTGAATAATTTTTTTATCACTCTTCTTAATGCAGTCCTCATACTCCACCACCAACAATGGAAGGTGTTCAAGATCCTGTTCTTGATCATCAAATGGAATCTAATGACACCTTCCATAATGAAGATAGCTTACCTTCACCTGAATATCAACGTGATGCTGATAATGGTGGTAATTTGCATATGACTCCTCCTGTTAAATCAATTCTTCCGGACACGGTAGAACCAGACTTAGAATTGGAGTTGCAGCTCACAAAAGAAAAGGATATCGATTCTTCGAATCTTGATGAGATTGTGGATCATGGTGGACCCTCTTTTCCTCCTAATCAAACCCAACCACAGGAATCAGCTCATTCTGAACCTGAACAAGAACATGTCCAAGATACTTCAGGCCCACATGTCTTATACGGTGAGTGGTTTTTTTAATGATATATAAATACTAAAAAGTGGCCAAATGGGATGGTTGATATGGTTGGTTAAAACAGGTAGGTTTGTATCAAGATTGAAAGTTTGAGGTTGATCTTCCACATTGCTGTCCAATGTTTTATTATTTATAGCATGTCGAATAAGATATTGCAAGTTTTATTATTTCAGTAATAATCAGATTTTCCTATTAAAATGATATAAGACGTTTTATGATTCAAAGGTACACTAATAGCGATCCACTTTGACCCCATAGAACCAGTTCCTAGTTTAGCTTCTTCTGTTTTAGGCTTAAATGCACTTAAATGTAATCAATTATGTTTTGACATTCATAGTATGTAACTAACTATTCGGGTTTTCATTGTATGCAATTTGTTATTGATTGTTATTCATTGCTATTGTATGTAATTTATGGTATTTTTACTTGCGTGTCAGCAATATGTCAACAAAATACATAAAATAGTTTGTTGCATACTATGAATGTCAGAGCATTACGTGCACTTAATACGTTTTTTAACCTGTTGAACCCATTTGAGATAAACATAACTCCGATCAAGCAATTCAAAAGCAAATAGATACAATTTGCTACCACTATTAACGTGGCCTGAATTATTGTGGTTCATATGGTGTTCAGGGCTAGTACCATCTCCACCTCCAGTTGAACCAGTTCTGGTAGCTGAGCAGCCGCGGGTAAAGCGGAGAAGAATTAAATACGATAAAGCTACAGTCTTGACTAATGAGTATGATTTCTATTCATATATAAAGTTAATAATGTCTATCTGTCTGCTGTTCTTATTGAGATGTTTTATGGTTATTATAGGTTCATGAAAAAGTCTATAGATGATCCCAGTGATTTGAAACGGAAAAGAAAAGGAGTATCATCTTTTTTGGGTGTTTGGAAGTTAAACAATGCTTACAAAAAGGAAAAAGTCCTTTTTGACCCATTAATTACTGGTTAGTGGATTTTGCATTTGGTACATATAATTTCACCATTGACAGTTTGACACTAGTTTGTAGATTTCTTGAGAAAATTTATTACCACAATAAATGCTAATAAGTTAAATTCTTGTTCAAAGAAGCTGACTTTTTAAGGCAATTTACAGGGTTGTGCAATAATCATCGTCAAATGTTTGAGGAAGGCTACATGTCTTCAAAGCCTAATCTGATTAACACTGAAGAAGCAAATACTGAAGAACCGAATCCTGATGCTATAGAAGTTGGACGTTCGGCTGACTTTGTGGACCCTAATGACAACAATATGTTACCAATTAATTCTCCAGAGAACAGATCGTTCTCTTCTCCACGTCCAGAGGATGAAAATACCCCTGCCGTCAGTAGTGATGTTGGGTCAAAATTGTATCAGGTTCAGTCTACTGTAGGGACTGGTATGGGATCTACACCTGACCCCACATCATCTATGGGATCTTTCGTGTCTGACATGGAAACACCGTTTGGGTTTTCTGAAAGTCATCATGGTTTTGAAAATAGTGGTGGTCTATCTGATATTCCTGAGGTGGATGATGCCGGGGTATGTTTTTTGTGCTTAGCTTTATTGTCTTAAATATTTTTTATTATTTTATATATAATTTTTTATGTTATATATAGTTTCATGCTGGATATTCAAAGCTCACTATTGCGTTTCTATTTCAGGAGCTGGCCTGTTTGGAAGATGATGAGAGTACACCAGGTATGCTGAGTTTTTAATATTGTAGAGTTTATATTTTGCTTTCATTGCTACCTGTCCTGTTTTGAATACAACATCTAGAAAATGTTATTTCATTATATGCTGAAGAAATTGGTTGATGTTTTTTTTGGGTAAAGGATATCAGTTGATGTTTATATCTGTATACGGTGGGACTAGAATATAAAAATCTGGATATGATAAAAGTGAAGACAGGAGTATGTTACTTTCAAATACGGGAAGGACTAAATTTGAAATACTATACTCAATATCAAAATCATTAGCTATACTCTTGATAGTATTATTTTCCATTTTAGAAACGGATCTTCTGACAAAATCTTAATTTTTGTTAACTAATAAGTTGATAAATCAGTGAAGGCTTAAGAAGTGTGTGTATGATGCTACACCCATTTGTTTTTGTAATTTATCTTAAAAAGTAAGCACACTTGATTTCTAAGGTTAAAAGGAGCTGTTTTGTGAATCTAAACTGACATGATATTGTTTGTAGTTTGAAGTTCTTTCATTTCCAACTTATACTACTTCTAATCATTCGATGACGTGTGCGTTTCTTGCCTGAACATTGACCAAACATATCGAATTATATCATGAAATTGAGATATTTGACTGCAAATGTAAAAGTGCACCTGTATTTATGTCTCACTTTTGAATACACAGGTTTGAGGGATACCCCTAATTCGTCTGGGCAACATAGACCACCACCAGAAGCTGGCTCGTTGTTACCGAGAACCAAGTACTGTTTCTTTTTTTCTTTGCGACGTATGTGGCTTCATTTAAGTTTGTAGCTTGCGTCTGATGTTTATTTGATGATGGATGTGCAGGGCTGTGGCACAATACATAATGGATAAGTCAACAGCTACCCCTTCTACGTCAGAAAACTTAGGACCTGTTAGTATGAAGAGCATTCTAGAAGGAAAAAGAAGAAAAGTATGTTCACGATTCTTCTTCGAGACTCTGGTAAGTTTCTGCCTGTATCTTGCTTTCTTGTGACTTTATGTTTTGTCCTTTGACTTTCATAATCAAATAACCATAATATCACAAATTGCAAGATTGAGTGAATTTTACAGTTACAACTTATAATGATTTTTTCTATAAATTTTTTCTTGAAAGTCATAAATGGTGGTCAATTCGTAATGATAAGCCAAATACATTGGTTAAAGCAACACTTCTATATGCTTACCTCAGATTGAAAAGTTGATGTTAAAACTTTTACTATCCTATGAACTTTCTTGATGTGGTATACGTCTGACTTTTGAAGTCAAAGAACCCTCATATTTTCAACTATACTTATAATTATGCAACCTATCTAATAGAAGTAACTTCTAACGTCAGATAGTGTTTTAGCCAGTTATTTTTGTTACATGTATCTTGTGTATCTGTATTTTTGCACTAAAAGTTTCATAATTATGTAAAAAAATATCCTTGGGCAGTATTTTTTGGTTTTGATTTTTAGAGACTATACTCACCAAACTTTATTTTGTTCATGTGTAAAAATGGATATACAGGTTTATCTAGTTTGTCACATTTTCGTTTATGTGTCATTTTTTCAAAAAACAACAAAACCTGATATTTACCAAGTTTCACATAAGTCAAACTTTTTTGTTCAAGTTTATTTCAACATTTTCCACTCGTGTATGGTATAGGTGCTGAAGAGTTGTGACCTTGTTGACGTAAAGCAAGATGAACCATACGATGATATCACTCTGAAGGTGACACCTAAGCTTTCAAAGCTTCAGTTTTCAAACTAGATATGCTCCAAAGCATACAGTCATCCACATATAAATATTTGGGTAAGTTATTTGTGTTTACACTACTCTTTGAAATGTTGTTTCAAGGGACTTCAATTATGCCTTTCAATTTACTAAATGAAGATTTTTGGTAATGTAATTGCAGCTGGTATAAACGCAGTGTGTTCATCGTCTTGTAAATGGTTAGGATCTCTAGAAACTGGAGGAAGAGGTGCTATATTGATGCTAAGTTATCGTCTTCAACAAATTTTGCTGTTCTGTTTTACTTATGTTCTTTTTGAGTATTAGGAAACAATGTAGATAATTTTGCTGTGTGTAGGATGATGGGTTCTTAGAGTTATTTTAACTTGGTTGATAACTAGTAACTTGAATTGTAAATGTAGTGAATAATAATGTCACAAAATGTTTTGTCGTATTTATGCTTTGTTTTATTAGATATTCTCTATATAACTACCTAACCATAAATGGTCAGTGAGTCTGTCTATATGGTTAGACCTTATGATCGTAGTTGGTCGAAAATTGCTTTTCATTCTAGTTGTGGCATTGTTGATACTTTTGAAACTATATAATGAAATTGTGTTGCAGACTTAAAGTTGAATATGACATTCTTTTTTAGTTTAAAGTGGTCTGATCTCTGCTGGTTGGGGACTTGGGGTTGTGGACATTTTCAGCTTTTTGAAAATGACAGTGTTTTAATTGACTAAGTTTGATTATGAATTAGGTGTTTATGGCGTGCACTTTGCCAAGATTTTGTGGTAGTTTTAGTATAACAATCCTAAATGTGTATACCCATCAACGTTATGTCATTACTGAAACTCAAATCTTTGTCAACCATGAAAATATCAGTTCGCTTTAGGTAACTTGTTTATCGTCAATGACATAAGATACATGTTAAGATGGAGTAAAAATTTCATGCAATTACCAACAAAGAAAATAAAAAAACTGACTTGATACTTATAATTCTAGGTTATAAAGCATTTCGGTTTGACCCTCGGAAACTTTAGCTGATTTTTAAGAGTAAATTGTGAAAATGATCAACGTGTATACTCCATAGATTATGCATCCAGTACCATAGTTTGGGTATCATGCGGAACGACCGGGTATTTTCTTACATAAATAGTCCCTCCACAACTTTTATAGACCAAAATATCCTTCGTTCTTATTTTGAGATTTTTTATATCATTTTTTTCTACTTCTCGATAAAAAATTACGGTGAATGATAAAAATAAAACATACCCATTTTACTGGGCAAAAGAAGGTGTTTTAGTCATTTTAATTAGAGAAAGAACCGAACGTGCAACAAATTTTGAACCTTACATGTAACAAATAAAAACATAAGGACCTAACGGCAGAATACATGTAATCACGAGGATCATCCAATGCAATTTATTCTCATAGATAGATATATAGATATAATAGAATACTTTCTCTACTGTAAATAATTTCATTTTTATATTTGGCGGGAGAAGGGATTTTTTTTTTATTTATGGCAAACAAACTAATCACCGAAATGGGTTTACTGCCCAGATCGATTTCCAACATATTTGCAGCTCGCAATATCATAACCGCTAAGGTACATATACTTATATATAAATAGATTACTACTAGTAATATTACTCGTATTCAATCTACAGGCTATTTCAAAATCCTAGTTTTGTCTGATTAGGGTTTTTGTGTTTGCAGTTAAATCATTGGTTAAATTATGTTTTTGTGCTGTTTTTAATTAATTAGCTGGTTAATAATGCTGTTATTAGTACCCAATTTTTAGGTACTAGAATTCAATTTATTTTACTTTACATAAGAATTTGTAGATGGAAGGTTATGATTTCAGAAATCATGTGTGGTATATTTGTTATTATTATTTTATTTTATTATATTGTTCATTTTACTGTTGTATTGTTCAGGCCCTATATGTTCATAAAAGGAGGTAAACACAAATGTTTGTATAGGACAATTATTATACAAAATTTGTTTTACGAGAATATGATATTAAAGAGAAGTAATTAAAGTAGTAAACTTCAAGTCAAATTTGTTATTACATTATCGTTGACTGAGTTTACGGTTTCACTATATTGTATGTTTGGTTAGGATGCACTATCGTTGACTGAATTCGAGTTGATGGAACTGTTAGATGTGAATTTGTCAGAAGTAACATTTGCGGTATCTCTCATTAGTGAGATGGCTTCTCCACCCTGTCAAACCGTAAGCTTACTCCATTAACTGAAAGCGAATTCTTTTGGCACCATATCTTCTGTTCCTAAAGGCTACAAACTGTCGATTGTAGTATGATCTGGTGTGGTGTGGTGTGCTATGCTGCTGATAGAGTGACAGCTATTTTAAACGTAATATAATTGTTTCATCTGTGGTTTTAGGTTCAATTCCTGCTGGAGCAACGCATGCAAAACGAGTATCTGACTGGTCATCTTCCCACAAATTTAAAGGGTCTCGATGCAGCATTATCTGGTGGGCTACCTTTTGGTGCTTTGACAGAGTTGGTTGGGCCTGCAGGAATTGGAAAAACACAAGTAAGCTAAACTTCACGTTTATCATAACTAGTCTATCAAAAGAGTTTTAAAGCTCTGGAACTATGTCAATTGTCAAAAAATTCTCATGGAGTTCATTTTCTTTGTTATAGCTATATTTTATTGTACCTTAATATCTCATCATCCTCCTATAGTCATGTAGTAGATGTTTTAGTTCAGAGTACACTTGATCCCGTCTTTTGCTTATTGCTTGAAGCCTTGAACTTGCAGTTCTGCTTAAAGATTTCGCTTTTGGCTGCACTGCCATCTTGTTATGGAGGCTTGGATGGTCATGTTATATATATTGATGTAGAATCCAAATTTAATTCGAGAAGGTATTTATGAGTTGGTTTTTATTTTCTGAACATTTCCCATTTTGAGATGGTTTTTCCTAGTTTGTGTTAAATCTAGAGTTCCAAATATTTTGATCTGTTTTTCTGATCCTGGATAAAAAGATTTTTTTTTCTGTTCTTTACAGGTTAATTGAAATTGGTCTTAGTAGTTTCCCCGAAGTATTTTGCTTGGAGGGCATATTAAAAGAGGTATGCTTTGTATGTTTCACTCTCTACACATCAAACACATACACATAAAGATGCTTAGGTAAGTGTTTGACCACTAGATGATCTCTCAAAGTACCCTAATTATGCAAAGAAAGTGGCACATTTCCTTTCATAAAATATCCAAATTGTAATGGTGAGTGTATGAAGAAAACGGCATCCTGATTTGTCGAGATAAACGTCAACTTCACGTAATATGCATAATTATAGGAGTATTTTCTTTTGGCGCATTTCAATATAGGACCCATGTGAACGCAATTTTTTCATGTTATTGTGTAGATGGCAGGTAGAATCACAGTTCTAAGACCTGGTTCCCTGACTGAGTTCACTGAGAGGTATAAGAATCGACTCTTTTTGTCTGATAATGTCCATCTTTGTGCGTTTTTATATGTTCACTTCACTTCTAATTGTTCTTGTCTAAATGATTGACTTCAAACTCAAGATTTACAACAATTCTGTTTCCAGCTTGCAAAAAATCAAAGTTTCACTCCTCCAACATCAAGTGAACTTGCTAGTCATTGATAGCATGGCTGCTCTTGTTTCTGGGTTAGTTAACTTTGTAAAAACCTAATAGCTGGTATTTCATTTTGGTTGGATTTAAAATTAATTAGTTTGCATTTCAATTTTATTTTTATTAGTAGCTGCCAGGTGTCTCATTCTTTGGCTAGGTAAGTATGTCGTGCATAAGAATTTGTACTTTCGTGTTAGTGTATGGCTAGGGTAACTAGTGCTTATTTGTTTCCAGGCTAGTAAAGTTTGTTAACACGACTCTTACTCAATGTGAGATTAGTAAAGAAATTTTCATTCAATTTTATTGTGCCGTTTCTAGGGAATACGATCAAGGACCTCAAAGGCAACATCCATTGGGTTGGCATATATCATTTCTCAAGTGAGAGACTAATTCTTGGCAGATTTGTTGTTTCTCATGTTGTAATACTACACTTCTGTTAAGAATTGTATTATTAACTTAATTTCTATCTTTTAATTGACATTTTGAGATCACTTGCTGAATTTTCACGAATACCTGTGGTGATGACAAACCAAGTAAGATCTCGAAGCACTAATCGAATCTCTCAGTATGCTTTCCAAGGTATGTACTATGAAGTCATAGTTTAAAATAAATATTTTTTGAGCAAGTTTCCACTTTAGGTTAACGAATTCAATACATAATCATCCTATGCAGGGAAGAATAGGGTGAGTATTGCAGACGATACTGGAAATTTTGATTCTCATCTTGTTGCTGCTTTGGGAATACACTGGGCTCATGCTGTTACTGTTCGTCTTGTTCTTGAATCTAGATCAGGTTGATTTAAAACTTTTGCAACACATTAGAGTTAGTAACTCCAACCCATTTACTTATGATTTACGAATGGTATTTGGGTTTTGTTCAATGTCAAACGGTTCGGATGGGTCCAACCATTGAACAGAGAAAGCTGAACCTGCTATTGACACTGCAGATGAAGTGGTCAAGATGTGTAGTAATAGGTTCTGCAAAATTGGAATGTAGAAATTGGACAATAATTATGTATAATATCATTTGTGAGTGCATCTATAGCAATTATGATGCCTTTTTTTTTGCAGGCCAACGATTTATAAAGGTGGCAAAATCTCCAATGTCGCCGCCTCTTGCATTCCCTTTTGAAGTCACTTCACAGGGAATAACATTGCTTAATGACAACGGAGTAGAAATGATAGGACCGCAAATTAATGCAATTGATCATCAAGGTTCGTTCCAACTTATCTGTTCAAGTGATTCTATTACTCATCGCAATTAATTTATGTCCTGCTTTTCACTATATAACTCATATAGAACGAACACTCTTTTTCGTTGATTGGGAAATAGCTTAGGAGCTTGTGTCTGGTTAATTGCAGGTCACAGTGGCATAATTCTATCTTAGCAATGAAACGTGAAGATTACAAGTCATGCTCAATTTAATTGTACCTGGAGATATCCAAAAGTTGTTTGTAGATTCATACGTAGTGAAGTGAAAGCTGTAACTAGGATTTATACGCGTATGCAACATAAGATATTTCTTATAGTATGATATCAGAATGTTTGTTTTAAAAAGACGTCGGAAGTTCATATATATTGTTATTCAGTTGGATGTGCAAGATCTTTTGTTTAGTATAATTCCATGATTGCTGCAGCCTGCAGGTTTTACCCGAAGTTCAAATATCGTAAACTTGTTCAAGTACATCAAATTAGAAGTCTTTTTTCGTCACTGTTAAAATAGTGCATTATCTATTCGGAACAGAGGCGTATCTATGTGCAAGCAAGGTGGGTCCATGGACCCACTTTAGATTTCAAAATGGTTAAGAGAGCTAGTGTTAA
Organism: Pseudognaphalium luteoalbum; assembly: GCA_963422505.1. Classification (NCBI taxonomy): domain Eukaryota; kingdom Viridiplantae; phylum Streptophyta; class Magnoliopsida; order Asterales; family Asteraceae; genus Pseudognaphalium; species Pseudognaphalium luteoalbum. The sequence continues at coordinate 66,781,642 of OY730198.1, forward strand.
TTTCTTCAGGGACCCACCTTAAATTTGTATTATGACCCACCTTAGATCAAAGCTTTCAAAAAGATAAAGAAGAGAGGCCATGAAACCTTCTTCGATTTGCAGAAAGATGGAAGTTGCATAAAGAAATGAAGTTGCAGTAGGAAAGAGAAAAAGATAAGAAGATAAACTGATAAAGTATGAACTTTTTAGTGAGATTTGACTATTTTAAAAAGATAATGAAGGTGATGGTATAATATTTGGCGGGCATCTTACAAGTTAACAATGCACATCATAATTATTATAGCAAACAAAGATTGTCTTAGGCAACATGAGTAAAAAGGACTAGGTTTGTAGGCATACGTACAGCTTTTGAGTTTTGAATAGTAAGGTGTAACTTTTTACAGCTTTTGAGTTTTGAATAGTAAGCTGTAACTTTTTCGAAGGGAGTTGATAAATACAACAAAATAAATTATACATTCAACAAACTATACAATTGTTTTAGTTTTTGTTTAGGGTACAAATGTACTATAGCATAAATTTGTTGTATGAATCATCCTTTGTGTTGTATTTATCAGCACCCTAATTCAAATGATAATCTGTTAGTTTATCTCAAATATATACTCCATCCGTCCCCGTTTTATTGTTCGGTATTCCTTTTATGAATGTCCCAATTTTATTATCCACTTCTATAAATATAGATAAAAAATAATTAGATAAAGTTCTTTTATGCCACTAATTTATACATGTAAGACAAAAAAGTAGATAAAAAGTAAAGGGTAAAACTGTCATCTTACCAAAAAATAAGAGAGATGATGATGTTTTCTTAAACTGCTGGGACGAAGAGACTATTCTATATATGTTTTCTTAAATTCTAATATAAACGTGTATTCATTATCGGAATAGTTTTATAAACTCGTGCTCATTAGTCATTATACATTTTTAGAATCATTTCAAATAATATTCTCAGAGGACGTTAACATTATTTTTGAAGATTTTTAACATTGTTAAATATTACCTCTTTAATCATATTATAAAGAAAAAAACATGGTTGAAAGGATGCTTATGAGTAGTATCTAGACCCAACCTAATTAACCCGTCCCGACCCGTTACCCATTTGACTTGATTTTATTTTATACCTCAGTTGAACCCAGGTTGTTTTCAACTCTAGATTCGCCACTGATTCGGAATGGGTAATAATAGCAACGATTCAAGTATATTCGTAAGTAGGCACATATGGTTGTGTTTCTTGAATACAAGGGTTGTTAAACCTGCAGTTAAACTTACTCTGACCCAATATGACAATATGCTGTGTACAAGTGTATAACTGCATATATTCACAGGGGGTGTTATTGTACATTATATAAACTGTAGGGCTATTTCTGCCAATCTTTTATTCTTATCTTCCCCTATATATTCTGAAAAAACATAAAAACAATCATAATCGCAAATATCAAGCAAAACAAAGATGCCTTTGAAAATGGTGGACGCAACCTTATCAACCTTCAACTCTGTTTTTGAAAAATTCAAATCTGAAGCACCCAACAACAAAAGCAATCTCATTCTGTTTTTAGCTGATAATGAACCTTCCACTAATCTCAGTTGGTGCCCTGGTAAACTTTATTTTCTTTCAATTTGTTTGTTATTTGCTTATTTTCTTAATTAATTATTTTGTTGTTTTTATACTATGTTTGATCGTTTGTGAAAATTTTTTACTTTTGATCTTGCAAATAAAGTATGGAAGTTGAACTTTGATGTATATATTTGAATTTTGAACCTAGGGTTTTTGCTTTTGACTGTTTGACTTCAAAAGTCAAAATTTATCATGATCATTATAGTACCTTTTTTCCTTTAATATTGGGAAAATTGGAAAAGTAAGGCTGCATTTAAGGTGGGCATATATCAAGTAATTCAATATAAAATTCGACTCCATTGAGTTGATTTATATCGACTTAGAATGAGCTTGGAACATACAATGACCTAAATTTGACCTTTGAGGGTGTTTGGGAGTGCGTATGCTTAGAGGCGGAGCTAGGATATTTCATATAGGGGGGCAAATTTTATTTTATTTTATTTTTTTCTATCATTTGGGGTGTGGGTGGGTGGGGGGGAACTCCAAAACTGGGGGCAACTCCAAAACTGTCACTAATAACCTTTAAAAAATTGTTTTTTTCCACAATTCTAGACTTTTAGGGGGAGCGACTGCCCCCCATGCCCCCCTCTAGCTCCGCCCCTACATATGCTTATAGCTTACTGGTTTTTTAAACGCAAACGAGCTTTTGAAGTGTATTGATAGTGTTGGGGTTTAACTTACACACTTATCTTTAGGCCAATAAAGTGGTGGTTGTTTTAAACACACGTCATATTCACTTAAAAATATGCACTCACAAACAAAAAGAACTTGACTTGATTTGTCGTTGAGCTTGAGGTTTTAATTTTCAGGATCTGGAATTGACCTTGTTTTATTAAGGGTTGAAAAATGATTGGCAAGACTAAAATGTGTGCCAATAATTGAGATTGTGAGTTGTGACCCATGTCAAAACATATATTAAAGATGAGAAAAGAGAATATGCCTAACTGCGTGAGGCATGTCTCAAATGATTAACAAATTACGTATACTTTTAGGCACATGTTTTAGGCATACGAGTCATTAGTCTCAAGTGTTTATCACCTAACTTACCAATGTACCACTTATTCGCTTTTGTTGGAAATGGGACAAAATTCTATTTTATGTCTCACTGAATCATTGATAAATAGCTTTATGGCTCGTTTGAGTGATTAAAATCTTTGAAATCAACATATTTCGTTTATTATATCATTATAACATCTTTTATGAAATTTAGCATTTTCAAAATCATTGATTCATTAGAAGGAGGTAAAACAGAAATGTTTCAATGACTCAATGCAACCAAAAGTAATATGAACCATTTCAGTTGGAACAAAAGTGGATGTACATCAATAATCTAAGTAATTGACCTTTTATTATGGTGGTTTATGAGTACTATTTTAGCTATTTGAGCTTGAGCCTTAAGACTATACTAACTATCAAATTGAGTTTGTTGTAGTGTGAAAGACTAATTAACCCCCATTCGACCCACCCAAGAATTCAATTTATTGCTGTGTGAAAGCGTTCAAAATTGAGCTCTCGTTTTGAGCTTATGCTTAAGCTGCAGATGCATGCACAAGACATTCAAGTTATCCCACATTGTTTTCACATTTTGACATATTGTTATAATCACATTTGTTTTTTCTATTTAATTTCAACAGATTGTGTGCGAGCTGAACCAGTTATATACAAGAAACTTGAATCATCTGGTGATGATGTGGCACTCCTGAGGGCTTATGTTGGGGACCGGCCCACGTGGAGGAACCCACATCACCCATGGAGGGTTGACTCAAACTTCAAGCTCAAAGGGGTCCCGACTTTAATCCTTTGGGAGAATGGTGAGGTTAAAGGTCGCCTTGAAGATCATGAAGCACACATTGAACGCAAGATTGAGGCACTTGTTGCCTCCAAATGAACTTTACGCGTTCCGGGTCCAACAAAGTTTTAGTTACTGCATCCGCTAAATGATGAACACTATGTTTAGACTCAGCGACCAATAAAAATAATGAGGTGATGATTTCTCATGGGTTTTAAATTGTGTTTTTAGTTTAATACTATGCGATGTTAGTAGCAATTGATTTCGCTAGGAGACATGTGTAAACCAGCGAAAAGTGAGTTCAATGTCTATACTAATGGCCCCCATTTCTGTGCATAATATTGTTTACTTATGTTCATTATGAATTTTTTCTTTCTCATATCATACACGTGAGTTTTATAAATTGATGTGTAAAGGATGTGTTTTAGCCTTTAGTTTTTATATCGTGGTCAACACATATTCTAGCCATGTAAATGATGACGGTTGGGCAAGTATAAGGTTTTATTCTGGCTAGAACACAAGCAATATATCTTTTGGTATATAACTATACATGAAGAGGGGAAATATAGAAGGGAGAAGAACAAAAGCCTTTCCGTTTGTTGAAGTTAGATTTTAAGATAATGAATTAATAAATAATGAATTAATAAAAACGTGTCTCATCTGACATTGTGATTTAGATTTGAAACATATATATATATATATATATATATATATATATATATATATATATATATTTTCACACTAATGACATTTTATCCCTTATGCAATAATCACTAAATAAATTAAAAATTAAAAAACACATGTAAGTATCTAACACTAATGTGAAGCACATAATTTTACTTATACATGTATTTAGCACTAATGTGACGCACAAGATTTTACTTATACACACCAGCATACACTCCGTCCCCCAAGACGACATCTGGCGTGAAGTGGAAAAAAAGGCGCAAGCGTGCTCTTCCGCCCCGCGGGCAGCACGAGAAGTCGGGGTCGGCCCCTCGACAGGAGGCAAGCCGGCGGATTCAGGGTCGGGCTCTGAGAATCGGGAGGATTCCTTGGGCATCCGGGTGTTGTTGGAAAACTGGCCAACAACAACGGGCAGCGGGTCAGCAGAAACAAGCGGCTCCTCCGTGAACCAACCAGAATATGGGCGCGCGGCGTCTGCGACTCATGCTGCTCCCCGGGGGGACGAAGCTGGTCCATCGAATCAGCCCCCACAAGGGGTTCCCTACCCGTATCATCCAGACGAAGTGATAGGAACAGCCGTTTGATGGAAAACGACTTTCACGTTCGGTTCAGAGAGCACTTTGATGAGCCGAGCTGCAGAATTTGCAGCCCGTCCCTTACAACAAATAACCCAATAAATATGGCATATTATAAGTCCTTTTTTATTTTTTTTATGTTATTTATTTTTATTTCACACGGACACATATTGTGCGCGTTATGAAAAGGTCATGAAAGATACGATTTGTTGCAACAGAGATTACACCAGATATCTGGAATGATAAGCCCGCTATGTTGAAGAGGACCCAAATATACCAGTTGAACAAAAATTTCAGGCACCATATGATGATGAGGAGCCAAATGTAATGGTTGATGAACAAAACTTTCATCCAACACAAAACCGACGATTTGAAGGGCTTGCTACAAACATGTACAAAGTTAGATCACTAGTTTTCGAGTCTGTGAACCCTGAGTAATATCTGGAAGCTCTTAATTGCGGAAAGAAGAGGAGCTAATCATCAAAACCGAAATTCTAGCTGTCATTAATGGTTTAACTAAGATTTATTGTAAGAAAGATGTCTTTCGTGTGTTAGAAATATATTGATATTTAATTGTATGTACAATCTGTATCCATGATTGTTTTAGGATTACTCTTTGTTCATACATTATAAACATGTCCATACATAAAAGTATTCTTAGATCGAGCGAATACAAATACAAAAACCACACAATTTGACTTGTATACATGAAGGAGGGATATAAAGGGAGAAGAACAAAACGCCTTTCCCTTTTGTTGGTCGTAGGTGAATCTTATTCTTATGTTATTTTTGTCTAAAATGAATGAGTTTTATAGATTCTTCCACATAGTTGAAGTACATAATGAATTAATAAAAGTTTGTCTCATTTGACATGGTGATCCACATCTAAAACGGGAAATAATATAGTTTTCTTTCCCCTTACTGATCACGTACTATACATTTTGCAATAAACAATGAATAAAGTCTTAAATGAATTCAAACATTTGTCGATAGATAAATGACACATATGCCTAAAATGTGTACCTAATAAAATGATAAGTTTGTATATAAAAACGATTGGTTAATCTAGTAAGAGCATTAAGAAAATTTGAAATCGTGTGTCAACTAATAGATGAATGATGAATTTAAATTTTTCTTGAGCAATTAGCAATATTCTACTTGCAACGCCTAAGTTTGTTGCAACCATTTGAAGCACGCATTTTTCCTTTTAATTACCTACCCACTCAGAAACAATAATCTTGACTTATGAATGACCAACATGGAGATTTTATACTTGAAGAACCCAATTCGTACCAATCCTTTTGCACAATGTTTTCTAATATTCAATAGCTTTCTTGCTGCCTTTTCCATTTCATAATGTTACACATTATCATATATGTTTACCGAGAATATTGAGACCGATTAGGAAACTATTTTAGAATCTTCCATAACTATGGTTTTTATGTTCTACATGTAACATACATGATACATGTCAACCTTTTATTTGATGTAGTGTCATGTTTACTGGATACGTTACTTATCTACAGTTGTATTGTCTTGTTTTCGTTGCTCAAAATTGTTTGATCGCAAAGTCGCCTAGAGTGAAAAAACTAAAAATTCACCAACACTTGGAACATCTTTGTTAAGAGATTGTGTCATTTAACAACATGATCAAAAGATACAATCGTTCATTGGTTGTGTTAAGGTTTGTTTCTGGTGCTTAAAAGAGGAAAGACATAATCCATATGCTGTTAAACTACTTTGGTTCAATGTAGTCATTACTCTTTATAACTTGTAATTTGGTTGGAAGTTTGTTCCACATAAGCGGGAAGATGTATATCATGAGATGGGTCTATTAATCCCAAGGCACCCAAGTGTTTGAGTTATATTTGGAAGGAAGATCAATTTACAGTTTTTGTTGGTTACTTAGTTAACTTAACCACGAAAAACAGGTCTGTTTTGTAAACATGTCTTTGGTGACAGATTTCACATAACATACCCATCTCATTTTCTCTACAAATACTTCCACAAATGTTTAAAGTGTTCGTAGAGAGATTATGTAGGTTCATTGCCTATAAATCTTAGATTCAAGGAGATCCCAGGAGGACATTAGTCATTAACCCTACAACGGCATAGTGGGAGCTAAGCTAATTATCCTTAAGGATAGTGATTATCACATTTTACATCTTCATTTTAAGTTAAGTTCTGTAATTTTCTGTTTACTTCTGCATATGGCACCACGGTTTGAACACATACTCCATGCAGTCAGAAATAATAAGGCAACTTAATAAAAAGTTTTGTTATTTCTATTAATGATTGTATTTCTGTAACTTTTTATGTACATATTACTGATCTAGGATACACTCGTGTGATGAAAAAGAATAAATCAATCGAAAAAGAACCTTCGGATCAAAGAACCAAAAAATATACACCTTCTCTATCGTTTCTTCTCAATTACGCCAATTTGTACTTTGTACTAATCCAACACAAGGCCAGAAGCCATCATCACCTTCAAGCTGTCATCCCAGTTCAAAACCAGCCAATTTCTGACCTGTGGACGAAGAAGACAAACATAACCTTTCTCATAAGGCTCAGTTACTCATTGTATCATTGCGCATACATTCCGGTATAGGATACTTGGTAACATCACGACCCACTTTATTAGTTCTGATCACGGGCTGGCCCATAGAATCACGATGCAGATCAAAGATTATCTTGTTGAATTCCTTTTCAGGAAGTGAAGGGTTCAAGAAATAAGATAACATTTGTCGTTTATTGGGCGTGATTGTTTTTTTATGCCCTGCATAGGCTCTGTGTCCTTGAATCGCATGACCCATGTTACCGCCATGAGAAGGCATGAAAACATCACTGTTTTCTGAAACAATGTAATCAAGGGCAGCCATAATTGAAGCTTTGTTTGCAAATGGTTCTAGCTCTCCAGGTTTAGCAAGGTTTTCTTTGTTGTAGAAATTAGGAAATGCCTTTATTAATGGTAGCAATGCTTCTTTACCACCTAATGGATCTCCTCCTGCCCAAAAGATCCTTGCGTTCTTTGGAGCTCGTAGAGCTTTCAAGAGCCTATATCACATAAAAAACAGATCAATTTAGGTTCCGATCAAGGGGTGTTTGGATTTTTGCATTTTGGAAGTGATTATACAATATTTGCAACTTTAATGTTTGGATAAACGAATTACTTATGTATCTGTCAATTTAACAATAATTAAGGGACTTTTAATCTGATATCACGGAACCTCTCCTTTTTTGCATAAAAATGTCATTTGTAGTTGTTTTCAGACTAAATACTATATTCCACAGCCCTTTTATTGATTATTCGGTATCATATAATCATTTTCAAAAGGCACATAACAATATAGAGTGAAAATTTCGATTTGAAGACGCTTACCGTGTAACTTCCAAGGCGTTTAAGGGACATAGACCAGCAAGTTTTCGGTCATGGTATGTCATGTTTGATCTTGAAGTTAAGAGCTCAGGGCGAAGCTTTCTCTCATTATAAATTATTTGATCATATTTTGAGCTCAACCCTGGTAGACATCCTGTTCTCACCCAGACGTCTTTCTCCATTCTAAGATGGAGCGCAAGATAAGGCCCTTTACTTCTCATCCTTTCTGTAAGCTTGTTTCCTAGTTCGAAGATCGGTGGGGCAAATCTCAATGCATGAAAAGCGACCTACAAAAGTTCAAATATTTTGTTGATTTATGCTTGAAACTCTAATCTTTTAAGCTTTATAACAAACAGTGTCACATGATATAATTGTACCTTGCATCGAAGCTTTTGTAGATCAGAAGGAAGATCCTTAGAGAGCCTTGAATCTAGACCTCTCAGTAGCAGAACACCTTCCCTCCTCATCTGCATTAACAAACAAAAACTACCCGAATTTAAGAACCATTTGATTTCGTTGACTAACTAAGCAAACCCAAAAGTTTCAACTCGTAATCGGCTATTTTTAGAAAAAATGATGCCTTTTTGTTTAATTTAAACTTAGGGATTATCACTCTACAACTTTTGGTATCTTGACTAAGTAAACAACATAGTCTGACTAATGGAATCTATAGTAATGTTCGGATGATTAGTGGCATGATCAAACTTGCAAAATTTGTATAAGTAAATTGAACTCAATAAAAAGGAAGAAACTTTGCATACCCTTTTGAGGTAACGAGATCGAATCCATTGAGGCGAAACATGAAGTGGAGTGTGTTTTTCCTCCACTGGTCTTGACATCAAATGATTCGATGGCAACGATGAGATTATTCTAACATCATCAGCTAGAGTTTTCTTGAAGTGTTCAACATCAAATATATCAGAGAATTCACTGCACCAACAAATTAGAAATCCAATCAATACACAACATGAAATAGAACACTTTACTCAAGTTGGGGCACAAAGCACAATAATTTTGAAAGAGAAAGACCCTATTCAATCAAGTTCCTAAAGCTCATTTAGGACTCCTCTAAAACAAGTAGATTAGATTGTAGTACATTGTTGTAACAAAATATGAAACATTAAGGAGGAATATATAAACAAATAATACCTTTCATCTCCCCAAATAACATTAACTTGTAAAATTGGTACAACAAGAGTAGCACCAAGAATCCTAGCAATCACAACAGCATCAACAATCTGATTCCTTTGTTGATTCATACCACCAGAAACCACCACCACCAAATACTTTGTTCTATCTTTCAATATCTCAACACTTGATTTCTTATATTCTTCACTAAAATCCAAACAACCCTTGTACCCTAACCCATCAGGTTGTTCCCAAAAATCACTCTTTTCTTTATATTTTTCTTCAACTTTCACCACAGAACTCAAACCCCCATTTCCAAGTACCTTCAAGTTATCATTTTTATCACTATTCCCACATGGGTATGACAAAAAAGAGTCAAAATTACAAATCTTTTTCAACATAAGAAAGAACCCACATAGAAAAAACAATAAAAACCAAATCTTGGGGTTCTTCAAGATCCTTGCTTTATTGGAAAAATTCCCAAACTTTGAAACAGCAGCTGTTTTCTTAGGTGTATCAATTAAGGATTGTAGATTTGTAGATGATAATCTACTAATAATCTCAGATGATACAGAGATTTGATACTGATGCTGTTGTTGCGGATGCTTTTTGTTACTATTAACAATCTTTGAAATAGCCATTGATGAACACTAAAACTTTTTGTTGGTGTTTGTGTTTTAGAGAGAGAAACTGAGGATATAATTAGAAAGTTTTTAGAGAGAGAAAATGGACGGCGGGAAGATGAAGAAGACCAAGGAATCCGCGTTTGGTTGGAGAAGTGTTAAGGAAGGAGAGAAGAAATGTATGTGTTTATGTTTTGTTTTATTTTTGATTTCCGTATAATAATGTGTGTATTATATATAGGTGTAAAGGGGACTATTTAATTATTTTTCGTTTGTTTAAACCTAGGTGAAGTACTTAATTACAAAAAAAGAAAAGAAAAAGTAACTCCACTATCCTTTAAATATATTATCATTAAATGTGTATAAACGTAATGTTTCTTGAAGTAGACATCATAAAGATGTTTTATGTAACTAAATATTTTTTTTATTTATATATCAAGATTTATTTATTCTTATAAGTTTAGTTATATGATATGTATTTTTAGAACGGCAATTATGTAACCTATCTAACGAATATAACAACCTACACATTATATTACATATTACCTCCTCTGAAGCTAGAAATCTTGAAGCTAGCATTGGTGTGATACAATAATATTTTGTTTCTTCCAAATTGCTAGAAGCGGACCAATTTTTTTTAATACCGGTGTCACAAAATTTGAAGTTTATCTATATAGTAAGGTTCATCACCTAAATATGAGTGGCGACGCTCATAAAAACAAAAAACTTTTCACCTAATTTTACATTAAGTCAACTAAATTGACTAGTATCATGTGTTGTCGTTGACTATAACGTGAGTCTAGCCTACTTGAGGTATGGTTCATTGTTTATGCATAATCTAATATGGAGTACTATTTTTTACAAACGTCTTTAAGTCTAAATTTCTTTTAATACCCAAGTCAAAGCATGATATAAATGTAAAAACATAACCGATCAAAATTGACTTTCAGTTATGAAATATTGTATTATGATTTTATTATTATTGTATTGTAATTGAATTTTATATATAACATTATAACACAAGTAATTGTCTTAAATTATATTATGGGAATTGAAATAGGGAGTATACTGATTAATGAGTATGATATCTCTAAAAAAACAAGGGTTTATACTTTTGTTATTTATCTAAACTGTAAAGAACACAGCTAGTGATGTACGGGAAAAAAAGTTAGTGTACGAATCATCACCCAAAAAATATCTCATTTTATATAGCTAAAACGGGTAAATAAATATACAAGATGGTTTACAATTTGAGCACATACAATGTGAGGTATCAAAATTGGATACACACCATTGTACAAAGTGTTAAATTTGATACATAACCAAATAATAGACCAAGAAAAGAAATATTAATTAAACATGTTTACAATTAAAAGATGATTATCATTCTATCTACGCCATCACCATCCTCCTTGAGTCCTGTTAGCCACAATGGTTACCTCCTATTTGCTATCATCGCCTATTGCGAGTATCTTGTTAGCATCACTTGCAACAAAGTATCATCTCTCACAAGAGAAATGTGGGGTGGTTATCGTTTACACGACGTTAAAATTATGATTTAATGATGAATTCAAACAGCTTTGGACCATAGATTGATCAAGCGAATCAAGCAATTTAGTAATTATATCATCTTTAATTAGGTTAATTTGTGGGTGATGCGTCGACATGTTTGAATTGTTTAAATTTATAAATTATTTCTATGAAAATCGAATGAGTGAAATTTCAAATATATTGTGGATCATGGTAACTATAAGATGGTAACGAATTTGTCATAGACTTGAGAAATCTCATGTTAAAATTCGACTTCATTTTCATATACCGTAACTTTGGTTAGCGCTCACCGTATATCAATCAGGTTTAGAAGGGAGGACTTTGTCATAATGGTAAGATTTGTAGAACAGTCGAATAATCTAACGATCAAGTGGGTGATTGAGACGTTAGTCGATCTGAACCATGTCTTTTACTTATTTCGTTGAGACTAAATGTGTGAACCGATCAACATTTAACGAAAAACCGTAATAATATATGAGATATAATGTACATATACCAACTCTTTGTCAATTATGACGACCGATTTTGTCACATATAAAGTTTGTTAAGCTAATTTGTCATACCTTATTTTTGGAGCTAGGTGATCTTGATATGGAGCTTTCTGTTTTTGGCTTTGATATGAACTTTTCGGTATGTTTTAACTTGCAATTATGATATAAAAACTGTTGATTAACAAATCAAGATTTTATTAATTTGAATAGCATATATTAAGATTGTTATACCCAACAATGTGTTTAGTACCAATTAACCAATTTGTTTAACTCGTTTAGCTAATCAGGTTACATGTAGTAGTGATACGAGTTATTTAACCATTTTCGAATTTTATTGAACTATTTTGATGGTTTAATTCATTAAATTAGTCTTTCTACAGAAAAAATAGAAATCGCTTCAATGAAAAATCACAAATATATATACTCCGTAGTATTTAAGTTGGGGATTTTAATTTTATAACAATTTTTTGTTCGTAAAAAATAAAAATTAGATTAAATGCGGCCTCACATATGCATACCGTAACTACACGTATATATCGAAAAAAGTTTTAAGTCCAGAAAATATAGATATGGATAAATATATAGATCGTTGATGATTGATGACGATTTTTTATTATTATCATTATTTAACCCAATCTCATTGGTCCTCGAAATCGATGACTCCACTTGCATGTATAATATTGGCTGTTTACGTTTACTACGTACTGGTTTACTACTATATTATTTGACGTGTGATATTTTATTGTTCAAGTGGTTATATGTGTGAATAAAAGTATTATATGATAAACGGGTAAACGAATGAAGTTTTTTATGTCCATAATATTTAGGGAGGGAGAGTATTTTTATCCAAATGTACGCGGTATAAACGGGGTATTCCCATGAGTGTTTATGACCATTTCCTTGGCCACATCAGAATATATAGTTGGTGAAGTTTGAACTTGAAAACTCTTACGAGGATATCGGAATGACAACAGCTAAACCATCTTGATGAATGTTTAATTGTATGATAACTCTTTTAAATAGAAAAGATGCAAAGAAATATCTTTGTTATATATATATATATATAGGGTAGTGATCGAGAGGGAAGTGCCTTTTTGGGGGGAAGGGGGGAAGCGTTAGTATGCATCAATAAGCATATTACAATTATCAATCAAAACGTCAACAAAAAAATATTTTTATCGGTAAATAGTAATCAAAACTGATGCTATAAAAAATATTTTAACCAATGAATTTCTTTTTTAAGTCATAACATTAATTGATGAATATTTATTTAATAAATTGTTAAAATGCAGTGTGATGCATATTAACTAATATGCATCGCGATGCATATTAAAAACTTCACATTATTTGAAAAATATTTTGAGTGTTAATATGCATCACAATGCATATTAACTAATATGCACCGCGATGCATATTAACGGATTTGGATCTAATATTCATAAATCGATGCTATAACTTGAAGAAATAATTTATCAAGGAAGTTTAACATTCATAGCATCGATTCTGATTAACATTTACTAAATTTCAGTTTGCTTTTTTCGAGATTTGTATGGGTGAAGGTAATATGCTTCCTGATGCATACTAACGCTTCCCTCCTTCCCTCAAAAAATGCGCTTCCCTCTAGATCATGCCACTATATATATATATATATATATATATATATATATATATATATATATATATATATATATCAAACAGTTGTGATTTCATTAGAAAACGCTCTAGTAGAAAACTAGAAGTGAGAAACGTCACTTAAGCTTGTGCCAATGGTACGTCAGTACCACCATCACTTGAGCGTCAGTTTTGTGATGTTGTAGGTACGGATATATCAGTTTGAACGTCAGTTTGATTGTGTCACCAAACCGATGAACGTCATTTTTTTTAATTGTTGAGTGTATAGAACTAAAGATATATTGGTAAATGTAGGTCCATAAAAAACTGAAGTGATGTTCAATGTTGCTAGTGTAGTGTCAGTTTTGTGTCAGTTTTGAAAACTGTTGACGTGGTGCTAATTTGGCAAAAACTAATGCGTCAGTTAGTGTCACGTTTGGGAGGTGTCTTACAACACTGTGAAACAAGCCAACTTTGAATCACAAGTGGACTCGAGCAGTGTTTTAAGACCTGGTTCGACCGGCCCGGTTGTAACACCCGTCAAATTAGGGCTAATGATTAGTGCCTAATTCTTTGTTAATACATGTAATTAGTTCGGTTTTAGGCTAATTAATGTATCGAAATATGTATTGATGAATATATACAAGTATGCGATTTGATTAAATCGTACAAGGTTCAAATCGAATGCAATTCGATTCAACTTATACGGACGTTGGTGAACACTTTTATTAAATACGACACTATTTAATGACTTTATTTTATCCAAAATATTATTTAGATAATATTTCAACTCAAATTCGTATCGTACAAACAAGGATTATGCGATTAAAATATTAAGCGCGCAAACAATCAAAACGAGGGAAATTATACCTTGTAATTCACTTACTAAATATTTGATAAAATACTTCAAACAAAATATTGGATAAATATTTATATTTTAAAACGTATATTTAAAAGTATAAAATAAATAATTAAACGATTAAACGATCGGAAAAACAAACACCACACAGGACTCGATTGCACAGGGGATTTAATTTGGGACTCCCACACAAGGTGGCCCCCCTTTGAAAATCGTTCAAGGGGAGGGGACATCACCCCCCTCACCCTCACTTTCTCATCCCATTCTCTTTCTCCTTCTTCTTTTCTCTCAAACAAACCCAAACCCACAACCTCCATAAATCACAAAATAACACCACAAAACAACCTCGGATCCTCACGCTCGTTTGGAAGGAAAGAATCACAGAGTCACGATCTACACATCCATCTTTTCGGAATCTCTCCGCGTGAACTTGTAAGATTCCTGACAAATCTCAAAACTCTTCGATTTTGTATATTTTTACTTGAAAGTTGTTCATTTAGCTTTGAAATGTCCATCTAAGGGTTGGGTAAAAGAATCGGACCAAACGGAAACTGAAAAACTCATTTTTAGCTCAAAATTCGTCGATCAGACCTAAGTGTCGCATAGGCCAGTCCGGTATAGCGTCACTTCTTGCGTCACTTAAGTGCCGCATCAAGTGACGCATAAAACCCTAAATTTGCGTCACTTGTATAAGTGCCACATAAAACCCCTTTTTCCCGACACTCCAACCGTCACTTGCCTAGTGACGCCTAACACCTTTATCCGACACTTCTAGCGACACTTCCTAAGTGTCGCCTATGATCAGAAATCGACACTCGAACCTGACACTCCCTAAGTGTCGCCCCCCCCCCCCACCCCGGCCCTATGCGTCACTTCTCCAAGTGACGCTAATAATTCAGAAACCATCATTTTATGCGACACTTCCTAAGTGGCGCCCAAATTTTGGAAGTGACGCATCAAGTGTCGCTAAAAACAGAAAGTTTAAAACTCATATTTCACTAAGTATTGAGGCTCAAATTTGACACCCCATTTTACCAGAATTCAAATCCCAAGTGCATTTTCAATAAAGCAATGTAGTAGAAATAAAAATTTTCCAAGCTGACTTGGCAGCTCGACCCCAACAAGGGGCTCAGCCCCTTGGACCCCGCCAGGGGTTGCCACCCCTTGGACCCCGCTAACCAGGGGCGCTGCCCCCGGACCCTCGTCATTAACGGGCTTCGCCCTTACCCTAGGGTCACGAGTAACAGTGTTACATCTAAACTTTCACACCAAGTGTTAAACTTGTATAACATCAAACACGAATGCGATATGACTTCTAAAACACATTGGAACTTACTTTTTAAGTATAACACTGTTGAGTCACAGGTCGCTGATCTCAACTCATTGGTCACTGATACAAAGTCACTGATACTCTCTCTGAAAGGCTTCTTGGAAATGATCGTAGTTGAAGCTGCTGTTGCAGAAGTGTTAGTCTCTGATCCTATCTCTTCAACCAGTAGATGAAGAGCCTATCAAGATAAAAGACTCAACTTTGTGTGTCGCTGATACTCATCTACCAGCGAGAGTCTCCAAGTCTTCTTAAGTTATTCCTTCTGCTGAATAAAAGAAGTCACTCAAGTACTGTAGCTCAAGTTACTCTTCAAGAGCACGTTAGCTCGCTGTGAGTAAGGAAAGTTTCCACTACTTCAGTGACTGCAGCATTAATTGTTGCATTAATAAGGAGTTGACATATTCTACACTATTACGGCGCCACGCGTGCTCCTCGTGACGTGGTCCAACATAGAAAATAACGTGGCAGCAAGTGATTGGCTTCAAGGTAAAAGGTGACATTTCCCAAGACAGAATGTCGGACCATGATGTATCACATCTCAACTACCTCACCAATCAAGCAGCGACACGTGTCCTTCCAGATCCGGAAATTAAGGATTTCAGCGTCTATAAATAGCGTAGTATGTTGTACTCCATTTGGTGTCGATTGTTCGTATTGTTACTTGTTTGTCAGTAACTAGTTTGTCTAAGATACGAACAACACCAGCGAGTGAACTAATAGCGTGTTTGTCCACTATTGGTTCATCTCAACGAGTGAGCAAGTTAGCGTGTTTGTCCACTACTGCTCATCTCCTTTTGTAAGAGCTGTATTGTTTGATGTAGATTAGCTTTGGCTAATCTATTCCGCAATTAACAATAGATAAATTTTATCAATAAAAGAGTTTATCTTTAAGCTTGTAATGAATCAGCAACTGAACTGCATATCATACTTATATATTTGTGTTCATATTGATGTCACTTAAATACGATTAAAAACTTGCTAAATAAGTTAACACATTAAAACATAAAAAGTTTTTAATTGTATTCAACCCCGCCCCCCCTTCTACAATTAACTCACTGTTAACGATTCATAATCACTAACATAATAGTGATTAGGGACTCACAATTGGTATCAGAGCAGAGTTGGTTTAAATATAATTAAATCAGATCTGCAATGGAATCGGTTAAATACAGTTGTGTTGATTCTGAGTACCAGAAGGGAAATGGCTCCACTACTAAACCACCAGCTTTTGATCGATCTAGAATTGAAACCTGGATGTCCAGGATGATGATGATGTTCTTAGATCTTGTCGATGATCGCCTTTGTACAATTATTATTGATGGTCCATACACCCCAACTACTATTGTTCCTGCAGTTGCAGCTACTGCAACCACTCCTGCTATACCTGAAATGGTTATGCCTAAAAGGGAGGAACAATGGTCAGATGAGGATAAGCGTATGGTAAGGCTAGACAAACAAGCTAAAATTTACATAAGCATGGCAATTCCTGATGAAGTGTTTGAGTCCATTAGATTGTGCACAACAGCGAAACACATGTGGGATACTCTTAGAAACATCTATATTGGAACTCTTGACATAATTCGCTGTAGAGAAGTAAATCTAACTCGTCAATATGAGTTGTTTGCTATGGAACCCAATGAGTCACTGGCATCTACCTACACTAGATATCAAGCCTTAATTAATAAAATGGAAAAGGCTAATATAGGAAAGGACCAGAGATTCATTGTTGAAAAGTTTCTAGAGTTACTAACTAGGAAAACTTGGGGAACCATTGCAACATGCATAAGACAAAGAAATGATTATAATTTTCTCAATCTAACTCAAGTTTATGGAATTTTACTAAATTGGGAACAATCTGAGAAGCTAGCTGATCAAAGTGAGCACATTCGTGCTGCACTTGGAGGACAAAAGATTTCGAATGCCCTTGTAGCTGAGCTTGATGAAGTTGATCAAAAGCAGAAAGCAAAGTTTACCAAGCTGAGCTCAAAGTCACTGATTGCATATGAAGAAGGTAGTGTCGCTGAAGACCAGTCAGAAGCAAGCTATGATGAAGGACTAGAGAAGTTGGAAAGAGACATGGCCATGATGGTTGCAAACTTCAGAAAGAACAGCAGATTGAACAGATCTGCTGGTGCATCATCAAATGATGATTTTAAACCAAAAGGTGAGTGCTACAAATGTGGCAAGCCTGGCCATTTTGCAGCTGAATGCCGGTCCAAAGTTGTCAACTCTTTCGCTGATCAAAAACCCAGCTTCAGAAATGACAAGTACAACAAGTACAAAACAAAGTACAAGAAGCTGAAGGAAATGTCCAAGTCAAAGAAAAGGAATAAAGGGTTTATTGCTGAAGAAGGATCTGTCAGCGACTCTGACTCAACTTCATCATCTGATGAGGAAGAAGCAATGATCTGTTTAGACAAGGATTACTGCCTGATGGCTGACGATGCTGCTTTCCATGAAGACATCAAAGAAGTAGCTCAAAAATGTTCAGCATCTGGGTGGGATCCAGAAACTCTCTACAAGGTACACTGTTTTAAGTCTGCATCAGCGACTGAAAAAGATTTAATCTTTGAAACTTTGATAGTTGACTTATCAAATGCTCATGACATTCAGAAAAGACAAGAATGTATGATCAGTGACTTAACATCTAAACTTCAACTTCAAGAAGAAAATCTGTTAAAAATAAAAAATCTTACACTTGATCTTGATGCACAAATACATGCAAATCAAAAATGCATTCAAGAAAAAGTAAAGTTTGAAACTAAATTTTCACAACTCAATGAAGTGATGAAGTCATGGTGTAGATCTGCATTAAAAGTGAATCAGTGCATAAGTAATCAAATCCCAAAACAAGTTAAAGCTATTCTGGGAGGTGATTATGAAACTGCTGCTGCTCTCGCTGATGCAACCAAAGTTGATCAAATATTCAATCCTGATGAAATATTCTCAGAGTTTGTCTTTGAAGCAATGTCAATTTTCAGTGAGCCTAAACCAAATTACTTTGTGAGAAGTTCACAGGTTACTAATAGTTATGATATTGCTGCAAGTATTGATGAACTAAAGAAACTAGAAATTTATGAATCAACAACTCGCACAGCTCTTATCAAAACTATCGCTGATGATCAAGAATCTATCAGCGACTTCATTTCTGACACTCCAGTCACTGATGATCTTATCATCAGTGACTTGAAGTCAAAGAAGCAAAATGAGGTAGTAAATCTGAGAACTTCTAAGTCTTCATCTAGTCTGAATAATAAGTCAAAGAAATCTAAATCCACAAATAAAAAATGCTACAAATGTGGAAGTAGACAGCATGTGTCATCAGATTGTTCATCATCACAAGTTTTACTCAGCCAACTATCATCAGTATGTCAGCATTTGGTATCTGAATGTTCAGCTACATCATCTTCAAAATCACAAATAATCAGTGAGCATTCAGATACTATTGATGCAAGCCAGTGGAAGCCTGAACCAAAGGCTGGCCACCATGAACCCATCTCAGGATGGGTTCATCAATTGAACTAATTGTTTGTGTATGATGCAGGGCATTCTCAGAGAGACAATTTGGTATCTGGATAGTGGTTGTTCCAGACATATGACCGGATGTAAGTCCTTGCTCAGTGACTACCAAAATGAAAGAGGTCCTGATGTAGTGTGTGGTGATAACAACATTGGTAAGACCAGAGGGTATGGGGTCTTGACCAATGGTAATGTTATGTTTAAGAAGGTGGCATATGTTGAAGGACTAAAGCATAATTTATTAAGCATTAGTCAGTTCTGCGATGCCAAAAATAAAGTGCTATTTGATCATGAAGCTGGAGTTGTTTACAACAAGAATGGAAGTGCTGTCCTGGCTGCTCAAAGAAAAGGCAATACATATGTAGTCAATATGAACTCAGCACAATCAGGAACATGCTTTTATTCCAGAACAATTTCAGAAGAAAAATGGTTATGGCATAAGCGTCTCTCTCACCTGAACTTCAAGGCCATCAGCAAGCTCAGCAAGAATGACTTAGTCAATGGTCTTCCGAAGCTAGCTTATGACAAGGACAAGCTATGTCCAGCATGTGAGAAGGGAAAGCATCACAGCTCTTCATTCAAAAGCAAACAAACATCTTCAGTGACTGAATGTTTCAACTGATGCATATGGATCTGTTTGGTCCAGTGAGTTCTCCCAGTCTTGGTGGTAAAAGGTATTGCTTGGTAATTGTGGATGAATACTCCAGATACACTTGGGTATTCTTTCTCAAAGCCAAAAGTGATGCAACACAGGAAATCATATCCTTTATCAAAAAGATGGAAAACTTAAATGATTGTTCAGTTAAACATTTAAGAAGTGATAATGGCACTGAATTTAGAAATATTGACCTTGAAAGTTTTTGTGATTCAAAAGGTATTTCTCAAAACTTCTCTGCACCAAGAACACCTCAACAAAATGGTGTTGCAGAGAGGAGAAACAAGACCTTAATTGAATCAGCAAGGTCAATTTTCATAGATGCTGGTCTTAAGACCCAATTCTGGGCTGAAGCAGTCAATACTGCCTGCTACACTCAGAATAGGTCTCTGATTGTCAAAAGACATGATAAGACAGCCTATGAGGTGTTAAGGGGGAGAAAACCTGACATAAGTTTTCTTCATGTTTTTTGCAGTACTTGTTATGTCTTAAACAAAAGAGATCACTTAGGAAAGTTTGATCCCAAAGCTGATGAAGGTATATGTGTTGGTTATTCAATCATTTCAAAAGCTTTCAGAGTTTATAATAAAAGAAGGGAATGTATTGAAGAATCAATGGATGTTACCTTTGATGAATCTTATGATAAATCACTCACTGATCCAAAAGACTATGAAAATCTTATTTTTAATACAATCAATGATGACAAGCATGAGATTCATATATCAGATTCTGAAAGGGAAGATGATGCCCCTGAAGGCATTTCTGGCTCTACTTTAGCTAAGAATGATTCAGGAACTCCATCTTTGCCTGTTGAAATCCCATCATCATCATCTCACCATCTGCATCAAAATAATAACACTCACTGTCTAAATCAAAGCTTAAACATTAATCATGCTTCAAATGCTGATGTGTCTGATGGATCATCTCTGGGTAATCAAGTCACTGCTGAACCTCAGCGAATGACTAGATGGACTAAACATATTAATAATCAATTGATTATTGGTGATCCACAATCCAAGGTCCAAACCAGATCAGCAACTGCTAACTTTTGTTTATTTGTAAGCTTTGTGTCACTGATTGAGCCCAAGAAGATTGATGAGGCACTCACTGATCATCACTGGATAGCTGCCTTGCAAGATGAGCTATCTCAGTTTGAAAGAAATAAAGTCTGGAAGTTAGTACCTCAAGTAGCTGGGAAATCTGTGATTGGAACAAGATGGGTGTTCAGGAACAAGATGGACGCTGATGGTGTTGTGATAAGGAATAAGGCCAGACTGGTTACACAAGGTTACTGTCAACAAGAAGGAATTGACTATGATGAAACCTTTGCACTAGTTGCTAGACTTGAAGCAATCAGGCTGTTCTTAGCATATGCAGCTCACAAGAAATTCAAGGTATACCAAATGGATGTAAAAAGTGCCTTCTTGAATGGAAAGCTGCAGGAAGAAGTGTATGTTAAGCAACCATCTGGATTCACTGATCTCAAGCATCCAGGTTATGTCTATAAGCTGGAAAAAACTTTATATGGACTAAAACAAGCTCCTAGAGCTTGGTATGACACTCTCTCTACTTTCTTAACTAAATGTGGGTATGTCAGAGGCAAAATTGACAGCACCTTATTTATCAAAAAGGATAAGAGAGATGTCATATTAGTCCAAATTTATGTTGATGATATTATATTTGGTTCTACTAACAATGACTTGTGCAAGGAATTCTCTGACCTCATGACTAACAGTTATGAAATGAGCATGATGGGTGAACTAACATTTTTCCTTAGTCTGCAAATAAAGTAAACCAAGACAGGTATTTTTATAAATCAAGGAAAGTATGTTAAAGATTTATTAAAGAAATTTGAATTCACTAACTGCTCATCCCTTGCTACACCAATGTAATCTGCAGTAAAATTACATGCTGACCCTGATGGCAAATCTGTAAACATCACTGCTTACAGAGGAATGATCGGGTCACTGCTGTATTTAACTGCTAGTAGACCAGACATTATGTTTGCTACATGTCTATGTGCTAGGTATCAAGCTGATCCAAAGGAATCTCATTTGCTCGCTGTCAAAAGAATATTCAGATATCTGAAGGGTACACCAAATCTTGGTCTCTGGTACCCATCTAGTTCAGATTTCTCACTGAAAGGATATTCAGATTCTGATCATGCTGGATGCAAAATGGACAGAAAGAGTACCTCTGGTAGCTGTCAGTTTCTTGGAGAAAAGCTTGTAAGCTGGTCAAGCAAGAAACAAAATTCTGTCTCAACTTCTACTGCTAAGGCTGAATATGTCGCTGCTAGAGCTTGCACTGCTCAAATTCTGTGGATGAGGAATCAGCTCGCTGACTATGGTTTTGACTTTGGCAATGCTCCAATTTATTGTGACAGTCAAAGTGCTATTGCCATAGCAAATAATCCTGTGATGCACTCAAGGACAAAGCACATTGATGTCAGATATCACTTCATCAGGGACCACGTCATGAAAGGTGACATTGAATTGCATTTCATTCCAACTGACTACCAACTCGCTGACATATTTACAAAACCTTTAGATGAGAAAAGATTCACTTTTCTCATCAGCGAGTTGGGGATGTTGAACTTAAATGATTAAACATGATTGCTTAATAAAAGGTATTTACAGAATATAAGGTTTGTAGTTCTAACTCGCTGGCCTATTATTCTCACTGATATAATCAGCAAGAACAATGAGTTAGCATAGTTATGATCAATAAATTATGTACTTTGTAAATACACATGAAAATTCTTTATATCACATAAATAAAATATGTTTTGTGCTTCACAATTTGGCTAGCTGATTAGATTAGTATTCTAAGTTGTAATTTGATCAGCGAAATCAAATATGAGACATAATATTTATTTTATTTTAAGATATAATTATTTTCATCTCTCTGATATTTTAGTTTAATAATTTAATTTGTAATTAAATTATAAAATTAATGTATCAGCGAAGATTCTCCTTATTCAATATGACATTTATTTCGACATATATTCCTTTACATTTAATACATTTTGTATTAACGATTTATATTCCTAATAAATGCTTTATTAAATATCTCATGGTACTTCGAAAAGGTACACTTTTTCTGACACCTCGTATACCTTTCCGGCGTACCACTCCCATCACCATTTAATGCTACCACTCACCACCATCATCACCCTACTCCCCTACCAACAACCACCACTTTTTGACCACGTACATACGCTTTTTGACCACATGTTTTGAACCTCAGTAACTCTATATAAGCAGTGAGTCATTTTCATTTTCATTTTTTACGATTTCTTTTTTTTCAAACTTCATCTTCTTCATTTTCTTTCTGCAAAAACCCTAAATTCTAAATCTTCTTCTTTCATTTCTTTTTAATGGCACGTTCAAAATTTTTCAACAACAGTCACACACCGACCCCAGAGGTTCAAGCTCTTCGAGCCTCTGCGGTCAGTGAGACACTGGTCATTACAGTTCCCAAATCTAATTATTTGGGAAATGTAACTTGTGCCAAACCAGAGTATGCGGAGGCAATAAATTTTTTACAAAAGCACTTTATCCTCCCTGCTCTTACCTTGTCTCCTGGGGAAATGAACCCATAATGGCTTAGTGAGTTTTGGTTTACCTGCACTCACCAAGTTGTCGATGGTGTTTCACAACTCAAGGGTTTTATTGACAATGGTACCCAACCCATTATCATCACTGCCAACACCATCCTGTCCATTTTACAACTGCCAATCGCAGAGTCTTACGAGTCGCTGCCAGAGAGTGACGAAGCCAAGCAAGGCCTAGTTGATCTTACTGAGATTGAGTGTAAATACTCAGTCGATGACAGTGGCAACCGTAAGTACTCTACGGTCCACAAAACTAAGATGGATGGTGTTTGGAATGCAATTTTTACAAATTTTATTCAATCATTGGGTACAAAATCCGGGAGCTATGATCAATTCAGCTCCCTGGAAGCCCAGATTAGCTGGTCACTGATCAACTCTCTAAGAGTTGATTATGAAGTGTGATCTCTAACGAGCTGATCACCAAAGTCGCTGAGCCTACCAGGGTAAAATACGTGCCCTATCCAAGGTTCCTCTCACTGATATTTAGAGATCAGTTTGATGCCTATGATAGGATACCATTTCAGGGATTTGAGCCCACTCTGGTAGGATCTCAAATTTTTGCAAAACCAGCGACTGTGGTTTTACCAACCTTTATGAAGCATCCGGGGATACTTGAACCCCAGCCTGTAACTTCTGTACAAATGTCAGTTGCTACCCCCCATCGACCACGTCACTGACCACACCCCCAGTGACTACTGTTGGTCAACCACCAATCAAGAAACCACCAACTGCTCCCAAGAAAAAATCCAAATTAGGATCCCTGACATTAAAGGTTCAGGGACATAGCACAAAGAAGATATCTACGGATGCCAGGGGTGAATCAGCGACTGTACGTTCAGTTGCTGAGGGCACCACTGCTAAACCCTCCACCTTACCTGCTTCACTGGACTCTCGAAAGTCCAGTGACTCTACAAAGGGAAAACTACAGACAGCTGCAGTGGATCAAACCACTGTTAGCAGTGATTCGGGTGCATCCCACACCCTCAGATTGAGTCAACCCACCCACTTGTCATCCTCCCGAAAGGATGACATTTTAGACAAAGGGCTAGTGCATCAGTGGGTGGTAACACACTCATTGCTGATGTCACACCACTGGCTACAGACCCGGGCCATCTCTCCTCTATCACTGCACCGGCTGTCAATGTCTCACCACCGACCCATGGTGAGATACAGGTCGCTACTTCTATTTCCAATGAACCATCAGCTAAATCACAAGCTGATGATGAGAAAATCATGCCAATGGACACCTCAGATGATACCCAACCTATTCCTCCACCCACCTCTAACTCTCCTATCAGAGAACTCTCACCCACCTCCTTCTCCAATGACAACATTCAAATCACTGCTGCTGGTCAGACTACACCTACTGACCATGTAGTCCATTCTACACCTACTCCCTCTATACCTCCCACAACTACTCCACCAAACACATCTACCCACTCCACATCAGATCAGCTACTAATGGAGTACATTGCCTCATACCAAACCCAGATTAAGATGCTCACTGCTGACCGTGAGGCACTTATAGGCAATGTCTCTGTTCTTCAAAAAGCCATCACTACTCTCACTGTTGTATATAACTCCATTGAACCTTGGAGCACATCTGTTAGTGAGAAGGTGCAAACGGTAGCTGATGCTAGTGCTGCAATAAACCATGTAGTCACTGAGCTAGCCTCCTCCTCCACCACAAATTTCACAAATCATGCCGCAGCCATTGCCCAGCTTACCACCAACCAAAATGACCTAGCTATATCTGTATCCAATTACTTATTCAACACTGATGCTATTGTTAAGGTGCTTTCACAGATTACGAAACAAATGGGAGCAATAAGAGCTGAGGTCGCTGCCCTCAGAACAGAAACTGCTGATGGGTTTGATAGGGCAGTGGAATGCCAGGGTTGAGGGTACCTCAGTGAGCTATGAATTGGCTCGTTGGGAGTGGATGATCAGGGAGGTGATAGATGATGTATCTGATGATGAGGAAGATGATACCATCATGCATGATGCTGATGATGATGATGACAACAATGATGATAATGGTCAGGGAGGTGGTCATGGAAATGGTCAGGGTTCAGAAAGTGAAGATGAAGATGATGTCAATATGGAGGATCAGCAACCCATATCATCTGTCATTAAAAGGAAAAGGACCAGTGACACTTCTTCTGCATCAACACCTCCATCTAAGAAACAACAGGTCAGTGACCCTCAATCACATACTGTCATATCTGAGGTAACTTTACTTTCATCTACACCACCTACCCAAGTCTTACCCTCACCAACAGCAACTACACTTATCCTCACCCAAACAATCACCATAACTACACCAACCCCAACAACTATTATACCAATCTCCACAGAAACTCTCTCCTACACTACTACTTCAGGCACTTCCCCTACAGCATGCCTTTCCTCTGACTCAACCTCAGGTATCCCTTGCCCTGATGAGCAGGAATTGATTTTGAGAATAAATTTTGAGGCTGAGTTAAGAGAAGAACAAGAAAGGAAAAGGTTGCTGAAAGAGCAATCTGATGCTAATCGAGCTTACCTGCTGGAATTAAGCTCTAAAGATGCAAATGAAAGGGCCAGACTGCTTAAACTTAAGCAAGATCAAGAAGAGTCTGATGCTGCTATTGCCAGGGTACTCGCTGAAATTGAAGAGAGTGAGCTAGAGCAACAAAAATTGAAAATATCAGCTAGCAAGAGCTCTAAAAAGAAAGGGGGAGCTGTCAAAACATCAGTGGATAGAAAGTGGGATGAGATAGATAGAAACAAGGTTTGTTGCCTGTATGACAGGGAGATCAAATCCTGCACCTATTACCAAGGTAAAGCTAAAGAAGTCTAAAAATCAATCTCAACCTCAGATACTCATTCAAAGAGGTTCAGAGACTCAAGCCATGCTACTTGATCAAGTATGCAAGCTGCACAGAGAGGAATGGAATGAGATTAGACTTGCTATCAGCCACTCTACAAGTGCAGCTAAGGCTAATGTCCTAAAAGAGATTGATAGGCTATTTCAGAAAATGGTGTCACTGAAACTTCTTAGACCAGAATATATTATCACACATGGTGAAGAAAGTGTTCAGATACCAAGCCTAAGGTATAGGTCAGACACCAGCAGTATCTATCGAATCCCCAGTACTTCAAAGCTAAATCTGTCTATCCCTGTTGGTGTGCCAAAGCTTGAAGGACTTGAGGTCACTGAGGGGGAGAAAGGTCTGGTATACAGGGACTTAAATGGTGTCCTAAGGTTTCAAAGAGAAGCTGAGCTTGAGAAGGTTGATCAGAATCAACTTGTTCACCTAATCAGGTCAGCAAGCATACTTCCAAAGAACTCAAAGATCAGAAAAGCTATTCTCAATGAAGCCTTGGCAAGAAAAGTCAGATACCTGCCCTCTCAAGAAAAATATGAGCTTGAAGATGAACTTAGAACTGTTAAAGAGGAGGAGAAGTGGAGAGATAAATAGTATAGACTACCTGTAATAGATAGCATTTATAAATATTTATATATATAATGCTCTCTTTTGATATCTCCTTGTTGGAAAAGATTACAAGTGTAAGTCTCTGAACGATCAAACAACTATCAGACAACTAAAACCTCTCTGCAACAAATATCACTCAAGAATTTTCACAAAGCTTCAATCACAATCATTTAGGGGGAGATTGTTGAGTCACAGGTCGCTGATCTCAACTCATTGGTCACTGATACAAAGTCACTGATACTCTCTCTGAAAGGCTTCTTGGAAATGATCGTAGTTGAAGCTGCTGTTGCAGAAGTGTTAGTCTCTGATCCTATCTCTTCAACCAGTAGATGAAGAACCTATCAAGATAAAAGACTCAACTTTGTGTGTCGCTGATACTGATCTACCAGCGAGAGTCTCCAAGTCTTCTTAAGTTATTCCTTCTGCTGAATAAAAGAAGTCACTCAAGTACTGTAGCTCAAGTTACTCTTCAAGAGCACGTTAGCTCGCTGTGAGTAAAGAAAGTTTCCACTACTTCAGTAACTGCAACATTAATTGTTGCATTAATAAGGAGTTGACATATTCTACACTATTACGGCGCCACGCGTGCTCCTCGTGACTTGGTCCAACATAGAAAATAACGTGGCAGCTAGTGATTGGCTTCAAGGTAAAAGGTGACATTTCCCAAGACAGAATGTCGGACCATGATGTATCACATCTCAACTACCTCACCAATCAAGCAGCGACACGTGTCCTTCTAGATCCGGAAATTAAGGATTTCAGCGTCTATAAATAGCGTAGTATGTTGTACTCCATTTGGTGTCGATTGTTCGTATTGTTACTTGTTTGTCAGTAACTAGTTTGTCTAAGATACGAACAACACCAGCGAGTGAACTAATAGCGTGTTTGTCCACTATTGGTTCATCTCAACGAGTGAGCAAGTTAGCGTGTTTGTCCACTACTGCTCATATCCTTTGGTAAGAGCTGTATTGTTTGATGTAGATTAGCTTTGGCTAATCTATTCCGCAATTAACAATAGATAAATTTTATCAATAAAAGAGTTTATCTTTCAGCTTGTATTGAATCAGCAACTGAACTGCTTATCATACTTATATATTTGTGTTCATATTGATGTCAGTTAAATACGGTTAAAAACTTGCTAAATAAGTTAACACATTAAAACAGAAAAAGTTTTTAATTGTATTCAACTCCCTCTTCTACAATTAACTCACTGTTAACGATTCATAATCACTAACATAATAGTGATTAGGGACTCACAAACACTTCAAAATCATAAAAATAATAATGAGATTATTGATACAACCAATTCACCGACGGGCCGTACACATTTTCAAAACACAATCTATTCAACCAAATCGTAGTAATTTGGACATTCTAAGTTAGACGAACAACTACAAGGGCAGTCTTTTGAGATGCCTACTCATGTTATAACCATCGCGTGTCTTGGATACCCTCAGGTTACAAGTCTTCGGACATCAATTCACCGTTAATCAATTCAAGTTTATTAAGTTAAACACTCAAGGCTCAGGTCAGTCTCATAGCCCCTATTTTACGGTTTTCATATGGGATGTGATTACATTGCTCGTTTTATTTTACAATATCAACGCAAGTACAATACAAATCAAATACTACATGAGTTGTTTTCACTAATCATTTCAAAGCCCTCCACAACATAGTTTGGTAATACATCTGTAGCGTGAATATTAGTATATGATATCATATAGGATTGACAATCCTCGTCCGGGTTAGCACGCACTAACTGGTCAAACGGACGTATTAGCATCTGGGAAGACGAGTATAGATTAGGCACTCGTAGGAGGCAAATCAGTTAGGTTTCCTTAATTGGACCTAACGCTTAAGTTAAGCTCAGACTATGTGCTCATGGCTGTATAACTTTTATTTTGCTTAATTTCATTTTAAATTCAATTAAATCTTGCGGTTCATACAAATATGTGTTAACATACAAACCTGTGAGCTCACCAGCGTTTCGCTGACCCCTTTTAGCATGTATCACAGGTACTCAGCAGTAGGTTGGCTACCCAAAACAGGAATCATTAGCTCGAGTTTGCATTCAAACAAATCAGAGATTTAATTGCATTATTATATTTTGTATAGATTAATTATGTAATGTAAATCTCTCAATTTCAAGTAACTGAGCTAATATAAATAATATTTTGATGTAAACTTTGGTTTTTATCAATACAATGTAAAATGACGCATTTAGTGGTCGTTCATTATATCTTATGTGCTGTGTATATTGATTAGTCGCGCCCCGACCCGATTCGCTTCCGCAACCCGAATTTGGGGGTGCGACACCGGTCGGACTGCATTTTTAGAGATTTCCGGGCCAAAAAACTCGGGTTTTTAATATGTTGACTAGTCAACGACCCGGTTGACCTGGCCAGTCGGACTGTGTTGGACCGGGACCCGGACCGACGCATTGACCCGGTATCATTTTTTTTAACAATTTCTATGTACATTTAATCATTTATAATTAGGAAATATTGATTGATTATGTATTTCAAGAATAATGAGGGTAATGAGGAAATTTTTGACTGATGTGTCATCATCATTTATTACTCTATGGATTATATAATTATTATATTGATGTGTATTCTAAGAATAACAAGGGAATCGATATGCCATCACTCTTTATTACTCTATGGATTATAATTATTATACATGATATAATTAATAATTATAATTATATTTATAAAAAAATAAAAAAATTCACTAAATACTACTACTGTATACTATTATTAACTCCGGTCCGACCTTCCGGCCCAACCGATCGAACCAAAAATTAACACTTTTCTGAATCGCCTAAAAACTCGAGTTTTAAAACATTGCACTCGAGCCATATAAGGCTGAAATTTCAACTTGTAACTAGGCAAATAATAAAAGAGTTACTTCATCCCAAAAGAAATGGAATTTTCCTAGAATAAGAGAAAAATGTGAATGTCTGCTAATAAATTTAGAGAACAAAACTCCATATATATATATATATATATATATATATATATATATATATATATATATATTTATAAAATTATAGTTTGATATCACCT
Organism: Pseudognaphalium luteoalbum; assembly: GCA_963422505.1. Taxonomy (NCBI): domain Eukaryota; kingdom Viridiplantae; phylum Streptophyta; class Magnoliopsida; order Asterales; family Asteraceae; genus Pseudognaphalium; species Pseudognaphalium luteoalbum. The sequence continues at coordinate 66,811,611 of OY730198.1, forward strand.
AATGATACTATGCGTCTAGAGCACATATGTTACGAAGAGAAAGTTCATTGAAGTACAAGAATTATTGAAAGAATGAAAATACCATTCACATTGTGCCATGTGTCTAAAGTGAATGTTTTATATGTACAAAACCCATTTACCTCCAAATTTAAATATCTCACAAACGAAAAATCAAAAAATTATGAAAATTGCACAATTAGATTCAACGTTTTATCCTCTTCGATTTTCTGTCCCTTAAGGCATAATTTCGACGAGTTTTTTTCTTTCCATTTTTTGGTGGGTTTCACATTTTACTAACACGTGTGTTAATATTTGATTGAATATTTAATTTAGATATAGGGTTTAGGGCTTAGGGTTTAGTAGGGTTTAAGATTTAGTAGGGTTTATGATTTAGGGTTTAGGGTTTAGTAAGATGTAGGGTTTAGAGTTTTGTAGCGTTTAGGGTTTAGGGTTTAGGGTTTGAGTTATGGGGTTTCGGAAGATACCCCATACCTCAAACCCTAACCCCTAAACCCTAAACCCTAAACGCAACACTTTTACACATGTGTTATTAAAATGTCAAACCCACCAAAAAATGAAAAAAAAATAACTCGTCGAGAGTATGCCTTGAGAGATGGCAAATCGAAGGTGATAAAATACTGAATCTAATGGTGCAATTTTCATAATTTTTCGATTTGTCATTTGTGAGATATTTAAGTTTGGAGGTAAATGTGTTATGAAACAGTTCGGCTAAGGTTTTTATTTTGTTGTATTCAAGTGAAATCAATTTTTTTAAATACGTTTTACATAAGAAAATTTTCCGATAGCTTTTGCGGTTTAAGTTTTAACCATGGGATTTTTACTAGTCAATGAAAAGTACGTGTTTCGATAAATTCGACTGTTTGTATAATAAACTATCACCAATATGGTCTAGTGGTAAGACAACATAATATATTAGGTTCAAATATCATTATGTGAATATTTACAAAGGGAATTGATAAATACAACACCCATATTGATTTCAACATCAAATTGTATAATAGTTAAAGCTGACAGAGTGACAATACGACAATACATATATAAAATACGAGTATCATGATTTTAGTGTATGAATGAAATTAAGTGTTGTATTTATCGGTTTCCATTTATAAAAATGGTCAGGAAAATATAGTAGAAACGATAATAATGCACCATGTTTGTGTACATCTTCGTAAAAGATTTACCTGTTTATCCGGTTAACTTTTTGTAAATTAAATCCGTGAAGAGTACGACTTACGAGTGTAGAGTAAAGTGAAAATCGCACTCTTTTTGACTTACTCCATAAAAGACTACGTGTCGTGTACCGAGTAGTAATAATGCAAACTGTTCCATTTACTTTTACTCTTATAAAATATTACTCCGTAAACAATAAATATTCAGTTGATTAATTTATTCTTAAACCAACAACTAAACTCACGTTTTTAACATATTCAAATTTACAAATTAAAATAACGAAATCTTGGCTACACCAACATACTTTATTATGCCTTTATCCCATTGATAACTTCAACTTTAGAGAAAAGCAAGATTCATCTCCTTTAAATCTTTGTTTAACTACAGCATTTTGACACCAAATTGACTTATATATTGTATTCAACTTTCGTATTTTACTCGTGAGATTGGATATGTAAATTCTGAATATATTTAAAATAGTATACACTATATGTTTATAATTTTTTTTGGAAATCGATAATGATAGCTAAAAGACAATTAATAAGATATACGAGATCTCAATCGGATGTGTTATTACATTTTAATATCAATTCACAAATTAGGTGACCAATTTTTTATCTTAAATTCTCGTGAGAAATTAGGGACACAAACGTCTTTTACTTTGTCATTTATCCTAACCGTAAAATAAAAAATGTATGAAAATCTATTTCTAATTTTAAATCATTCTAGCATCAAGCTAATGATAACATTACAAACAACTATACAGCCGTATTTCTATTCTAATTAAAATCATGATTTTTTTTTTTTTAAATCAAATCATGGAGTTTATCTACATTTTTAAGTTGACCAAAATATGATATAACAGATAATAATACAAGTAAAATATCGTATGCTGTAGCTAAGAAGTGAAGAAAAAACGGATATTGAGTAAGGTGAAAATTTTCAAATGTTAACCTTTCCTTTTTAATTCAAAATTATTTATTATATTTGTGATTTGCGTTTAATATAGTGAAAACTTTTTAGTTTAATAAATGTCTTTAATATGGAGTATTACTTATTGACAATCATTTTCATTATCAATTTCCTGATTTTTACTTTGTATAGTAAAAGAATCAACAGAAAAGTTCAAATTCTTATTCAAATTTCGAGAGAAGGAAAGAATAACTTTGTTCAGTTTCAGAAGTCAAAGTTGGTGATCTTGAAATTTTGCTAGGAACGGTATTCTACCAATATAATTAAATGTGTGCTAATTTTATTTTTTTAATTCATCCAAAAAGTGTTACACAAATTTTAAGACCTACATTCCTTTGCATACAACGTTAAACGTTATCACAAATGGATCCATAAAGAGATGGGAATTTTGTTTATAATAATCGGATCAGATCCATCATCTTCCATAGTTTCATTTGTCCCAAGAGATCGAATCGAGTTTCAAAATCATCACCGCTCTTCATAAGTAAGTTCTTATTTGATTTGTATTTGGTTTTTTTCTCTAAAATTATCATCACATTAAATTAAAGAATCCGATTTACCATGATATATCCAATATATACTCATACTCTATTTATACGTGCGAAATAGAAAGCACACTGAAACATGCCGTTTATTAATTAATAAACAACATGTTATAAATATAGATTTTATTTCCTATTTCGACACTTGATTCAAGAAAAGTATAAAATTTTAAAAATATAACAATGTATTTTATCATTATTTATATATTTATATATTAGATCATAATAATATACATAAATACATAAAAATTAGGAAACTAAAATAACACCCGTACATTGCACGATTAAGAGCCTTCCCAACGTTTTAGTCGGTTGACTGTCGGTTCCAACCGACGCAGTCAACGCCATTGGCACGGCTCATCGGTTTGAGTCCGTCAGATATCCAAAGCTCCATCACTTTTTTCTTTTCTTTTCTTTTCCTTAAGTAAATGTAAATTGGTTAATGTAGAAATCAAAAATTAAAGTGACGCTGTCACTGATGATAAAATTAATGTCTGTTAGTTTCAGTCTGCATTGAAAAAGAATGACATGACGCTAATGTTATACGACGCTAATGTTATACGTCAGTTTATTATTGGGAATAGTCTTATATGACCAATTATAATCCATATCCTAATATCCATATATGAAATGTTTGCCTATAAAAAGTTTGTAAATGATGCGTTCTTCATACGATTCCGTAGTGGTCATCATAGAAGCCAGCTGTTGACGGCTACTGGTCATGCTAGCTCTTTAATCCTACTCGGAGATGGTGACTTTTCAACGTCAAATTGCCATGCTGGCATCCTAGAATCTTTTACTAGATATTTTTATTTATATTATTTTTAATTTAATGTTACATAATTCCGCACGAGGTATTGACAGGTTCATTATATACGCGCCCTATAAGGAAATATAGATAGACTATATTTATTAAGATCAGGGTTAATGCTCTATAAATGTACCCAACTTGTTAAAAAATGCTTTTATATGTATACAACTTTTAAAAGTGTTATTGTATGCATACAATTTGTTAATTAGTGCTATTGTGTGTATTCATTAACACTAATTTCGTTTGACTGGTCAAACACATCCTACGTGGCATTTTTGTCTGACGACAGTGGCGTAGCTAGGATTTTGATCTTGGGTGGGCCGAATATCAAACTAAAAGAGGAAAAAGAAAAGTTATTTAAAAGTAAACCTATTCTTCATTGTAGGTGATAACTATGTAATTGTACCGATTAAAACATTAAAAATACCAATTTTGTTTTTAAAAGAAGTTATCTATGAATGCAAGTCATATAACAATCTAAAGCAATTCAAATTGCAAATTTACTTATTCCTTAAAAGAAACAAGTAACCACTTGCCTAGATGGCCTAGTGATAGGATCTTCCCCAGGCTTCCTAGAGGTCAGGGGTTCGATCCTACCCTGGGTAAACATTTAGCATGTTAGGTACCGCCACCGCAAATCCACAGGGCACACCAGGGTTCGAGTCCGATAAAGGACTGCTGGTATAATTTTGTGGGCTAACTGTGGCCAGATGCTTTGTCAGGCAGACGTCTCTTGCAGGTGGGACGCTGCGGATCTCAGAGAGATCCGGGTCAGGTACCCTCCAACTACCCTTAAAAGAAACAAGTAGACTTTAACAAGGTAGTGAAATGTAAAAATTATAAAATAACTTTGGAGTTATAAGAAATGCTAGCAGCTATATAAAAGAATATGTTAAAAGGCAACCTGAGTGACAATACCGTTTCAATATACAAACTCACCCAAATAGGGTGGGCCAAACTTGTTAAGGTCAAACACAATGGACCAAATTATTCTAAAATTTTATACGGTAAAACACTATTAAAATAAAACCTAGGGTGGGCCATGACCCATCTAACTCCTAATGTGGCTACGCCACTGTCCGACGTGGCATTGCAAAGTCAACGTCATGTCAACTTAAGTTCAATACATTTTTCAGGTCATCATCTTCATCAACTTTATAAACTTTATTTTTTCCGGCAACTTTATTTTTTCCGACGACATCTTTTCTTTTTCCATTGATACCACCACAAACTCCACTTTATCACCATCTCTCTGATACATCACTATCTCCAACCATCTTCACCATTTTTTCTAGCAACACATATTTTTCGACGACATCATGACACCCAATTTTGGTGGAGATGTAATGTTTTGAGGTGGAGATGATAGGGTTGGTGGTTAGGAGGTGTAAATTGGTTGTTACGAGGTCGTCGAAAAATATGTGTTGCCGAAAAAAATTGTGAAGATGGTGATGATGTCGCAGATGGTATAGTTTTTGGAGATGGTAGTGAGGTGGAGATGATATAGTTTGGTGGTTCGAGATGTGCAAATTGGTTGTTGTGAGGTTGTAAGAAAAAATGGTATCGTTGGAAAAAATGGTGGAGGTGATTGGAGATAGTGATGTATTAGAGATGATGATAAGGTGGAGATGATAGGGTTGGTGGTTAGGAGGTGTATATCGGTTGTGGTGGTATCGGTGAAAAAAAAAAGATGTCTCCGGAAAAAATGAAGCTTGTAAAGTTGATGAAGATGATGACCTGAAAAATGTATTGAACTTAAGATGACATGGCGCTGACTTTGCAATGTCACGTGTGACGAAAATGCCACGTAGGATGCGTTTGACCAGTTAAACGTAATTAGTGTTAATGAATACATACAATAGCACTAATTAGCAAGTAGGATGCATACATTAACACTTTTAAAAGTTGGATACATTTACAGACCATTAACCCTTAAGATTAAGACTAAATTTGTTTTTTTCTTAAAAGCACTTTGCACTACCCATGATTAAAATATCATGGTTCGAGTATTTACGTAAAATTGATAAATTTGAGTTGAACGAAAGTAAACATAACCCTAAGACCATTCCAACTGAATAACGTAACTGACTGAAGCTGACGTGTCATGTCTGTACAATGTCAGTTTTGTGAAAATAATTGACAGAAATCAACAGCCTGTTTAGGGACCCACTAACTAATTAATCAACTATTTAAAACATAATACTAACACATTTCATTAAAATAAAAAACATTACAAATAAATAAAAAAACGCTTTAACTAACTAAAAATAAAACATTCAATAATTAAAAAACACATTATAAAAAAATTAAATGTAGACTAGTCTAGTGGTCATTTTTTTTATTTCGTTTCATTTGACGATTAATTGATTTGTTATGCGTTTCATCTCAACTTTGAGTTATATTTTTTTGAAAGGCTTGCCAAAAACTTTTTTCCGATGGTGAAGCTCCACCCGGACAATTTTTGGAGGTTTTGAGTCACTCTTCGGTCAAATTTTTTACCTCATTCCCTGTCCATTCAACTTTTTGTGCTTTTGGTGGATGGATCGGAGTTTCGTCTTCATTGTCCGAATCGGTAACTATCGAATTAATAATATCGATAGAAACCATCAGATCGAAAATAGTCGTGCGCGATTTTAAATCTTGAAGATCCGAATTGGAATCCATTTAGTGTAGTGTTTTTGTGTTTGAAATGGATGTGTATGCAATATGTAAAGTTGTGTGAATTGTAGTGTATGAAAATGTTTAAAGTAGAGAAAATTGTGGTGTGTGAAATGGGTAAAAGATGTTGTTTATTTATAGTTAAATAAAGTTAAAAAATATATAAAAAGGCTAGAAAGCAGTTCATTTCTAAATTTATTTTTATTATTTTAATGGATCTCTTGCGGACCCCACACGAACCCACCCTGATGTGGCGTAAAAAGTCATATTTTTACCCACATATTTCCATACTTATTGGGCTTAACTTTGTCGAAAACCTTTCAAAACCCTCATTATTTACTAAAAATCACCAAGGTAGTCCATTTACAGACGTTATAGTAACAATCAGTAAAAACATCCAATAATCAAGCAAAATGAAGCAAAATAAAACCACTCTGAACTTTCCATTCTTATTCACCCTATGAAATAGATCTTAAAGCCTATTTTGTGATTTCATAGGTGAATGCAAGATTGGTGGTTCAAGAATCGTGGAGAAAGGTCAAAGAACGTAGAAGATAGAGTGCTTGGCATATAACATATCGTCATCTGGAACCCAAATGAGCTACACACCTCCAAATCTGGAAAATTTAGTGTCATTAGAAGTGTAACGGAAAGACGAATCCAACTGCGCAAGAATCAAGCAAATCAGGTCTCGAACGAAGAAGATACGGACGCAACAAACAACAAACGAAGCAAAGGAAGCAAAGAGGGAGGCCACCCCCTAGGGGCCGTGTACGGTATTTATGGGCCGTATACGACAGGCTTATGCCTGCTGGGGTGCCATCTAACCCCCTTGGTCTCAAACCCCCCTTTAGTGCTTCAAGTGTTGTTTTGTGTGCTTTGATGCTTATACCATACCTTCCACCTCCACTCCTCCTTAAACTATAAATAGAGGACTTCTTCTCCACAAAAACACACACACAAAACACCTTACCCTCTCATTCTTTACATCTCTTTCTCTCTCTAGTTTATTGATGCGTCACCAGCGGTCAGTAAGGATTTTACCCATGTCGTTGCACCGGCTACCGGCGACGGGCATCAGTGAGTGTTTTAAATTTGTAATTGCGGGGCCTAAGTTTTCCCTAACAATGCTAATCCTAAGGGTGAGCAATTGGTAGGTATGACCTAGAGTCGTTCTTCAAACCGACTGAATTGAAACTAAGGCGTGGCAGATGAGGGATTTCAAACTAGTGAAGGGTTTATAAAATAGTGGGGGATTTTTGGTTTTTCTATTAACTGACTTAGGCAAGTAAATAAATAAAAGAGAAATTAAAATAAAAGATAAACCAGATAAAATAAAGATAGTGTTTGCTGAGATTTCATTAATTAAGTTATGGGATGATGTTTGGAGAAACTATGTTGAATGATATTTGTTAATTATTAATCTTGAATACTCGTGATGTAAACACTAGATTCCCTACTAATTAAAATCCCATTAGCATGTCACACCGGGAGCTAGGTTATGGTAACATCACAAAGTATTTAGAATAATAAGCAAAATCTTAATTATGGTTTAATAATACTTTCATATGAACGGGAACAAAATCTTAAGGTACTAGACATAGCCGAATCATATAACGATATTTAAAAAGTTCATTAATGACTTTAAACTAGCCCTTGCTTAAGACTACCCAATAAATCCCCTAATTATCCACAGTGTTCCTCACTTAAAGTGATTCCGGCGCTTCAAACCTTGGCTATGTCTTGTCCTACGATAATCCCCCATGTAGCCTTGTGGTTCCGTAGTTTCATACCTTTGACAAATTATATTGACATAGATGACTGACTACCTTTCAATTGGACGTCGTTAAAAAGGTGTTGTAATCACGTTTATTGGTGGAAAGGCGATTGGTTAAATTGAAGTTTAAAAGTCTATTTAGAAAGGTTAATTAAACTAGGTTTCTCATAGTATATGTTAGTCCGTAATATAACTACCTTCGGTCGTTACTCAACTTCCATACATTTGTACTCCACCTTGAAGTGTTTCCAGTACTATATCGAATAACAGTCGAATAGGGGCCATCATATTACTTCGTAATATTGTACCGTTTCGTAATATGACTACCTTCGGTCGTTCCTTGACTTTCATACATTTTTACTCCACCTTGAAGTGTTTCCAGTACTATATCGAGTAACAGTCGAATAGGGGCCATCATATTACTTTACGATAATTAAGACTGTTTATATTTTACCACTATGATGATCCTAACGCAACAATCAAACAAGAACATGCGATAAGACGATCAAAGCAATACTACCGATCTTTAATATTTAATTACAAATCATCCCATAATTAATTAACTACATCGCAAGCAAACACAACAAGTATACTACTCTCTAATCATGGCAATAACTAAATCTAGCATAATTAATATAAACGTAATTAATTAAGATAGATAAGGATTAGAAAGCACCAGGATTAAATGCTGGAGAAAATAGACTTGAATTAATTGACACAATTCCAAGCTTACACCGAAGATTTACAATGCGTTCCGTATTTTCCTTCTATTCTAAACAAGCTCCTATACTAGCCTAAAACTAATTTTTAGTAAGAAAATAGAAAGAAAGTAGAAGCAATATCTTAAGAGAAGTATATTGTTCTAAGAATGGTGTGGTTGAAATGAAGCCTCATGCCTCCTATTTATAGTTGAAATCCGGCTCATGTTAGCATCTTGGGGAGCACATTAGAAAAAGGTGGAAAAGGTGGTGCACCAGGTACGTACAATCGCGTAAAGGTGTGGCACCGGGTACGTACAATCGCGTAAAGGTGTGGCACCGGGTACACGCAAGGACCAAAAAGCGGAAATGGGACAGGGGGGAGGTGGCCGGCGCCGCCACCATGGTGGACGGAAGCGGCTGGCTGGTGGCCGGCGGCGGCTGGCTGCCTGTCGCCCGGTTCGCCGTCTTTTGCTCCGTTTCTTAATTCGTACGTGTTTTCTTCGTTATGCGTCCGTTTGCATTGATTCTTTTTTTGTTGGATTCGTTTTTCAAAAACGAAGACTTTGATGAAAAGAAATCCCAAAAATATGTCTCTGAAGTTTAGATGTGTCGTACGAATCGTTTGAATCTTCCGGCGTGGATAGAATCTTCAATCTTCATCCGTTTTTGCCAATTCTTCTTTTGTTGGATTCGTATTTTGAAAATGAATATCTTGGATAAGAGAAATCTCAGTGGTGGGCACTTTGTCTCTAAATCTTGTTTTGATGCCTTGAATCTTCAATTGTGCATGAAATCTTCCTTTTTCATCCGTTTTGCTTGATTTTTATTGTGCAACCTTATTTTGACCTTCTTGGCAGATTCTCATTGATTTGAGTTCAAATGCCAAGAATCATTCCAGAATGAGAGAGATATCAGTAGTAAAAACGTGACTTTTTACGCGATATCATTTATCTCTCTAGCTTTTAGTGTAGTTTAGTTTAGGTTATCTCTCTAGTTTCTCTCTCTAGAGAACTAGAGAGAAATAAGTAGTGGTTTGAGTTAGAGTGTAACAACCGTCCTAGGGGCCTAGGGGTAAACTGGTAATTTTCCTATTTAGTATTATTTAATAAGTTAGAAATAGATTATATTATTATGTTTGATTGTGAAATTTAAGTAAATAGGTTAAAAGACTTATTTTGATTAGTAAAATATTACTTCCTTTAAATTGTTATAGTTGTCGGTAAAATAAAATGTTTAGAATCGTAAATATTTTCTAGGTTCCAGACAATTGGTTAAGAAGGGGATACAATTTAAATAAACACTAAGTCGGTTAAATAAGGTGGTCGACCTCTTTTCTCTAATTTTCTCCGAATTTCATTTTTTCTTCATACTTGAAACCTCACAAAAGAAAACTTAAGAACACCTTAACTAACTTTAAATCAAGCTAGTTGTGAGTTGGATTCAATATATCAGCTTCCTTATCATCTCTTTGTTCTTTCATCCCTGATTTGTAAGTGTTTAGTGTTATTGATAGTATATATATTTGATGTATGAGTTATATTAGAAATTTTAGGGTTATTGATGTATAGATGTAATTGAAACTTGAATTGTGTTATAATATGCTTATCTGATGATATCTGAGCTATAGGTTACTGCATAATACGAGTTTGTTGTGTTTTAGTTGTAAAAATTTGGGTTGGGGTTCGTGCATAAATTTTGTTGCAGGTATGTAGAATCTGGGTTTTGAACCTCACCCGATCGGGTAGGTTTCGATACCCGTACGGGTATGTAGATATACCCGATCGCGTGATTTTACCCAATCGCGTGATTTAGAACAAAATGGTTTCATAATGGGACTTAAATTGAAATCTAGGAATTCTCTTAGCTACTCGACCGGGTATGATTAGTGACCTGAATGGGTATGGCCAGTGACCCGATCGGGTATAGCCAGTGACCCGATCGGGTATGCTGTGTGTGTATCTGTGTTTAAAACTATTGATATTGATGTGAATATATGAGTGTAATTTATTTGCTAAAGATTTAAAATGTGATGTTCTAGGTTTGTATGGAGGAAAAACATGTATTATTTATTGTATGACATTTTGTGTTTAAATTAATAATATAAGTAAGTTACTAACTTATTGTTGTTATGTTCTCAGATGCACTGAAGACTGAGTAACATTAGAACTCTGAGTGGAGATTGAGATTGATAGGTGAGTGAACTTGGAACTCTCAGTATGATTTGGTGGTAGCATATTTGGTCACAATGAATAAACGTATTTTATTACTATATACTGTTGGTTTGATGATATTTTTATCGTGTAACCTTATTTTGACCTTCTTGGCAGATTCTCATTGATTTGAGTGTTATTTGAGTTCAAATGCCAAGAATCGTTTCAGAATGAGAGAGATATCAGTAGTAAAAACATGACTTTTTACGTAATATCAAGTATCCCACACTTAGATCTTAGCTTGTCCTCAAGCAAACTCGAATTTCAACATGGTTAAAGATAAGCAGATAATGAAATATTTTGAGCCAGAACTTTTTACTAAAGGGGTTTTGGAAAAAATGAAATATTTGTTTTTTGAAAAACAAGGTTGTAATCTTTGGGAGCATGCTTTTGATCTTTGATCTTGGATACATGACTAGGCGATCCTCTCAAGGTAGTCACTCCAATCACTCAAAGTGTTTAGGGTTTCCTATTCTAGTATTATCAATCACTCTGAACGCAAGTCATGTATCGTTTATCATCATAGGCTTGATCGAAGATCAAATCGTTACCTTTTTGGTGAGCGCGAAGTCGATCTAGCCACAATCATTCTAAGGGAAGTGATGTAGGGTTTCTGGGGTGAAGTGTTGGTGATGTGAGGGGGGGTTTTGTTGGTTTTTCATTGGTTTCTTTTTGGTGAAGTTGGAATTTTTTTGGGAGGATTGATGCCCTTTTCTTTTGGTGTTTGCAGAAGGAGTCTTTTTCTCCAATTGATTTTCTTTTCTTCGAATTTTCTTTCTTGGGTTTTCTTCTTTGACGTCATATCCTTGTAGCTTCTTTTCTTTCATCTTTGGGACTTACTATGAAGTTTGAGGGATGCTTTCGAGAAGGTAGGGATAACGTGTTTATTTATGGGTATATGGATGAGTTTAAGAATGAAGTGATTCGATCTCCTCTTTACTCACCAATCCGGATTTGAAATGCATAGCAGGAGCAAGTTCTGATTCTAAATGCATACATTGGCACACTCAAGAATCGAAGAAGTGAAGCATTAAAAATGAATGCTTTATATGGCTCAAGGTACCTCATGAATCGAAAGTTGGTTTGTTATGTGCTAGTCATGCGATGCTATTTATGGGATTACTAAACTAATTTTTCAAAGGAATTCATATTTTATTTATCCTTCTTCCCCAAAGTAAATTATTCTTTGTCTAAATTTTTTCATTTTCAACATATTTTCAACTCAATTTTGAAAAATTTTGTTTACTTATTGGAGATGGATGGTCTAAAGAGCAACGAGCTTAGAATCAAGCATATACCATTATCCATTTTACAGTAGTGTAACTACTGCTATCCCACACTTAAAGGAACATCGTTCTCGATGTTATTCTAAGCTCTGACTGGGGTAAAATCCCACACTTAAGAATTGAAACATCTAAGACGTATTCTTTCAGCAGTGTGTGTTGGGTTTGAATCCCACACTTAGTGATAAGCATAGTGGATATGGTATATTTATAACGAAAAAGAGCTTAGAACAGAAGTACTCCCCATTTATATATATGGCTTGTAGGTGATGATGAGGAGTGCTCCGAAGTACATGATTGCCGACTTTTCCGTAGAGTCCCTTCGTTGTTGTCGTGTGCTCCGATTATGTGATGAGTAGCCTTTAGGCATTTTGTGATTTAGAGGTCAATGGTTGTTGGGCTGGGTTGCTACAAGTTAGTCAACATGGGAATTGTGATCATCTGTGTGAATCACGCTTATGTTGACTAAAGGTAGCAAACAACTATCGGTAAAATCACTATATTGGCCTGCAGTGGTTATTAGTGTCGCTTGGTGGGCCATCGCGGCTGAGGGCGCCACAAGGACCACCGATCCTCTTAGAGATGTTGTGTTTAAGTGTTATTTGCTGTAAACAATTATTGTTATCCTAAGTTAAACTGTTAGTAACAGGTTTATTCACTTAACTTCGTGCTAATCCCCCCACATTTCACTCCTTGCAGGTTATGAGATTTGGTTATGGGCGGGACAAGGAGTCACTGTAAAGAATATTTGACGAATATACACTCTGATGTCATTTTGATACTTATGATATGTTTTGGTTTATATAACGCCCGAATAGTTATGTTATGTTTTGCAAAATGACACTTACAATATGTAATGTTTGTAGATCTTACGATTATACATATATATAAGTTGTATATTATTAAACTATTTGGATTAACGCTTGATGCGTCACCAGCGGTCGGTAAGGATTTTACCCTTGTCGTTGCACCGGCTACTGGCGACGGGCATCAGTGAGTGTTTTAAATTTGTAATTGCGGGGCCTAAGTTTTCCCTAACAGTGCTAATCCTAAGGGTGAGCAAGTGGTAGGTATGACCTAGAGTCGTTCTTCAAACCGACTGAATTGAAACTAAGGCGTGGCAGATGAGGGCTTTCAAACTAGTGAAGGGTTTATAAAATAACGGGGGAGTTTTGGTTTTTGTATTAACTAACTTAGGCAAGTAAATAAATAAAAGCGAAATAAAAGTAAAAGCTAAAGCAGATAAATAAAGATAGTGTTTGCTGAGACTTTGTTAATTAAGTTATGGGATGATATTTGGAGAAACTGTGTTGAAAGATATTACTTAATTATCATTCTTGAATACTTGTATGTAAACACTAGATTCCCTACTAATTAAAATTCCATTAGCATGTCACACCGGGAGCTAGGTTAAGGTAACATTACAAAGTATTTAGAATAATAAGCAAATTCTTAATTATGGTTTAATAATACTTTCATTGAACGGGAAAATCTTAAGGTACTAGACATAACTGAATCATATAACGATTCCTCGTCATCCTAACAGATTCATATATTTAAAAAGTTCATTTATGACTTTAAACTAGCCCTTGCTTCCACAGCGTTCCTCACTTAAAGTGGTTCCGCCGCTTCAAACCTTGGTCATGTCTTGTCCTACGATAATCCCCCATGTAGCCTTGCGGTTTCATAGTTTCATACATTTGACAAATTATATTGACATAGATGACTGACTACCTTTCAATTGGACGTCGTTAAAAAGGTGTTGTAATCACGTTTATTGGTGGAAAGGCGATTAGATTAATTTGAAGTTTAAAAGTCTATTTAGAAAGGTTAATTAAACTAGGTTTCTCATTTTATATGTTAGTCCGTAATATAACTACCTTCGGTCGTTACTCGACTTTCATACGTTTGTACTCCACCTTGAAGTGTTTCCAGTACTATATCGAATAACAGTTGAATAAGGGCCGTCATATTACTTCATAATATTGTACCATTTCGTAATATGACTACCTTTGGTCGTTCCTCAACTTCCATACATTTGTACTCCACTTTGAAGTGTTTTCAGTACTATATCGAGTAACAGTCGAATAGGGGCCATCATATTACTTTACGATAATTAAGACCGTCTATATTTTACTACTTTGATGATCCTAAGGCAACAATCAAACAAGAATATGCAATAAGACGATCAAAGCAATACTACCGATCTTTAATATTTAATTATAAATCATCCCATAATTTACTAACTACATCGCAAGTAAACACAACAAGTATACTACTCTCTAATCATGGCAATAACTAAATCTAGCATAATCAATATAAACGTAATTAATTAAGATAGATAAGGATAGAAAGATGTCACACCCCCGATATGACACGGTCATACCCTTACTCGATTGTACTTAGGCATGTAGTGCCTCATGGTTGTAGACATACTTATACCTAATAGGTATCTAGGCATGGTATGCCATATTCTCGATGCACTTATGTACACACCCCAAATACTTAGGTATTAGATACCTCGTTAGATGTATACACATTTGTGCTACAACACTATAACAATACAATTCAAAATAGTGGATTTTGAATTAATTTTCAAAACATACAAGGTTTATACTTTATGTTTTAAACTAACAATCCTATGAATAGCTGACTCATTTTAGCATGTGTTCTCAGGTGCACAGCAGGATTAGGATTGCTACAAGCTTTGCTAGCTCGAGTCGCATGTTTTCAAACAACTGAATTTCTCTGCATAGCTTTTGTATTACAAATTATGTATTGAAATTATTTTGCGAACTCGCAACTTGTATACAATTTTATTTTGGAAATGTATAAATATTTTTAAACGTCTCATTTAGAGGTCGTTTCTATGTATCTTATGCTTTGATGATTGATTAGTCACGCTCCGACCCGACCGCTTTTGCAACCCGAATTTGGGGGTGTGACAGATTGGTATCAGAGCCTAAGGTTATAGTGAACTAGATTGTATTTAGTGGGCCTAGACTATGACCGTTAGGCAATATTCCTCATTAGGTATAACTGGTTCAGGGATTACATCATACGAGTAGCATAGCGTAGCTAACTATGTACAATTAAATAAAGATGATGTGATATCTGAAAGGGGTTGTACTAGATTAGGAATGCACTAGTTGAATCTGATTGTTTCGTGCTAGACACCCTAGGCTATTATATGTACTGTAGGTATATATGAATAGGCCTTACATGTGTACTACTTCTACATATCTACATATATATATATATATATATATATATATATATATATACACACACACACACACACATATACATACTAAGTATATATAACTCAATTCCGCTGTACTGTCATATACTCGCGAAGAGGCACATCGCTGTCTTCCTTGCCACCACGACACAACACTTTCTCCATATGTATGCATAGGAGTATATCACACTTATCGCCGAACCCCGGGAATGAGGTATAAACATTATCTATTGGGATGGAAACCCACACATGCTAATCGTTCACGAAATTTAAAATAAACCAACAAACATTTCAACCTTGACCATAAGGGTCACGATAGGACTAGTGATGAATAAGTCCACAAGATCACCTCAATTACAACTTGATCATTTAGATCATCACGAATCAATACCTCGATGTTAGCCTTCGCGCTACAATTGGAGAAATTTTGAAACATCAACGCATCTTTGGCATTAGGGCTACACTCGAACAACACACAACACGTGGTGCTGCATTACACGGTATGTTAATACCGCAATTTGGCACGTTAGTGCGACACTCACAGTATGTTGATTCTGCAAATGGCACATTGGTGCTACACTCACAGTACATGGGTACTGCATTACGGTGCTTCGGGCACTGCATTACGGCACGTGGTGCTGCGTTTCATAGTACTGCGGTACTACACTCACAATACAATTATATTACATTACTGTGCTTTTAGCACTGCATTATGGTACGTGGTTACTGCATTCTAGTACTTAGGGTACTACACTTTGAATTAATTAGAATTACATCTACAATACGTTAGTACTGCAATATAGTCTGTTAGACTACTACAATGACCTAGTCATGGTTGACCTACATTGGAAACACTATTTAGTCGTTATCACGACTATACACTGAAGCTACAACATCTCAACTTACTCATTCTAAGCATACGTGAGCTATTCACGTCATGACAACTTAAAAGTCCGAGGACTTTCAAAAGCATAACTTGATTAACTTTCTGGGTCACATCACTACAAATCACTGATTTTCACGTCGCGCTAAATCAAAATCTTTGAATAAAGATCTCACACTTTTTCGTTTCATTCTTGTTTAAGAATCATGCCGCCTAGACGACAAACTTACACTCAAGCTGAGCGTGACCAATTCGCTGATCAAAGAGTGGTTGATGCTCTAGCTACTCGAAACCTAGCGAGACCTTGCACCTATAAGGAATTCCTGAACTGTAACCCACTAAACTTCGCTGAAACTGAAGGGGCTGTCTGATTAATCCAATGGATCGAGAAAATGGAATCTGTATTCTACATTTGCAACTGCCCCGACGACTGCAAAGTCAAGTACGCCACATATACTCTTCAGGATGATGCCCTTACCTGGTGGAATTCCTACGCCCAAACTGTAGGAGTCGACACCGCTCACAAACTTCCTTGGGAGGATCTGAAACGAATCATGAGGGATGAGTATTGTCCCAGTGAGGAACTACACAAACTCGAGGATGAACTTTGACACCTCACCGTACAAGACAATGATATTATGACATACACCAATCGTTTTCACCAACTGGCACTCCTTTGCCCAACCATAGTGAACCCTGAAAGCCAACGAATCGAAAGGTACATCGGGGGACTCCCGATGCAAATTGAGGGAATGGTCACCGCCTCTAAACCCACTACCATTCAAGAGGCTGTTCGCATGGCTCACAAGCTCATGGCACAGGTGGTTCGACACGGAACACCTGCAACCGAAAACAATCAAGGAAAATGGAACGGAAATTCCAGCACTAGTCATAACCCAACAAATCACCTTGAACCTTTGAGGTCCTACGCCACCGAACTTAAGGAAAAATGAGGATATGCGGGGAATTAACCATTTTGTCACGGCTGTAAATGTCATCATGATGGTTCATGTGGTTTACCCTGCGAAAGATGCCAACGATTTGGACACAAAATCTGGGACTACAGAGTTCCTGCCAATCCCGACTCTCAGAGGATATGCTTCAAATGTAGCGAACCAGGGCAGTACAAGAAGGATTGCCCAAAAAGGAAACGCAAACTCACCTGATCGGCTCTGAGCGAACCGAACGAATCTCCAACAATAATGTAGGTACATCCTTCCTCGAAAACATAATCCTTCGATTTTAGTTTACGCTAAGCGTGTACATTTACCCCCTGATATCACTTTTATCAATTTAATTCCGAGTGCATCATAGGGCTAGTTAACCTAGGCCCACGAAAAAAAAAAAACTCAAAGTTTGCTTTCAGCAGACTGATCAACTGAATGTTCACAAATCACTTAGTCCCGATAGGACTACTCTTTAAATGGTCACCTTGTGACAACTACCTAGTCCCGAATGGACTACAATGTAAACGGTTACCTAGTAACCACAACCTAATCATACCTTGAACAAATGATACAGTCGGAATTTGACTACAATGATAAACTACGACACAGTCACGGATTGACTGCTTTTCAACCTTGTCATAGACATGGTATGTCTACTATCTACTCGATAAACCTCTCGTATATACATTTCTCCCCAGAACCCACACGATCACAACCTCACATGAAATTTTGGGATGAAATTTTCTTAACGGGGGGAGAATGTAACACCTGGTCAAAAAGACAATTTTCGCGCCAAATTTAAACCTCAAATTACTCGTATTAGTTACACATTTATGCCAAGTACTTAAAACTTTATATACATATTGTATATATATAAACATACGTAATTACTGTAATCACACGTAAACAAAGTGGATAGAACCTAACTATACAAACGAGAACACGCGAGCCCGAGACCCAACTGGGTCGACCCGTGGGCTGCGAACCCAACCCTTCCCCCATATAAAATCCCCAAAATCCTCATTTTTCTCATTTTCACCCACCAAACACCCCTTTGTCCCTCTCTCTCGGTTCACACCATACCGCCACCACCATCATCATTTTCGGAATCATCAACAATGAGACCAGCAGCAACGAGCATCCATCACCATCATCTTCTTCAACAAGATCTTCACCATCTGGTCTCTTTTCGGCTCGGAATCGACATTTGGTAAGAACACCCAATTTCACACCTTCAAACACTTGATTTATGTTTATTTACATGTTATTGAGTCCGCACAACAAGAATATATCCAAGAAATCGGTTTAAAAATGTTTTAAAAATCAAAACCCACTTCAAAACTCGCATCAGTTCGTCTTGCGAATTAAGATCCCAGATCCCAGTTCATCTCGCAAAGCGAACCGAAACCTGCGAACTGAACTGGCCTGCGAACTGAGCTGGCCTGCGACCTGATTTGGCCTACGAACTGAGTTGGCCTGCGAACTTAGCTGGCCTACGAACTGAGCTGGCCTGCGAACTGAGTTGGCCTGCGAGCCGAGACTTGCGAATTTAAATTTCCAGATACGATTTTTAATAAAGCAATGTAGTAGAAATAAAAATTTTCTACTACAGCCAGGGGTTCTGCCCCTTGGACCCCATCAGGGGTTGCCACCCTTGGACCCCGCTACCAGGGGCGCTGCCCCCGGACCCCCGTACACGGTTTCCAAACCTGAACAACAAGTGAATACTTACACAACTCGTTTAGACAAACGGATTTGTCTCGTACTCATATAACCTCATATGTTTAGGACACTAGGTGGTTACCCAGCTGACGACGCGCGTATCGTAGAATCGCTAACTCCTCAGGTGAGTTTTATAGCCCCACTCTTTCAACTATTTTACTATTTTTCAGGGTGAGGCACATGCACAATTACTGTTTTCGAATTATAATGATAAACTTTTATAATTCATAATTGACTATATTACTGTATGTAATAATACGTAGGAATTACACTCACTATATTGTTGTCGGACAATACCATAGTTTAACCTGGATAGGTTACCATTGTACGCTGCTAAGTTACCGAAATACAATTACCATTACATAACTTGCTTATGTTATCACTATTCATTGACCATATTGTCGCGGAACAATACTATCAAATATATTAGAACTGGTTAGTTCTACCTACGCTGGACAAAAACTAGGTTGGTTACAGGATTAGTTTTTCCTTTTACGGACTAAGACTGCCTTTGCATTCCATTGTTACTAGAATGGATTTGCACTTAAATAAACATTAACCACGGACCTCAATATACTTGCTAGGCTGAGGCTAGAAGTATACGTTAGTAACATACGTTAGTATAGTCCTTTATACTAATACTAAACAACTAGGTGATGGTTATACATACGTAGGCTCCTTGTGCTACACATAATATCTAAGTATTGTATATACATACCTAGATACACTAAACCGCTTTCATGTGTTACATGATACCCAATTAGATGTGTCGCAGGCTAAGACTTTTATATAGATATATATATATATATACGTATATATATATATATATACATATACTTGTACATTATCTCAAGCACATGGTGCTATCTACTATTTACTTATGTATATTGATACACACACACACAGACACACACACACACACACACACACACTTACAAACACGTTTACTTAGTCGGGCATGTCGTAGTACTGCCGGCTCTCATTTACATTAGTCGGACATGTCGTTGTACTGTCGGCTCAATTACTTAGTCGTGCATGTCATAGTACTGCCGGCTCTCAATTACTTAGTCGGGCATGTCGTAGTACTGCCGGCTCTCGATTACATACATTGCTTGCGAGCAACACTGTTCGATGTCATGGTAAAGTGGGCACAAAACGATATCACGGTTAGAGTGATACAAAACGATGCCACGGTAAAGTGGGCACAAAACGATATCACGGTTAGAGTAATACAAAACGAGATCACGGTAAAGTGATTCAAAACGTTATCGTGGTAAAGCGATACAAAACACAAACAAACATACGAGTTGATACTCACACTCATTAACGGATTGACGAGCTTATACTAGAGGTCGTTAACTCAGTATTTGGCTAAATACTCACTTATAGTTCTGCGGGACTACACTTACATGTTGCTAGAGGGCAACACACTATGCTAGGTGGCATACTAGTATCTTACTACTGATAAGTAATGCTATTACTTTTTACCATATGACGTGGTCATACTCTTACCCGATCTGTACTTAGGCATGCATTGCCACACATTGGTATACTACTCAAACCTGATCGGAATTTAGGCATGAATTGCCACACCACACCCCGGATATGACACGGTCATACCCTTACTCGATTGTACTTAGGCATGTAGTGCCTCATGGTTGTAGACATACTTATACCTAATAGGTATCTAGGCATGGTATGCCATATTCTCGATGTACTTATGTACACACCCCAAATACTTAGGTATGAGATACCTCGTTAGATGTATACACATTTGTGCTACAACACTATAACAATATAATTCAAAATAGTGGATTTTGAATTACTTTTCAAAACATACAAGGTTTATACTTTATGTTTTCAACTAACAATCCTATGAACTCACCAGCTTTATAGCTAACTCGTTTTAGCATGTGTTCTTAGGTGCCCAGCAGGATTAGGATTGCTACAAGCTTTGCTAGCTCGAGTCGCATGTTTTCAAACAACTGGATTTCTCTGCATAGCTTTTGTATTACAAATTATGTATTGAAATTATTTTGCGAACTCGCAACTTGTAAACACTTTTATTTTGAAAATGTATAATTATTTTCAAACGTCTCATTTAGAAGTCGTTTGCTATGTATCTTATGCTTTAATGTTTGATTAGTCACCCCCCGATCTGACCGCTTCCACAACCTGAATTTGGGGGTGTGACAAAAGAACCAGGAGTAAATGCGAGAGAATAGACTTGAATTAATTGACACAATTCTGAGCTTACACCGAAGATTTACAATGCGTTCCGTACTTTCATTCTATTCTAAACAAGCTCCTAAACTAGCCTAAAACTAATTTTTAGTAAAAAAATAGAAAGAAAGTAGAAGCAATATCTTAAGAGAAGTATATTGTTCTAAGAATGGTGTGTGTTGAAATGAAGCCTCATGCCTCCTATTTATAGGTGAAATTCGGCTCACATTAGCAACTTGAGGAGCACTTTAGCAAAAGGTGGAAAAGGTGGTGCACCAGGTACGTACAATCGCGTAAAGGTGTGGCACCGGGTACGTACAATCGCGTAAAGTTGTGGCACCGGGTACACGCAAGGACCAAAAAGCGGAATTGGGATGGGGGGCAGGTCGCCGGCGGCGGCTGGCAGCCTGCCGCCCCGGTTCGCCGTCTTTTGCTCTATTTCTTGATTCGTGCGTGTTTTCTTCGTTATGCGTCCGTTTGCGTCGATTCTTTTTTTGTTGGATTCATTTTTCAAAAGCGAAGAATTTTATGAAAATAAATCCCAAAAAGATGTCTCTGAACGTTAGACGTGTCATATGAATCGTTTAAACTTTCCGGCGTGCCTAGAATCTTCATTCTTCATCCGTTTTTGCTGATTTTTCTTCTGTTGGATTCGTATTTTGAAAACGAACATCTTGGATAAGAGAAATCTCAGTGGTGGGCACTTTGTCTCTAAATCTTGTTTTGATATCTTGAATCTTCAATTGTGCGTGGAATCTTTGTTTTTCATCCGTTTTGCTTGATTTTTATCGTGCAACCTTGTTTTGACCATCTCAACATAATATCACTGATTTGAACCGTATTTGAGTTCAATATTCCAAGAATCGTTCCAGAATAAGAGAGATATCGGTAGTAAAAACGTGACTTTTTACGCGATATCAACGCTTCCGATTTACTTTATAAAAAAATGTTTCTAAATTCGAGGGTGTTATATAGAGGAAGTTCATTGGCTTGGTATTATCTTTGTAATCAAGTTCAAAATGTTGCAATCCTCTGTATTACTCTACTAATCTAGTATTACTCTCTTTATCTCTCTTACTGTTATAATGTATGCTTTGCTTGTTATATCAGTACGAACTATGATGGTTGCCATGATTTATACGTTGATTAATATGTGATTGTTGGAATGAAAATGTTAGGACTAGGGATGATCTTTAATTAAATATCTTGCATGATTAGAAGTTGTTATACTGCGTACATGTTGAATTGATCCTGAATATAGATTTAATTAATCACCCTTTCCGGTTCTTCACGTAACTATTGCCTTAGGATAGGATCTGATCAATCCTAACTGCGAATACTTAGTTATCTCCTGTTATTGTATGAAACTGTGGGATAACTGTAAAACAGCATAATACTTGGTATAGTGTTGGAAATACTACTGGTAGAGTACAAACACATGGAAGCCAAGGAAATGCTGATTGTCTATCTCACCATGGATTACCTGGAAGAAACCCTTCCAGAACACGGGTATAGGTATAATCTAAAATCGTAAAAATGCTATAGTACACCGTTAAACTACCTTTGGTTATAAAGCTGTGTAAAGATACAAAAGATCTTTTAAACACCGTAGATATACCTAGGGTTAGAGTACTGTGGAAAATTAAAAGCACCATACACTAAATAGACTCCTAGGGATAAATAACTGATGGCAAAGGAGGATCTAGTTCATGATGAAAGTAATTAAGCTTAAAATAGATATAAATGAGTTTTGAAAAGAAAGCAAGGATGCCGGTTGTGTTCCAAGATGCTTAAGCCCCTTAACTTTACCTAACCGATAGTTTAACATATGCAGTATGCAACCAGTATTAACCATTTAAAATCAGATAGACATAGTTGTTAAGAAAAGCCAGTAAATTTGGATTGTCACCCTTTTCCTGCACCCCAATTAGAGGGTCACTTGGTCTCTGAAAGAGACGGTTAGGTGGGTCTTAAGACAATCTAAGCTGGCCAGAATCAAGATAACCTAGGATTCAATGACATATGCTTTTAGGATTAGAAGCCTAGAACGTAGGTACCTAGTGTTTACACCGACCGCCTAGCTGATTCTTAATTAGGATAATCTCTAATCAATCTTCCTGAAACCATAGCATTGAAGTTTCAACAATCACTCTCTACCTGCTACTCATTGTCTCATTTACTTTTATGTTATTTACTTTATGTCTAGTAGAATAGCTAAAACCAAAAACCTACCTACCTTGTTTTAAAAACCCATCCTTCAGCAAACTTATGTAGGTAAAAATTCAATTCAATGTGTTTCGATTTTAAACGACACTCGAGTTATACTTGACACTTACCCACAAGGTAGGTAGCATGAATAGTTTGATACCCAGCAAACATAAATTTAAAACTTGACACCGTCGGTAACCCTGTGCAGAACGGAACAACGACTCAAGGTGGTAACACTTTGAACACCCGTTGTGACAAGTGGATGCACGACACACACCATCTGATGGAGCGTCAGAATGATGAATGCCAAATTCGACGGACCGAAATGACGGCTTTGTGCCCTCGGTGTCGATTCTGTCAGTTTCAACTAATGATAACCGACGTTGCCCATTGGAAATGCTCTAAGAAGAATTTGTCGATTAACTCTCATGGCAGGCATGCATATATTCTTGTTATATATATATTATGTGGGATATGTTATATTGTAAGGTTTCAATTTTAAATAAATAAAAAGATATGAACGTTGGGTTAAAGGTACTAATCGATAATGAATTTATACTTTTGATTTATAGTAGATTGATAAATTGTTAGTTTTGCCTTAATATTTAAAGCATGTTTGTTCGAAAAATGTTACAATTTAAAGTGTGATCATTTAAAAATAACTACAATTGTTAAATCAAAAGAAGACACCCATTAAAGGATCAATATTTCTCCATGCTAAATTAATCTAATCATTTATTTCATTTATGACCTACGAATATGCAAATTTTGACATTTGAGTTTTTAAATGTTGCATTTAAATTGAAATAAAACACAATGTACTAAAGTTATTTCATCGTAAAGAAAGAGACTAAATGAATTTTAACACAATGTACTATATGTTTCATTAATATGAATTTTAACATATATTAATAAAAAATGTAAGGATCAAAATTGTCATGGGTACACTTATTAAATATCATAATAGGAGGTTGTTAAAAATCTAAGTCGTATGATTGTAAAGAAAGTAGGCTAATGAAGGGTGAAAATTACTGCATGATATTCTTTTTTGGTTATATATATAGACAGATAGTAACGTGGACAATTAGTTTCTTGGACGAGAGAGATATTATTATCACTTTCACCGCTTCCCATTAGATGTGATAACAATTTTTCTTTTATTGTCACAAAATAAATGATTTGTAACATCCACTCTAATGGCCTAGGGGTAATACGATAATTTTTCTAACTTTAACTTATTATTTAAAGTGTTAAGAGATTGTTTATTTATACATATCTTGTTGAATTGTGAAATTAGGAAAAGTGGCCAAATAGCTTATTGTGACTAGCAAATTATTACTTGTTTTAAATTGTTATAGTTGTAGGTAAAATAAAATAGTTGGTTTCGCAAATGGTTTCTAGATTCCAGATAATAGGATTAGAAGGGGATCAAAATTAAATAACATAAATTGGAGTCGGTTGGTAAATTCATCGATTCAATCTTCTGTACTTTCCCAATTTCCACATCATCTCATTATACATACATATACTCATTAAGAAATCAAAAAGAAAGAAGAAATTAACTTGGTGTTTTGGATTCAAGCTAGTCTACATCAGATTATCATTATCAGTTTGTCCTTCCTTTGTAATTGTAAGTGTTTATATTTACTTGTTCTATGTGTTATAAACTTGAATTTGATAGATTTAAATGAGTTTGTGAAATTGGAGTAGTATGTGATGATTGTTGATGTTAATAGATGATATATGATGTTTGTTTAAAGTTAAGTGTCATGCTAGACCAACTTTGTAGAACCTGAGTTTGTGAAATTGGGGTGGAGTTTTAAGAAAAATCGAGTTACAGTTCATTGGTTTCTGGGTTTAGGTTACATACCCGAACGAGTATGGTAAGTCACCCTATCACATATGAGATGGTTACCCGACCGGGTAAATTGATCCGATCGCATAAATTAGAACAAAATGCTTACACAGAATGCGAATTAAATTGAAAGCTAGGATTTTCTTATATACCCGATCGGGTAAGGGTGGATACCCGATCGCGTATGTTAGATAACCGAACGGGTATGGTGAGTCACCCAATTGCGTATCTGACTTTATGTTGAACCAGTTATGTGATCTCCATGTTAAATCAGTTATGGTGTACTGTAGAACATTATTAATGAAATCGTTGCTCTTATAGTTTAGTATAGTGAAGATAAATATTTTGTAACTTTGTGTTTATCATTATAGAATGAGTTACTAACTCATTATTGGTTGTGTTCTTAGATCAACCGAAGACTCAGTAACATAAGACTTCTGAGTTGGAGACTAGGACAAATCAGGTGAGTGGACTTGTGACCTCAGTGTAAATTGGTTGTGATACATTTGGTTACAACGAGTAAACGTAATCTTACTATTTATAGACTGTTTGTCTGATATAATACCTGTGATTATGTGATCTAGAGGTGAATTGCAGTTGGGCTTGGTTGCTATAGGTTATCCAATATAGGATTTGTGAACATTTCTTGTGAATAAGATTCTATGTTATGTTGGGTAAAGATAGCAACAAGCTATCGGTAAAACCACTGTGTTGTCCTGCAGTTGGTTATAAGTGTCGTTTGGAGGGCCACCGCGGCTGAGGGCGCCTCAAGGACCACCGATCCTCTGTGATAACTATGTGTTTAAGTTTTAGTTGTTGTAAAAAGATTTTGTTATGGTAAGTTAGACTGTTAGCTACATGTGTATTCACTTAGCTTCTTGCAGGTTCTAGTTTTTGATATAATAGGCTGGTGCAAGAAGTTGAAAATGGATGGAATGTTTGATGATAGATGCTTACTCTAATATTACTTGCTCCTTTTATGTCATGTTTTGAACTATGTAACACCCAGATAACAATGTTTTCGTTTATAACACTATAACTTGTATATGTTATATGTAATGTTTTGGAAACCATACGATTATACATATGTACTTATTATGTATAGTGGATTATTAATATACAATGGACTTTCATTTCCGACATGTTATAAAAAATGATCTTAAAATTTGGGGTGTTATAATTCGGTATCAGAGCATAGGTTCAGGTGAATTGAACAATTATAAGGTGTTCAATCCCAAATCTTGATTTGTGATTAGTCAAACATTTCAGGGTGTGGGATTTAATTACGGTATGAAATTGGTTAGTATGTTATGTACTAACAATTAACGAGTTGGAGATGTTATTGTGATTATAGATATGGCAGATAATGAACACCCGATCGCTGCTCTCAATAATTCTTCTCGAAATGATGCCCCTCCTCCTAAGACTCATAATGATAGACATGGGCAGTCTGGTACTTCATTTACAACGGGTGAAGAAACTGACAGGGATGATTATATTATGCAGTTAGAGGATGAACTTCAAGAGTTTAGAGGTTTTAGACAGAGGACTTTACATGCTGGATCTTTTCAGCAATTTTCTCAGTCACATCCAGTTACGAGTACTACTACACCCCCCTGTGGTATCATCTTCCCAGATTTCAACGTCTTTACCATTTTACTTTCAGCAACCTTATGGTACATCTTATCAGACTACAGTTCTGTTATCATCATCGGGGCCGTATAGTTATCAGATACCAGTGTTTCCACCACCATATCAGCAGAGAAAGGTTTGTTCTTTTAAGACTTTTATGTCCAGTATACCTTTTGAGTACCATGGTAGTAATAATCCTTCTATGATACTAGACTGGTTACGTGATATTGAGAGAAAGTTTGAGGTGTGTTAGTGTGAGGAAGAAGTTAAAGTTCCATACACTGTGCATCTTCTAAAAGGACAGGCCATGATGTGTGTAACACCCGGTCAAAAAGGTCAATTTTCACGCCCAATTTTTACTTCAATTAATCGTACTTAGTACGCAATTATAACAAAGTATTCAAATTTATATATATATATATATATATATATATATATATAAATATATAAAATTTAATATATGTAATGCAAGATGATTATTTCATAATCAGTATGAAACAAATATGATAGAACGCAGAATATCGCGTCTGAATTTTGGTGACGAAATTTTATAAATAATGTTTTATTATATAGATTTAACATTATACGTGTGAGGAAAAATATTAAACATTCGAGAATGTAAGTCGTTTTAATTAAAAACGCACTCTAGTTATCTGAAACCGCGCAAAATTTAGTTATAAAACTTGTTGAGTCACTGGTCGCTGACCATAATAAGTCATTGGTCGCTGATCAACTCAATAATACACAACTTGATGAAGAAATGATTTGTGTCAAAGCTGCTGTTGCTGAAGTTAACAATTGATGATCGCCATTCATTCTACTACTGGATTTAACATACTGAGGAAGATTAAAACTCAACTTTGTGTGTCGCTGATACAAGCAGCGAGAGTTTTATATCTTCATGTTGAATAAGGCAAAAGTCACTACCCAAATAACAGCTAGTCACTGAAGAACAATATTTCAAGTCATTCTACAAGTAATTCTTCAGTGACTATTCAATACAGTACGAAGTGCTCTACTCTTATATGTCAGCAAGTGTTCCTCGTACTTGAAGAATGTTTGAAGGATTACGTGGCAGTGAATGATTGGTTTTAAGGAAGACGTGATATTCAAGGTAACATAATTTGGGACCACAGAATAATCAAGGATCAGAGATCAAACCAATCAAACAGCGACACGTGTCATTCCATGATCATGATTTTCCACAAGACATTTGCACTATATATAGAGCAGTACTTTGTACTTAGAAATTTGCCGTTGATACGTATTATTCACTTGTTTGTCAGTGAATACACTTTGTCTAAGTACGTATCTTCGAGCAGTGAGTAAACAGTTAGCGTGTTTGTCCACTACTGTTCAGCTCAGATTTTAATAGTTTAGCAAAAGTGTTTGATTTGGATTAGCCTTGGATAGTTCATTCCGCAATCAACACTTAGTGAGTTTATGATCAATAAAATCATATTTTCAGCTACAATCTATTACTTGCTTTGATATTGTCATATCTATCTTTTACATACTGTGTTATTACTAAACAATTAAAAACTGTCTAAGTAACTTGATTAAAACCAGAGAAAAGTTTTTAATTGTATTCAACCCCCCATTCTACAATTAAACTTTACTTATTGCGATTCCATTTCACTAATCAATAGTGAATTCGGGACTCTCAAAACTTAAATCCAAACATTTTTATTTTTATAAAATGTTTCAACTCAAAAATATTTCGAAAACATATAAAAGAATTTTATGAATTAAAATATTATTCATATTACAATCGGGTACAAAAACACGGGTATTTTATACTGTGGTTGGAGACCACAGTCCCCAAATTGGGGGATCAAAGTTTTGATAAAACCCAAACCCCATCTCCCATTTTCACCTCATTTTCTTCATCATCATTTTCTTCCTCACCTAACTTTTCTCTCTAAAAACCCACCAACACCAACAACTAACAACAACAACACAACATTATCATCATCATTTTCAGAACCATCATCATCATCTCAAGGAAAAGGAAGCAAGCTTCACCATCATCTTCATCTTATTCATCATCAAGTTCATCATCATCATCCTTAAACCCTTGATCTTCAAATCGTAAGGAATTACACCCTTTTTCTTTGTTATTTCGTGTTAATAACATCTATATTATCATATATTAGCTTCGTACAAGCGGATTTAGCCCAAAAATAGGTTAGATCTTGGTTTTGGGTGAAAAATCGTCGAACAGTCGGGAGTGTCGTATAGGGGCCAAACACAGTGATGCGACACTAGCCTAGTGACGCATCTGCCTGAGGCCGTAACTGCCGTAAGGAAGTGTCGTCCTTAGTGACACTGCCTTTGCGACACTGAACTCAGTGACGCATATGGACCTCCGAGACACTTCACGCGACACTCACTGAAGTGTCGCCTAACTCCAAATAAAGACACCACCAGACACTTGTCTAGTGTCGCACCCCAGTGACACCTCATATGCAACACTTGTTCAAGTGTCGCTAATAATGCAGATTTTCAAAAATACTTTTTAACTAAGTATTCAAACTTTACGCCACGAATATCTTTATACAATACAATTTTCAAACAATACAAAGTATATTTATACGAGTTATATTTATAAGAAACAAGTAAAATTATATTTCTGGAATATAATTTCGAATTATCACCAATGGTCCGAACACACTTTACAAACTTCAAACATAGACACTTATCAAATGCTTTGGGTACAATCTAATCGAATAAACAACAACTTGGATAGTTTATATAAACGTCCATTCACTCATACGAAATCTCATGTGTTTAAGACACTAGGAGATCATCATTGGTACAAATCACCACCTTAGGATCGCTCGCTCCTTAGGTGAGTTCATAGCCCCACTCTTTCAACAGTTTTACTATTTTCGGGGTGAGATGCATGTACAATTACTGTTTCCGAATTATAATGATAAACTTTTATAATTCATACTCATCTATATTACTGTTATGTAATACGAAATGTGTAATACTTAGGAATTACACCCATTATATTGTTGTAGGACACTATCACTACTTAACCTAGATAGGTTGCCATTGTACATTGTTAGATTGTTTCAAAACAATCACCATCACATAACTTGACGAAGTTATGATTATGCATTGACCATATTGTCACGGGACAATACTATCAAACACACTAGAACTAGTTAGTTCTACCTACGTTGGACAACGACTAGACTTTTACAGGATTAGTTTCCTTTTAGGAACTAAGACTGCCTATACATTCCAGGACATCTATATTGGAATATATGTAAACAAACATTAACCACGAATCCCAATATATACTTGCTAGGCTGAGGCTAGGAGTATACGATAGTAACATACATTAGTATAGCCCTTTATACTATTACAAACAACTAGGTGATGAGCTATTTATACCTAGGATTATTGTGCTAGACCTAATATTTAAGTATTGTATATACATGCTTAGATACACTAAATTACCATCATGGGCTACATGATACTCGGTAGGACGTATTTGTTGATTTGACTTATACATATAGATACACTAAATCCTATGAACTCACTAGCTTTACAGCTGACTCATTTTAGCCTGTGTTCTCAAATGCCCAGCAGGATTAGGATTGCTACAAGATATTGTAGCTCGAGTCGCATGTTTTCAAATATCTGGATTTCTCTGCATAACTTTTGTATTACAATTATGTATTGAAATTATTTTGCGAACTTGCAACTTGTATACACTTTTATTTTGGAAATGTATAACTATTTTCAAACGTCTCATATAGAGTCATTCGTTATGTACCTTTGTGCTTGTGATATTTGATTTGGTAACACCCGACCCGACCGCTTCTGCAACCCAAAATTTGAGGGTGTTACAGATTGGTATCACATCCTAAGGTTATAGTGAACTAGGTTACATTTAGTGGGCCTAGACTATGACCGTTAGGCAGTATTCCCCATTAGGTATAACTGGTTCAGGGATTACATTATACGAGTTTAATTTAACATAGCATAGCTAACTATGTACAATTAAATAAAGGTGATGTGATATCTGAAAAGGGGTTATACTGGATCAGGAATTCACTAGTTGACTCTGATTGTTTTGTGCTAGACACCCTAGGCTATTATATGTACTGTAGGTATATATGATTAGGCCTTACATGTGTACTATTTCTATACTATTATATATGTAAGTATATATATATATATGAGCATCATTCAATATAAAGAACATGATTTGTCTTCACCTATTACCGCATATCCATTCCTACGCGTGTAATCGCTTATAACACATTCCGCTGTACCATCATATAATCGCGAAGAGGCACATCTCCGTCTTCCTCACCATCACGAATACTTATCACTGAACCTCGGGAAGGAGGCATAAACGTTATCTATTGGGATAGACCATGCTAATCGTTAACAAACTTTAAAACAAACAACAACGAAACTACGAAACTTCAACACATTTTTGATCTTAGGGCTACACTTGAACAACATATGGCACGTGGTGCTACGTCGTGCTTTAGGCACTGTTGGGACCCGAACGGTCGTGTGAAGACGACGTATGGATCGCAATCGGTTGGTTTTAAATTTATATTTGCTGGGGTCTAAGTATGACTTACTAATACTGAACCAAAGGCTAGTAGATGGTAAGTATGACCTAGAGTCGTTCTTAAAGAGAAACTGAATTGAAACAGAAGTGATCCAATCAATCTTTCTTTTATAGTAAAGGTTTTAATAGAGTGCGTTGGGGGTTTTGGTTCAGTTAACTATGTAAACTAAATAAAGCGAATAAAATGTAATGATAAATCAGATAATAAAAGTAGTATTTGTTGTGAGTTTGTTAGCTAATAATGTGGGATGATGACTCTTATAGGAAGACGATTATCTAAATTGGAAATGTCTAGTGGATTCAATACCCAATGGTATAACCAATAAGTTCCCTATTAGTCGGTTATCAACTAATATGTCACGAGGAACTAAGGTGTCATGATTCTGATCAGACAGACGATCCTCAACTCTCCACACTCTCCTGTGAGGGAGTCAGTGACCCGTATTATTGAACGTATTCGCTCGTGGGTGAAGGAATAGAGTAGCAAGTCATTAGCAAGTCTAACCATTCTTAATACCATAAAGATTTCAAATCGATTAAACAACTAACTTAGAATTTACGTTTGGACTTATTAACCAATTCCTATTAATGAAACTTAAGAATAATAAGCAGGGGAAAATGTTCAGGTTTCTTGCGTATCTTACTTTTGGTTTCATATTTTAAGGAAAGGATATCAGTGTAACTTAGATTCCAAACTTGCCTTTCTCATTACAATTAACAAATCCCTAGGTTTTCGTAAATGGTTATTTTGCCTGTAGCCTACCTACTCTAATCTAATCTAAATTAACTAATCTAATTAAAATACTAATTAAAATGCTGGCGGCTTTTTGCATAAAGTTAAACCCAGACCATGTCGGAAAATGCTATGGTGCTTCACAGTGTATTTAATCGCTTACCGATGTTTCCATTGTGAATTTAATTGCTTCGCCATGTTCACATGATAAGTACATTGTGATCGGAAGTGTACAATACTCATGGCAAGTCCACGTAATCACATTGCATTTTATGATGCTTGTATGACATTACAGTTAAAAACATAGTTTTTACACAGATAACTATTGACCAAGTATCAAGGTTCGCGACTCCTCTTTACCAGGTTACAATCACGTTTGTTAATCGAAAGGCAAATGTAAGTTTTAGGTTTAAAATCATAAGATAAGTCCGTTCATAAAGTTTCCGTTTTATAATGTCGATCCATAATACAACTACCTTCGATCGTTACCGGCTTTCATACGTATGTATTTTGCTTAAAAGCATTTCCAGCACTATACCAAGTAAACAGTCGAATAGGGGCCGTCATATTATTTCACGACATATTTAAAGTCATCCCACAATTATATATGCTAACTACATCACAACAAATACAATAGTTATCTACTCGCTAATCATGGTACAAACTAATTCTAGCAATATTAAAGCATACATATTTAATTAGGATAGAAAGAACCCGGATTAAAATGCGAGAAGGAATAGACTTGAATTAATAAGCGTAACTCCAAGCGTACACCAAAGATTACAAGATGTTCCCTAGCTTTCGTTCTACTTTAAACATGCTCCCTAACTAGCCTAATACTAATTTTGAAGTAAGAAAATAGAATGAGAAAGTAAAGAGAGAATTATGCTTAATGCATATGGGACATCTTCAAATGGAAGCCTTGGGGCTCTATTTATATGTGAAATGGGGCTCATGTTAGCATTCCAAGGCACACATTAGAAAAAGGGTGAAAGGTGGTGCACCGGGTACAAAAAAGTAGTGAAATGTGGCGCACCGGGTACGAAAAAGCATGGAAAGGTGACGCATCGGGTACACGCAAGGACGGAAAAGCAGAAACGGGATGGGGGCAGGTGGCCGGCGGCGGCTTGCTGCCGCCCATCCCGGTCCGTCGTCTTTCGCTGCGTTGCGTAATTCGCGTCTATCTTCTTCATTTTTCATCCGTTTTGCTTGATTTTTATCGTGCAACCTTGTTTTGACCATCTTGGCATAATATCATTGATTTGTATTGTTTTTGAGTTTTAAATGCCAATAATCGTTCTAGAATGAGAGATATCGGTAGTAAAAACGTGACTTTTTACGCGATATCAGACACAACTCTGCTTCGGTACTACACAAGACACCGTGAGTATTATACATACAAACACATTTGGCTACATCGTGCTGTGGGCACAACACACGGTACTTTGGTACTGCAATTTGACACATTAGTGCTACACTCCCAGTATGTTGATACTGCATTACGGAACGTGGTGTTGCATTCCATAGTACTTTGGTACTACACTTTCGGTACATTGGTGCTACACTCACAGTACATGGGTACTGTATTACGCTGCTTCGGGTACTGCATTACGACACGTGGTGCTGCATTTCATAGTACTTAGTACTACATTCATAATACAATAGTATTACATTACTATGCTTTTAGCACTGTATTATAGTACGTTGTTACTACATTTCATCAGTACTTAGGTACTACATTTATGATACATAAATACTACGTTACGGTGCTACTAGCACTGCACTTCAGTGCTTTGGGTGCTGCATTTTGACTCGTTAGAACTACACTCACAGTACGTTAGTACTGCAATATAGTCTTTAGACTACCACAATAATCTAGTCATGGTTGAACTACATTGGAAACACCATTTAGTCGTTATCACGACTACACACTGAAACTACGACATCTCAACTTACTCATTTTAAGCATACGTGAGCTATTCACGTCATGACAACTTAAAAGTCCGAGGACTTTCGAAAGCATAATTAATTGTCTTTCTGGATCTCATCACCATGAATCACTGATTGTCACGTCACGCTAAATCAAAATATTTGAATAAAGATCTCACACTTTGTCATTTCATACTTATTTAAGAATCATGCCGCCTAGACGACAATCGTACACTCAAGCGGAGCTTGACCAAATCGCTGAACAAAGAAAGGTGGATGCTTTAGCTACTCGAAACCGAGCGCGACCATGCACCTATAAGGAATTCCTGAACTGTAACCCACCAAACTTCATTGGAACTGAAGGAGATGTCGGATTAATCCGATGGATCGAGAGAATGGAATCTGTATTCCACATTTGCAACTGCCCTGATGACTAAAAAGTTAAGTACTCCACCTACACCCTCCAATATAATGCCCTTACCTGGTGGAATTCCTACGCCCAAACTGTAGGGATTTATACCGCTCACAAACTTCCTTGGGAGGAACAAAAACGAATCATGAGGGACGAGTATTGTCCCAGTGTTGAACTATACAAACTTGAGGATGAATTCTGGCACCTCACCGTAAAGGACAACGACATCATGGCATACACCAATCGTTTTCACCAACTGGCACTTCTCTGCCCAACCATGGTGAACCCTGAATACAAACGAATCGAAAGGTATATCAGAGGACTCCCGATGCAAATTAAGGGGATGGTCACCACCTCTAAACCCAACGCTATTCACGATGCTGTTCGCATGACCCACAAACTAATGGCGCAGGTGGTTCGACGCGGAACACCTGCAACTGAGAACCATCAAGGGAAATGGAATGGAAATTCTAACACTAGTCATGGTCCAACAAATCAACCCGAACCTTTGAGGTCCTACACTACCGAACCCAAAGAAAAACGAGGCTATGCGGGGAATAAACCATTTTGTCACGGTTGTAAACGACATCATGATGGTTCATGTGGTTTACCCTGTGAAAGATGACAACGATACGGACACAAAATATGGGATTGCAGAGTTCCCGCCAATCCTGACTCATAAAGGACATGCTTCAAATGTGGTGAGCCTGGACATTACAAGAAGGATTGCCCAAAAAGGAAACGAAAAATTTACCTGATCGACTCTGAATGAACCGAACTAATCTCCTACAATGATGTAAGTACATCCTTCTTCGAAAACATAACCCTTCGACTTTGGTTTACACTAAGCGTGTACTTTTTACTCTCCGATATCACTTTTATCGACTTAATGCCGAATGCATAATAGGGCTAGTTAACCTAAGCCAACGTAAAACTCAAAGTTTGCTTTCAGCAGACTGGACAAACTGAACGTTTACCAATCACTCAGTCCTGATAGGACTACTAACTAAACAGTCACCGAGTGACAACTATCTAGTCTCGAATGGAATACAATGTAAATGGTTACTTAGTAACCACGACTTAATCATACCTTGAACAAACAATATAGTCAGAATGTGACTACAATGATAAATTGCGACACGGTCATGGATTGACTACTTTTCAACCCCATCATAGACATGGTATGTCTACTATCTATTCGATGAACTTCTCGTACAAACACTTCTCCCCAGACTCCACGCGATCACGACTTCACTCGAAATTTCAGGATGACATTTTCTTAACGGGGGGAGAATGTAACACCCAGTCAAAAAGGTCAATTTTTGCGCCTAATTTTTACTTCAATTATTCGTACTTAGTACGCAATTATAACAAAGTATTCGAAAAGTTTATATATATATATATATATATATATATATATATATATATATATAATTATGTATATGTAATGCAAGATGATTATTTTATAATCACCAGGAAACAAATCTGATAGAACGCAGAATATCACGTCCGAATTTCGGTGACGAAATTTAATAAATAATGCTTTATTATATAGATTTAACATTATACATGCGAGGAAAAATATTAAACATTGGAAAATGTAAGTCGTTTTAATTATAAACGCACTCTAGTTATTTGAAACCGCGCAAAATTTAGTTATAAAACTTTAATCCAAACATTTAAAATGTTTCAACTCAAAAATATTTCGAAAACATATAAAAGAATTTTATAAAATTAAAATATTATTCATATTACAATCGGGTACAAAAACACGAGTATTTTGTACTGTGGTTGGAGACCACAGTCCCCAAATTGGGGATCTGAGTTTTGATAAAACCCAAACCCCATCTCCCATTTTCACCTCATTTTCTTCATCATCTTTTTCTTACTCACCTAATTTTTCTCTTTAAAAACCCACCAACAACAACACAACATCATCATCATCATCATTTTCGGAATCATCATCATCATCTCAAGGAAAAGGAAGCAAACTTCACCATCATCTTCATCTTCTTCATCATCAAGTTCATCATCATCATCCTCAAACCCTTGATCTTCAAATCGTAAGGAATTACACCCTTTTTCTTTGTTATTTCCTGTTAATAACATCTATATTATCATATATTAGCTTCGTACAAGCGGATTTAGCCCAAAAATATGTTAGATCTTGGTTTTGGGTGAAAAATCGTCGAACAGTCGGGAGTGTCGCATAGGGGCCAAACACAGTGATGCGACACTAGCCTAGTGACAAATCTGGCTGAAGCCGTAAGTGCCTCAAGGAAGTGTTGCCCTTAGTGACACTGCCTTAGCGACACTGAGCTCAGTGACGCATATGGACCTCGGAGACACTTCACGCGACACTCACTGAAGTGTCGCCTAACTCCAAATAAAGACACCACCAGACACTTGTCTAGTGTCGCACCCCAGTGACGCCTCATATGCAACACTTGTTCAAGTGTCGCTAATAATGCAGATTTTCAAAAATACTTTTTAACTAAGTATTCAAACTTTACACCACGAATATCTTTATACGATACAATTTTCAAACAATACAAAGTATATTTATACAAGTTATATTTATACGAAACAAGTAAAATTATATTTTTGGAATATAATTTCGAATTATCACCAATGGTCTGAACACACTTTACAAACTTCAAACATAGACACTTATCAAACGCTTTGGGTACAATCTAATCGAATAAACAACAACTTGGATAGTTTATTTAAACGTCCATTCACTCATACGAAATCTCATGTGTTTAAGACACTAGGAGATCATCATCGTACAAATCACCACCTTAGGATCGCTCGCTCCTTAGGTGAGTTCATAGCCCCACTCTTTCAACTGTTTTACTATTTTCGGGGTGAGACGCATGCACAATTACTGTTTCCGAATTATAATGATAAACTTTTATAATTCACACTCATCTATATTACTGTTATGTAATACGAAATGTGTAATACTTAGGAATTACACCCATTATATTGTTGTAGGACAATATCACTACTTAACCTAAATAGGTTGTCATTGTACATTGTTAGATTGTTGAAAAACAATCACCATCACATAACTTGACTAAGTTATCATTATGCATTGACTATATTGTCGCGGGACAATACTATCAAACACACTAGAACTAGTTAGTTCTACCTACGTTGGACAACGACAAGACTTTTACAGGATTAGTTTCCTTTTAGGAACTAAGACTGCCTATACATTCCAGGACATCTATATTGGAAGGTATGTAAACAAACATTAACCAAGAATCCCAATATATACTTGTTAGGCTGAGGCTAGGAGTATACGATAGTAACATACATTAGTATAGCTCTTTATACTATTACCAAACAACTAGGTGATGAGTTATTCATACCTAGGCTTATTGTGCTAGACCTAATATTTAAGTATTGTATATACATGCTTAGATACACTAGATCACCATCATGGGCTACATGATACTCGGTAGGACGTGTTTGTTGATTTGACTTATATATATATATACATATTTATATACATATATTCATATGCTATCTTGAGCACTTGGTGCCACCTACAATCTATATGTATATTGATATACATACACTATTACAAACACGATTTCTCTAGTCAGGCATGTCGTAGTACTGTTGGCTCTCATTTGTACCAGTCGGGCATGTCGTAGCACTTCCGACTCTCATTACTCAAGTCGGGCTTTTCGTAGTACAGCCGACTCAATTACATACATTGCTTGCGGGCAACACTGGTCGATATCACCGTGCGTTATATACAACGATGCCACGGTAAAGTGGGCACAAAACGATGTCACGGTAAAGTGGGCACAAAATGATATCATCGTGGATGATACAAATCGAGATCACGGTAAAGTGATTCAAAACGATATCGCGGTAAAGCGATACAAATCATAAACATAGGAGTTGATACTCGCACTCATTAACGGATCGGCGAGCTTACACTCGAGGTCGTTAACTCAGTATTTGGCTAAATACCCGTTTATATATCTGCGGGACTACACTAACATGTTGCTGGAGGCAACACACTATGCCAGGTGGCATACTAGTTTATTTCTTGTTATCATATGACGTGGTCATACATTTACTCGATTCGTACTTAGGCATGTATTGCCTCACATTGGTAGATTTACTCATACCTGATAGGTATCTAGGCATGGATTGCCACACCCTCGATATGACTCGGTCATACACTTACTCGATAGTACTTAGGCATGTAGTGCCTCACGTCTGTAGACACACTTATACCTGATAGGTATCTAGGCATGGTATGCCACTCCCTCTATATACTTAGGTACACACCACAACTACTTAGGTATGAGATACCTCGTTATATGTATACACATTGATGTTTCAATACTATAACAATACAAATCAAAATCGTTGTTTTGAAATACTTATCAAACACACAAGGTTTATACTTTATGCTTTCAACTAACAATTCTATGTACTCACCAGCTTTACAGCTGACTCGTTTTAGCATGTGTTCTCAGGTGCCCAATAGGATTAGGATTGCTATAAGATATGCTAGCTCGAGTCGCATGTTTTCAAATATCTGGATTTCTCTGCATAACTTTTGTATTACAATTATGTATTGAAATTATTTTGCGAACTCGCAACTTGTATACACTTTTATTTTGGAAATGTATAACTATTTTCAAACGTCTCATTTAGAGTCGTTCATTATGTACCTTTGTGCTTGTGATATTTGATTTGGTAACACCCGACCCGACCGCTTCCGCAACACAAAATTTAAGGGTGTTACAACGTGGTAGGATTCTATCACCGCAATTTTAACCCCACAACAGAGAGAATCTATTAGATGGTCAGAATTTTATAATGAGGTGTGTAAACAATTTTGTTCTGATTTTGACATGTTTCGTATCATACGGGAGTTTATGGAATTGCATCTGACTGATCGAATGTCGATCGATGAGCCTATTACACAGTTTTTTGAAAAGTTGATATTTGTTCAACAGTGGGTTCCAGACGATAGAACTAAAATTGATCATTTTGTTAGAGCTCTACCTCCCAACTATCGTACTACTATGAGACTAGCAGGTTCTCTTTCCCAGGCTTTTCATATGGCTCGTTCAGTGGATAGTGATATTCGGGCCTGGGATGTTTAGAATAAAGAAAAGACCTTGCTGCGTTCAAAGGGTGATTCTTCTGGTAAAGTGTGACACCCGCCAAATTAGGACTAGTGATTAGTGCCTAATCAATTCTTAATACATGTAATTAGTTTTGTATTAGGCTAATTAATGTATCGAAATATATATTGAGGAATATATATACAATTATGCGATTTGATTAAACCGTACAAGTTTCAAATCGAATGTAATTCGGTTCAATTAAATACGGACGTTGGTGAACAATTTTATTAAATAATATAACATTATTTAATAACACTATCTTTCCCAAAATGTTATTTTGATAATAATACTTTGTAATTAATTAGAATCGTACAAACAAACGTCTACGCGATTAAATATTAAACGCATAAACAATCAAAACGAAATTAAATTATACTTTATAATTCACTTACTAAGTATTTTGTAAAATCCTTCAACCAGAATATTTATAAAAGATTCGTCTTTTAAAATGTGCATTTAACGTATAAAATAATCTAATCGAACGTTTAAACAATCGGGAAACGAACACCGCACGGAACGCGAATGCACGAAGTTAAAAAGTGGAGACCCACACGTCGGTGGGCCCCCACCCCAAACCGGCCCAAGGGAAGGTGACATCACCCCCCCTTCACCTCCTTTTCTTCCTCACTTTCCTTTTCTCTATCTCTTTCTTCCTCTCACTTTCTCTCTAAAATCCACCACCTCCACTTTCTTAAATCTCTTAAAAACTAACACCAAACGACCCCGGTCCGTCACACTCGTTTAGAAGAAAACGTTCCTTTCATCACGATCTACAACTCTATCTTTCCGGATTCTCCGCGCGATAACTTGTAAGTTTCCGGCGAACTCTCGAAATTCATCGTTTTCACTTATTTTTACATGTTTATAGTTTGTTTAAGCTTAAAATGTCCAAAAATGGGTTGAGTAAAAGTTTCGGACGAAACGGAAGTCGTCCGGCCGTTTTTCCGGCCACCAGGACCTGACCAGACGCCGATGTCGCATCTGTCCCAGCGACATTGCGACGTCAGCCCCAATGTCGCACAAACCCATCACAATGTCGCATGGTGCGACATCAACCTCAATGTCGCATTAATTTGTTAACGTCGCATATAGCGACATCAACCCCTACGTCGCAAAGACCAACAGCGTCGCATATAGTGACATCAGACTCAACGTCGCATTAAATTGCGACGTCGCACTTAGCGACACCATGACCAATGTCGCAGTCATGACCTGCGACATAACCACCTACGTCGCACATAATGTCGCAGATAACAGAACCAAGAAAACACAGATTTTACTAAGGGTCGAGACCTAAAATTTTATCACCTGATTTCACCCAAATTCAAGTCCAGGTGCGTTTTTCACCAAAGCAATATAGTAGAAATAAAAATTTTCCAGCTCGACCCCAGCCAGGGGCTCTGCCCCTTAGACCCCGCCAGGGGCTGCCGCCCCTTGGACCTCGCTACCAGGGGCGCTGCCCCCAGACCCCCGTCATTAACGGGCTTCGTCCTTACCCTAGGGTTACAAGTAACAGTGTTACGTCTAAATTTTCACACAAAGTGTTAAACTTGTATAATATCAAACACGAATGCGACATGACTTCTAAAACATATTCGAACTTACTTTTGAGTATAACACTTCAAAATCATGAAAGTAATAATGAGATTATTTATACAACAAATTCACCGACGGGCCGTACACGTTTTTAAAACACAATCAAATCAACCAAGTCATAGTAACTTGGAAAATTCAATCAATCAAATCGTAGTAATTTGGACATTCTAAGTTGGACGAACAACTACAAGGACAGTCTTTCGAGATGCCTACTCACGTTATAACCATCGCGTGTCTTGGACACCATCAGGTTACAAGTCTTCGGACATCAATTCACCGCTAATCAATCCAAGTTTATTAAGTTAAACACTCAAGGCTCAGGTGAGTCTCATGGCCCTATTTTACTGCTTTTCAATCATGGGTGTGATATTATTGCTCGTTTTACTTTACAAGTTGAACGAAAGTACAAATAAATCAAATACTACATGAGTTGTTTTCAACTAATCACTAAAGCCCTCCATAGCATAGTCTGGTAATACATCTGTAGCGTAAATGTTAGTATATGACATCATATAGGATTGACAATCCTCGTCCGGGTTAGCATGCACTAACTGGTCAAACGGACGTATTAGCATTTGAGAAGACGAGTGTAGATTAGGCACTTGTAGGAGGCAACTCAGTTAGGTTTCCTTAATTGGACCGGACGCTCAAGTTAAGTTCAGACTCTGTGCTCATCGTTGTATAAACTTTTATTTTGCGTAATTGCATTTTAAATTCAATTGTAAAATCTTGCGGTTCATACAAATATGTGTTGACATACAAACCTGTGAGCTCACCAGCGTTTCGCTGACCAATTTTAGCATGTATCACAGGTGACCAGCAGTAGGTTGGACTGCTCAATCAAGATCTATTAGCTCGAGTCAGCATGCAAACAATCAGAGATTTTAGCTGCATTATTATATTTTGTATAGATTAATTATGTACTTAAATCTCTCATTTTCAAACTGAGCTAATGTTAAACAATATTTTGATGTAAACTTTTATTTTATCAATATCAATGTAAAACGACGCATATAGTGGTCGTTCATTATATCTTTTGTGCTGTGTATATTGATTAGTCGCGCCCCGACCCGATTCGCTTCCGCAACCTGAAATTTGAGGGTGCGACATAAAGGTAAACATAGATGGAAAGGAAATCAACAGGGCAGGAAATCTATTCTCAGCGGTGGTTCAGCTGATAGATTTTGGTGCAATAAATGTAAATCTAAACATTCTAGACCGTGTACTCTTCATACTGCTAGATATCTTAAATGTGGGGTATTTGGACATGCTGCTAAGGATTGTACTTTCCCTAATAATGTGTGTTGGAATTTTCATAAGGAAGGTCATCGAGCAGGGGATTGTACAGAGGCTAAGAGACATGGAATGGGAGTGGTCGATGGGTCTTCATCTTCTGGCCAAAAGTGAAAGAATCCGCCACCAGCTACTGGTAGAGCCTTTCAGATGACAGTTGATGAAGCTGTCACTACTAATGATGTCATTAGTGGTACTTTTCTCATTAATTCTGTACCATCAGTGTGCTTGTTGATTCTGGAGCAAATTGCTCATTTATATCTGTATAATCTGTGATAAGTTGAGATTGACCCCCACCTTGATTCCAAATCCTCTTGAGGTTGAAATAGCTTACGGTAAAATGGTTCCAGTTACCACATCGATGACTGGAGCTAGTATATTGATAGAGGGTCATAATTTCCCAGTTTCTTTTCTTTTAATGCCAATTCCTGGTTTTGATGTAGTTCTTGGCATGGATTGGTTGAGTCATAATAAAGCTGATATTTCATGTCAAAAAAAGTTAATAAAACTTCCTATCTCTGCTGGGCCATATGTCGTGGTTAGAGGGGAACGGGAGAAGGGTAGTATTCCTTTGATTTTTTTGATGAAAGCTAGAAAATCTCTAGCTAAAGGTTGTGAGTCTTACCTGGCCTATGTTGATGATGCTAAATTAAA
The DNA here is from genome assembly GCA_963422505.1 of Pseudognaphalium luteoalbum. Classification (NCBI taxonomy): domain Eukaryota; kingdom Viridiplantae; phylum Streptophyta; class Magnoliopsida; order Asterales; family Asteraceae; genus Pseudognaphalium; species Pseudognaphalium luteoalbum. The sequence continues at coordinate 66,854,852 of OY730198.1, forward strand.
AAAGAAATCCATTTCTGATGTTCGGGTGGTTTCTGAATACCTAGAGGTTTTCCCTGATGAGTTTCCTGGTTTACCTCCTATTAGAGAACTAGAATATCAAATTGATTTAATTCCTGGCTCAACTCCTGTAGCTAAGTCTCCTTTTAGATTAGCTCCCTTAAAAATTCATGAAATGATGAATCAGATTCAGAAATTGTTAGATAAGGGTTTTATTAGACCCAGTCCTTCTCTGTGGGGTGCTCCTGTTTTATTTGTGAAAAAGAAGGATGGTACTTTTCGTATGTGTATTGATTACCGGGATTTAAATAAGAGAACGATTAAGAATAAGTATCATTTACCTAGAATTGATGAGTTGTTTGATCGGTTGCAGGGATCCTCTTATTTTTCTAAGATTGATTTGCGATCAGGTTATCACCAATTACTAGTTCGTGAGGAAGACATTCCTAAGACTGCTTATCGTACCAGGTACTCACATTATGAGTTTCTGGCAATGCCGTTTGGGTTAAAAAATGCTCCTGCCATTTTTATGGATTTAATGAACCGGGTATGTCGACCTTTTCTCGACAAGTTTGTTATTGTGTTTATCGATGATATTCTGGTTTATTCTAAATCTGAGGCTGAGCTTGAAATACATTTAAGAATGGTTCTTGAAACTTTTTAAAGGGAACAATTATATGCTAAATTTTCAAAATGAGAATTCTGGCTTCTGGAGGTTCATTTTTTAGGGCATGTTATTTGTACAGATGGGGTTAAAGTAGATCCATCTAAAGTAGAAGCTGTAATGAATTGGGATGCTCCTAAATCACCTTCTGAGATTAAAAGTTTCCTTGGACTCGCGGGTTATTATCGTAAATTCATTAAAGATTTTTTTAAGATAGCAGGACTGTTAACTTAATTGACTCGAAAAGATGTAAAGTTTCAGTAGAGCGAACAGTAGGAATCAGCTTTTCAAACTCTGAAACAGTTATTGTGTCAGGCTCCAGTTTTGGCATTACCCGATGGTTCTGATGACTTTGTAATATATTGTGATGCATCACATGCTGGATTGGGTAGTGTTTTAATGCAGCAAGATCGAGTTATTGCGTATGCTTCTCGTCAGTTGAAATATCATGAAAAGAATTATCCTACTCATGACTTGGAGCTTGCAACTGTCATTTTTGCGTAGAAAATCTGGAGACATTACTTATATGGTAATAAATGCGTGATTTGTATGGATCATATAAGTTTTCTGTATATCTTTTCTCAGAAAGAGCTTAACATGCGTAAAAGGCCAATGGTTAGAATTAACTAAAATTATACTTGCAAAATTCGATACCATCCCGGGAAAGCCAATGTTGTGGCTTACGCTTTGAGCAAAAAAGGAACTTCTAACAGGTTGTATTTTATACATTTATGTTGATGCATATTAGGTGTCTGTCAGTTGGTCTATCGAGTTGTAATAAGTGTCGTTTAGTTGTATAGTGAAATATATTGTTTTAGATATATGCGACACTTAAGTTTTAGTTTAGGCGTCACTTGCCTTAGTGACGCATAGCGTCACTTAGGTAAGTGACGCATGAAGGCGGCCACATGCGACACTTCTACAAGTGACGCATGTCGGTTGACTTTTAGTATAAATACAAACCTACGGGTTTTCGGCTAGGGTTGACGAAACCCTAGCACCATTTGTCGACTAAGCAACATTGTAATCGTTCCCAATTCATATATACAAGCTTATTACTTTGTTTACATTGTTAATCATATTTGTTTCGGTTTGTATTTATTGGTAATACACGCAATTGATTGATTCCGCCTGTCAATTGTGGTCAATTGTCATCTAGATCCACGTCCAAGGGAACTTTCAACTGGTATCAGAGCCTTTAGGTGAAAATATTGACGTTTAGAAGGTGTTTTGGGTTGATTTCGGTTTGTTTGAATCAATTAATCAAGATTACATACGGATTTTGAGGTGCTAAGGTGAATTACAGTCGATATTCTTCAAAATTTACAGGTTTCGTCCATTAGGGTTCAAGTAATTTTCGTTTGGTTTACGAAAGTTCGATATTTTTAGGGTTTTGGGATTTTGCAGCCGTTTTGCGACACTCGATCCGTCACTTGGATGCGTCACTTACTGCGGCACTACCTAATCCAAAATTAGGGTTATACCGTCACTTGAACGCGTCACTCGAAGCGTCATTTTAGGTTTATACGACACTTAACTTAAGTGCCGTGACCTTTAATCTACCGTTACTTACGTGCGTCACTGTTGCACGTCACTTGACCCTTAAGCGTCACTTCTGTTAGTGACGCCTGTTTGATTTACTGTGTCACTTCTCTTAGTGACGCCTTTTGATTTACTGCGTCACTTTTACTAGTGACGCCCCTTTGTTTTTGCACGTCACTCAAGTACGTCACTTGAGTGCGTCACTCGTCTGATTGAGCGACACTTACTTAAAGTGTCATCAGTCACTTCATCCGTCACTCGATAGCGTCACTTACCTAGTGACGCTAGTCGTTGCGACACTTCAGTGCGTCACTTACTAAGTGACGCTTTCAGTACTAATATTTTTCAAGCTTTTGTTTTTAGTGAACTTTCAGGTATATCTTAAATGGCTGGTGTTGCTGACAAAGAAGTCATCAGAGGAATTAGGGATATGTTAAAACAGAATCACGATGTTGGTTCTAATAATAAACCTCCGTTGTTTTCAGCTGACATGGATTACGCATATTGGCGTGATCGATTTGAACAGTATATAAATTTCCATTGTCCAGAGCTATGGGGTCCACTCAAAGAAAAATATGTAGCTCCCATAGCCGAAGGAATCTTTCCTCATCTTCCTCCGCACAAGCTTTACAAATCTATGACGCCGGAAGAAAAGAAAGACTATGATACTGAGAAAAAGGCACATGCGGCTATTTGTATGTGCCTAACCAAAGACGTATTAAGACTGTTCAAATCACATGACACCGCATACGAACTTTGGAAGGCTATTGAAACTAGGTGTGGTGGAAATCAAAGATATAAAGCAGCTAAACTAGAATTGATAAAGAAACAGTATGATATGTTTGATTCTCTACCAAATGAAACGGCGTCTGGAGTTTTTACTAGATACTCACAGTTGGTGAGTGAGTTGACAGATGGAGGATATAATTTTCCTCCGCTTGAGGTAAATAAGAAACTTTTGGATGTTTTGCCTAGTTCGTGGGATGTTAAGGTACAGCTGCTTAAGGAAAGTCAAGAATTAGCTACAATGAAACTGGATGAGCTAATTGGTATTCTTCAAGCTCATGCGATGGAGATGAAGAAGAGAGAATGTAAGTCGGGCGGTTTCGTTCAAGACCCGTCTTTATATGGAGCTAAAGTCAACACTGGCAAGACTTATGGTGGAATGGCTTTTGTCTCCTCTTCGAGCTCTCCACTTCAAGCTCCATTGTACTCAACTGGTGCTTCTCATCCAGTATATGTTTTTGGATCCTCACAGGGGTCACAACAGCAGGCTTCTGTGTCTCCTGCTATTCAAGAGCAGGCTGCCATTTATACAGCCTTTCTAAGCTCTTATAAGGATTTGGTTTCGCAACCAAATGCTACTTTGGAACTGGCCAAAGAAGATTATGCTCAACTTGACGATGATGATCTTGAGCAGATGGATTTGAATTGGAACATTGCTATGATATCCAGGCGTGTTCAGAAATTCTTGCAACGAACTGGTCGCAAGAGTTTGGAGGGAGATGGCAAAACCAGCTTCGGTTTTGATAAAAGCAAAGTGAAATGTTACAATTGTCAGAATCTGGGACACTTTGCGAGAGAATGTGAGAAGCCTAAGGTTCCTCCGTCTGGTTTCACAAAGCCTGATGCTCCTAAAACTCCGGAGAAGGATCAAGTGAAGCAAGCAACAGCAGATGCACTTGTTGTTTTTGAGCCAACAAGCACAGATTGGAGTATGTATGCTGAGAATTATCAGCAGTGTCTCATGGCTCACATTTCAAATGAGGTACGCAACGAACCTGAAGAACCTTTGAACTGTATGTCATGCATTAAGTTAACTGAATCCTTAAGATGCTTTCAAGCAGACAACGTAGACTTAAGGAAAAAGGTCGAAAAACTTAGTGACTCAAACAGATACCTAAAAGCAAATGAACAATTGTATGATAAGAAAATAGAGGCTTATCAACAGGACACGCTTAGGTATAAATCTAAAGTTTTTAGTCAACAGGATGCTATTGATAGTTATCTTGTTGAAATAGACCGTTTGAGAAAGGAACATTCTGATCTTAAAGATGAACATGATAAATATAAAAATAAGATTCTAGGTTCCTCCTCGTCTACTGTTGCCTTTAATGAAATTCTTAACAAGCAAAGGACAGATCACAAAACAAAGATGGGACTAGGTTATCATGTAGTCCCGCCTCCTACTGAGTACTGTCCTATGCCTGTTAAGGAAGGCACCGAAGAGATTCCGGTTGACTATGCATTGTTATACGGGGTCAAATCTAAGGATAATAAAGTTAACAAACAGGTGAAGGAGAAAACTAAACGGACAGAGTATCCCTCACCTCAGTTTGTTAAATCGGAATGTGAATCTCCAGTTAGTAATGAGGAGATTGTTGAGATTGAGGATATTACCGATGAGGAATATCCTGAGTTTAAAAAGAAGGTTGAAGTGAAAGCTGAAAAGGTGTCAAAAGTTGAACCTAAAATTAAGGTTCAATCTAACAAAGGAAAAATTAAGGTTTTAAAATCAAAATCTCAAACTTTACAGTCACCTGTAAAGATTTTGCAAAATAAACCTTCTACTTCAACCTCTCAACCTAAACAGGAAATTTCTAAGACATGCATGAAATGTGCATGTTCTAGAAACGTTTCTTCATCTCCGGTGATAAATCCTCAGTCTCAACCAGCTGTTGAGACTAGAGCATGCTTTTATTGCAAGAGACAAGGACATCTAATTCGTGAATGTCCCAAATTGTCTCATCAGAATTACGGGAGAGAAATGCCTAGGACATCTGTTTTCAGAAATTCTTTTTCAAGATCTCCTCCTAGGCGTTACTCTGTCTCTCCCATACCTGCTGTAAAACCGAGTAATGTTGGGCAAAAACCTTTGCCTAAACGAGAACCTGACATTACTCCAAAGCCAAATTCTGAACCATCCAAGGTTTGGAAAAGAAAAGAGTCTACTGTGGACTCCAGTGTCATCAATAATAACACATCAGATACAAAATCTGATTTGCTTAAAAATAAAGTCTTATCTGATGTGATTATTGTTGATGACTGTGGTCGACCTAAGTCTGTCAAGGCTTGGGTCACCGTTTCTCACTAATCTTCTACTTTATGTGTTGCAGCAGTCAGAGCGCGTTAAAGACAGTGAATGGTTTGTAGATAGTGGCTGTTCGCGACACATGACAGGCGATGTGTCCCTTTTGACGGATGTTAAACCACATTCTGGAGGACATGTTGCATTTGCAGGAGATACTGGAGGAACCATTTCGGGTAAAGGAACGCTAACTAACGGGAAAGTTAGTTTTGAGAATGTGAACTATGTGGCTCAACTGACCCACAACTTGCTAAGCGTATCACAAGTATGTGATAAGGATTACACAACAGCGTTCACAAAGACGGAGTGTGTGATTTTGAAGCCGGGTTTCATTATCCCCGAGGAATGGGTGCTTTTAAGGGCGCCACGGAGAAACGACACCTACATTATGAATATGCGAACCGTGGAGACTAAAGATGAGTATACATGTCTCCTTTCGAAGGCTTCAGAAAAGGAATCACTATTGTGGCATCGACGAATGGGACACATCCATTTTCGTAAGATGAACTTCTTGATAAACAATGATTTAGTAAATGGAGTCCCTAAATAGTCATTTGCGCTAAAAGATGACTGCGTCGCCTGTCACAAAGGAAAACTTCATAAGAAACCCCACAAGCCGAAATTAGTGAATTCCATTGCGGCACCATTGGAGCTATTGCACATGGACTTATTTGGTCCTATCTCTACCAAGAGTATAGGTGGAAAGTCTTACTGTTTAGTAGTCACTGATGACTACTCAAGATTTTCATGGGTGTATTTTCTGGGTGCAAAGAGTGAAACACCAGACATTCTGGTGTATCTGTTAGATAAGTTGGCAAACTTATGCAACTTACAGGTGAAAAGACTGCGAAGTGACAATGGGACTGAATTCAAGAACTCTACTCTTGAGTTATACTGTGCCACGAAAGGCATTGATCATCAGTTCAGTGCCCCTCGAACTCCTCAACAGAACGGAGTTGCTGAGCGTAAAAATAGGACTATTATCGAGACAGCTCGGACTATGCTGGCCGATTCTAAGCTTCCTATAATCTTTTGGGCAGAAGCAGTTAGTACTGCTTGCTATGTTTTGAATCACGTGCTCACGGTTAAGAAGAAGAATAAGACATGCTATGAACTCTTCAACAACCGTAAGCCCACTTTGCAGTTTCTGGAACCTTTCGGGTGTCCGTGTTTGATTATGATCTCCAAAGATAAAGTCTCGAAGTTTGGAGCTAAAGCAGTTGAAGGGATCTTCCTTGGATATTCAGTCAACTCTCCGAATAAACGAGTCTACATCAAATCAACTCACCAGGTGGAAGAGCATTTTGAAGTGAAATGCTTGCGATACACAGATCCTCCTCAAGGAACTGGTCCAGAATGGTTATTTAATTACAAGGACGTGTTCAATTCGTTTGATATACCCGAAGGACATGATGATGAGGATGCGATAGTCACTCTACTTCATGGTATAAGTTTGTGTCAAGACACTTCTGCTTTCAAACCAGCATCTCCACCTACACCAACACCCACTACACCACCACCAACACCTACTCCTACACCCACACCACTACCTATTTCATCCACATCATCGTCCACGGTTCCACCTTTGGATATTCCTTCAACTTCAGGAACATCTAATACAACAGAATATCCCGATGATCCCAACATGCCACCATTGGAGGAAGACGAGGCTGATGAAATGGTTCACTCTCATCTTTTCTCTAATGAAGATGATACGGAACCTCCAGTGCAACCAGAAAGTCCTACTGTTCCTGCAACTAACACTGTTCCCGTCACTGAAGGGGACATGAATAATTTGGAGTCAGTACTTGCACCCAATCGAATCCCAGTCACACGTGTACACAGGGATCACCCCATTGATAACATTATCGGTGATCCTGAAGCTGCTGTTCGAACAAGGCATCAAGTGCAGCAAAATCCAAATCAGGAAATGTTGAATTTGATCGCCCGGATAAATTCCTATCATTTATCCCAAATAGAACCGAAGAAAGTTGATGAAGCCTTAAAAGATCCATCTTGGGTCGAGGCTATGCAAGAAGAGTTGCAGCAGTTCAACAAGCTACACGTGTGGGATATAGTTCCATTACCCAAAGGTGCTCATTTAACTGGCACTCGATGGGTGTTTCGCAATAAGATGGATGATAGGGGTATTGTAATTCGGAATAAAGCCCGATTGGTCGTTCATGGATTTAGTCAGATTGAGGGCTTGGATTATGATGAAGTCTTCGCTCCTGTGGCAAGACTTGAGTCCATTCGGATCTTTCTCTCATTTGCGTCTTACAAAGAGTTTCGCGTTCACCAACTTGATGTCAAGAGCACATTTTTATATGGGAAAGTGGACACTGATGTCTATGTGAAACAGCCTCCTGGCTTTGAAGACCCTGATCATCCAGAATACGTCTGCAAGTTAAACAAGGCGTTATATGGTCTTCATCAAGCCCCGCGATTATGGTACGAGAGGTTAACTACTCATTTAGTTAAGCATGGATTTGTTCGTGGAAATATCGACAGTACTCTGTTCATTCGTAAAGAACGGACTGGCGATCGAGAGGATATGCTACTTGTGCATGTGTATGTGGACGACATTATTTTTGGCTCTACAAATGAAGCGATGTGCAAGCACTTTGAGGAAATCATGAAATCTGAGTTTGAGATGAGTGCGATGGGGGAGCTCAAATTCTTTTTAGGTGTACAAGTTGAGCAGTCTCCAAAAGGTATTTATATTCATCAGTCAAAGTATGTCAAAGACATGTTGACTCGATATGATCTGCTCAATTGTAAAACCTATGGGACTCCCATCGAGCTTAATCATAATCTCCGACTTGCTGAGGATGAAGAAGATTGCAAAGAAAAGGACTATCGATCAATGATAGGTTCTTTGATGTACTTGACTGCTTCTCGACCGGATATTGTCTTTGCGGTATCCGTATGCTCTCGCTTTCAAGCCAAACCAAAGGTGTCTCATATGAGGGCTGTAAAGCGAATCTTTGGTTATCTCAAACATAGACCCAATCTTGGTCTATGGTATTCAAATGAGAAATCATTCGCTCTTTCTGCCTATTCGGATTCAGATCATGGCGGCTGCAGCATCGACAAGAAGTCAACCACTGGTGGATGTCAATTCCTAGGATCTCGACTAGTTTCGTGGCAGTGCAAGAAACAGACTACAGTTTCTCTCTCCACTGCGGAAGCTGAGTACGTTGCTGCTGGAAGTTGCTGCTCTCAGGTTCTATGGATACAGCATCAACTGCGTGATTACGGGTTACTTCTTTCTATGACTCCTATTCACATTGATAATACTGCTGCTATATCTATCACGCGCAATCCCGTACAGCACTCTAAGACTAAACACATTGAACTTAGGTTCCACTTTATACGGGATTGCTATGAAAAACACTTGATAGACCTAGTTCAAATAGACACCTTAAAGCAGAATGCCGATCTTTTCACTAAAGCCTTTACGCGTACTCGATTTGACGAACTAATCAACATAATTGCTTTAAGATTCTTTCTTGCTAAAAAGTAATTCGTGACTTGGATTGTTTTTACAGTAATGTTTTATTAAAAAAAAAAAAAAAAAAAAAAAAAAAAAAAAAAAAAAACTACCACTCATTATACTTTCTAGTATTAACGAAATGCAAGGTTGCTACATTTTAAAATAGACGTTGAAGTTGTGTCTGTAAACAACTTGGGACATGATAGTACATTGGGTGACATGCATAAAAATGGAAATTTAAGGTTTATCTTGGATGTGTCAGTAGATTTATCTGACGTATTGAAAACAGTTTTTATAAACATTGTCTTCATCATACGATATATTAGTAGGCATGGTATGCAAACCTCTTTGAGAAGACTTAAGAAGCTTAATCATTAATTGTTTATTTCAAGTGGTATAACACCATTAGATGTATGATAAAAGTCTTAATTTCTTACTTATACTAGACATGCTTTCGTGAAAGATGTTTATTTGATATCATTTGGGGGTATATATTGATAGTTTCCTCTGTTATACGTAAGTATAGACCTGGCTTCTATTAACATATACTTTAAACTTAAGCAAACACAAGTCAAAGTACTTGTAAAGTCTTTCAAAATAAGATACCTTACAAGGTCGCCAAAATGGTTTGACCAAGTCTGGTTTTGCTTAAACCTGAATCAAGCTATGTCACTCTGTTGTACGTAAGTACAGACCTGTCACCGCTAACTTGATTCTTAAAATTGATTCTCTTATATTCTATCTGTAAATGGGAACATGGTCTATGTTTTAAGTTAAGATGTATATCTATGGTGGGAACTACATCGAAATGCACATACCAATAATAATAAAATACCTCCTAGAGGTGCGTATAACATGTTTAAGTGGATAAACATACTAATAATCGTTTTGAAATAATTTTTATAAAAAGTGTTTTTAGTATGTCAAGTAAATTTAAAGAGGAAAAATATACTGATGATCGAAATAACACTTAATGTTCCTAATAAATGCATGTTATTCCAATATGATCCCTAACCAGACTTTATCAACTCCGTTACCAAAAAGAATGTGTTAATTTTGTAATTCTAAATTTACATTCTTGTATGTCTTTTATTTTCTCTAAGTTAATATAATTTTTAGTTATTATCCAAGTTACAGTTACATTTTCAAATTTGAGTACCGAAATCACATTGCGAAAATCGAAAAATCGCCAATTTTTCCCTAAAAGTGAACTGTGCGTCACTTTCATAAGTGACGCTGCCAGTGACGCATACGATATTGCGTCACTCACTTTAGTGACGCAGTAAGTGTCGGGGTAAGCTTCGCTATAAGTGTCGGGTTGAGTGACGCATACAAGGGTCGGTGTATAAATACCCCTTCCTCACGACACTCAACCTCACCACTTTTCAAATACTTATACCGACACTCGCTCTGACATACCGTCACTTCGATTGTCTCTGCGTCACTAGCTCTGAGCGTTTTTCTACGATTTGATTGTGAATTCTCCGGCTTTTTATTGCATTCCAGTTCCATATTCTTGTTCCTTACATTCATACGAACTATTAGGTACTTACTTTAACCGTTAATTCTTGTTATTCATGCTATAATTTGATTTAGGGTTACGGGTTTGGGATTACGTTTTAAATCGTTTGATTAAACCTTTAATTTGTAAATGTTTTCGTGTAATAATGGGTGTGTAACACTCGTTTTTACCATGCGAACACACTGGTTACTTCGATTTCGAAAACCCTCAATTTTGAAAACTGGGCATGAACAGTGACACGATGATCTTCATCGTTGCGTCACTTCGTGCGTCACTTACCACAAGTGACGCTATTTGGTAATTTTGAAACCCATACCGTCACTTAATAAGTGACGCTTGATTTTGCGTCACTTCTTAAGTGACTCGTGTAGTGACGCATATAATTGCTTTAATTGTTAAGACCGTCACTCTTCCTAGTGACGCCTTTACATGCGTCACTACCCCAAGTGACTGTCTAAGTGACGCTTATTTCTATACGTCACTTATACCGTCACTTCGTAAGTGACTCTTTTAGGATACCTTCACTATTCTAACTGACGCATGTTCTTTACCCGTCACTTCATAAGTGTCCTATAATTTTAATCGCTAAATACAAACGTCACTTACATCAGTGACGCTTTATAGCGTCACTTAACCTAAGTGACGCTATGCTTTAATTTCGATTTTAAACACTGTATACTACGACACTTCCTTAGTGACGGTAGTGGCCATGCGTCACTTACCTTAAGTGACGCCTAAAGTCAAAATTCATTTTTTAACCCTTCTGTGTTCGAGCTAACTTTATAACGATTTCGGTTATTTTTCTTTGTATTTTTAGCTTACAGATGGCTGAACTTCAGAATTATTACCGTCGCACAAACACTCGACACAACATTACGGCTTTTCTAGAGTCTACGCATGCCAATTCAGCACCGTTCAGGCCAATGATTGAATTTCTACGCAGATCGAGAATTATTATGCGATTACTGCAATGACTCCTGTATACATGAACCAAATAGAGGAGTTCTATGATCATGCAGTGATCAGGGTTCAGGGCGATGTTCCCCGGATTGTTTCAACTATGTTTGGGGAGGAAATCAAGATCACCGAGAACTCGATTAGATGGGTTTTACAGTTCACTGATAACTCTACGATGCCCACTATCTTCCCAACTACATTTATCTACGGAGGGCTTCAGAGGATGGGTTATCCGGCAAACCAACTCTCTGACTTCAGGAAACAGTACCTTTGCCGGGTTTGGAGGTACCTCTGTCATATTATAATTGTCTGTTTATCTCCGAGAAAGGGGGGATACGATGCTGCGAGCCATCTTACTCTGTCTCTCATGTTGGCCCTGATCTACAATAAACCGTATAACTTCAGCGGTTATATTTTCGGCAACATGGTGGAGAACATACGCGCTGGAAAGGACAAATGGCTGCAGTATCCTCGATTTGTCCAGCTTTTGTTGAATGACCTCAATCTCGATATCGCTCCAGATCAGCGATCTCTTCTGGTGCCGACACCGATGCTTCTGCGAGTCTTTAATGACTGCAAGCTCGCGCCGAAGGGCGAGCCGGTTTTAGCTGATCGTGAACTTTTCGGGCACATAGTGAACGAAAACTATGTTGCGCCGCACGATCACGGTTTTTTGGATGATGTCGTGCCTCCGGTCAACGAGGACGACTTAGTGGATACCGATATCGCTCAAGACTTAGAGGATATCGATCGGGTTGTTCAGGTTGAGGCTGAGTCTGATGACGGTGGGCCCACTCCTCCTGATTCTGAGGGTGATGTGCCACCACAATCGGCTTTTGATGGAATTCAACTTGCCGATCCTCGACGCTTCAAGCGTATACTGAGACGGATCTCTGCTGGCAGGGTCCATGTCCCGAGGAATCCGGGCAAACGTCCTGCTGGGTCTTCACCCTCCTATGCTGATCTACCTCTTCGTAGACGCCAGCGGACGACAGTGGTTATTGAGGAACCAACTTCCCAGCGACAACAACCACCGCCAACGTCTGACATGCCGTCTCTTCAGATGGTTTCGGCTCAGATGGAGCTTTTGGCAAAGCGGTTTGATGATCAGAAGGCTATAATTGAAGCTCAAGCCTCTCAGATCAGGGAATTGGAAGCTCGAGCTGCTACGGTTGACTCTCTACAGCTTCAAGTGACGAATCTGTCATCTAGGTTGTTAGAGTTGGAATCTGTTACAAATGTTTCAGGGGAGGTAGGTCCTAGTGAGTTAGAAACAAATGTAACTCCTTCCCCGGAACCAGAAAATGTACTTCCTTCGACTATTAATGAAAACATATCTTTGGATTACTTCGTTGAGGTTCAAGGTCAGGCAAGACCTATAGCGGTTGATTATTCTTATGTAGATCTCACATATCTGCAAAATTTGATGAATGATAATACAACGATACCTGAGGAAGAGGTGATGAATGATCCTGTAGCAGAGGATTATTTCTTTGAAGGAAATGATGAAGTTGAGGTTGAGGGGGAGCAACTTCAAAGTGATGAATGTTATGACGATGCTCCCATTATTGAATCGGATTCTTCAGAATATGAATTACATCATGATTCTGAGACAGAGACCGATGAGCAATCAACTTCTACAGCTCAATCTTCAATGATAAAGCCTGACATAGTGTTCAAACCTATTGTTGAGGTACCCGTTACTTGTAAATTCTACAAAGTCAGAACTGATTACACGGGTTTGATAAAAAGCTGGAAGTTTGATGAGAATAATTCGGTGTTTATGATTAAACGAAGTGATGGCATCCAGTACTTCAACTTAAAGTTTTATAAAATAAGTACTTTGCCGAAATGTGAACTTCAGAGATTATCTCAGATACCCTTGATTAACCGTGCTCGAGATTCACGCGCCGATTTCTTTCAAGTGGTTATTCGTCGGGAGATTAACAGCAAAAAGTATAATCTGATTAAACCGACGTTGGGTATGAGATATAAGTTTAAGAAGAAGTTGGATCCGGTTACACGACAACCAATCGTAAGGATGATCTATCCACCAGCAAAGTGCTTACAGAAGATACCTCTAGAGATCATTCCTTTGGATTTTTTGAATAGGTTGTTATACTGGGAATATGATGATATTACTGGTGAAGCTGTAATTGTTTTTATTCCAAAATCGGAACCAGCTACAGATTCGGAGTCTTTAGACGTTGAGTTGGAGGTTGAAGAGAAAACAGCATGGGATGTTGTTCAACCTAAAAAGAGGTCTACTTGGGGTCTAAAAAGAAATAGATTTTGTGTATTTGACCCTTTGAGTTTGATTAATCTCTCTGAACAAGATATGAAAAGACTACATCAGAACAGGATTCAGTTCAAAGAAAGAGATAGAGCTGAAGCGATTAAATTTCAGAAGATTATCGATATCTGCATAGCCAATGGAGTACACGCTGGTGGTGTATTTCCTGCTGGCTGGAAATAAAGACTCAACGATTTCAAAGAGATTGAAGATTTTGAAGACCAAGCTGAAGACACGGGGGAGTTTGTTGATGCATATTAGGTGTCTGTCAGTTGGTCTATCGAGTTGTAATAAGTGTCGTTTAGTTGTATAGTGAAATATATTGTTTTAGATATATGCGACACTTAAGTTTTAGTTTAGGCGTCACTTGCCTTAGTGACGCATAGCGTCACTAAGGTAAGTGACGCATGAAGGTGGCCACATGCGACACTTCCACAAGTGACGCATGTCGGCTGACTTTTAGTATAAATACAAACCTACGGGTTTTCGGCTAGGGTTGACGAAACCCTAGCACCATTTATCGACTAAGCAACATTGTAATCGTTCCCAATTCATATATACAAGCTTATTACTTTGTTTACATTGTTAATCATATTTGTTTCGGTTTGTATTTATTGGTAATACACGCAATTGATTGATTCCGCCTGTCAATTGTGGTCAATTGTCATCTAGATCCATGTCCAAGGGAACTTTCAATTTAGAAGTATCCTCTGACTTGGTGAATAAGCTGCTCTGTTGGAAGCATTAATGAATCATAATTTGAAGTCTGAAATTATGCTGAAAAGGAAAGACTTGTTGGTAGATGATTCTCGGGGATTGAAGACTTTTCAGTCTCGGGTTTGGGTTCCATTAATTGGAGGCCTTCGTGATTTGATTTTATCTGAGGCTCACAAATCCCGATTATCTATTCACCCGGGAAGTACCAAAATGTATAATGATTTGAAACCTTTGTATTGGTGACCTACTTTGAAAACTGATGTAGCTAAATTCGTAGACTCTTGTCATATATGTTCTCAGGTTAAAACTGTACACCAGAAGCCCTATGGTTCATTGAGACAGCTTGATATTCCAGAGTGGAAATGGGAACATTTGACAATGGATTTTATCACCAAACTTCCACGAACGCCATGAAGTAATGATATGATTAAGGTAATCGTTGATAGATTGACTAAGAGTGCTCACTTTTTGGCTACCAATGAGATGGCATCTTTGACTCGATTGGCTCAGTTGTATTTTAATGAGATTGTATCGAGGCATGGTATTTCCTTTATCTATGATCTCTGACAGAGATTCTCGATTTAAATCTCGATTTTGGCAAAGTTTACAGCATGAGTTGGGTACCCGAGTGAACCTCAGTACAGCTTATCATCCTCAGACCGATGGTCAGTCTGAGCGAACTATTCAAACACTTGAAGATATGTTACGTGATTATGTGTTGGAATACGGTGGATCTTGGGATTCACATCTACCGTTGATCGAGTTTACTTATAATAACTCTTATCATTCTAGTATTGGAATGCCTCCGTATGAAATGTTATACAGACGCCATTGTAGAACTCCTACTTGTTAGTTAGAGGCTAGGGAGAAACAGTTTGTGGGTCCAGATATTGTGCAGATTACAGTTGATAAAGAGGCTATTGCTCGAGAGAAATTGAAAGCTGCCCGCGATAGACAAAAATAGTATGTCGATCCACGTCATCGACCTGTTTCATTTGTTGAAGGTAAATTGGTATATTTAAAAGTTTCTCCATGGAAAGGTGTAATTCACTTCAATAATCGTGGAAAAGTTGCTCCTAGATTTATCGGCCCATTTAGAATCAGGCAGGTTGTTAATGATCAGACTATTGCCTTGGATCTTCCTTCTGAATTATCTGGCATCCATGATACTTTTAATGTTTGTTATTTGAGAAAGTGTAATGTCGATGATCAATCCTAAGTCCTTCCACTTCGAGACTTACGAGTTGATCAGAATCAGAAGTTGGTGGAGGAACCTGTTGAGCTTTTGGATAGAAAAGTAACTAAACTTCGTAAGAAGGAAATCCCAATGGTGTTAGTAAAATGGAAACATAGTTTAGAACCTAATATAACGTGGGAGACTGAGTCTAGTATGATATCGCGTTACCCTAGTCTATTTGAGCATAGTGAGATTTCAGGGACGAAATCTTCTTAAGGAGGGAAGAGTTGTAACATCCACTTTACTGGCCTAGGGGTAGTACGGTAATTTTCATAACTTTAACTTATTATTTAAAGTGTTAAGAGATTGTTTATTTATATATATATATATATCTTGTTTAATTGTGAAATTAGGAAAAGAGGTCAAATTGCTTATTGTGACTAGCAAATTATTACTTGTTTTAAAATGTTATAGTTGATTTCGCAAATGGTTTCTAGATTTCAGGCAATAGGATTAGAAGGGGATCAAAATTAAATAACATAAATGGGAGTCGGTTGGTAAATTCATCGATTCAATCTTCTTTACTTCCCCAATTTCCACATCATCTCATTTATACATACACATACTCATTAAGAAATCAAAAAGAAAGAAGAAATTAACTTGGTGTTTTGGATTCAAGCTAGTCTACATCAGATTATCATTATCAGTTTGTTCTTCCTTTCCAATTGTAAGTGTTTATATTTATTTCTTCTATGTGTTATAAACTTGAATTTGATAGATTTAAATGAGTTTGTGTAATTGGAGTAGTATGTGATGACTGTTGATGTTAATAGATGATATATGATGTTTGTTTGAAGTTAAGTGTTGTTCTAGACCAAATTTGTAGAACCTGAGTTTGTGAAATTGGGGTGGAGTTTTACAAAAAAGCGAGTTATAGGTCATTGGTTTCTGGGTTTAGGTTACATACCCGTACGGGTATGGTTAGTCACCCGATCGCGTATGAGATGGTTACCCGGCCGGGTAAATTGAGCCGATCGCGTAAATTAGAACAAAATGCTTATAGAGAATGTGACTCAAATTGAAAGCTCGGATTTTCTTATATACCCGGTCGGTTAAGTGTGGATACCCGATCGCGTAGGTTAGATAACGTAACGGGTATGGTGAGTTACCCGATTGCGTATCTGACTTTATGTTGAACCAGTTTCGTGATCTCCATATTAAACCAGTTATGGTGTACTGCAGGACATTATTAATGAAATCGTTGCCTTTATAATTTAGTATAGTGAAGATAAATATTTTGTAACTTTGTGTTTATTGTTATTTGATTTATATCATTATAGAATTAGTTACTAACTCATTATTTGATGTGTTCTCAAATCAACCGAAGACTCGGTAACATAAGACTTCTGAGTTGGAGACGGAGACAAATCAGGTGAGTGGACTTGTGACTCTCAGTGTAAATTGGTTGTGACAGATTTGGTTACAACTAGTAAACGTAATTATACTATTTATAGACTGTTTGTCTTATATGATACCTGTGATTATGTGATCTAGAGGTCAATTGCAGGCTGGCTTGTTTGCTATAGGTTAGCCAACATAGGATTTGTGAACATTTGTTGTGATTAAGATTCTATCTTATGTTGGGTAAAGATAGCAACAAGCTATCGGTAAAACCACTGTGTTGTCCTGCAGTTGGTTATAAGTGTCGCTTGGAGGGCCAACGCGGCTGAAGGCATGATCGCCTCAGAACGGTCGGTCGGGTTTTACACCGGTCGTTGGTCCAACCTTCCGGCTGCAGATCAACGGGTGTTTTAAATTTATATTTTGATGGGAAGCCTAAGCTTTATTACTACCTACTGCTCTAAGGGTATTAGGGTAGTAAGTGGCAAGTCTGATCCAGGTGTCGTTCTTAAAGTCGGAGCGAATCGAAATAAAGTGAATACCTCAGAATAATAAAAGCTAATAGGATGGTTTTAATAGAGCAGGTAGGGTTTGTTTTTGATATTTTCTTAATTTAAATAAAATGCAGGAAAGTAAATTCTAAACTACGGATAGGGTAAGCAGATAGATAGAGATTGTGATTGCTGAAGTTTCAATATTCAGGTTTTGGGATGATGTTCATTATAAAATGTGATTGGAGACTTGCCTTAGTAAAATCATCAGAGGTTTGGTGTAAACACTAGCACCCTACGATTTAAGCGGAAACCCTAAGTCGTATGTCACTGAATACTAGGTTATCATGAGTCTGATCAGATCAGGTTGCTCAGCCTCCAACACTGTCCGATGAGGACAAGTGACCCTTCTTGGAGTTAACTCCTGGGAGCATGAATAAGGAAACAGACTGATATTTAATTTCTGACCTTTTTTAACACCTAATTCTAATTGATTTTATTAAGGCTCATACTAATTGCTTGCTAATGTATGTTAAACTATCAGTTATGTTGGATCAAGGGGTTTAAGCATCCTACACTACAGCTGAATATTCGCTTTCTTTTCAAGATCCCTTAAATTTAATTGAGGAGCACAAATACTTCTGTCAAGGGGTAGACCCTCCTTTGCGATCAAACGTTCATCCATAGGTTATTTCACGGTGTATACTACGTTTTCCAGTAATTCCACAGCTTTAATATATACCTAGACCATGTTCAGGAAGGGTAACTTCCTGGTATCCATGGTGTCATATGCTTATGACTGGTCCGTAGCTTCCACGCGTTTGTACTCCACCAGAGGTTTTTCCAGCGCTATACTAAGTACTAGGCCGTTTTACAGCATGTCCACAGTTTCATACAAAAACACAGATAACTATCTACCGATACTAGGGTTGATCAAGTCCTAATACTAAAGTAATAGTCACGTGAAAGCTTGGAAAGGGTGAAATGGGTGGTTTAGATCTACAGCTTGAGAAATTTAACCCGATACATAACATAGCAATTTCCAATCACATATTTAATTTAAAGATTAATTTAACATCATCCCTACTCCTAAATATCTACATTTCAAAAATCACAATATTACACTACTCAATAAACATGGCAATAAATAAAGCACATACCATAATACTATGCATGGATAAATCAGACATAATAACAGTATGAGAGAATAAATATCACCGGATAATAGGGTAGCATAACAAGAGAAAAGAACTTGCAATCCTTGAATAAAAGCTTGAACACCAATACTCCTTGATTACAAAGCTAATCTCTACTCTAATCTACTAGCTGCCCACCAATTACTCTCTAACCCTCTAGAGAGAGAAGTTAGAGAGAGAAACTAACTAAGAAAGAAAATTACAAATAAAGTGTGTGTGAAATGAATTGTGTTGTGATGGTACGAAATGTGTGAAATGAGGATGTTGATGTCTCTCTTTATAGGCAAATGGATCACTAAGCTAGCTTCACAACTCGACAACCGATTCTACCGATTTGCACTGAAATACCACCCTAGATCAGAAATTCGGCACCAAAAGGGTAGTATTGGACACCAAAGGGGTAGTATCAGATAGCTTTGGAGTGGTATTCGGCACCAAAAGGGTAGTATTCTGCACAAAAACGGGCGTATCCAGCACCGTAGAGGGTATCCCACCACCTAGGGGGTATACCACCCTTTTAGGGGGTATACGGCCCTTATAGGGGCGTATACGGCCCCTAAGGGGTGGTATACGGCCCCTAGAGGGGTGTATACGGCCCCTGTGAGGGTGGTGTACTCCCTGGTCGTGGTTTTGTGCACTGGATCGTAATTCTTGTTGCTTGGTCGTAGTTCGTGTGATCTTCGTTTGGCTCTAGTTTATTCGTTCTTGATCCGTTTTTGATGTTCTTTATACCCACGCGTTCGTAATCTCCAGACCTACATTTTAAGATAATTATTAAGTCCCGGATTGGAGTTTTACGATAAAATAGCGTGATGAACGAATTATGCCTGTTTAAGTGCGTTTTCCATCCATTTACCATTGTTTTCGAAATACGTATAAAGTTTTGACCTTTTTAACAAAATGTGGTAAATGTGAGCTTTATTGGTATATTTTTATTAATTAAGTGCTAAATATGAAGTAAAAGATATGCGTAAAACATGACTTTTTACGTCAAATCAAATATCCCACACTTAGACTTTTGTTTGTCCTCAAGCAAACCGTATCTCATTTCGCTCTAGGTTTTGAGAAAATGGAACATTTGATGAGAAAATATATTTTCCAAGGATATCACTTCCTCAAAATAAGTAAATTATTTCAAAAAGTAAGCATCGATAGAATAAGAAATCTTAGAACTGAACTAGTTGTCCCTTTAGGATACTTTGCAACTCTCGAGATGTAGAAGTACATGACTGGGCGATCCTTAAAGGTTGTCACTCAATTTACTCAGAAAGTGTATCGGGTTTCCTATTCTATTAAGAAACGAAATCGCTCATAGCCAGTCATGCAGCGCTTATTGTCATAGGCTTGGTCGAGAATCGCATCTCCACCACTCCAAATGAGTACAGTGTTAATCATCCCAAGGCATTTTTGTTGGGTTGTAATTTTTGGGTGAGGGTTAATGGGTATGGAAAAAGGATAGTTTGAGGCTTAAAGGGTACGCTTATCTTAGAAATTTTTATGCTTATGAAAAACTTTATCTAGATATGCTTTTTAATGAAAACGGAAACGGATAACGGAAAGGGTGAAGATAGCTATTTATGACTTCTATCTTTTTGAAAACACATGGAAGATTTATATCTATGAGAGATCAGAATTTTCGGGAGATTTTGAAGCACTTAGCATTATTTAGATGATATATATTTTTGGCTTCAAATTTTCTTTGCCAAGGAATTTCAAAGGAATTTTTATTTTTCTTACTTCCCTCTTTGGGATCCTTTCTTACTTTCATTTTTCAATCTTTTGATATTTCGAATTTTACTTGGTGCCAATTTTTTGTACCGAAAGATTCTCGATCTTTTGAGATTTGATTTTGGAAACGCACACGATAAGTTTTGAGTAAAACGTGAAATTTGTGATTTTTGGAGTGAAAGCAAAAAGAATATCTAAATAGCATTTTTCAAAAATTTAAAAATTCTAAGATATGGTTTTGGTGGGTATGGAAAGGAATGGGTTTTAAAATATTTAGGTTTTTTAAGAAATGAAAAAGTTAAGGCTCAACAGGGTTTACTAAGCGTATCATCGATACTAAAATTGAGTATCAGCATGGTTAGGCTTGAAGAGATATGAGAAAAATGGGTTTAATCCTAATAAATGCCAAGATCGTCTAATTGCACCAATACCGCGTATGGTACTCTTTGGTATGGTCTCAAAGTGTATACCAGGAACAAGTTCTAATTCTAAGAAACATGAATCGGCACACACACGGAAATGAATGGTGAAGCATTAAGAATGAATGCTTATTAAAGGCTCAAGTAACTCACACAACAATATAGGGTATATGCGCCAAGTCATGCGATGCTTCGAAGATGACCATTTCATTTTTAAGGGATCCTTATTCTGCCTTATCATACTTTCCAAAGTAATTTATTTATTTTTAAAAAGTGATTATCCTTTAAAAATATTTTTCTTACCAAAAGATCTAAGAATTTACAAAAGTTGACTGATTAGATTTTGAAAAAATTTAAAAGTTTGAGCAAGAAATGAGTTTAAGAATTTACTTTGGAGGACAAGAGGTCAAGAACTTTACGGTATGACATACCGCGTATCCCACACTTAAAGTAACA
The DNA here is from genome assembly GCA_963422505.1 of Pseudognaphalium luteoalbum. Lineage (NCBI taxonomy): Eukaryota > Viridiplantae > Streptophyta > Magnoliopsida > Asterales > Asteraceae > Pseudognaphalium > Pseudognaphalium luteoalbum. The sequence goes on from OY730198.1 coordinate 66,875,996, forward strand.
TTGTCCCTAATGTTCACTACTAAGGCGTAGATCACTAAAGGATCCGACACTTAGAGTTTGATTATAGGATATGTTTACTTTATTGTGTTTTCAAGATGGTGGAATTAAAATCCCACACTTAGAGATTAGGCATAAAGGATATGGTATGAATATTTCGGGAAGACAACGAGAAAGAACAAAAAACTCCCCTCATGGATTCACGAGATGAAAATGATTTGGCCGAAGAAGAGATTTGACTTTTTAGAGATTCTAGCTTGCTTTCTTCTAAGAACAGCCTTCCATTTTAGTGTGCGTCATCTAATCGTGAGTCGTTCCCATCATTCTCAACAATCAATTCAACCACATTTTATTCTACTTAAATAAACAAAGAGAACGTAAGCATAATAATAAAGATAGATAGATAGATCATCCAGCTAAGTGGTAAGCTGGGTAAAAAGTACCAAAAGATCAAATATGATCACAAATCATCCCACCATAATAGTTAGTGTTAATACAGACCAATAATAATAGTACTGATGATGAAAAAGTCTAAGGACGAGGGGACCCCTGATCAGTTTTTGATATAATAGGTTGGGACAAGAAGTTGACATTGGATGTAATGTTTGATGATAGATGCTTACTCTAATATTACTTGCTCCTTTTATGTCATGTTTTGAACTATGTAACACCCAAATAACAGTGTTTTGGTTTATAACACTATAAATTGTATATGTAATATGTAATGTTTTGGAAACCATACGATTATACATATGTACTTATTATGTATAGTGGATTATTAATATACAGTGGACTATCGCTTCCAAATGTTATAAAAAATGATCTTAAAATTTGGAGTGTTATACAGTGCATGCAATCGATCCTTCCCAGCATACCCGAAAAACCATGTAACTCCGCATGACGTTGATGTAAACGTTGCACATCTTGAATTGTTGGTCTTCTTAAATACTCATTTGAATATAGATGAAAAATACATTTACAAAAGTTGTCCAAACAATTGTACGCTGTTTGTTGACACATATTTAGATATTTATCAAATGCGTTGGTGACACAACCGTATGCCAATTGGTGTAAGGAATATGTGACTTTTTGAAATACATCAAAACCATCTTTACCGGTTGCGTCCCGACCTTGATGAAAAAAGGCAAAGTAAGAGGGTAATGGAAGGCGAGAGTACGATAATATACTTTGATATATACGGATAAATAATGGACGAATCACCCGAAAATGACGCTGAACATAATCTAGTGAGAATGTCGGGTGATCGGCAAAGTAGTCTTGATATAAACGTTGTCCGGCACCCAACCGATCTCTAGGTAAATAACGTCTTATTCATGGAATACTGTAACACCCCCAAATTCTATGTTTGGCGGAAGCAAGTTTTGGGGTGCTACTAATCAAATATCAACAGCACAAAGTATACAGCAAACGACCTCTAAATGAGACGTTTAAAAATAGTTACGTTTTCATATATAAAATGTATGAAAACATAGTGTTTACAGTTACAAAAATGTAGTTCCCTAGAGTCTACGTGTATAGTGGAAGATTCTGTTACATAATCAAAATATACAAAAGATAATGCTAAGAATCTCCGTTAAATGCAGTGTAGAAAATCATGCGACTCTAGCTAGCGTTCAGGGGGTAATCCTACTCCGTCTGTGTACCTGAGATACAAAGCTAAAAAGTGTCAACCAAAAAGGTTGGTGAATCTTACAGGTTTAGTAATAAGTAATCGTTATGAACCACAAGTATGTACCGGTGTTGCTATCAAGCAAAGTAAGTAAATCAGTAAATCAGTATGTCCGCACAGTTGCCATGAGCTCATAAGTTGAAGCTTAACAGTGTGTAAGTATGAATGGCACAATCAAGTACCGTATCATGTACCCCCGTGAGTGCTATCCGAACACTCATATGCAATAAATACTAATATGACTGTTTCTACGGTGAAATCCGTGGTAGCGCTACTACCCCAGGCAGGGATTGTCAGTCCCAAATGGATCCATTTACTAGTAATCGCACTTAAGTCCATAACTAACAACTTACGATAGGAGGCTTTCAGTGGATAAAAGTAACTCATGCAATGTGTGTAAAAAGTAGTGTAATCAGTTCAGTACATTGTGTCCATATGAAAAATAGTTGCTAAGTATCTCACCCTAAAGTAGAAAAACAGTAAAAGTGGAGTTGTAAGACTCACCTGAGTCTAGCAAGTATGATGTAAAATTAACCAAGTAAAGTGGATGTAAGTCCGTATATCAGTTCTCAGAACCCTGCAACCTTCTGGCGTCCAAAACGCACAAGGTTGTATGTAAATAATTAAATAAGTTGGTGTCTTGAAAGATCACCCATGCTAGTTGTCTACTCAACTAGGAAATGTCCAAGTGTTTGTTTAGTATTTCATTTGTAGTTTGAAAACAAATATGGCCCATTGGTGACGGTTTGTAATAATAATCCAAAATTGTTATTATTATAAGTATCGTTGTATCAGGTTTCATTATTTGTATGTGTTCGACACTTAGTTTGAAAAGCATTTACAAGTTCCTAGATGACGGAGGTCTGGGGGCAGCGCCCCTGGTAGCGGGGTCCAAGGGGCAGAGTGGACTGAAAAGGTGTTGCGAACTGAGTTTGACAAAATAGACCTAGTCTGGCTGCGGACTGAAAAGGTGTTGCGAACTGAGTTCGCGGTGCGAGCTGAGTTCGGGTCGCAAGGCAGTGGGCTGCTAACCGAGTTGGGTTCACAGCACAAGGTTTGGCTCGCAAGTTAACTCGCAAGTCGACTCGCAGGTCGACTCGCAAGTCAGCTCGCGAGTAGGTTCGGGTTGCAGTTTCGGTTCGCCTCGCAGGACGAATAGATCTCGGCTCGCAGAGCGAGCTGAGCGTATCTTAAGTTTTAAAAATGCATTTTAATTCGGTTTTTGAACATAATCTCGTTGGGTAAACGTTCTGGTATGTAAATAAAAGCTTTACAAGTAATATCAAAGAGTTTTAAAACTTCGTACCACCAAATCGAAAATGGAGAAGATGAAGATGGAGAGCTTGAGGTGGTGATCCTTTCTTCATGCAGTGACTTCATGAAATGGTGTGTTTTTATTGTGATTTGGGTTGTGTTTTGGTCTGAAATTTTGAGAGAAAGAGGGGAAGAGAGAGTTGGAGGTTGTGGATGTGGGTGTGGGTGTGTGTAAATGAAATGAAAGGAGAAGATGGATTAAAAGGGGTGGATCTTGGGTTGTTGGGTCGGGTCACGGGTTTGGCCGACCCGACTTGGGTCTCGGATTCGCGTATCCTTGTTTCTCCACTTCATGTCAAGACTTGTAGTCAATATAATTCTGTAGTCGTTTGCCGATCATTTAGTCGTGTAATATTTTTAAGATTTAAAAATATGTTAAAGTATATTCGAAATATTTCAATTGAAGTGTTTTATCATAATACTTAATAATGAGTTATAAAATTATAACTTATATTATTTTCGTTTGTTGGGCGCGTTTCATGTGTTTTCGTCACGTTCGGAGTGTTTTTAGACAACAAGTAATGTTGTAATATATTCTCACAATATATTAATGTAAATAATATTTGTTTGGATAACTCCACATTATTTTATAAATTTATCACCAAGGTCCATATTAAATAGTGTTGAACCTAGTCCGATTCATGAGTATACGATCTAATCAAATCGCGTACGTGTGTATGTAATTACACAAAATGTCATGTATATTTAGATTAATACCACACTAAATACACATAATTACAAGTAGTTAAGGCACTAATTGTTGTCCTAAATTGACGGGTGTTACAAATATGAAATGTAAATTCGGTATCCTTGTCCGAATCTGCATCTTCTGCGTCGAGATTATTTAGCCTAGCGATCGGATCGCGTTTTTCAATTTTTTTTACAATCGTTAGACACAAACGGAAAAAAAACAAAAAAGTGACTGATGCGGGCCATCAAACACGTCGCCAAAGCGACGAAGCTAACCAAAGGCTAGGAACCTTCTCCATTTGATTTATGTATGACAAAATAAGTGTTGTGACTCTGATAATGTATCAGTGTCCCTAATAACTTATGTAGTTAAACTGCTCTGTTGAGCAGTGTATGTTTGGTAAAAATGTCATCAGCGAGTAATTTACTCGCTGATCATCTGTGTTATTCAAGACATCACGTTGCTAAAGATTAATTGAAGCTGCTTTATGAATTCGAAGACTGAAGAAAGAGATAGAAGATTTCAGTTGAAGTGGAAGATCAACTGCTGCAACATTACCAAGAAAGTGCACGGGTCTGACAAATACCCGTGTACTTGAGAAGATTTATCACATATATCTGGATAAAATACTATTGCTACTTTGGGAATGAAACTAGGAATCCTACATTCCAGTTAGCAGAAAAAGAAAACCTCTTTTCTGCAAAAATAGTTTTGCACTCAAGAATAATTTCAGATTTATGTGTTGTCAAAGATTTATACCTTTTTCCAAGGGATTTAATAAATCTTTGACAAAAATTCAAACGGTTGAAAATATTATTCTTTGAATAATATTGAATGTATTCGGCTATAAATAGCCATCTCAACAACCGTATTGAATACACCTTACAATTGCATTAAATACAACATTTGATCTATAGCAGTCACTCCTGTTTCATCAGTGAGCATTGTGCCAACACTTGGTGTTTGAGATCACTGATAGTCATCAACGTCTGTTGCTGAGTGACTTGTTGTATTTTTAGTAGTTTAATACTTTACTTAAGTATTCGGGACTAATATAAACTATGAAGAGATCATATCTTATTCAAGTGAACATATCATATTTCATATTGGAATTTAAAATTTTACTTATTAACCCACGCCGTAACGCGCTTTAATCTAATTTTGTAATCAATAAATAAAAACTATATACATATATTAGAACATGTTGTTCTGATATTTTTGTGACAATAGTTTGTATATCGTATTAGCTTAGATTGAATGTAGAAAATGACACATTGTATTGCAACAAAGAGCATTGTCAGATGGTTAAGTCAATGCGACAATGACAATGGGATTGTCGCATTGATCAGGTTTAACTACATTAAGTCTTATTGTCGCAAGTTTGTTTGGAAGTCTATAAATAGACTTTGTTAGGTCATTTTGAAGAGATAGTGAGTGAGAGACGGTGGAGTTATAAGGAAACTTTCATTATATTCATTTTGTTGATTTAGAGAGAGAGATCCGAGAGCATTGTAAACAAGTTGATATTGCAAAGTTTTATTTGTACATTCATTTTCAGATCTTGTTCTTCACGTCAACTTCAGATATATACTTGTTTATATTCACTTGTTGTTTAAATCGATTACTCATTTCGCAAAGTGATTGAATTCCGAATCGTGTATCGATCCTACGAGCTTACAAAGTGATCGATGTCCGTACAAGTCCGTACACAAACAAATCACCAATTTGATCCAAACAATAAACAGCAAATTAACTCATCACGATGATGAATTAACCCTCGTAGTACGCAAATGAACACTCGTAATCAAAGAATCAATCGAAATCCAGTAGGAATACTTCCGAAACAAAACTGAAACTTTCCGAAATATCCCGTAACTTTTCGAAACTTCAAATTAATTCAACAAAATGATGAATTAATCTTTGTAAACTGTTTACGAATATGCGTACATACAAAATGAATCGAAATGAAGTAGAAATTTGCAATCACTCAATCGAAATTCGATCCGAAACTTATTCGAAATGTCGACGTAACATCGACGTTAATTCTTCACAAAACTCGATCGAAAAACTTGTTGTAACTCTTCCGAATTATCGTGTCCCTCTCTGATACCACTTTGTAAGCTCGTAGGATCGATACACGATTCAGAATTCGATCACTTTGCGGAATGAGTAATCGATTTAAACAACAAGTGAATATAAACAAGTATATATCTGAAGTTGACGTGAAGAACAAGATCTAAAAATGAATGTACAAATAAAATTTTGCAATATCAACTTGTTTACAATGCTCTCGGATCTCTCTCTCTAAATCAACAAAATGAATATAATGAAAGTTTCCTTATAACTCCACCGTCTCTCACTCACTATCTCTTCAAAATGATCTAACAAAGTCTATTTATAGACTTCCAAACAAACTTGCGACAATAAGACTTAATGTAGTCAAACCTGGTCAATGCGACAATTCCATTGTCATTGTCGCATTGACTTAACCATCTGACAATGCTCTTTGTCGCAATATAATGTGTCATTTTCTACATTCAATCTAAGCCAATACGATATACAAACTATTGTCACAAAAATGTTAGAATAACATGTTCTAACAAACTCCCCCTTGACAATAGCTTGTATATCCAAACAATTGTCACACCATGTTAGAACATTGTGTTCTAACAACATATAATTGTAAGGCAAAGACTTTAAGCATTTTAGGAAATATTATTGTCTTGTCAGATGAAATAAATGACAAGTGAACATAAATTTTACTTCCATACATAGCTCCTTAACACATTCGAATTTTCGAATTTGACTGCATACGAAAAATTTACTTTCAAGTTGCATATACACCAAATTATTTCATAAGCTAATATATTTATTTTTGTTCCGTCACAACGCGCGGGCTAAAATATGCAGGATTATATGTTTTAACTATAGAAGTACTTTGGAATCTGTATATGATATAAATCATAAAACAGATATTTTCCATCAATAATTAGTTACCCAAAATCTTATGTTTAATACGCACATATATTTGAACTTGTTTATATTCCAAAATTCAAATTTATTAAATTTTAATAAATCTGTTCCAATTTGATAGTTATTAATTAGACGTAATTAATATTTCTGAGACAAACTAAAATGGTAAGGTGAATAATAAAAAAGAGACGAAATGAGTAATAAGCTATTTAATTGGAATTGGTAGTAAATAACTAAAAGAAGCTAATGAAAAAAATAACCCATAATCATTATGAGATACTACGTAATAACAGAGGCAAAGACACGAAAAATCGGTGGAACGAGTGGCTCAAAAATCCTCTATTATATGTTTAGTATATGGTTGTATTGGTCGTGTATGATGAGGATCTTGTTGATTTTTTTTGGGCCGTCTGGAGCGTGTTATGCTTTTGGTTCTTGTATTGTTAGTAGTTTCCTTCAAGGCCTGGTTGGAATCGTACCAAAAACATCACGGAGTGGTGATCAGTGACACGGCCTCCGTTGATGGGAATTTTTTCTCATGATTTCGTGAGTTTTTTTTCATCCCTTTTATGGTCCTCGCAGTTAAGGTTCTGGGAAGAGTCTAGTTCATGTCTCTTGTAGTGGTTCTAGATTGTTTTGGTGTTTCTTTTTGCCTTCTAGTATCTTGCTAGTTGGCTTTTATATATTATATATTGCCGTTAAAAAAACGTAATAACTGACTATTCTAAAAAAGACACCTTCTCAATACCAAGAAGTTTGGGTTTTTCTAAAGAATGATTGGTCAATTATTTATTTGTAACAATAACAATAAAAAAGAAAAAATAAAAATAATGGAGAATATTAGCTATGATGTGTTTGAGTATCATGCCAATTATTTCCCATTATATATTCATGTTGTTTCCTGTTTAATGAAACATATACTTAAATTTGTATTACCCAATTTTGGTACTCTATTTCATAAGTAAACTTGAAACGTACACTTTAGAGTTTTGGTGTTGTGTAGATTGTGAATTTTATAATACACTATGTTTTGGTTTTTGTGTATATTGTTAGATTCAAAGTGATATATATAGCATACTATATATACTAGAGGCTAGAGGAAACATAAATAGCTATGTGATTCATTAAAGACTACTAGTATAAAACTAAGGGATATATAACATATGTACATTCAACAACATAAACTTTAGGTGTAGTTGACCAATCACAAGTATATTATTATTACATTTTTTGCACTTTACCTTTATAATAAAGACATATTTAGTCCATCCTTTTAAATTTAAGAGGATCTAACTTAAGTGCAGTTAACTGCACCAATCATTTTCCCTAATATAGTTAATGTTTCATTTTCTTTTGAATCTTTGGGTAGCTCTAATCTATACACCAAACATTTACACTATTTTAGTGAAATCGAATCACATTTTGAAAGAATATGCTTATAACAAATAAGAAGTATGTTTCTTTTCCAATGTACGCAACAAATTTACACACAAAATGTTTATATCAACTCATTTTGCACTAAATTTATATTCTAAATCTGTTTCACATAAGTTATTTACACTAAATTCATTTTAGGCAGATAACTCAAACAATTAAGATTATAGTTAGCTAACTGAACTATTAATACGAACATAAATGTATAATAATTCTAACTACTATTATACATTCAATAGTTTACAAAATTTGGAGGTCTCAACTTCCTTGTTTAAAATAAGATCTTTTTTTATAAACTAATTGTTACTATTTATTTAGTTATAATATAATTAACCTACTCCACTAATTTAGTGTGATAGAATAGTATTATACCAAATTTGATGTGAAATGAAGTTAATTTTACATTAAATTAATTGCGCGCACAACTTTTGCTATCTTGATTGAAAGAAAATTACATCAAATTTCTCAATTTTTTAGAAATTGATATTTGACGCATACATCGAAAATGAATTTGTGAACCCAAAATTGTATGCATACTAGATAAGAAACACAAAATAGAAAATATATAAAAAGTCGAATAGAAAAAATAAAATGAAGGTGTTCACCTACTTTGATTATTTTGCCGGCTAACAACTTATGCAGTTATTATGCTCATATTCCTACATGCCCACTACATCCCCATGATACTTGTAGTCTTGCACTACCTAGAATTAGAATAATACTAATGTTTTTTAAATATGTTTTCTTATATTATTATTACTTGATCTCAAATCCGTGTATACACACGGGAGTTGATTGTTTAATTAAAATAAATTAAATGTCTTAATTTTAATTTACCTTAAATAGAGGGACTTAATTGATTAATTAAGTTTGATTTAATTGATGATGTGATAACCATGTTTCCTATATATAATTTATAATAATAATAATAATAATAATAATAATTATTATTATTATTATTATTATTATTATTATTATTATTATTATTATTATTATTTTGTGAAACTAAATACGAATAATAATTGTTTGACATATGATATCAAGACCATATGTACTAAGCTTCTTTTTTTATATTTTAATTTCTTTTTTATTACTTGATACTCAATTTGTCCCAATTTTTATTTAATACTACAAATTTATTCAAAGCTTGAGAAAAATACAATAATTCTACCGTTGGTAAGTACAAATTCAGCATTATTTAGTTAGATACTTTTTAACTAGTTAAAAATGAAAGTGGACACCTATTGTGGAACATTCATAAAGAATCATTGACAATAAAATTGGAACAAAGGTGTACATTTTTGTACTAATTATCAACTAAATTTGAGTTTAAACCATAAAATATACATATTTATACACAACTACGAATTTCAATTATCACCCGATCCGATGGATATCCATTCGATTCGATCCACTAGTGGTGTATATGGATTAATAAATAGATATGGATATGGATGTGGATTTCAATTATCATTCGATCCAGCGGATATCCATCCGATTCGATCCATTAGTGGTGGATCCGTGAATATGGATTGATAAATAGATATTGATATGGATGTGGATGATCCGTTAACCCGCTTAATCTGACAGATAAAGATACGAGCATCAAACTAAAGTTAAATGGATATAGATATGATGTAAAATGATTCCACCCGATCTATTGTCATCCCCTAGACAACCATATACACTCTACTTTGATTAATAATAATAATAATAATAATAATTTTTTTGAACGGCAGAAATCAATATATATATATATATATATATATATATATATATATATATATATATATATATATATATATATATAATGGGAGAACTAGCAAGAAGCTAGAACCCAAACTACAAACAATCCAGAATACAACACAAAACTACTCTAGATTCATCCCGAGACTTTAACTGCTAAGATTGTAAAAGGGGTGAAAAACTCAAGTCAATTACAGAATCACCAAGACATGAGAAAAAACCCCACCAACAGAGGCTTCACCACCGGTTTTCACTCCGTGATGATTTTGATGCAATCCCAAACAAGCCCTGAAAGGAGAGAACTTGAAAAAATATAACATTATAATAATAATAATAATAATAATGTACAATTATAGCATATCATTGTTGGAATTTAGGTGAGGATTCTTGTAAGTTTGGCATGTTGCCTTTTTAGTACTCATTTGTAAAGCCAACAAAAATCAATAGTTCTCATGGATATCCATAAATATAGACTAAGAAACAAAAATGAGTATATAATAAATCAATTATTTTTTGTATGTATAGCCATACAGGTGTATTTGGATAACGTTATCAAAATTATAATAGTATACATAATAATTAATTACACATGATATTAGTGGCTGTTCATTATGTTAGTTTTAAATAGTTTGATAATGATAATTGACCTAATATTAGCAAATAACCTGCTATATAATTCATTATTAGTGGGAATATTATCGGTCCAGGAAAATTGTTCATAACCAAATTATACGAGATGGACTACATGTAAATATTTTCAGAAGTTGAACTAAGAACGTTAATTTTTTCCGTGTACCTATCATATGTATTGTCAAATAACATAGATCCTTTTTATTATTTGTAACCATTTACCGATTGAGCATAGCTCAGGTAGCCACCATCATAAACGCCCGGACTTTACATATGTGACTGATAGTTTAGGGGTTCAAATTCGTGTCTTAGCACATGTGAGTGATTTGTGTGATATTGGGTGGGACAAATGCGTACAATTTAAATATAATACAAGGTCAGAGGTTCCGTTCAAATTACCCTTTTTATTTGTAACCATTTTAGTATCAAACTTTCGTCTCAAACCTTATATATATATATATATATATATATATATATATATATATATATATATATATATTTTGGGGATCTAAAAAGAAGAAAAATTTTATGGAGAAGTGGGAGAAAGAATCCTGACCAATCATTTCATTTTAAGGTCAAAGGGTATATTAGTCCTTTCTAATTTGGTTATTTAATTTAATAGAATGCATATTATATGCATTAAAGTGGGCGTTATGTATTGCACGATTGTGTGACACCCGGTCAAAAAGGGCCAAATTAGCAACCAATTTAAAACTTAAATACACGTATTATATAAGCGTTATTTCGAAAGTATTCAAGTATTATATATAAATATATATAATAACATGAAATGATTATTTAATAATCACATACAAACAAATATGAAAGAACGCACAAACTTAAATACGAACGTTGGTGAAAAGCATTTTTAAATAATGTATTATTAATGAGAATAATAATTATTTACTCGATTGAGAATTTAAACACATTTTGTACACTGAAAACTATCCGTCAAAATTAGTTGAAGCAAAGATATATTTGTATATCTCATTAAAGGTATTTTTATAAAATACTTTGAATAAAAATACATACGATTTTATATTTAGAAAATTATCACTTTGAAAGATTATACTACTTTTACAATCGGGTACAAAAATACGGGTATTTTGTACCGTAAGCGGGAGCCAACCAACTCCAATAATTGGAGTTGGCCGGCTACACCCAAACACACCCTCTGCTTCTCCATTTCCTTCACCATTCTCTGTCTCTTCCTCTCTATCTCTCGGCTCTCTCTCGATCTCTTTCAAAATCAAAAACAACAACAATAACATTAACAACAACAGGATTTAGCAGCAATATCATCATCATAATCATCATCTTCGATTATCACCATCATCCGGTTCATCATCATTAACCTCACAGGGCTCCATTTTTAATTTGTAAGGAAAACTTTAACTTTTCTTTAAATTCGTGTTTTACAAACATATATTACCATATATTAAGGTTATATCTATGTATTATGTCCAAAAAATTGAACCTATACTCGTTTTCTCAACTGATTTCGCGAACAGACCTGAAATTGGTCCCTGAGCCGAACGACTGGAAATCATCAGCCGAACGGCTGGATTTTATCAGCCGAACGGCTGGGTTTCATCAGCCGAACGGCTAGGCTACCTTAGCCGAACGGCTGGACTTCCATAGCCAAACGGCTAGGTCCTCCATAGCCGAACGGCTGGACCTTTATAGCCGAACGACTGGAATACTCAAACAGAACAGTTTTTGTAAAAATGCCGAAAAATTTCACATTATACGGTAGCTTCTCGATGAAAAATTTATTATAACGGATTGGGCTAAAATTCGCACGTTCACTCGAAAACGGCCCAATGATCAAGGCTATGTACAATAGCCTAGGCGGTTTTAGGCCTTTCGGGGTCGTCTAGGGGTCGAAAATGACATATTTTAGTGTTCGGACCCGTACCAAATTTCGTAACTTATGAAATAAAATATAACGAATATAAGGATAATTGTAAACAATACGATACATCCATGAACGAGTTATATAAATGCAAAAACACGCGTTATATTTATAATATAATTTCAATCCGTCACCAACGGGCCGTCCATTTTATAAACTATAATCGTAAGTACAAATATAATCACTTGGACATAATCAAAATGGATAAACATTAATATAACACCCCTCTTTCTATAAATATTATTTTATCATTTTCAACTACGAAAGCGTATAAAACAAAATATTATTTTATAAACTTATAATAATAACTTACACCATATTTTCAATATTTACAAAACCATCATTTACATAATATAAACGGGGTATTATATTGTACAAAACATAGTTTCATAAAAACTATATCAGAGTTGTAAATTATCAAACATTCTTCACTCCCTTCTTGCAACTCACATATCAAAATAACACCTGCAAGAAGTAAATTGAGGGATTAGCACGAAGCTAAGTGAATGAATTCAACACTCACTAATCAACTTAGTATAATCCCTTGGATACACCAAATAAGGATATACTTCTATATCATCAATCAACTATTCAACTATGAGGATCGATGGTCCTTGAGAAACCCTACTGCCGCGGTGGCTCTCAAAAACACTTGTCCAACAATCCATATGGCCAATACGGAATAGACCGATAGCTAGTGTTTATTGTACTCAAACACAAGTCTTACACACAACAAATGAAGTAAGACTATGTGTAATTCACACAATAATCAACTAACCCAATCAACGTGTTGACCTCAAAACAACATATAATCACATGACAACTAGTATATAAGATTCAATCAATAACTCAAACTAAATAATTCTATCAACATGACAACTATCACTTGTTGTAATCAAAGTAATTACAACCAAATCAAAGAGTGAGTTATAAATCCACTCACCGATACCTCTTTCGCCTCCACACTCAGGATGTCTATATCCCCGAGTCTTTTGTTGACCTGAGAACATAAAGTCAACAAGTTAATAATTCATTTCTTTTGTTCAACATACTTAAATACCAAGTAATTAAACAATTAAACAACTTATATTCATAATCACAATCAACTAAATCAAAATATTATATTTTAACCAAACACTCAAATTTACTCTTGCATACGCGATCCAAGAAATCCTAGCCGGATCACGTAGCTCAGTTAAAATATTTCTGTTACCAATTTACACTTGCTTACGCGATCCAGGAACAAAAGTTGGGATCGCGTATCCAAGTGCATTTTCTTTTGTAACCAATTTGCACTAGCACACGCGATCCAGAAACATTTGTGGGATCGCGTATCCAAGGCAAATTCTGAGTTTTAGACGGATTTTATCTAGCTTACGCGATCCAGAAACCAAAGCTGGGATCGCGTGAGCAAGAAGAAAATGACTTGCAACTCATTTCTGCAAAATCTCAGCTCGACTCAACACTAAATCAATAACACTTTTCAAGATACAAAATCGACGGTGATCAAGTGACGGAACTTGTAGATATGTATTCAACAGATGAATCCGATGACATTGCAAGCACAGCTGAAGTGAGTAAATTTGTTCCATCGTTTTTTGAAATTTGTGTACTACCGTTTACGGTGTGTTGTTGTTGTTAACAGTTTGGTTTGGTTAATTATCTTTTTGCAAAATGCAAGTAGTTGTTGCACATTTTTGTTTTCGATATTCATGGTTTGATAGTTATACTTGTTCATCGCTAAAAAATGACGTTGATTCAGTAACCAATATGAGTCACTCGTACAAATAAACACATTTAAAGTATTGTAACATATCTGTTGTCACTTCCCTTTTATTCGTTTATGTATTCTGAATGTTTAAACATTTTAAACAGGCAGTGGAACTTTGACGAACACATTATCAGTTGGTGTTATGCATGTCTCCCCGGAAGGCATACCATATTGGGTGCCCGATGTTCCCGATGATATCAAACCAGCAACTGGAATGTCTTTTAACAATACGGACGTGGCTTATGAGTTTTACAAGGAATATGCAAGACTGGAATGTCTTTTGACAATATAGATGATGCCGCTAAGAAAAACAGTCTAGCGATCGACGAACCTTCTTCGTCTTCCAAGTAGGCATTTTTTTTAAAAAGAAAATGTTTGTGTACACATTTATTGGTTCCTTTGTGGCATCTCCGCTGTAAGCCTTTGGTTGTGATTTATAAATTTAATATAATGTACCCTTTTTTTACACGTACAGTCTAGCCGTATTATTTACCTGTTTGTTTTCGTTACTCTTTGATTTAAACTTTCAAAAAATTGAGATATACAGTGTTTTCGTTACAACAATACGATTAAGCATTTACAGATACTAGACTGTAACATTGTCTATACTATACGTAATCATCAACGTAACACGAACAAACTTACACAGCATAATGATTCAGTGAGACAACATTCTGATTCCGAGGTTCTCACATTTTGATTCAGTTATGTAGCAAATTGATTCAATCATTCATTACTAATTTATGATTTCAAAGGTCCAACAACCAAAAACAAATTAAAAAACAAATAACATTCTATCAAAATAAGGTCCATAACACTACCAATTACATACAACACAATGATTCAGTGACGTAACATTATGATTCAATATTTTTGATAAATAGATTACGCAAATATATAAGTTGATTCACTCATTCCTTTGAACGCTTTGCATCATAAAACAAATGCAACCACATAACTGCCTGCCATATTCCTTAGTATCCTCTCTACCTTCTGTCGTAACTCTACATCATCATCCTCCACCAAAAACTCTGAACCATCCACAATCTTAAGCTTTCCAAAGCCTTTTTTCTTCTC
This sequence comes from Pseudognaphalium luteoalbum, assembly GCA_963422505.1. Lineage (NCBI taxonomy): Eukaryota > Viridiplantae > Streptophyta > Magnoliopsida > Asterales > Asteraceae > Pseudognaphalium > Pseudognaphalium luteoalbum. The sequence continues at coordinate 66,891,234 of OY730198.1, forward strand.
AAATGCTTCCCTTTTCTTTAAATCTTCAGTGGTCCAACCGAGCATTAACGGTTGAATCGTTCTTACAGTCTCACCTTGTGCATGTGTGCAGCTTACATACAACACTTGCGTTTAAATAACCACTGCTTAACATTCTTACATACCCCTGTTAATCAATTTACACAGATGAACTATCCAACCACCAAATAAGTCGGTTGATTCTGCATTTTTAGTATCAGTACACTAATAATAAGCTGATTTTTCATGTTGTGTAAGGATGATTATTTATAAAATCGTTGGTTCACAGAATCAAAAGTTTGCAACCTCAAATTATGTTCATTGCTTCACCAAAAAATTGTCACTGATTTGATTACTTTACAAATACCATTCAAGTGAACAATTTCATCATAATACTCGATTTATAACCCATAATCTAAGTGCACAAACATGGTTGCTAAGAACATTTTATAATAAAACCCAAAGTGAACTCGTACTTAACAACCTATGAACCAAATTTGTATCACTTAAATCAGAATCAAAGTTGTTGATAGAAATGATTCCCATTAACACAAAACATGTGAACCAACAAGCTTTACCTTATTCGGTGGCTGATACATTTGATTTAGCATAACGGCATTATGCCTAGTTTTTTAGTATGTTATGATTCAGAGTGACATACCCCTGCACAAACCCAAAAAAAACCCTTTGATTATGCAAAATCATTGCTTGAAAACTTTTATGTAACCATTACTTATAACCTTCAACTTATATTAATCCTTTCTCAACATAAATAGCATTGGCTAAGCTGGCGAGATTATGGTCTGATTCGACTTTTCTGCAATCAGATTTTTTACTTTTGAACAATTTTTTAACAAAGATAACATCTTCATAAAACCACTAGCTTGCACTAAAATCAAGAAATCCAAATATCAAACTGACATTCACCGTGTTTATCAATTATCTATACAGTTCGAAACTAAAATATTGAATTAGAAAAAAAATTTGCAACCATCAAACCTAATTAATCCATACCAAACTAACCCAAAACATGCAATCGCACCACCACTACCATACTCGATGAACTATACTAATGATTCACCAACAATCGCAAAACCCCTTAAACAAACCCCTAATTACTCGCAAACGACTGGTTTTCACCCACTTTTTAGAAAACATAAAATCTCAATTTTGAATCACCCATCCAGAAAAAAAATCAAAAGAAATAAACCAACATAGATAGATTAGAAAGATTACCTTTCATGGTCGATTGTTTTTGTTTTTTTGTCGTAACCATTTTCCATAATGATCAAAACCTGAATGCCCTAGAATCAAGGATTGATTCAGTCGTTTCAAATGGAAATTAAAAAAATTCATGAGTTATCGTGTTGTTTCTTTGCGTATTCTCTCTTGCGAAAGCACAATTAGGGTTTGATATTTACTGGAGCAACGATGGGTGTGGAGAAGGAATTTGAATCGGTTTTGTTCTGCATGTACACGATCGGTTTTGATTTTCTATAGTAAATGTGATTTGTTTCCTTTCTTAAGTGAACATAAGTAATAGACCAAAATGCCCCTTCCGCCTAAATTTTACTTAGCAAGCCCATTGACTAATCTAAACCATTGAATCAATCATCCAATGGCCTAGATTGCTTCTCCATCTAAAAACTCTTCTCCCTTGAACCCCATCCTATATATATATATATATATATATATATATATATATATATATATATATAGGGTAGTGATCAAGAGAAAAATGCCTTTTTGGGGGAAAGGGGGAAACATTAGTATTCATCAAGAAGCATATTACAATTATCAATCAAAACGTTTACAAAAAATTATATTTACCGGTAAATAGTAATCAAAATCGAGTCTATAAAGAATATTTTTACGAATGAATTTCATTTTTAAGTCATAACATTAGTTGATGGATATTTATTTAATAAATTGTTAATATTCACTATGATGAATATTAATTAATATGCATCACAATGCATATTAAAACTTCACATTATTTGAAAAATACTTTTATTGTTAATATTCATCACAATGCATATTAACTATATTCACCGCGATGCATATTAACGGATTTGGATCTAATATTCATAAATCGATGTTAGAACTTGCCAAAAGAATTTATCAAGGAAGCTTAGCATTCATAACATCGATTCTGATTAACATTTACTAAATTTCAGTTTGTTTTTTTCAAGATTTGTATGGGTGAAGGTAATATGCTTCTTGATGAATACTAACACTTCCCTCCTTCCCTCAAAAAATGTCACACCCCAAAATCGGTAATTTCATTTAGCGGAAGCATTAGGGTTAAGCGGGGCGTGACTCGATCCAAATAAATAATACAAGAGCATATGGCTATCGCAGAACATTTAATATATTAAGATGCCATTAAAAGTTTTACCAACATTACGGCTTATCGAACCGTCAAAAGCAGTGTTATCAAATACACAGTTTCACAAAAGGTACATTGTTCAAAAGATGGCATCCTAATTAATAAGTCAGGTGCGGTCCCAAAATGCATATGGTCTTGCAGCATGGCTAATTCCCTGAAAAACATATTTAAAACGTCAACATGATTGTTGAGTGAATTCACAGGTTTAAAGCTCAATCATAAACCATTATTTAGTCACGTTCATAAAAAGATGGCATCGAAGGCCTACGGTACGATTATTTAAAGTTTGAAACATAGACTGTGATCCCCCAAAGCTTAGCTAGGCCTAAGAGTTAATATGCCAAAACTAAGCCTATAACCAAACCACGACGTAACAATCGTTGCCTTGGACAAAGTAAATATACGATCCTGGTCGCGAACAATGTCGCTAGTTAGCGCGACTAACTAAGATAATCAGTGGGGGAATGTCAATCCGATAGTACTATCCGTATATTTAGTGGCTAGAATCACCTAGTTAATGGTTATAGTCATTGCAAGCAAAGGACTTATGTGCTACAACTTGCGAACTTAGGCTACCATAAAGATACAAGTCAGTTTCCAATAATCGCATAAATCAGTTATATGTTTTCCACCCCAACATTTGAAAGCATTAAAAACAGTAAAATAGGGGCTGTGAACTCACCTCTTGAGCTAAAGTGTATGAGAGCTAGCAAGTGGCTTGTCCAAGTGTGTCTCTTAATGCCCTAAACGTAAGAGGCGGTTTGTATAAGTAGTCAGCTCATTGCCAAATTATGTTCGTTGTTCACTCGTTTCGAAAGACCGTTTGTGTTAAAAGTACGTACGATTCGTTGGTGATGTTTTCGTAATAATAATTCAAAGTGACATTATTATTATGTTCATTTTGTTGTATACTTATAGAAATATATATGTTGTGTGTATGAGTAGTGTCATATATGGTTTCATTGTGGCTACGCAAATCAATACTTAGTGAATATCATGTTTTTCAAGAAATCTGTTATTAGCGACGGAAGGTTTGTGTCGCAAAAGGGAGTAGCGGCGGAAGGGGTTGTGTCGCTGAAATGGCTGGCGACAGAAAATTGTGTCGCTGCAATGATTTGCGACATAAAATTGTGTCGCTAAAATGAATTGCGACAGAAAGGTATTTCCATCAGCTTTTTATGCGTTTTTATGCCTTTTTCCAAGCTCGTTCTCATTAATCAAACGTCCAACATGGAATCCAATAACATTACAGGTTATTACCCTATGTCTAAGATTTCCAAACAATATTTTTATGTATGTTTTAGTCAAGTAAAACTCGTGGAATAAATTCGTAAACACGAGTCTGTCCAGCAGCTCTATTTCGGTATATACGTTACATGATTTGACCATATCTCTAGTTTTACAAAACTTCACAAAACGTGTGAGTAGAGGATTTTAAGCCAATACAATTTCCTAACATTCCCAATTGGTTTCATCAGTTTTCACTTCGTGGTTAACGAGATATGCCAGTCAACATAAGACCCAAAATCTGGTCAGAAAATACAGAAAGTACATGTACCTTTATTTCTTTTCTTAAAAATAGTAAATGACCATAATAATTCGTGTTTCTTACAGATTTGAAAACTAGACTCTCTGAACTTTGTTTTAGCCTCAAGAAACACATGATTTCATTAAGAAATGAGTTAGATATCGTCGATCTAAAGTCGGTAAAGTTTTGTCCAGTGGGTAATAGCTTTGTCCAACGGTTAACCGCAACTAGTGAACGTTTTTGGTCGAGTTTTTGGGTGATAATCGATGTGAGGTGAACAACAAACATGTTTTTATACTTAATCCAAGGAAATCTAAAGAAAGTTAGAGGTTTCTACCACAGAAAACGTGATCTAGTGGCTGAGTTCGTCGAAGAGTGCAGTCGCTGTCCTTTTTCGCTTCTCCTTGTCAAAACCGTATGTAGATGAAGTTAGATCATGATGGTTTTGTTTGTTGATGCTAGGAGGACGTGGGAGAGGGTGTGGAAGGTGTTGGATCAGCTGGAAAATCGCTAGAGAGGTGGTGGGAGGAGATAAAATGAGTGTGTGTGTTTTTGTGTGAGGTGAGAAATGAGAAATCTCAAGTTTAACAAGTATTAGTACTTAGGGTTGTAAGTTTTTGGGTTGGGCCGACCTGGGCTGGGCCTGGGCCGTGTCTGGTCTGACCCAATGGGTCTTGGGCTTACGATGTTCCATTCCTCAAGTTCGTGTCATACCCGGTCGTCGGTTAATCGTTAATCGTATGTTATAACACGATAGTTACCTTAAATTCGTTCATGTATAAAATACGTATATATATTTTGAAGTATTGTTTTAAATACTTTATTTTGAGTTTCAAAAATATAATTTTTGACTCGTTTGGTTGTCGGGCTCGTTTTGCGCATTTTTGACGCGTACGTTACGTTTTAAGCTAAACGTGTAATTATTTTCGTTTTATCGTTATACTTTAGTGTTTAGTATAATATTTTCAAGTAAATAACTACTATTTGATTCAAATGGATTCATGTTGCATGCTTGGCTTGATCACAGTCGTTAATGGGTGTCGGTCTCTTCCGAATGTTTGTGTAATTTATAATAATTACGTACGCGAACGCTTCACGTATTAAAGTAAATACATTATTCACGTAAAACCGGGCTTGTGCTAGACTTTATTTGAAATGAATTTAAATTCACATTGATTAGATAGGGAATTAGCCTAATATGCATGCGTTAAAACGTACGGAATTTACAGAAATTTTCGAGTTATCACAAAAATTGCACTTCCCTCTAGATCATTCCACTATATATATATATATATATATATATATATATATATATAGAGAGAGAGAGAGAGAGAGAAAGAGTTTGGATCAAATGGGAACACTTCAAAAATAAGAACGGTGAGAACACCTCATAAATGCACAACTAGCCTACAAAAATTATTAGATTCACTGTCACACATCTCATATATGCAAAGAAAAACAAATGCACATTTCTAAAAATGCACAAAAATCGAAAAAAATGATTGATGCATAATTATCTCTATAATTCTGCATCAATAGTTTTTTCGATTTTTGGGTATTTTTGAAAGTTCAAATCTATTCTAATCAATTTTTCTACACATATTTGAGATGTATGAGTGTGAATCTAATGATTTTGTTTGCTAATTGTGCATTTATGAAGTGTTCTTACCGTTCTTATTTTTGAAGTGTTCTCATTGGAACCTTACCCTATATATATATATATATATATATATATATATAGGGTAGTGATCGAGAGGAAAGTGCCTTTTTGGGGGGAAGGGGGGAAGCGTTAGTATGCATCAAGAAGCATATTACAATTATCAATCAAAACGTCAACAAAAATTTTTATCGGTAAATAGTAATTAAAACTGATGATATAAAGAATATTTTAACGAATGAATTTAATTTTTAAGTCATAACATTAATTGATGAATATTTATTTAATAAATTGTTAAAATGCAGTGTGATGCATATTAACTAATATGCATCGCGATGCATATTAAAAACTTCACATTATTTGAAAAATATTTTGAGTGTTAATATGCATCACAATGCATATTAACTAATATGCACCGCGATGCATATTAACGGATTTGGATCTAATATTCATAAATCGATGCTATAACTTGAAGAAATAATTTATCAAGGAAGATTAACATTCATAGCATCGATTCTGATTAACATTTACTAAATTTCAGTTTGCTTTTTTCGAGATTTGTATGGGTGAAGGTAATATGCTTCCTGATGCATACTAACGCTTCCCTCCTTCCCTCAAAAAATACGCTTCCCTCTAGATCATGCCACTATATATATATATATATATATATATACACACGTAATAATTTGTAACGTTACTGATGTGTTAGTTTTTATCTACTCAACATATCGGTACATCAACCATTTTACCAAAACATGTTTGTGATCAAGATTAAATCCGATAGAAAATGTTTCGTTGAAAATATCGTCAATTCATTTGTGTTTGATTGCATACTTACATGTATTTTTGTTACTAAACCAATCTTGTAAGATATTTGTAATTATGATTATAATTTCTTAATTTATTCAACTTTACATTTTATTTACAATTGTACGTATTCAAATTTTAAACATTTACATATATGAATTCAAGTTTAAAAACATCTTTTGGATCCATTTAACTTATATTGTATGTACATAACCTACAATATATATATATATATATATATATATATATATATATATATATATATATAGGGATGAATTCTGGTGAAAATAAGGAGATAAAAAAAAATGAAAACACATTTACACCCTCCATATAATCTAACATATATATATATATATATATATATATATATATATATATATATATATGTAAGGGGTGAAGATTAATAAAGAAAACCGATAAAAACACTTTTTGTTTCACAATTTATTTAAGTTGTGAACTTTCATTTTTTTTGCTTCACATTTTTTTGTGAACCCTTATATTATTTTTATTCACATAAAATTTTCGTCATAAATCTTTATTCTTTTTGGCTTCACACAAGTTTATTAACTTTTTAAATTGTGAACCTTATTTTTTTCACATAATTTTTTTTGTTAATTTTTTCACAAAATTTTTTAAGTTTTTTTTTTGTGAACTTTTATTTTTTTGGGGTTTAAGAAAAGTTGTTAACTTTTTCATCTGTGAACCTTAAATTTTTTTGAGTTCACGGAAAGTTTTTAACTTTTTCAATTGTTAACTTTTTTTTTCAACTGTGAACCTTATTTTTTTAGGTTCACGGAAAGTTTTAAAAAATTTCAATTGTGAACCTTTATTTTTTCAACTGTGAACCTTAAATATTTTTGAGTTCACATAAATTTTTCAACTTTATCAATTGTGAACTTTTTTTTTCAACTGTGAACCTTAATTTTTTAGGTTCACGAAAAGTTTTAAAAAATTTCAATTGCGAACCTTTATTTTTTCAACTGTGAACCTTAAATTTTTTTGAGTTCACAAAAAGTTTTTTACTTTTTTAATTGTGAACTTTAATTTTTTTTTGTTCACAAAAAGTTTTTAACTTTTTTAATTGTGAACCTTTATTTTTCAACTATGAACCTTAATTTTTTTTGGGGGTTCACAACAAGTTTTAACTTTTTCAATTGTGATTCTTATTTTTTGTTTTAGGTTCACAAAAGTTTTTAAGTTTTTCAATTGTGAACCTTTATTTTTTTTTTTTGATTTTCGGATTTGACTTTATTTTATTTTTTTCAAAAAAAAATATTTTTTCACGTACAAAATATTTTTTGTGAGAACCCTAATATTTTTTGATTTACTTAAAAAAAAATTCATATCTTAAAAAAATTGGTTTTTTTTATCCTCACCCCTTTTAGATGGAGGGTGAAGATGTGTTTTCACTAGGTTTTTTTATCTCCTTGTTTTCACAGGATCCCATTCCTATATATATATATATATGATAAAAGTTCAAAAAAGAGAATGGAGGAACTAATAGGATTTCTCCATTTCAAATACCCATTTTCACCTTCTTTTTTCAAAGCTAAATATCTCACAAATCGTATGTCTACAAATTATAAAAATTACATATTCGGAATCAGCGTCCTTTTCTCTTCGATTCTATATCCAACAACATATACTTTCGACAAAGTTTTTTTCTTCCATTTTTTTGGGTTTTAGAAACTTTTAATGTGAAATCACATGTGATATAACACTAAAAAATAATAACACCCGCTTATATTTCCGATTAAACTTTAAATTCAAATAATTGATGATGTAAAGAGATTAAGACATGAAAAACTAAGGTGTAATCACATGCGATTGAATATCAATATAAGAATTATACAATCAAGTAAAATTCAAGAATTATACAATCAACTAAAGAGTAATAAAATACAGATTTTCAAATCATTGACTAAGAATTATATACTTAAGTAAAAATCAAGTTGAAATCATACATGAATTATCATATATCGGTAAATTTCTCATCAAATATTAATTTTTAAATGAAAAACATATGTGATTATATGCAAAATTATATGTGATTATATAACGATTATATGCAAAATTTTATGTGAAAAACATCTGTGATTATATGCAAAAAAATTTATTTCTACCATATTGTTATAGTGAAAAACGCATCTGAATTTGAATTTGGGTGAAATCAAGTGGTAAAATTTTAGGTCTCGACACTTAGTAAAAATATGTGTTTTCTTGGTTCTGTTTCATGCGACACTTATAGCGACACTTAGGGTCTATGCGACACTCAGGAAGTGTCGCATAAAATGAGAAATTCTGAGGTACTAGCGTCACTTGAGGAAGTGACGCATGAGATGCGACACTTAAGCAAGTGTCGGGTGTGAGTGTCGGGTAAAGGTGTTAAGCGTCACTAGGCAAGTGACGGTACAAATCAGATTTAGGTTATAGGCGTCACTTAGGCAAGTGACGCTAGAAGTGTCGGTAAGTAGTGTTAGGCGTCACTGGACAAGTGACGGATGTAAGTGTCGGGAAAAAGGGTTTTATGCGGCACTTAGGCAAGTGATGCAAATTTAGGGTTTTATGCGTCACTAAATGCGGCACTTAAGTGACGCACGAAGTGACGCTATACTGGTTCGGCCTATGCGACACTTAAGTCTGATGACGGATTTTTGAGTCGAAAACGAGTTTTCCGGTTTCCGTTTGGTCCGATTCTTTTACCCAACCCTTAGATGGACATTTCAAGCTTAAATAAACAACAAACAAGCATTATAACAAGGATTTGAGTGATTTCGAGAATTTGTCGGAAACTTACAAGTTAACGCTGGAAGATTTCGAAAAGATGGGGTTGTAGATCGTGACGCGGTGGTTCTTTTCTTCCAAATGGGCGATGAAAACCGAGGTCGTTTGGTGGTGTAATTTAGTGTTCGAAGGTGATGGTGGATGGTGGGTGTTTGAGAGAAAAGAAAGATAGAGAGAGAGTGGAAGGGTGGAAAATGAAGAAGGAAAGGAGGAGGAAGTGGGGTTTTGGTGAAAGCCCCACACTTCAGTTCCCGCAATCGCGCTCCGTGCGGTGTTCGTTTTCCCGATTGTTTCAACGTTAAGTAGTTATTTAAAACCTTTAATTATACATTTTAAAATACAATTAATTTCTCGATATTTTTATCAAATAATCTTATAAAATACTAATTATTGAAGTTATAAGATGTAACTTAACTTGTTTCGTTTCGTTTGCGCGTTTAATGCTTCAATCACGTAAGTTGTTATTTGTACGGTACGAGTTTTAAATTGAAATATTATAAAAATAATGTTTTGGGATATAATAGTGTTATTAAATAATATTATATTATTTAATTAGATTGTTCACCAACGTTCGTATTTAATTGAACCGAATTATATTCGATTTGAATCGAGTACGATTTAATCAAATCGCATAATTGTATATATTCAACAATATATATTGATACCCAAATTAGCCTAACACAGAACTAATTACATGTATTATAAAACGATTTGGACCTAATGACTAGCCCTAATTTGGCGGGTGTTACACAATCAATATATCAATTACAAAATAAGTATTATTTTAATTAAACAATGAAGTCAAATTTAGTGAACATAAATTCAATTCATCAAGTGTTTTCCAAATCGTTGTGTAATTATTCATGTATCTCAAGTAATATTATATCTATATATATATATATATATATATATATATATAACAGAATACCATGGAGGACTTTGGACCCTTCGATGGGATCCTTTCTTAAGATCTAACGGTGTATATTAAATTATCATAATTACACTTTCCCCCCAATCAATATATCAATTCCAAAATAAGTATTATTTTAATTATTAATTAGTATAAAACAACGCAGTCAAATTTAGTGAACATAAATTCAATTCCTCAAGTGTTTTCCAAATGCTTGAGTAATTATTTATGTATCTCAAGTAATATTATATCTATTTTATAGTTTTCCTTACTTTTGCAAAGTTATTAATTTTGTTGTTCAATATTAATATTAAACTTTGTGCCTACATTCATTTCATTAAACCCATCTTTTTTAAAAATGTATTGTCATTACATCTTAACATATACGGGCCAATAAGACCATTATAATAATAGTGAAATGTCCAATTATTATTGAAAATTGGCAAAAAAAAATTATAGTTTTTCTTACTTTTGTAATTTACTATTTTTTTTAAATGTATTAATAAAACCATTATAATAACAGTGAAAGGTCCGATTATTATTTTAAAATGGGCCAAAAAATTATTATGAATCAAGGCAGTCAAATTTAGTAAACAGAAATTCGATTCTTCAAATTTTAAAAATATCTTCTAGTGTTTTTCGAATCCTTTAAGTTAATATTTATATGATAGACTTCTAAGAACATCAAAGACTTCCATATCTTAAAAGATTTTAATTTAATTCAAGACTTTGAATCAATCTATTTTTTCATCAATTCATTCAAATAACGTTTTCGTTTCTTAAAAATTAATTAGATTCTAATCAATTCAATTACATCTTTTGATGTTGATTATTATATCATATTGATTGGTTAAATATTAAAACGCCATGCAAAAAGAGAACCATCTCTCCCACCCGGTTGCAACTTTTATAACGCATATGATTCATTTACTTTCGGCTCTCAATACTGAACATTAAATAACTTTAGCTTATGTAGCTTTCGTTTCATTTTATTTGAACTTATGTAATGCAACTAATTCAATCGTGGTTACAAAGACAACAAACGAGATTACACATAATAATTTAACAAACCCGCGCTATCGCGGGTATATATGCGAAATTTGATTATATTGATAAGGGATCAAAGATCCATTGAGATTACAATTGACAGGTTACAAGATACAAACCCAGAGATACATTGAGATTACACGACCCTAACAACGTGAACAAACTACACTTGAAACATAACTAAAATAAAATTAAATACAAAACCTTTTCCTCCTACAAAAGCCTCACCACTCTAAAACTTCGATTGTTGAAATCGGATTGTTGCCGGACTTGCACATAATTGACAGCAAAACAAACCATTGAGACGAAGACGATATGACCTAAAATGCACAAACTCCAAACACCAAACCCACCAAACACATAAACCACAATAAAGGACGAAACATCCAATGAAAAGGACATGAACGACTAAAAGAAACTCGAGCCTCCAAAAGCTGTGAAACGATACAAAATGTCGGACCCAAAAGTTACCGAATAAACCTCAAGAGGGCAACCTCGAGGATAAAATAGGTTACACGGAGACAAAAGAGACTGCTGTGAAAAAAACGATACCAGCCGAAGAAGAGGACATCTACTAGAGCAAACCACGGGAATCAAAGTCGCGTGCCAATGCAGCCTGAGACGACGACGATGCAATCTTGATGGATGGTGGAGAAGCGAGATATGGATCAGAATGTATACATCAGTTATTGTAATAAAAAATTAGCAAAGAAACATATAATATACGTTTTTATAACTTGAATACATATAATATGAGATTTCAAAGTTGAATGCATATAACGGTAAAATGTGTAAAATTCGATGCATTACCCAGCTATAAACCCATTGTAAAACTGTCTATTTTACATATATTAATGTTTGAGTGATTTAGCGGTTTAGCCTAGGCTTAAGGTTTTCTAAGAATGATTGGGCTACTAATTTGCTTTTCCAGATTTTGGGAACTTGGGCTAAAACTTCTTTGTTCGAATACACTATTTACTTTCAGTCGATATTGGGATTGGGATAAACGATACGTGTACTTTTTAATTTATGCAATTCTTCATGTATTACATTAATTACCCTGTAAGCGCGACTCACGGATACTCGCAGCCCGCACTTCGTAACCTGCAGATTACAAAAATGTTTTAAATCATGTTCAAATCAATATCGTAATTTCAAGCGAATTAAATTGTTAAAATTGAAGATATACGGACTAAGTTCGGTAACTATCAATATATTTGATAATATTTCTTGGTCATTTGATAAGTTTGCTCTTCGAAACATGGATACTGTGCTTTTAGTCTCTATATGAATAGTTTCATTATATATTTGTTAAAAATAACCATTATATATACATATATATGTGATATTTTATATAAATCCAGTTGTGGATAACTATAATGTGTTTTGTAAGTTGACGGGTAAAATTTACCCGTGGGTACAAGTCCATACCCATCACCCGCCCACGACCTGCCAACGGTAAAATTACATACTTGTAACCCACGTGTGGATAAGTATTTTGCGGGTTTACCCGCTCACTATGGGCAGGTACCTATGGGTCATGTATTTTTTTTCCGCTCATTGCCATCCTATTTCAATCTTGGCTGCGTTTTGTTATCGAAAATTATATTTTTATATTTTATTCGAGAAAATTTCAATAAACTATTAGAAAACCAAAATAACGCGTTCAAGGTTGTGTTTTCTGGATAAGTTTTACAATAAAACGTAAGTCTCAATATTTTATTCTTTTAATAATTACAAATGTGAAAATTATGCGTTAAATGTGATATCTTTTACTGAACACGTTTTTTGAGTTTTAATTAGTTTTTTAGGGACGCAAACACAAAATGTGCCTTAAATATTGTAACTAAACTTAGACCTTTTAATTTTAGGGGGTGATAGATGCAAAAAAAAAAATCAGGTTAGATTATAGAAGTAATAGAACTTCTAACATATGAAAGTTAGATTATAGAGTCAAAAATCAGGTTCTCCTTTATTAGAATGTGGGCTTCGCGAGTGGGCCAAAGCCCAAAGGCCCATCCTAACCAGGTCATATATTAAGCATCTGTCAGACTGACTACTGATTTCTACTAGTAGTATTTTATACAGCTAACACACAAACCAACGTAGTAGTAGATCGATCAGTTTCATCATCACCCATCATTTCAGTTCCATACATTCTTTCTAACAGGTTTGGTTTTCTACATTCAGTCTAAACAGTCTTTTTATTCATCATTCATTTCTTAAAAAATCTGTTGTGATCAATTACAATGTAATGTGATGCATATGATCATCGAAATTCAGATTTATCGATTTTCGTTATGCAACAAGATTAAAATGGATCTGGGTTTTTGTTTCTTGAATTCATTAATGAATGATGCAAATGTATGTGTATATGTATGTAAATCTTATAGATTCATATTTTTCTATTGATGTATTTACGCGTGTGTTTAAGTGCACTTTCATGATCTTATTGTTCTTAATGAAACAGTACATCGTTGTTGATAGAATTATGTGTGTAAATACGGAGTATTTCATTTCCTATAAATAACGCTTAACCTTTTCGGCAATTTATCTAAAATATTAATGTACTTTACGTTTTGTCACTGTACTTAAGTCTTGTCCTATAGTAGACCTTTTTCTGAACTTTTTAGTGTTGTCTCGTATATTAGTTAATCTACTTTTCGTTTTTGTCTAAAATGGGACAACATGTTTAGTTGTTCACACTTCACAATGATACGCTAGTATATTGATCCGGTTAACCGGTTACATAATGACCCAACGGGTCGATATTTCAAAGTAAAAAAAAAGTACAGTAAGTTTTTTTCATTTGGGAAACATTGGAAATGGCTGTGTGTGTAAGAAGGTCATCTGCTACTAACTATGAAGATCTTTAGAGTTTGATTGATTTGAAGATATAAGATAAAAACTAGATTATTTATCTGTCAAGGAAGGGATTAGGAATCTTTATAAAAACTAAATTATTTGTGATTTGGGTTCAAAAGGGATTTGTAACTTTTTATATGCGTCTTTTGTTCGGTTTCATCATGCAATCTACTTATGCTTATCTGCTAGTGTTTTATTCGGTAATTCGATTCATTTATCAATATATATACAAATTACCACATTATGCATTTTAAAAAATGTAAACTGTGCTGATTGAAGAGGTTTTGTACAGTCTGCAAATAAGGCTAGTCTCATGGCACATAGAAGTCAACCACGAAGAGAAAAGCTGTTAGAGGCTGAAGTAGAAAGATTAAAAGAGCAGCTAAAGCGGGCAACTTTGGAGAAAAATGAAATTAATTCAGAGTATGAAAAGTTATCTAGTATTTGCAGATCGCAAAGACAACAATTATATGGGATTAAACAAGCTCTTGCTTCCACTACTACACCAAATAAAACTGCTTCCAAAAGCCAATCATCTCCTGGAATACCCCAGCAGGTAATCTTATCATCTTCTTCATGTTGTTCATAAGCATCTAAATAGGACATTTTCGACCCGTTTACTTATGAATGAGTTGCTTTCCGTTTTTTTTCTTCCATCGACGAGTTGATTTGGCAACATCAATGATAATATGAAGATAAGGAAATGGGTCAAAGCCTACTAAATAATGCTATACAACAATTTTAATTTTACTTGTTAAAATATATATTTTGCTATTATGTTTAAAAAAGATTATTTAAACTAATTGGAGAAAAAGTGGTTTGGATCAACCCAACCCATCTTGACCTATTTTGACCCGCCAAAGAGTACAAGTTTTGACCTGTTATTCAACATTTCAACCCACTTGACCTTTCCATTTTCCACCTCTAAAAATTTCCTAATTGTATATTGAACACTTTACAAGCCCATTCTATAGCATATTCTGTTATACAATGTTAGATGACATTACAAAGCACAGTACTTGCGAGTCTATTTACCTCACTGGTTTTCCTTCACAAGTATATCACACGAGTCTGTTTGGCTTATTCAACTTTAAAACAGCTCTTAAATAAAATACGGCAAAGAATATGATTGTCTTATGATTTGTGCAAAATCCGATCATATATATGAGCGCTCCAACAACGTGTGTGAATCTTTACTTCTTGTTTATATGGGTGTTTTTGGAACTAAAACAGGTGTTGTTTAACAAGAGTTCTTCAAGCGCAGATCAAAACTCGTGGCAGGCCTTTCCTGAAGATTTGAAGACACCTAAATTGGTAACAAGTGAAAACTCAAAACCTGCAACAACAAGAAACAGCCACCAGAACAGGTCAGGAGCTGCTGCCCCTGCAGTCAGATCTCCGGCAACTGTACCTGTCACTAACTTGACCCAGTCTCAGTGTTTTGGTGGGTTGAGAAACAAAGAAAGAAACATGACTTCTCAGCCTCCTGGATGGGCTGCCTTTTAGTTTATCCATCATTACTGAAGATGTTAGTGTTGAATATCAGATGTTATTTTCCATTTTCTTTTTGGAAAATTTTGTAGGACTTGCTTTTTTTCTGGTGCAATGTGTGATCTGGTACATATGAATTCACATTTTTAGGCAGTTAATAAATTAGCCTTCGTTCCTGGATTCTGGTGTTTCGATTGAACAAATAATGGTGACAGTTAGAAAACATTTTGGTAACGTAAATTCTTATTGTTGTTGATGGTTGCACATCTACATGTGACAAGATGTGTATAATAGCATTGTTTCTATCCAACAATAATTTATTTATCAAATTTATCAACAGATCTAACAGTATAGAGTTTCCTGTATGAAATTTCATTGTCAAATTATTGGGGTGGTAAATGCTTAAAAATATTTTTTTTCCCCATTCTAGAAAGTGTTTGGACGATAAGATATAGAGTCACTACATGTCTACATGTAGTAAGTCGTGAGTGTATGATGAAGAGAAATGGACGTCTTCTTTGAAGCTCACATTCATTCACTTAATAATTTAAAATAAAAAGAAAATAAGATAGCACCCACAAAATGAAACAGAAGAGAATGACAACAATTAAATCTATTCCCATTTCCTTCAGATAGTCTCTACATGTGGTAAAAAAACATAAGATACAGAATATTGACAACAAGTAACGAAACTGTGGTTTGTTTCACTATAAGATCAACTTACAGGTATTGAAGTTCCTCTGAGCGTTAGATTTTCAAGGTATCAATGAATGGAACCCCGTCATCACTGAGTTTAGTGCGTTCATAGAAGCTTTGAAAGTATTCTTCATATGTGAAGGACTTGTATAAAGCCAATGAGTCTGACTTTATCAGTTCTTCAGCTGGCTTAATGTAAAACTTTTTGCTCGGATAGCAAAAAGTCACTATTGAAAACCTGTCTTTCTGCCTATTTACTGCTGCTCTGTGATAAGGAGCTTTGTAAACTCCATTGCTCACTACCTAGAATTATTGAATGTCCGAAAAAAAATATAAGAGGCTGATATTGCATAACCAATACAACTCGAATCAACAGTCAACACTATCAATCGTTCATAACTATGCAAATATACAAACTAAAAGTAGGTAGGTGGGTTTCTAATTTGGGCAAACGAACTTTGATTACTTCCCAAAACGGGAACAACCTTTCGGAAGTTTTTATTAAGGGTATTTTTGTGAGTTAACCAGTATTATTATGCCATATTAGCTTGTCATTAAAAAGTCAACATGGTCAAACCGTCAGTTACGAAGTGCCAGATTACCTTAAATGATAACTCTTGAAAATTTGTTACCTTAATCTATATTTTTAAAAGAGGTAGTATCTTTTTAGGAGTGGAAACAAAGTTCGTTACCCGCAAATAAAAGTCAAATTAAAATAGGTCCCTTTTTATGCAATTTGCTTGTAAATGAAATCATTGCAGTATTTTCTAGAAATTTGATGTGGTTATCAGACCATTGCCATCGGCATTCGTTGGTTGGAGGCCGACGAAGCCATGGCTTTCGTCACCCGTTGGCACCACCTTTTTTTTAGTTTCATCACTTCCCACTTCTTCGGTTTAACGACGAAAGGAAATTTGTTTGGGGTGGGTCCCAGCTTATATTTACTATATTGTTATTTTTTGTTTAGTGTATATAAATGTAGGTATATTGGCTCAAAAATTGAAGTAACGAAACCATTGTTGGCACTGTTGTGTTTGTCTTTTGTCAGTTTTGGGTGTGCTGATATGGCACAACTGAAGAAAGAAGTGACGAAACCACGGTTGGGAGTGGTCTCAGGTTTCTTAAATACAAGTTGAGAAATATCTTAGTTGACTTTGAAAGTCAAACTTCCAAAAGGATGAATGAGTTAAGTTACCTCCATTATGATGCCAATATTTACAACGATGCCATCGGTTATAGGTTCAACAAACACCCATTGGCCATCTTTTAGGACTTGCAATCCTGGGATATAACCACAATCAGTCAAGAGTGTGATTCCAGATATGTCAGCATGAGACGATATCCCAATAACTCTTTCAGGCTCCGGACAACGTGGGTAACAATTCATCCGCACATCATAGTTTCCTCCTTCAAAAGCCTCGGAGAATCTTTTTGTATCGAGTCCCAAGGCCATGGCTATAAACCCAATTATGGAAACCGCAGTCTTCCCCATATCATTTGAATATGTATGCAATGCTTCCCTGATTCACATAAATGAGCTGTCTTTTATGTCATGCAAAATCAACAAGCCACCCAATATTCCAAGAAACACAAACATTGGCACCCTAAAAACTTGAAATCTAGTACATTAAAAAAAATATTATGGGGCGTAAATAATTGATCATCTTACTGGAAATTTTGAGGCTGTTGTTCGGGCCAAAACTCTAATTTTCGTATGTGAGTAGGAATAGTCTTGAGGAATATCATGTCACACCATTCCAGCTTTTGGTCTTCAGAGATCACAAAGGCTTGACCATAACCTTCTAAACTTCCAGGTTTTTGTGCATACCGCTTTTTTTCTTCAGTGGGCATGTCAAAAAACTCTTGAATTTTTCCATCCATACCTTTTATCGATTCATCAGAAACACTATGACCAATTAACTGCAAAGTAAGGGATTATCAGATTATGAAAATGTCTCAATCCATCACAAAGTGGTCCGATCCAACGTTGTTCTTGACCAAAAAAGGTTCAAAGGGAAAATTTGTTTACCCAAAACAGGTCAAAAGAATAAGTTTGTGATCAATCTTTTGAAAGGCACGTGTTTGCCACAAACAATAGTCGTATTTTAATATTACTATATGTTTTAATGTGAACAGTATTCCGTCTGAAAAAAGAATATTCCAATCAATTGGTTGACGCATCTTACTAATTCAAAAATGATTATATGCACTAATGAGAGATGGGATTTTTCTGATGCAAACTAATAACTCCATTACAAGCTAACCATTAAGTGGTCCTAGGGTATATTGTTGTTCCTATGTGGTAGTGTGAAGCTTCTACTTTCGATATTAGATATGAGATTTGCTGATCCATAACAGGTTTTCAAGCCTACGTTCTTATCCTGTGAATGTCTATCTACAAATTGCTAAAAACTAAATGTTTTTTCCCAGGTTATTGTCTGTTGTGTTATCTTATCTGAGTCATTTTATGATGGCTCTATGTGTTATATATATGTTTCACTTTTATCTTTTCTCCTCCACATCATGATAATTAAATATTATTACCTTATGGTTCTTTATCATCATTGTAACCTGAGAAATCCTAAATCAAATGAAACAGAGAACTGCAAGTAATGGAATCACGATATTGCTCAAATCTTAAACAAATAAGTACTTGCTGCCATCAATTGGTAAGGTTGTATATACGAGCACCACCTTCTATAGTAGTTGTTCCATTTTCAATTTCATAGAGTTTAAAGTTGTAATATTGATACAGATACTCTAAAAACATATTGTGGTAAATAGAACTTGTCATTCCTTTTCACGATGATCTGTATATATTATCATTTCAATTTGAATCCAAGAAGTTGACACACGAATATAAACTTTACGACTGAGAACTTAAATTCTAACGAAACTTATAAGCAACCGACACTTAAGAATTTTGACATCAATATGGTGTAGATCAACATCAACTATAGCAACCTTGCACTGTTAATAGGCAAATTGTTACGTCTGACGTTTACTGTCAAACACGAGCCTCTTAATATTATAACGAAATTTGCACTAATAAAGTATTATGTTCAGTGTCAGATACATGTCTCTTTGTAATGTTACATTGCAAACTTACTCTTTCGATATATTTGACCCAACAAAACTATTGCTACTATCAACTGTATCATGTAAAATTACAAATGATGTTTCAGTGATCACACAAAAAATAACAAGTGACAGAAATATGGTTGATCACCTGAAAGATGCCCCAATGTTTGCAAGCATTGTGAAGTTTTTGAAGTTCGGAGAGTTGAAACTGAGGGTCAGTGAGTTTGGTCAGATCAATTACAGGGACATGAAGTGAAGAGTCGCCGGCGGCGGTTGGGTAGTCGGCGTCGATGGTTCGGAGGTAGCGGTGGGGCACGGTGTGAAGAGGTTGAGATACGAGTTCTTTGACGCTTGGGACACGGATCGATGATCCTAAACTCAAACTCGCCGTCGTTGACATTCTTGAAACTTGAAAGTGACCGGAATTTAATTCCTATTCCAACCCCTGATTATAATTGAGTTACAATTTTTTAATCTACCTATTAGCTTTGATTTTAAAGTATGTTAGATCTTCAAAATAAAAAGACATAAATTATTATTAAGATTTGCATTCAATGTTATAATAACTAAACTAGTTTATAAACCCGCAAATTCGCGTACTATTCCATAATTTTCTTTATAAATAATGAATGATCGAATAATTTAAAGTGAATAATTGATTTTTAAATAACTGATATTTTTTTATGAGTCAATTTTTATTATCTGAATTATGTTCTCTGATTGACGTAGAAGTCATAAAAAGTAACAAATGTAAAAATATATATAGTATTATATAAAGCATATACTATATGAACCGCATTAAAATAATGACATCGCCACATAAAATACGGTTCAAATACGTGCAATATAGCTTATTCTTGAATCATGGTTGTAAACATACTAATTGATTTATTCAAGTCTGGTAGGTTCGTTATCTCTCGCCGAGGTAGTATGTGAAAAATAATATCTCATCGGGGTTTACATATTATTAATGAAAAGATTAATAATTACATATATATAAATATATATATATATATATATATCACTAATTGTCAGTCTGGTACAAATCCAATCAAAAATAAAATCATAATAATAATTGTTAGTAACTTGTATTCAAAAATATATACATATTTACATCATTTGTATATTTTTAACATAATGCAATACATTATGTTAAATTATATGATCATAATATACATTGATTATGATAATCTAACCCACTAACTTAAAGACACTTTTAAGTAAATGAAAAAAGCTAGGTATTTAAAGTTTATCTAAAATACCCTATATAAGTACAATACTATTGGTGTATAGTTTTGTTAATGATGAATATCTTAATTTTAATGTCCTTTGATTATTTTCGTCAATCTATAATTTAATTTAATTGTGGACTTTCATGGTGATAATAATGATGATTATAAAAGGATGGAAGTCCTTTTCTGACTTTTCTCTTCATTAGTCGTGTATAAAATGTATAAAAAAATACACATTATGTTAAATTATGTAATACATTATGTTAAATTATATAATCATAATATACACTGATTATGATAATTTAACCCGCTAACCTAAATACACTTTTAAGTAAATGTTAACACCATATCATTTCATAAACATATCACAACTGAAAAATAATATATTTGTGAATACGTTAATTCATAATTATATATATATAGAGAGAGAATATATATATATATATATATATATATATATGGTTTTTTGCCGAAAAAGGAACAACTTATTCCCGTTTTTGTGTTTTGGGGTATCAAATATTCTTAACTTTTTAAAATGAACAACTTATTTTAAAATTAGGATTAAAGGGTATATGGCTAAAAAGTTCGGATTATTTGATACGAGAAAACACGCTAATGTCAGTGATTTGGTAAATATAACATAGATCGGAGAATGGTTAAATGTTTCTTTGAGAAAAACGAGAATTATTGACTCATTAATCTTCCACAAATGGTTAAAATTTTTGAACTTTTTGGCCATATACCCTTTAATCCTAATTTTAAATAAATTATTCTTTTTAAAAGGTTAAGAATATTTGATACCCCAAAACACAAAAACGAGAATAAGTTATTCATTTTTCGGCAAAAAACCCTATATATATATATATATATTAGACTTAAATATGAATTTATATTAAATCAATTGGATGACCATTAATCCCTACATTAAAAGAGCCTTAATCATGTAAAAGAAAGAATGTAATTTATACAACATAAGTATTCTTCTTTCTAAGATGAGATATACGTACGATTCTAACTATTTGCCCTCATTAGAAGATATATTAAAAAGAAATTTATACAAAATAAACATTCTTCTTTCTAAATAACGTGATAAAATTTAAAACTTTAAGGTTTATTATTTATATTTTTAAATTTTTTTAGACTCGTCCCTTAGAAATATTAATTGTTTCGTATAACAATTTATGTGTTAAGCTTATTAGTGTATTATAAAAACAAAAATGAGTTTCTTCTATGCAACACATTTAGAATTTGTAATGTAGTAAACTGATGATATATAACTTTTATGTTCAAAGAAGAATTTATTGATTTTACTTATAAAGGTATTGTGAGATTAATACATCTAACGTAAGAAGCTGAGAATTATTTAAACTAAATATTATACATTTATACTTATACTTAAATATTTGTATCGTTATTTATAGTTTCAGCATTAATATCTTTTTAAATGTGACACGTTTTTGATGATTATAATTTAAAGTTTTAAAATGAATAGTAAAAGTATAAGTAATTATTAATGAAATGTATAGTTTATAGTTAACATAGTTAAAGTTAAAATAATTAAATAAAAATAGTAAGGTTAATCATGGTTAATTAGGGTTAACCATGATTAATGGTTTTAATTAACTGCCCTTAAATATTCAAGGGTCAAGACTAATTAAAATTGATTTATTTAGTATGTCAACCTAATTTAACTTTTCTTTTAATTATTAAAAGAGAAAAGAGATTGTAAGTAGTAAGTAAATTTTATAGAAATGGGTCTTAGGAGCCGTTTGTTTTGGAGGAGCAAGGAAGGCATGTGTCACACCCCCATTTTTATACCACGGAAGCGATTCGGATCGGGACGTGACTAATCCGGTAATCATCGCATAGAGATATAGTGAGCAAATCGAGCTAGGATCTTGAGGCCAATCCTACTATCTTCTTGTACCTGAGAATACATGCTAAAATGGGTCAACAATAATGTTGGTGAGCTCATAGGTTTTCATAGTAGCAAACATAGTTTAGTTCAGAGTCAAATCTAGTTTAAATCATAGTTGAAAATATAGTATAAGAATCAGAGTTGGAGTCGTAGTAAAGTTCATAGTTTAAAATTCATAGTTAAAAACCTAGTAGGAATCGTAGTTGAAATCATAGTAAGGTCAGAGTTGAAATCATAGTTCAAAGCATAGTTCTACAATCATAATAAAATCTCAAGTTTTCAAAGTTGACAGAGTTGACAGAGTTTTCAAAGTTTAATCCCAAATGTATTCGTAGTTAGAAACGTAGTTGTTATCGTAGTGGGACTCGTAGTTGTTATCATAGTTTCCCCAAGTTGTTATCGTAGTGGGACTCGTAGTTGTTATCATAGTTTTCCCAAGTTGTTATCGTAGTTGTTATCGTAGTGAGACTCGTAGTTGTTATCATAGTTTCCCCAAGTTGTTATCGTAGTTGATATCGTAGTGGGACTCGTAGTTGTTATCATAGTTGTCCTCATAGTTGTTATCGTAGTGGTCATAGTTATCGTAGTTATCGTAGTGGGGCTCGTAGTTGTTATCATAGTTTCCCCAAGTTGTTACCTTAGTTATCATAGTTATCGTAGTTTCCCAAAAACAGTTCAGTTCAGAAGAGTACTGTACAAACCGTTCATAGAACAGAGTTCAAACAGTTCAAAACAGGGTTCATATAATTCAAAACAAAGTTCACATAGTTCAAAAAAGAGTTCAAGTAGTTAGTAAATCAGAGTTCAAGTAATTCATAAGTTAGAATTCAAAGTAGTTCGCAAAACAGAAATCAAGTAGTTTAGAGTAGTTCATAAAACAGAGATCAAGTAGTTTTATAAAATAGAGCATGTATCTCACCCCAAAACAATTCAAAACTAGTAAAAGTGGGGCTATGAACTAACCTGGGGGTGCTAGCGATCCTAAGGTACGGGCGTATGATCCAAATGGTAACCTCCTAGTGTCCTAAACACGTGAGGTTATAACGTGAGGTTATAAGTGAGTAAATAGACGTCTAATTATACCATCCATATTAATGTTCGCTCGATTTATTATGTCCAAAGTATTCGATAAGTGTTTACATTTTAAATTTATAGAGTAAGTTTGGCTCGTTGGTGATGAATAGAAATTATATTCCAAAAATATAATTACGTTTGTTTTCGTATAAATATACTTTGTACATTTTTGTGTCGTATAAATATATATATACAAAATTTCACTTAAAACATTAAACTTTGTTCACTTAGTTCGTTATAAATGTTACCGTTTCAAAAATTCGCTACGTACATTTAGTTGCATATTTTGTGACAATTGTTAATAATATATCTCGCAATATAAGTATATACATATATATATATATATATATATATATACATGCCAAATTTATAAAATCCGAGAGATTTAACATAACACCCGTTCAGGTCAGGGAGCACACCAGAACGGCTCACAACATGCACCCGTACAGCTGGAGAAATGGACCCGAACGGCTAGATGATGTCAGCCGTACGGCTGGACTAGATACCCGATCGACTAGATGATCATAGCCGATCAGCAACGTTCTTGGATTTTTCAGTCACGATGTATGTTATTAATCCGCAAACAAGTTTCTAACTTTTAATCTCGGATAAAAACGTACAGTTTATATAACACAAATACATGTTGATATAAGCATTATAAACTCGAAATTAAAAGAAACCAAAGTAGTTGCTCACGGATGAAGTGGTGGTCGAGGTGATGATGATGATGAACCGAAGATGACGAAGATGATGATGATTCTATATTGTGCTGCTGCCTCTTGTTGTTCCTATTATTGTTATGGTTAATTGTTGTTGTTGTTGAATTTGAGATAAAGAGACCGAGAGGTAGATGATGCAAATAAGAAATGAAAAAAAAATGGGTAACAAAAGGGGTGTTGGTCGGCTAATGAAGGAAGCAAACCATCTCAAATAATTGGAGGTGGTTGGACTAACATGCTTTATTTTGTGGTATTTTGGTCCGTGTTCGTGTACCCGATCGTATAAAAATGTAATGCTTTTAAATTCTAAAAAAATTAGTAAATGTATTCTCGAAGCATTTTTAAGACGGAGTATTTTATAAAAATACTTATTTGAATTATAAAATTATAACTTGTTTTCGCGTTGTCTCAACTAAATAGAAACACATTTTTAAATGAAACAAAATGTGTTTACATTTTATCTGAGTCAATAGATGTTATTTTTAACAATTATACTTTGGTATTATAGCGTATATAATACATGTATAAAAGTTTAAATTGGGCGTGAAAATTTGCCCTTTTTGACCGGGTGTCACAACATGGTTTCATCCAATAATAGAATGACAGTTTTTGTTTATTTTGGAGGAGCAAGGAAGACATGGTTTCATCCAATAATAGAATGACAGCCGTAACGCGGTCCCCATACTGCAGAATGCGCGGGACAAGCTGACCGCAAACCACTTCAAAATATTATGAATTTAACTATAATCCGAAAATAAGGTAAGCAAATCCGATTACAAC
Organism: Pseudognaphalium luteoalbum; assembly: GCA_963422505.1. Classification (NCBI taxonomy): domain Eukaryota; kingdom Viridiplantae; phylum Streptophyta; class Magnoliopsida; order Asterales; family Asteraceae; genus Pseudognaphalium; species Pseudognaphalium luteoalbum. The sequence goes on from OY730198.1 coordinate 66,916,209, forward strand.
TTTAGATAGACGCTCATACTTCCAAAATCTTCCAAAATCTCCGATTACAAGTTTAAATAGATATGATTCTTTCAAAATCGTATACATATATAGATATATATACGATCATATATATATGGAATATGCATATTTGCGTAACGAAAATCATCAAATCTGCGCATAATGTCAGATGTAAATACACCTACAGCTGTTGTTGATCGCGTATATGAAACTCCTACAGTTGTCGTTGAAGTCAAAGAACACACACCTAGCGTAGAAGCTATTAACAAAAGTAAGTATTTTATGTTTTTAAATATGTAAGTGTATATGAGTGTGTTCGTCTGTGTCTATATATAGGTATATATATGTATATACGAGTGTTTTCATCTGTGTGTTTCGCATGTGCGTTAGTCTCTGTGTATATAGGTATATATAATGATTATATGCTTTGGAATATTAAATACTTTCGTATGATCCATAACTATACATTCATTCGCATGATCGTATGTAGTTGAATTTTTTTTTCTTTCTCAAATCTGATTTCATTATAAGATATGGTATAAAAGTGTTAAAATGCACCATTAGTTCAATAAAGTGCAGTTTTTTTAGGTTTCATTGTATGTATGGTGATGGATTAAAGGTTTCAAGTAGGATAATGTCAAATTCTCTTAATTTTGTAGTTTTATTTGTTATATACGTGTAAAATGCAGATGTAGAATGCAAATTAAATGGACCTTACCATCATTTTATCCATTTTGAAATATAGTTGATAATTTTAATATAGTTTTTACAATCATTTTTTTTATATAATGTAGCTGTTTCAGAGATAAAATTGATAGACTATTCTATAGTCATTGTGGGACAAGAATTTGGTATCCTCTGTGGATGAAAAAACATTGATCGAAACAGTATACAATACAATAGAAGCATTTCTTTGTTATCAGAAATATGCAAAGAAAGCTGATTTTGTTGCTAAGAAAAGTTCATCTTGGAGGCCAAGCAAGTTGGTAAATCCTAAAAACAAGTTGTTCAGATGTAATAAAGAAGGGTCAAAGTATGTGAAAAAGGCAAAACCAGATCCTAATGCACTACGTACTTCAAAACAATGTGTGAAGAAAAAGAAATCACGTCTAAGGAAAAAAGTACTTTTAGTGGGTGTGATGCAAAATTTTCACTAAGTAAGATTCCAAATGGAAAATATAAACTGGTTATGAAAAATATAAACTGGTTAATTATATTGAGGGACACAACCATCATCTTCTTGAAAAAAAAGATGAAATGAAGTTTGCAAAAAGAACAAGCAGGTTAGGATACATAAAAGAACAATTATTGTTTCAAGTGGCTACCAAGTAATATTGGACTGGTGAAGGAATTTAGGCTTCTGAAAGAAGTGTATGGTGGTTTCGAAGAAATGGGAGTTACTAAAGTCAATTGCAAGAATTTTAGAAGAGATGTGAACGTTTTTGTTGGGACGGAAGATGCACAAATGGCTGTTGAGAAACTCCTTGGAAGAATGCGGTTTATCAAAAATTTCTATGTCGATTATTTTCTAGATGATAAGGGGAGATTAGCTGGAGTTTTCAGGGCAGAGCCAGAAGCTCATCGAAATTATAAAATATATGGAGATGTTGTATCGTTCGACTCTACATTCAAGTCTAATAGGTAAAATATATTTTTTATTGAAATATTCACATATCTAGAGTTTATTCAAATTTAATGTCTTTACCTGCAATGATCCATGTATGTTTTTAAGGTTTATAAAGTGAAGGTCTCAAATGAGGAGAATGAATGACATTTTTAAATTCACTGCATTTTACAAAGAAAAACTGTATTTTATAGTCACATTATTTTGACTACATTTTATAGTTTTATAATTTGACTACATTTTTACAATAGTGCATTTATTGCATACATTTTTTGTTCCCTAAAATACAATGAATTCTTGCTGCCTATCCCTTATCCTCATTTTGATGCATTATTGTAAAAATGCAGTAGAAGAATTTTCAAATACAATAAATTAACAGTAGAACAACATATAATGTGGTAGAAGTGTTTTTGAAATGTAATTTTCTTGATATAGTTGTTTTTTTACTACAGGTATGGGATGTTATTTGTACCAGTGTTTTAAGATCCGGCTCGACCGGACCGGTCGGACCGCATTTTTAGATATTTTCGGGCCAAAAAAACCTGGGTTTTTGATATGTTGAATAGTCAACGACCCGGTTGACCCGGTCAGTCGGACCGGGGTGGACCTGGACTCAAACCAGCACATTGACCCTGTTTCATGTTTTTTTTTTACAATTTCTATGTACATTTAATCATTTATAATTAGGGAATACTGACTGATGTGTCATCATCATTTATTACTCTATGGATTATATAATTATTATATTGATGTGTATTCCAAGAATAACAAGGGAATCGATGTGTCATCACTCTTTACTTGTGGTATTGATAAGTTGTGTTACATTTGGTTCGGGACTTCTGACTAGAGAAAGTGAAGTTTAAATTACAACAAGTAGCTTCTTGAAACATTTCAAAACTGTTATAAGGAAGATCCTAAAGTAGTTGTAACTGATCAGGACAGTCAGGACAGTACAACACATGCTGCAATTAAAAGTACATTTAAACATACAAGACATAGATTGTGTATGTGGCATATAATGAGAAAGTTGGCAACAAAGGTATGTTGTGTTATTTTTTATAGATGCACATATGTTGATTTATAATGTAGTTACTGTGACACCCGGTCAAAAATTACCCAAAATTTGGTCAAAATTTAAACTTTTATTTCAAGTATTATATACTCAAACTACTGAAGTGTACAAGTATTATATATATAAATATATATAATAACATTAAACGATTATTTGATAATCGCGAATATACAAATCTGACAGAACGCAGAAACTTAAAATGGACGTTGGTGAAAAACATTTTCAAATAAAGTATTATTGTCAAAAATAATAATTATTTACTCGATTGAGAATTTAAGCGCATTTTGTACACTGAAAACTACCCGTCAAACCAAAGAGAAACAAAGATATAATTTTATATCTCACTTAAAACATTTTTATAAAACATTTCAAATAAAAATATATATGATTATATTTTTAGAGAATTATCATTTTAAAAGATTATACTACATTACGATCGGGTACACAAACACGGGTATAAAATACCACGTAACTACAATAATTGGAGGCCGGTATACAACCGACCTCAATTATTTGATACACACACACACACACGCACACAAACTCAACTCTCTTTCTCTTCTCTCGGCTCTCTCCCTCTCTCGGCTCTCTTCTCTTCATCAACAAACAACAACAACAACAATCATCATCATCATCATAATCATCTTCTTCTTCATCGATCATCATCATCATCATCGGACGCATCATCATCATCATCCTCACAGCTCCGTTTTAAAATTCGTAAGAATCACTCACCTTTTTCCTTTAATTTCGTATTTATATTACGTAATATAACATGTATTAACATTCTATCAAGTCGATTATATCCGAAATTTAGATTAAAAACTGGTTTGGGAATGAACTGCACGAACAGAGCATCAAACTAAATTAATGATACCCGAACGGCTGGATCAAATGAGCCGATCGGGTGAGGAAAATGAGCCGATTGGCTAGAGACATAAGAACAGATCAGCTCACCATGCTTAGCCATTCGGGTATGAACAAAAATCCATCTGCTGAACACATTTTGAACTAAATTAGCCGTTCGGCTAAACTTAGCCTATCGGCTGAAAGTTTCCGGCCGTTCGGCTAAGAAACCATAGCCGATCGGCTATGTGCTATGTTCCAGCAAACCATATTTTGTAGATTTGTAGCCCTCTGAGTGTCGGTCGTTTGGGCGCCTGGATCGCCTAAATCCGAGTTCGTATGAGGGAGATATGGCCAAAACGGTGCAGCCTCACCAAATTAGTTTAACGATGAATTTTTATGTATATATACATGTGAGCAACAAACGTAACTTTTGAAACGTAAATATACGAGTTATATTTATACAAACAAACATACCTTATGTTTTGGAACATTATATATATACACGATGACTATTTTCACGAAAACAAATCAAATTGTATTTTTGGTATGTGATTTCAAATTGTCACCAACGGGCCGTACCCATTTTACCAACTTCAAATGTAATCAATTATCGAATACTTTGGGCATAATCTTATCGAACAAACATTAAAATGGATGGTTTATTCAAACATCCATTCACTTATCTTAATCTCATGTGTTTAGGACACTAGGAGATTTTTTTGGTACACGCGTGCACTTTAGGATTGCTTGCTCTTCAGGTGAGTCTCGCAGCCCCTTTTTACCGTTTTTCTGTTTTGGGGGAGATGCATTACTTGTGTTACTTGAATACATGTATAAATGTATTGATTACTTACTTGTACTTACTGGATTACAAACTTACTGATTACGACTTGGCGACCCTTGGGGTTTATTACTTTACGGAGTTACAACTCCATGAACTTACTATTTTACCGATGAACTACTTTACTACTGTACAAACTTAGTGACTCACTGTTTTTCTACGATACTGATACCTTGCTACTTTACAAACGAAGTGAGCCACTGTTTTACTACGTTACTGATTTACTACTTTGCTACTGTACGAACTTACAAACTCGTTGTTCTACTATGATACTGAATTACTACTTACCGGTATATCAAATTGCATGAGTTTCCATTTAATCCAATGAAGGCCTCTGAAATCATAGTAGTTAATTATGGGATAAGCGCGAGTTTTAGTATATGGATCCATATGGGACTGACAATCCCCACCTGGGGTGGTAGCGCCACCATGAACCGTTACTCGTATAAACATGTGTTTTCTACTCGTTTCATATGAGTGATTTTGGGTTGCACTCATGAGGGGCAAAATTACGGTTAAGCTTCGACTATGATGGCTTATGGCAAGATACACCGACCTTACTTACCTAATTACCTTGGTGTAATTGATGCTTACTTACTAAATTACCATTGTGTAATTGATACTTGCTTACTAAATTACCGTTGTGTAATTGATACTTACTACCGAATTACCGTTGTGTAATTGATACTTACTTACCGAATCACCGTTGTGTAATTGATATTACTTACTTAATTACCGTGGTGTAATTGTTTCTACTTATTGAACTATACTGGATTTTCTATTACTATATACTACAAACCTGTGAGATTCACCAACCTTTTAGTTGACGCATTTTAGTAATGCATTCTCAGGTACGCAGTCACAGTAGGATGGCCCAGTAGGATTGTAGTTTCCGGTACGGACCTAATCAGATCGTATAACTCAATTGAAAGTGCGGAATCCAAACAATCAAGTATTGAACATTTAACGAATCAAACAAACACGATATCTATAATCTGTTGTATGTATTAACAATTGATGAACAAGATTACAAACTCTGTCTCTCTCTCTAGCCGCGCCTCTCTCACTCTCTAGGGTTTGATCACTCTACAAATGAAACCCTACATGCCTATTTATAGGCTGTCCAACCCTATAGCGACACTTGGCTAGTGTCGCTATATGCGACACTAGCTAAGTGTCGCATAAACACTTATTTTGTGTATATATTCTATTTCACTATTCATTTACAAACTTGCATATACACACTAAACACTATACATATGCAGACTAATTGACTTTGACAATTACAAACGTTTGACCAACTGACTGACACACAAAATGCACCAACAAACTCCCCCATGTCAGCAGCTTGGTCAAATAAGTCTTCAATTAGTCTTCATCAACAAACTCTTTCATGTCAGCAACAATAAGAATCTCCCCCATTGAGACAGCATGGTCTTCAAAGAAATCTTGATGTCCAAATTCATGTGACTGACACAAATTCATCATACAATAAGATCTTCAAATTCAGTGACCATCTCTCAATCATCAGCAACTTCTCCAATAGAATTTATCTTCACAGTCTTTGGAGAATAACCGACATCCTTTACATCTTCAAAATTTGACTTTAAGAAGATATGTGATGTTTGAAGAAAATAATATAAAAATAAAATCTTTTTGTATTTTCTTTATAAAGGAAAAGTAAAGAACAAAGATTAAAACAAATTTGGGGATAGGATTGTTTTACGTCTGCTTTGAGATCATATCAGGCCAACATACAATTATTAGGAAATAGTAAGTGTTATCTCGATTATCAGTATATTTGTCCTCTTTAAATTTACTTAGCATATTTAAAACACCTTTTATAAAAATTATTTCAAGACGATTACTGGTATTGTTTGTCCACTTAAACATGTTACATTCGGGTCTGTGAGTTAACCTTTTATTGTTAGTATGAATATTTCTTCATGGTCCCCACCTATGACATACCCCTGTAACCCAGACATGAGCATAGCTTCCTAATCCAGAGAGAATATAAGAATATCATTTTTAAGAATCAAGTCAGCGGTGACAGGTCTGTACAAACGTACAACAAAGCGACATAACTTGATTCAGGTTTAAGCAAAACCATACTTGGTCAAACCATTTTGGTGACCTTGTTAGGTATCTTATGATTTAAGACTTTTTCAAGTTCATTGACTTGCGTTTGCTTAACTTTTAAGCATATACTAATTGAGACTAGGTCTGTACTTACGTACAACAGAGGAAACAATCAGTATAGACCCCCAAATGATTTCAGATAAACCTCAGGTATAGAAATATGTCATGCTACGTTAAGGAATTAAGACATTTAGTCGTACATCATCTGGTGTTTACCACAAGATTAGAATTACTTCTTAAGAACCCAGAAACCGGTGTGTATCATGTCTACCAGTACATCATATGATGAAGCTAATGTTTATAAAAGCTATATTAAACATGCCAGATAAACCTACTGACACATCAAACATAAACCTTAAAATTTCCATTTTGTGCATGTCATCTGATGTACAATCATTTCTCATGTTGTTTATCCAATATCTTTTTGATGAATAAGAATCTTGCTGTTCACATTTCTGATCCGAATAATCAGAATTTTAATTACTCCCCTTGAACAGCAAATTCTTTTTAAAAATCCAATTCAAAAGTACTCCCCTTAAACATTAAACATATTTTTGTAATTTTTGATTTAAGATATTTCGCAACATTGCATTTCTTTGATACTAAAAAGTACAAAGAATGGCTGTTGCAATAATAATAAAATTTAAAAGAAAAATATCAAAATCACATATCAAGTCAAATCAAATGCCTTTTAGCACTTTTACCACCACGAAACTTCAGAAATCATCATAACATTTTTCAAACAATATCCACATCCATGCAGTCACTAAAAATATTACTTTACAAGAAACTGACTGCATCACCACAAACAATCAAACGTTAGTACTTATGGGACACCCAAGCCTTGATAGACTTAGGTTTTCCATGATCATCCATAATCATCACATCAATGAGTTTATGATATGTTAAAAACTCAGAAGATTTCATTGATGCGTTGTTTGTGGATTTGGGTTTCCAAACCTGTTTAGGTTCAGATGATTTGTTTTCAACAATGTTATGCTTTTGAACTTGAGGTCTACTAGGCACAACTTTGTTTACTCTAGCCATAGGTTTTGGAGAGTTTGATGCACAACTAGATACAGGCGTATACGAACAACGCCTTGAAAAAGATTTTGAAAAAGAATTCCTGAAAGAGGAAGTTCTTGGCATCCCTCTACTAAACCTATCTAGGGATAATAACTTACAATCCCTAATAATATGGCCCTGTTGACCACAACGAAAACAAGAACGTCTCTCAACATAAGATCGATTCCAATGGGTTCCCTCAAATCGTTCCGGTGGAGGACAGTACACAGAAGGTCTATTAGCAGGAACATTTGTTGAACATGCAGTCTTAGGTGTACATGTTGAAGTAGATGTTCCCGAGGTTGAGTTAGTAGATTTAGAATCCCTTTTAGCATTTTTAACTTTGAAAGATTCATTATCAATTTTAGCTTTGCCTTTGCATTTAAAACAGTCAGGTTTGACAGTTATTTTCTCAACCTTAATGGTAGACTCTTCTTGTATATCTTCTACCTCAACAATCTCCTCAACACTAACTTGAGATTGACTTTCAGGTTTAACAAACTTAGGCAAGGGATACTCTGACCTTTTGGTTTTCTCCTTTGCCTGTTTGTTTTGCTTAGCTTCTTTAGCTTTAATACCATAAAGCTTCGTATAATCAACTGGAATCTCTTCAAGCCCTTCCTTAACAGGCGCAGGACAATATTCGGCATGGGAAGGTGGTGGTACTTGGTTATAACCAAGTCCTGCCTTCTTTTTACCGCCTGTCCCTTGCTTGTTAACGATTTCATTAAAGACAAAAGTTGCGGATGAAGAACCTAAAATTTTGCTTTTATGGTTATCGTACTCACTTTTTAAATCAGAGAGCTCCTTTCTTAACAGTTCTATTTCAGTAAGATAGCTGTTGATAGCATCTTGTTGACTAAAAACCTTTGATTTGTAAGTCTGTGTATCTAACTTATATGCCTCAATTTTCTTATCATACAATTGTTCATTGGCTTTTAGGTATTTATTCGACTCACTAAGTTTTTCAACCTTTTTCCTTAAGTCTACATTATCTTCTTGAAAACACCTTAAAGATTCAGTTAACTTTATGCATGAGATACAGTTCAAAGGTTCTTCTGGTTCATTGAGTACCTCATTAGAAATGTGAGCCATGAGACAAACGTAACGCCTAACGCGGCTGTCAGCTCCAAAAACCCTAAAAATCGAAATTTTCGAAACCCTAATGAAAATTGACGAACGGCAGATGAACTTGCACCAAAAATCAGCCCAAAACTCAATATAATCAACACAAATAACCTAGAAAATGATTATAATCGATTAATACCTTTGCGAATCAACCGAAAACGTTCAAAACACGATCCGAAACCGTCGAATCCTTGATTCACGGCTCTGATACCAATTGTAGGTTCCGGTACGGACCTAATCAGATCGTATAACTTAATTGAAAGTGCGGAATCCAAACAATCAAGTATTGAACATTTAACGAATCAAACAAACACGATATCTATAATCTGTTGTATGTATTAACAATTGATGAACAAGATTACAAACTCTGTCTCTCTCTCTAGCCGCGCCTCTCTCACTCTCTAGGGTTTGATCACTCTACAAATGAAACCCTACATGCCTATTTATAGGCTGTCCAACCCTATAGCGACACTTGGCTAGTGTCGCTATATGCGACACTAGCTAAGTGTCGCATAAACACTTATTTTGTGTATATATTCTATTTCACTATTCATTTACAAACTTGCATATACACACTAAACACTATACATATGCAGACTAATTGACTTTGACAATTACAAACGTTTGACCAACTGACTGACACACAAAATGCACCAACAAACTCCCCCATGTCAGCAGCTTGGTCAAATAAGTCTTCAATTAGTCTTCATCAACAAACTCTTTCATGTCAGCAACAATAAGAATCTCCCCCATTGAGACAGCATGGTCTTCAAAGAAATCTTGATGTCCAAATTCATGTGACTGACACAAATTCATCATACAATAAGATCTTCAAATTCAGTGACCATCTCTCAATCATCAGCAACTTCTCCAATAGAATTTATCTTCACAGTCTTTGGAGAATAACCGACATCCTTTACATCTTCAAAATTTGACTTTAAGAAGATATGTGATGTTTGAAGAAAATAATATAAAAATAAAATCTTTTTGTATTTTCTTTATAAAGGAAAAGTAAAGAACAAAGATTAAAACAAATTTGGGGATAGGATTGTTTTACGTCTGCTTTGAGATCATATCAGGCCAACATACAATTATTAGGAAATAGTAAGTGTTATCTCGATTACCAGTAGGATTGTAGTTTCCGGTACGGACCTAATCAGATCGTATAACTCAATTGAAAGTGCGGAATCCAAACAATCAAGTATTGAACATTTAACGAATCAAACAAACACGATATCTATAATCTGTTGTATGTATTAACAATTGATGAACAAGATTACAAACTCTGTCTCTCTCTCTAGCCGCGCCTCTCTCACTCTCTAGGGTTTGATCACTCTACAAATGAAACCATACATGCCTATTTATAGGCTGTCCAACCTTATAGCGACACTAGCCAAGTGTCGCTATATGCGACACTAGCTAAGTGTCGCATAAACACTTATTTTGTGTATATATTCTATTTCACTATTCATTTACAAACTTGCATATACACACTAAACACTATACATATGCAGACTAATTGACTTTGACAATTACAAACGTTTGACCAACTGACTGACACACAAAATACACCAACAAGGATCTACCATTATGCTAAGCTAGTACGAGTCGCATGCATACACACTTATGAAGATTTTACTCGCATTATCTTTTGTACCTTGATTATGTATTTAAAATCTTCTGAATCATTTTGCGAACTCGCTAATGATGTACACTTATGACTTAAAACTTCGTACTACTCTTGTAATGTAATATATTTTCTAAAACGTCTCATGTAGAGTCGTTTGCTTAATCTTTGTGCTTGATAATTGATTAGTCACGCCCAAAAATAATCGCTTTCGCAAAGCATGAAATTGGGGGAGTGACAGTTACTTATTTCTACCCTAATATGTTTCATAATTTTTTTTTTGTAGGTTGTCATGTGTTGTGTTCAGACACAAATTTCAAAGAGTTAATATGTGAAATTGTTTGGACGGATAAGATCACACCGGAACGATTTGAAAGAAGATGGAATTTGATAGTTGAACAGTTTGTACTTAAGGATAATGAATGGTTGAAGGAGATGTATGATATTAGAAGAAGATGGATACCAGCGTATTTGTTAGATGAACCTTAATTGGATTGATGCGGACTTCTTCAAGATTAGAGAGTGAAAATCATTATTTTAAAAAGTTTACTAGCAGAAATATAATGTTAGTTGAATTTCTGACACACTATGATACTGCAATGGAACACTAGAGGTATGTTCAGCAATTAAATGACTACAACATAAAGTATACAATTCCTGAATTTAAAATTGATCATGCACTTTAGAGGCAAGCTGCTATGATGTACACACGATCAGTTTTTTATGATGTTCAAGAAGATTTTGTAGCCAGCTACAATGAGTGTCAGGAGCAAAAGTTTGAAAATACAGTGATTTATAACATCAAAGAGCGAGAATTTTGAAGGATATATAAGGGATGGTTTTTATTCTTCCATTGATTTGTTGTTTTATACTGTTTACTGCATTTTTACTAAAATGCAGTGTTCTTAAAACGTAATGTCATTAAAATGCAGTAAGAAATTAACGTGTATATTTTTTAGCATGAAGTGTCATTATAATGCACTACTATCTTGTTATTAAAATGCAATTAAACTGGATGACATTTTTTTGAAGGTTGTATACAAACCCTTAGAGATTACAGTTGAGTGTACCTGCAAGAAGTTTAAGTTATATGGCTTGTTATGTTGCCACATAATTTATGTGTTTCGTCTTGAGAACCTTCAAATGTCTCCTAAAAAATATGTTCTTTTGCGATGGTCTGTTGAGGGTTACCTGAGAAGAAGGAGGAAGCTGTTGAATAACCTCATGCACCCAAAACCACTCTAGATGGGATAAAAGAGATGTAATAGATTATGATTCCTTATCTGTAGGAAAGGTTGATTAGGACGTACTCTATACATATAAATAGAGATCCTAGATAGAAGTAAGAAAATGATGTTAGCTTCAAGACGTAAACCCTAATACATCAAGTGTATTCGTATTATTAATCTTAATAATATAAAAGCTTTTGGTTGATAATTCTTATTGTCATTTATTGTTTAATTGCAAGTCTTGATTATAAGTTGTTAAGGTGTTATTCCGCGACTTCCTTAATATGTCTAAATTCAACACAAGATCTAGTTAGAGTTAATTCGATCCTAGTATTAGATCTGGATCTACTTTTTAGATCTGAAAAAAATCAACTGCATCCTGCATTTTTTCCACTGCATCTTTCGTTCAATTAATGTATATTTGTATTAGTATTTATTTATTGCATCTTATATTTGTTACTTTTGTCTTTTTACCATTATTATGTGTTTGTTAATTTTGAATCTGTAAAATTACTATTATTTGTTTACTGCATTGTGCATTTTTTCTACCGCATCTTACATTACTGCATCTTATATTTAATTAATGTATATTTGTACTAAGGAGTAGTCCCTGGAAATGCACTCAACTTGGCCTCGAAGTCTATTGTGTGCATCCTACTTACGGGTTGGGTTTTTAATTGTATGAAGCTGTTGAAATGGGGGTATTGGTGCATTTTGTTACCTGTCATTTGCCGGTATCTCTGCCACCTAGGTCGCACAATTGGCATTGCCATGTCATGGTAAGTTATCCACGTATTTCCATTTTTTGGTTATTATTTACGTTTTAAAAAAATAAAAAAAGGTGATTGAATACCCCTGTATAACATGCACGTATTAGATACACCAAACACATACTTTCACCAAGTTCATTACCCACAACTCCCCTGTTTCAGAGTACAAAAAGATCAAAATTGATGTGATATAAGAGCTCGTTTTCATCATCTTAAGCTGTTAGCAGATATGATTGTCACCTCCATTCGAGTTATAACATCAAATTATAGTATTCCCGATCAAAAGTTAGGGTTTTTTGGAAGAAATTTTTTTTTTGTTGAAGCTGTAAAAAACGTTGCTTGTTGTTGGTAATGCTTCGATTTACTAGATTTCTCACGTATTGTGTGTTTATCGTTATTTTTTATGCAGAATATGGAAGGTGCATTCTGAGGGTTTCCGATAACTGTCCATTATGATGGGGCTTTCTTCTTCCAACCACTCAGGTATATTGGTGAAGAAGAAGTTTCGTTGTTAGTTAATAGGATGAGTTTTGATGCGTTTGTTCAGTTAATATTGACTGAAATTGGGTTACCAATGTCAAATGCATATTATCTTTTACCTAATTCTGGTTTTGAGAACTTAATGATAATAGAAAAAGATGATGATATAGATACTTTCTTTGACATAATTGAAAGCTATGGTAGAGTGCATGTTTACATAGATCATTTAATGATTGACTTAGGTGGTTATGTTGCTAACAATAAAGAGTCTTTAAGTGAAGTTGATGAGGAGATGAATGATAATGCGAATATCAAAAATGTCAAAGAAGAAGAGGTTAGTTGTAAGAATAAGGGAAAACAAATAGAAGATCCAGAAGCCGAGGTTAGTTGTAAGAACAAGGGAAAAGAAATAGAAGAACCAGTGATGGTTACACCATCTGACAATGATGTAACCTATGGTGTTGGTAAAGTTACAGAAGTTCCAAAAAATATAGAGGTAAGAAAGGAGAAAATAGCAGAGGCAGGGGGAGTAGTAGTAAGGCTGATGTTGAGAATTTAGAGTCAGATGAAGATGATTATAGTGAGTCAGATAGTGAGTCAGCAGCGTCACTAGATCATTTAAGTGAAGGTGAAGATGAGATAAGAGAGGTTAGGAATGGTAACCCAATTGTTAGGATTCCAGAAAATAAACATCTACCACAATTAGGTAATGCTACCTCAAATGTAGAAGGTGAGGAGGATATGCAGAAGGTAGTGTTTTAATGAACATGCTGATTTCATTACTTCATTGATTAATGCTTTGAAACCAAAGGATGAAGAAGAGCTTCCAACCGATCCCATGCATGTGCCTGAACCTCCATTAGAGAAATTTTCTATTCATGATAGTGCTACTCATTGGAGATTGAAGGAACCCAAGGTAATGTATTCCTAACACAACTTATGGTCCTTATGACATTATTGAACTGGATTTTGCATAATAGTTTAACCATTTACTTAATCTTATAATAAACACAGGTTGGTGAGAGGTATGAAGGATCTCAGCAGTTGAAAGATTGCTTGGCTTACTATGCACTAGCTAATGGCTACTCCGTATGGTATGAAAGGAGTAGCTACAAGAAGATCATAGCTAGATGTGGTACAAGACCACCAAGGATCAAAGATAAAAAGAAGGGAAATCAAAGGAAGGGTAAGAGGTATCCAAATGTTAGAATGACAAGGAATAGCAGGAAGGCTTGTTGTAAGTGGAGGTTGATGGGAAGATGGATGAAAGAAGAAGATTCATTCATCGTAATGTCATATAAGAGTTTACACACATGTGCCAAAAACTTCAAGTTTGGGTCTTTAATCAACTATAAGTGGATTGGAAAACATTTTGCTGAAAAGATTAGGTTGAACCCTGAGATAAGGTTATGTGAGATAGCAAATATGGTGATGAAGAAGTATAAGTGTACTGTGAGTGGAAAACAATGTAAGAAGGCAAGGTCATGGGGTCTGAATGAATATGAAAAGACATTGGAGGAGCACTATGGGATGTTGAGATCATATGGAGAGGCTCTGCTAAAGGCTAACCCTGGTTCAACTTTTCAACTAGGTGTGACAGTCAATATTGATGATGTCACTTACTTTGAAAGAGTGTATGTGTGCTTGAAAGATTTGAAAGATGGGTGGGCTAGAGGTTGTAGGAGAATAGTGGCTTTAGATGGTTGTTTCCTTAAGAATACATGTGGAGGTGAGTTGCTTACTGTTGTAGGGAGGGATGGGAATAATCAAATATTTCCAATAGGTTGGGCAGTAGTAGGTGTTGAGAATAAGGATAATTGTTCTTGGTTTTTAAGCTTGCTGAGTCATGATCTGGATTGTCCATCTGGTAAAGATTTGACATTAATGTCTGATCAACACAAGGTAATGTGTATATTTCCATCTGCAAATATGTTATCGTTATGAAATATGTATGTATTTATATATATGTCTACTAACCCATCATTACCATGTAGGGTCTGGTTGAAGCTGTGAAAGACGTGATGCCTGATTCAGAGTACAGGCAGTGTGCTAGGCACATCTATGAAAACTTCAAGAAGAGATACAGTTGAGTAGCTTTTAGAAATTTGTTTTGGAGGGCATCAAAAGCTTCTCATGAAAATGAGTTTGAAGAGGTAATGGTTGAGATTAAGAAAGGTAATCCTAATGACTATAAATATTTGATGGAAAGGAATCCCAGGTCATGGTCTAGAGCCTTTTTCTAGTTGCGTACTGGATGTGAGGTTGTAGAAAATGGGTTCAGTGAGTGATGGAATTCTGTATTGCTGAGGGTTAGGAACAAACCCATCTTTACCATGTTAGAGGCCATTAGAGTGATTGTGATGATTAGGATGGAAACCTTAAGTTACATAAGTAGTAGTTGGGAACTTGACAGAATTGATATAACACCAAGCATTACAAAGAAGTTGAACTGGACTAAGGATCAAATAGGTGATCTGTTAGTGATTCATGATGGAGGTAATAAGTTTGAGATTAGATAACAAAATAGGTCATTTGTCGTGGACTTAGACTCCAGTCAATGTTCATGTAGGTTATGAGAACTTAGTGGAGTTCCTTGTGCACATGGGGTGGCTGCTATTCTTAAGTGTGATCAGTTGCTAGAAGATCATGTCTCATACTAGTTTAGAATGGAAATGTATCTTATGGCATACGAGTTTCTTATGAATCCTATGCCTGGTATGGAGTTTTGGCCAAAGGTAGATCAAAACAAACCATTACCACCCAAACCCCAAAAAATGCCTGGAAGGCCCAAAAAGAAAAGGCATAGAGCAGCTCATGAAGCAAGGGTGCAAGGTTCAAGGGTTACTAGGCATGGAGTCACGATGACATGTCAAAATTGTTATGAGAAGGGACATGATTCCAAAGGTTGTAGAAATGAAAAGGTGATAAGAGAGAAACCTTTAAAGAAGAAGGTAGGGAGAAAGAAAGCTATTGGTTTAGATGAAGGTACTGCAACAAAAAGGACTCCAACTCAACCTCCAGTTTCAAAACACATATATATTGTGATTACAAGACATTAATGTTGTCATCACAAGTAGATACCTTTGTTAGCAATTCAAATCATGCTTAATATTTGCAGGGTGCTGTACCTGAGTCCAGTAATCCCAGGGTTGCTTCACCAGTTCAACAAAAACTTGGAACTACAAGGTGTGGGTTTAAGTGGTCAGCCACTGCAGTTTCCCCTGAAAAGCTCTCTAACACAGGTACATCATTTAGATTACACTTACAAAAAACTACAGGTAGTTAAGTTACTCCTATTATTTATTTGCAGCTACTGGTTTGGGTGATGGCTTGAGAGGTGGTAAGAGTGCTGCTGGTAACAGGGGTGGTAAGACTCATGCAGTGAGAAAGGGTGGTAAGAGTAGTGCAGTGACAAGGGGTGGTAAGAGTAGTGCAGTGACAGGGGGTGGTGAGAGAGATGAGGATTATGATTCCGCAGAAGAAAGTTCACCCAAGATTGCATCACTTTCAACAATTATGCAAACTAGTCTTGTTTCCCAACCTGTATCAAGTCAGCCTGCTAAGAAGATTGGTGGTGCAGGTAAGATACCCGTGATAGTGAATACAAGTGGTCCAGTCAATAGAGCTGGTAAATATAACACCCCTTATTTTATAAACCATTATAATAATGATTTTAACTCGGAAGCGTCGATTTAAAACATATATTATTATTATACATTACCTTAAAATGTCTATAAACTTTTTCCACACACAATATACAACAGTTTAGTTTTCTCCAAACCAAAATGCTACACATAGGTGTTATATAATTCAAAACATGACGTTATTTATCAAAATAACATCAGAGTAATGCGCTTGTCAAACATTTCATCCACTTCCAAAGCTTCCTACCCACCCACAATATCGCAAAAACCATAACCTGCAGGAAGTAGAATGTGGGGGATTAGCACAACGCTAAGTGAGTAAATCAATAAACAACAGCTTAACTTAGTACAACAACTTTGTGTACAACATATAACCATATATATATACACAAACCATCTGTTACCACATATAATATCAAATACAACTGGCGTCAAAGAGGACCGGTGGTTCTTGAGCTAACACCTTCTCAAAGAACACTTGAAAACCAACTGCAGGCCCATACAGAGGTTTAACCGACTACTTGGTGCTATAACCCAAATAACACAGGCTAAGACAATAACACTTGTACTAAGACCTTGCGTTATTCAACACTGTAGCAAACCCAAGCCCAGCCCAATGCTGGCCTCTGAATCAACTGGTGCCCGAAGGTCAAATAGCTCAAGTGATCACATATCAACTAACCGTCTAGCAACAGTATTATTATTAACCCATAATAATCATGGTAACTTAATCAATAACAATACGTTTACCCGTTCTAACCAAACCTGTTACAACTAAATTACACTGAGGTTTATAGATCCACTCACCGATACCTCAGGTTCTGCTCAGTAGTCTAATATCACCGAGTCTTCTCCATATCTGAGAATACAATATAAATAATGAGTTAGTAAGTAATCCATAACATATAACTTATTTAATTTAATTATATCAAACCACAAATAATCACCGAGTTATAACAACTCATTTTATGAGTATACCATTATCACAATACTTAATATCAACTATTATCAATAATCAAATGGTAATTAATTACCATTCTATCTCACAAGTAATTAAGTTTAATACTTAGAATCATATTAGCAACAATTATCAATTATATATATCACTAACACAAGCTTAAAACTTTCATTCATAATTTACTCAATTGTATCGAAATATGATATACGTGATTCCATCAACTTAATCACTTTTCATCATCATTAATCAACTATTATATGATCATTAACAACTATTAACAACTACATATCATTAACCCAAGCTTAAGAGCTTTAATTCTTAAATCACATATTAAGTTCATGACTTTCTTCATGAACATATATCAAATTCTTCAATTTTAGATTAGGGCTTAGCTTATAATCATGATTCAAGTATCAACTAACAATTATACAAGCATTATAAGCTTCAATTTCATATCAATCATTCTAATTTCATCAATTACCCAAAAACCCATTTTCTAGGTTTATAGAAATCAAGAAATTAACACTTATAAGATGATTAGGAGGATGAAAGAATGATTAATTCACGTTTTGGAAGCTTGAATCAAAGTTCTTGATAAGCATCAGATAGATAATATATTTTATAGTAATTTATCCCTATATTTATATATATTTTAGTGCATTTATATGATTTTAGATACTTATTTTGTTAATATTTGCATAGATGTATTTTAAAGTGGAGATTGAAGAAAAGGAACGAAAACAAGGCAAAGATTGAAGAAAAAGAAGATTAAATGAAGACTCGAAGAAAATGTAGCTTAAACCTTGAAGAAATGAAGAAGATGGCTCAAAAATGGAGTGATAACATCAATTAAGTGTTTTAAATGAAGCTTGGATGAAAGAAACGGAAATTCGATCAAAAGCTGAAGAAAAGTGTAAATGCTGAATTTTCTGCTCGCTGTTAGTATTTTGACCATAACTCTCTCATACGGAGTCCAAATGAGTTGATTCAACTTGAAGAATTTATCTAACACATAGGGATACAACATATCAAAAATTCAGATTATTTGGAGAAAAACTCAACCGCCGGTTGGGCATTTCAACCGGCGGTTGGATCAAAAATCTGGAATATTCGAAGAACGAGGTGTTGTACTTGGAGATAAAGTACCCAACCGCCGGTTGGACCTTCCAACCGCCGGTTGGGACCAATTTTCAGCTATTATAAATAGAAAACTCATTCCAGCTTCAAGGGATATACCAAAAACGATTCTAAGAATACAAAGTCGAAAGTTAAGGTTTTAGGTCGACTTTAGGTGCGAATTTGGAGGCTAAGGAGCTAGGGTTTGAAGGTTTTCAACCCTAGGAAAAGCTAGTTCGTCAATTAGTTCGGTTTCTTTATCCTTGTAGCTTCACTAACCTTTTGGGTTACTATGGATATTGTTTATTTGAATTAATTACTTGTTAGATTTTCGTTATGAATGTTTAAATGTATGTTTATTAGGTTTATTATATGAATTATATGTTTATGTTGGAACTATATTATTGAATATTATTATGCAAGAATTATGTGTTATATTATGTTAATGATCATAATTAACTGATTTATAGATAAACTCACTAACCTTTTGGGTTTTTAAATTAAGTGATTATGTTTTATTAGAGGTTAAGTAGCATTCTAATTCAACCGACCCTGGAATTGCATCGATAATATGTTGATAGATCTTAATAAATAGTGATACTTTACACAACCTTTGACTGTATTGCTATATGAGAATTGTCATAACCTTTGAGGTTTTCTACATTAGTAAATCACAATAATAATAGCCAACACGCAAATAGACATAAGTTGATATAATAAGTTTAATAAATAATAGTTTAAATAGTCATAATCTTCTATCCAATTGAGTATTCTTAAGTTGTTCCTTTAAACTTATCTATTAAAGAATTGGTATCAATTATAAATATGTTCGATCGGAACTAAAACGTCCCCCCTATCTTATATATTATTGTATATTATTGTAAATTATTGTAAATTTGTATATTGACTGTAAGAATTGTAATTAGGATAAATAAATAGTTAGTTATAGATTAAATCAAGTTCCCTGTGTTCGAATCTGGACTTACTTATAAAACTATATTCTATGATCAGGATAACACTTGCCTGAATTATGTGATAGTATTATTTAGTATTTCCTTAATTAAAACTTGTGATTATAATTGCCTATACTTAGCACACATCAGTTCTACAAACTCAATTTAACTTAAAAGCTTGTTTCACAACTCCAAACTTGTTCCTGTGCGTGGTGTAGTTCAGCCAGACCAAGAACAGGAGGAAGAAGGTTTTGATTTCTCAAGAATTTTGATGATTAGGGTTTGATTAAAGGTTCTTGAATTTTTCTCTCGCAACACACGAATTTACTGGAGTGTTTCTGAAGTTTAATACGTATTACACACATATACTAGATAATATGTGTACTAGTTTCTTCCCTTTAATATCTATTGTCTGGAACTTAAAAACTATTTGCAGGGAACTATTTTCTTTTACCGTCAACTAGGTTAATTTAAAACAAGTAATAATTTATTACTCACAATAAATTATTTGACTCTTTTCCACATTTGTTTTCAAATAACAAATAAAATTATTTTCTAACACATTAAATAATAATTCATCGTCAAAATATTAAAATACTACCAGACCTGAGGAATGGGTGTTATAGTAAACTTCCACATGCAAGGGGTAGAGGTGATCTAAGTGGCAGAGGTCCAGTTAGTAGGTTGAGAGCATTTGGAAGATCATTGAGCTGGTACAGTTTGGATTGGGTGCATCTAGTGTAGTCACAAGGAGCAATTATCCCACTCAATGATGATGCTAATCCAGATCCCATTATGCCAACACAAGCATCGGTGAATGATGGAAATCAATCAAGGAAAAGAAGGCCAGTGAAAGGATTGCAAAGAAGCAGCTTGGTAAGAAGATTGGTGGTCCAGGAAGTACTGCAGACACTGCTATGGTCTTGGAGTGATTGTATGTACATATAACATTATGTTTTGTGTAATGTATGTAGTATGGGTAATGTATGTAGTGTGTTCCTTATGACAATGTTCTATGCAGTCAATGGGGTTCAAACTTTAGTAGTTGATGGTTAGGAACTAGCATCATTTAATAGGTGATGCTTTATGCATGTTTTTGGTAACTCATATGGCCGCTATAAGCATCTTTTGTAAATGACTTGTGTACGCATCTTTTGTAAATGACTTGTGTACACATCTTATGTAAATCATGCTTTAAGCATCTTTGTTATCCGCATTTCGCTATGAGCACCTCTAGTTATCTACATTTGTGTTATATATATATGCCTTTTTGGCTTATCACGGCAACACCACACTTGTACATATCTGCATTTGGTCACTTTAACACCATTGGGATTACAAAACAAACCATTACCAATTTTCATTACAAAAGCATTGGCATTACAAGTTACATTCCTACCATTTACAGTAAACACGACTAAGGATCAAAAGCTTGTTACCATCAACACTAGCTGCCACTTATTTCATCAATACAAAAGCTACCAGACTACACAACATAGATACAACTACAACCAACACAACCAACAACTTGTCGAACATTTTCAATTTTGACTTAACCAAAGTCAACTCTTCCATCTTCTTCATCAACTCCATTTTTGTGTCTGTAACTTCATGTTCAAGTTGCAGGTTCCTTAAATTGTTCATGTTTTCCATCCTCAATTCAAAAACTACTTTCTTATAGTAATCGGTATTTTCATCATCAAGAAAGCGATAACGCACACAATTCTGGCTTTTAACCTCCACAACAATGAAAATCAAACCATAAGCAATTCTTTATTAAGAAAATAATTCCAAGCCCCCACAAAATAATAAATATTCAAGAAAATTAGGTCAGATTAGTGAACTTACAAATGGGCACTTGATAAACCTTCGTGCAGGGTTGAGCGCCGTCCAGGAGGTACGAACATCTTCTCTCCACAAGGGCAAAAGTAGAAAAGGGGGTGAGCGATTTGATTTTGAACAGAGGATAAAGAAGATGACGACATGGTGGAACTTTAGGGCTGTGATAGAGAGCGATTGTGTTTTTGGAGGGAAAAGGGGGTTTTTATTCACCATTTTTCTGAGGTGGCTGTTGTGTGGCTTATGACTAGACATCCTACATGGCATTAACTTACCCATGTGTCATGCAACCGGAGCCAACTAGGCATTTTGTAGGTAAAGTACACCAATACCCCCGTTTCAACAGCTTCAGACAATTAAAAACCCAACCTGTAAGTAGGATGCATACAATAGACTTCGAGGCCAAGTTGGGTGCATTCTCAGAGACTAATCCCTTTGTACTACTACATATTTACTGCATTGAGTATTTGTTACTGCATCTTATGTTTTTATAGCATTTTTATGTGTTTGTAAATTTGATTTTAGTTTTGAATGTATAAATTTTAGTATTACTTGTTTACTAGCATGATGTATATTTTTTTAGTGCATCATGTATATTTGTTACTCCATCTTATATTTTTTTAGCAGTGACATAATGTTACATATTAATAAGTTTTCTGATTGAAAATTTTCTTGCATATTTTTTGAACAATTTTTTGGAAAGATCCAAAACTCTTTCAAAATCGTAAAATAGTCTTTGTCCTTCCTTTTACCTTCCTCTGTAAACCAATAATAATAAAGGGTAAACTACATTTTATGTCACTGTTGTTGGTCATTTTTTTCGATTTTATCCCTAAACTTTTTTTTCGCATTTTTCATCCTTGAATTTGTTCAATTTTGCAATTTTTGTCCTTTCGTCTAGCTTCAGTTAGTTTACTCCGTTAAATAATTTAAGATGACCAAATTACCCTTTGTCTTTGAGGGTCTTCCTCATAGACGTATCACCTCCACTTTTTCTTAAAACCTAACTTTACCATTATTTTTCTTTTCAAAACCCCTAATATACACCTACAGTTGCATAAACAAATACAAATTTATCTTGATTTAATTCTTATTTAGTTTCACGACTAATTTCTTTTTCCTCTTTCCTCATTTTAAATTTTTTTCACTTCCATTTTTTGACAAAGCCACTTCAGCCTTTTCTTACTTTTTTATTAATTAACAAGATCCAAATTATACAAAAAGGAATGAAGCAATTATATGTTCATAATATGTATGAATCAGAAGTAGCAAAGTTCCAATTAATCACGGAGTACATAGTTTATTCCGATCTGCTAGTTTTCCCAACGCCGCCGCCACCACCATCTCCGCTACCATCGGCGTCACACGACACCTTCGGACATAACCACCATAAGCACAGTTAGATATGGTCTTTTAGTTTCACTGCCGGCGAGCGGATTTCCGTCTCATGATGATTGAATTTGCAGGTTCTTGTATACATAGTTTTCGATGAATTTGGTTACCGTTTTAATGAAATAAAGTTTTGATAATGAAAGTGATGATGAAATAATACTCCTCCCATCCGTGACTAAAACTGACTGAAACCGATTGAGTCACGTCAGCGCCACATCATATATTTCAAAAACTGACTGAAACTGACGGACTCCTGCCATCAGTGATCCGTCACTTTAATTTTTGAGTCCCACATTTACCAATTTACCTTTAATATTATTCACACACAAAAAGAAACAAAAAAAATATGCGTCAGGATATCCGACTAAGAAAAGCGACGGGTCAAACCGACATGGCCGTAACATCGCCGTCGACCTCGTCGGTATAAACTGACCCAAACTGACGGCATGCGATAGGAGTGGCCTAAGATGCAAAACTTGTATGTAATGCTAGATATAAGATTTGATTTATACGAGTAAGCATACATATATTATTATACTGTTTTTTGAATTGTTTTGATTTGAAAATGTGTTGATTGGGTTCTGAAGATCTGGAAATTCATATTCAAGATTGATCATGATTATAAAGAAATTTGTGTTTTATTTATGTGTGGGTGTAATTTTAGGTTTCAAATTAAAACAAGGAGAAGGGGAAAATAGTGAATGAAGGTGGGGAAGATAAGGGTATTCTAGTCATTTCACATGAATTAACGGGTAATCAGTTTGCGAAAAGGACAAAAATTACTAAATTGGACAAGTTTAGGGATGAAAAATGCGAAAAAAATAATTTAGGGACAAAATCGGCGAAAGTGGTCATCAACCACAAGGACGAAAAATGCAATTTACTCTAAAAACTAAATTTAATATAAGCCGGCCTATAAATAAAGAAAGGTTTGTTTCTTGAGATTAATTCTGAGATTTGTTTCTTGTGATTAATTCTGGCGGCAACAAGTACTTCGTACGGGGTTGTCTTAGAAGACAGAAGAGTTTATATCCTGGTAAACTCACGTAATGATGATGTCGTAGATGATGTAATTATCTTAAACAATCGACAATTAGTCCTCCATAACAAAAATCTAGACAATGAGATTCATTCTTTCTTACTGTCGTCTAATTTTTTTTGAAATTCATAGGATGGAATTCACAGCCAATAACGGGTCAATAATTACTGCTAGATTCTTGGGTTTGAGTGAGAATGTGGAGTCGATACATCAAGGAGCTATGGTGCTTTCAGAGATTGTATTGTGGTATGGATCTCTACGTGATACTGGCTTCTCGAAGGAAAAGCTTTTAGAACATGCGATCAAGATTAGTCGATTTATGGGCAAAGAGAAAGAAGCTGACGACGGAGAGATTTGTGCGATTTGTCTCGAAGAATTCAAAGAGGAAGCGGTGATCGGAACATTGGAATGTAAACATAGTTTTCATCATGAATGCATCAACAAATGGTTGGTGTTGCATATGCAAGAAGAGTGTCCACTTTGTAAGTTCAACGTTCTATATATCAATTTTTGATAGACCTGAAATTAATACTTTTGTTATGGTTAATCCAAAAACATGTAATTGTAAGTTTTGGATTGTTTTTTTTCTTTTTCTTTTTCAAAGTAGTACAAATAGTAGTTTTTAAGATTGTTTTTATCTCTTAGTAGTTGCTAATTCTACATATATATATATATATATATATATATATATATATATATATATATATATATATATATATATATATATATATATATGACCGCCAGGTAATGTAACCGCCATGAGCACTTGCGTTTTTCTGTTGACTATGAATCTGAAACCCTTAGATCGAGGTGACTTTTAATACGACTCGTCTAATATAGGGAGTTTCGGTTATTTTTGACAGTGGTTTTATTTTTTATCCAAGGTGTCTGCAGCCAAGGTAGTGCCTTAGTCTAATCGATCATCATGTTTTTGTATTTTAGGTTTAGTTGATTACTTGATTTAATGAATATTTGTGGCGACAACTATCGTTACTGGATATCAGTCCCTGTTTATATGCAGGTTACACTAAAACAAGATTCATAATGTTCGTTAAGTATATACCCAATCTATCAAATAACAATTGTATAGTTCAAATACAGGATTTTCTAAATTTGCTCTTGACAAATATGTCAGGTGAAATGGCTGAACAAACAACTGAGTAAACCATGGCCTTATGTCATCGAAGTAATTTTCTTAACCTTTGTTATTCGCGTTTTAGTATATGATACTGTATTACGAATGCATGGTTGTACATTTATATTGTTATCCATTTCGGGTTATGAGATAATGGTCTTTCGAGTATAGTTATGTTGAATGTTACATTTTCAGCTTCTGAAATAATAATTAGAGAAACAAGTAACTAATAGATGAGCATTAGGTTCTCCCTTCTTCGTGATGGCATTATGTAACAATCACTTCGCTTCCTGGACCAAATGCTTTATGTGTGTGGAATTTATTATATTTGTGATAAGCTTATTAATAAATATGATTTGAGTTTGTTTTGCATTTAAATTAATGTCCTAAAGGAGTGTATGAATGTTTGCTGTATGCTGACTTTTTTTGTTGGTCTCAGGAGAGATATGACATGCTGAAGTCAGATTAAAATGCTCTATCAGATAATAATTGGCAGATTTTGATGCTCGAGTTTTACAATACATGATTTTGTTTGAGCTATAGCTATGGGTTTTGGAATTGTAGTCAGTAGATTAGATAAATGGTTATGCGTTCTTGTGAAGACAATGCTAGCTCGAGGAGTTAATTTAATCTGGCTAGTCTCTTTAGTTACTTATGAATGGGTTGATTAATGTCGGAACAAATGGGTAACAAAAAAGCTTTAAAAAGGGCTAATCCAGCCCGCTGACCCGCCCATCTTGCGACCATTATGTTCAGTTGTTTCTTTTATGCTTCTGTGAATACGTAGCTATAAAATGTCAATAGTGTTGTATAGAATGATAACTGATATAATGATGGAAGAAGTGCTCATCATACACTGAGGCCTGCTGAGAAAGTCGGTGTATTGTCAATAAAACTTCCAGGTAAATAACCACATTAATAAACAATATAAAGTTGTTTGAAACTCTTATTCTGAGTAGTCGATACTTTCTTAGTTATAATAATTCCTTTTTCTGCATGTTGCCAATGTAACTCAACTAACTCGAAATGATCATTAGGTAATACCTATAAGGTGTCAAGATTTGGCTTTATGTTTCTATATGATATATTCTGTTTCATATCATCTCGAATATTGGTTAGTTTTTTCAATCAAGAGAATGTTATTGATAATAACATCTAGAAATTGTTAATCCCCCACGTCATTGTAATTAATCTACATCTTACAGAACGTAAAGCATTGTAACTGATCACACGGGCTGAGTTTGGAGATATGCGGTTCCAATTGTTGATTGAATTACAAAGCATGGGTATGTGAAACTACTTACTGATGTTCATAAAGTCGGGGTTTTTTGCTAATGTTATGAAAGTACTTATATCTTGCATATTTTTGTACCGGAGGTTTTTAGAGAGTCGGATACTGGAGTGAGTTATTATAAAGTTTTGAAAGAAAACCAGACCTTGAACAATATGGTCCAGGATCTGAAAGAAGTACCAGTACCAGTACCGAACCGGTCCCATACCGAATCAGTACCGACCGATACAAATGGTACCGGCATTCGGTGTTTGATTTGTGGACAAAAAAACTGGTACCAACCAGTCGGTACCGGTATGGTACAATGCACACAAAATATCTAAACCGAATCGGAACCGACCGGTACCGACCGATACAAGTGGTACTCGTATTCGGTATTTGATTTGTGAAAAAAAAACCCGGTACCAACTGATTGGTACCGATTCGGTAACGGTATGGTACCAAGCTCACCCCTAAAGCTAAGTGAAGATTATCTTAACGGTGCTCGAGATATTGAAGTCATGCATCCCAAGCCTCTAGAAGATATATATATATATATATATATATATATATATATATATATATATATATGGTAGTGATCGAGAGGGAAGTGCCTTTTTGGGAGGGGAAGCGTTAGTATGCATCAAGAAGCATATTACAATTATCAATCAAAACGTCAACAAAAAAATATATATAGTGCTACTCATTGGAGATTGAAGGAACCCAAGGTAATGTATTCCTAACACAACTTATGGTCCTTATGACATTATTGAACTGGATTTTGCATAATAGTTTAACCATTTACTTAATCTTATAATAAACACAGGTTGGTGAGAGGTATGAAGGATCTCAGCAGTTGAAAGATTGCTTGGCTTACTATGCACTAGCTAATGGCTACTCCGTATGGTATGAAAGGAGTAGCTACAAGAAGATCATAGCTAGATGTGGTACAAGACCACCAAGGATCAAAGATAAAAAGAAGGGAAATCAAAGGAAGGGTAAGAGGTATCCAAATGTTAGAATGACAAGGAATAGCAGGAAGGCTTGTTGTAAGTGGAGGTTGATGGGAAGATGGATGAAAGAAGAAGATTCATTCATCGTAATGTCATATAAGAGTTTACACACATGTGCCAAAAACTTCAAGTTTGGGTCTTTAATCAACTATAAGTGGATTGGAAAACATTTTGCTGAAAAGATTAGGTTGAACCCTGAGATAAGGTTATGTGAGATAGCAAATATGGTGATGAAGAAGTATAAGTGTACTGTGAGTGGAAAACAATGTAAGAAGGCAAGGTCATGGGGTCTGAATGAATATGAAAAGACATTGGAGGAGCACTATGGGATGTTGAGATCATATGGAGAGGCTCTGCTAAAGGCTAACCCTGGTTCAACTTTTCAACTAGGTGTGACAGTCAATATTGATGATGTCACTTACTTTGAAAGAGTGTATGTGTGCTTGAAAGATTTGAAAGATGGGTGGGCTAGAGGTTGTAGGAGAATAGTGGCTTTAGATGGTTGTTTCCTTAAGAATACATGTGGAGGTGAGTTGCTTACTGTTGTAGGGAGGGATGGGAATAATCAAATATTTCCAATAGGTTGGGCAGTAGTAGGTGTTGAGAATAAGGATAATTGTTCTTGGTTTTTAAGCTTGCTGAGTCATGATCTGGATTGTCCATCTGGTAAAGATTTGACATTAATGTCTGATCAACACAAGGTAATGTGTATATTTCCATCTGCAAATATGTTATCGTTATGAAATATGTATGTATTTATATATATGTCTACTAACCCATCATTACCATGTAGGGTCTGGTTGAAGCTGTGAAAGACGTGATGCCTGATTCAGAGTACAGGCAGTGTGCTAGGCACATCTATGAAAACTTCAAGAAGAGATACAGTTGAGTAGCTTTTAGAAATTTGTTTTGGAGGGCATCAAAAGCTTCTCATGAAAATGAGTTTGAAGAGGTAATGGTTGAGATTAAGAAAGGTAATCCTAATGACTATAAATATTTGATGGAAAGGAATCCCAGGTCATGGTCTAGAGCCTTTTTCTAGTTGCGTACTGGATGTGAGGTTGTAGAAAATGGGTTCAGTGAGTGATGGAATTCTGTATTGCTGAGGGTTAGGAACAAACCCATCTTTACCATGTTAGAGGCCATTAGAGTGATTGTGATGATTAGGATGGAAACCTTAAGTTACATAAGTAGTAGTTGGGAACTTGACAGAATTGATATAACACCAAGCATTACAAAGAAGTTGAACTGGACTAAGGATCAAATAGGTGATCTGTTAGTGATTCATGATGGAGGTAATAAGTTTGAGATTAGATAACAAAATAGGTCATTTGTCGTGGACTTAGACTCCAGTCAATGTTCATGTAGGTTATGAGAACTTAGTGGAGTTCCTTGTGCACATGGGGTGGCTGCTATTCTTAAGTGTGATCAGTTGCTAGAAGATCATGTCTCATACTAGTTTAGAATGGAAATGTATCTTATGGCATACGAGTTTCTTATGAATCCTATGCCTGGTATGGAGTTTTGGCCAAAGGTAGATCAAAACAAACCATTACCACCCAAACCCCAAAAAATGCCTGGAAGGCCCAAAAAGAAAAGGCATAGAGCAGCTCATGAAGCAAGGGTGCAAGGTTCAAGGGTTACTAGGCATGGAGTCACGATGACATGTCAAAATTGTTATGAGAAGGGACATGATTCCAAAGGTTGTAGAAATGAAAAGGTGATAAGAGAGAAACCTTTAAAGAAGAAGGTAGGGAGAAAGAAAGCTATTGGTTTAGATGAAGGTACTGCAACAAAAAGGACTCCAACTCAACCTCCAGTTTCAAAACACATATATATTGTGATTACAAGACATTAATGTTGTCATCACAAGTAGATACCTTTGTTAGCAATTCAAATCATGCTTAATATTTGCAGGGTGCTGTACCTGAGTCCAGTAATCCCAGGGTTGCTTCACCAGTTCAACAAAAACTTGGAACTACAAGGTGTGGGTTTAAGTGGTCAGCCACTGCAGTTTCCCCTGAAAAGCTCTCTAACACAGGTACATCATTTAGATTACACTTACAAAAAACTACAGGTAGTTAAGTTACTCCTATTATTTATTTGCAGCTACTGGTTTGGGTGATGGCTTGAGAGGTGGTAAGAGTGCTGCTGGTAACAGGGGTGGTAAGACTCATGCAGTGAGAAAGGGTGGTAAGAGTAGTGCAGTGACAAGGGGTGGTAAGAGTAGTGCAGTGACAGGGGGTGGTGAGAGAGATGAGGATTATGATTCCGCAGAAGAAAGTTCACCCAAGATTGCATCACTTTCAACAATTATGCAAACTAGTCTTGTTTCCCAACCTGTATCAAGTCAGCCTGCTAAGAAGATTGGTGGTGCAGGTAAGATACCCGTGATAGTGAATACAAGTGGTCCAGTCAATAGAGCTGGTAAATATAACACCCCTTATTTTATAAACCATTATAATAATGATTTTAACTCGGAAGCGTCGATTTAAAACATATATTATTATTATACATTACCTTAAAATGTCTATAAACTTTTTCCACACACAATATACAACAGTTTAGTTTTCTCCAAACCAAAATGCTACACATAGGTGTTATATAATTCAAAACATGACGTTATTTATCAAAATAACATCAGAGTAATGCGCTTGTCAAACATTTCATCCACTTCCAAAGCTTCCTACCCACCCACAATATCGCAAAAACCATAACCTGCAGGAAGTAGAATGTGGGGGATTAGCACAACGCTAAGTGAGTAAATCAATAAACAACAGCTTAACTTAGTACAACAACTTTGTGTACAACATATAACCATATATATATACACAAACCATCTGTTACCACATATAATATCAAATACAACTGGCGTCAAAGAGGACCGGTGGTTCTTGAGCTAACACCTTCTCAAAGAACACTTGAAAACCAACTGCAGGCCCATACAGAGGTTTAACCGACTACTTGGTGCTATAACCCAAATAACACAGGCTAAGACAATAACACTTGTACTAAGACCTTGCGTTATTCAACACTGTAGCAAACCCAAGCCCAGCCCAATGCTGGCCTCTGAATCAACTGGTGCCCGAAGGTCAAATAGCTCAAGTGATCACATATCAACTAACCGTCTAGCAACAGTATTATTATTAACCCATAATAATCATGGTAACTTAATCAATAACAATACGTTTACCCGTTGTAACCAAACCTGTTACAACTAAATTACACTGAGGTTTATAGATCCACTCACCGATACCTCAGGTTCTGCTCAGTAGTCTAATATCACCGAGTCTTCTCCATATCTGAGAATACAATATAAATAATGAGTTAGTAAGTAATCCATAACATATAACTTATTTAATTTAATTATATCAAACCACAAATAATCACCGAGTTATAACAACTCATTTTATGAGTATACCATTATCACAATACTTAATATCAACTATTATCAATAATCAAATGGTAATTAATTACCATTCTATCTCACAAGTAATTAAGTTTAATACTTAGAATCATATTAGCAACAATTATCAATTATATATATCACTAACACAAGCTTAAAACTTTCATTCATAATTTACTCAATTGTATCGAAATATGATATACGTGATTCCATCAACTTAATCACTTTTCATCATCATTAATCAACTATTATATGATCATTAACAACTATTAACAACTACATATCATTAACCCAAGCTTAAGAGCTTTAATTCTTAAATCACATATTAAGTTCATGACTTTCTTCATGAACATATATCAAATTCTTCAATTTTAGATTAGGGCTTAGCTTATAATCATGATTCAAGTATCAACTAACAATTATACAAGCATTATAAGCTTCAATTTCATATCAATCATTCTAATTTCATCAATTACCCAAAAACCCATTTTCTAGGTTTATAGAAATCAAGAAATTAACACTTATAAGATGATTAGGAGGATGAAAGAATGATTAATTCACGTTTTGGAAGCTTGAATCAAAGTTCTTGATAAGCATCAGATAGATAATATATTTTATAGTAATTTATCCCTATATTTATATATATTTTAGTGCATTTATATGATTTTAGATACTTATTTTGTTAATATTTGCATAGATGTATTTTAAAGTGGAGATTGAAGAAAAGGAACGAAAACAAGGCAAAGATTGAAGAAAAAGAAGATTAAATGAAGACTCGAAGAAAATGTAGCTTAAACCTTGAAGAAATGAAGAAGATGGCTCAAAAATGGAGTGATAACATCAATTAAGTGTTTTAAATGAAGCTTGGATGAAAGAAACGGAAATTCGATCAAAAGCTGAAGAAAAGTGTAAATGCTGAATTTTCTGCGCGCTGTTAGTATTTTGACCATAACTCTCTCATACGGAGTCCAAATGAGTTGATTCAACTTGAAGAATTTATCTAACACATAGGGATACAACATATCAAAAATTCAGATTATTTGGAGAAAAACTCAACCGCCGGTTGGGCATTTCAACCGGCGGTTGGATCAAAAATCTGGAATATTCGAAGAACGAGGTGTTGTACTTGGAGATAAAGTACCCAACCGCCGGTTGGACCTTCCAACCGCCGGTTGGGACCAATTTTCAGCTATTATAAATAGAAAACTCATTCCAGCTTCAAGGGATATACCAAAAACGATTCTAAGAATACAAAGTCGAAAGTTAAGGTTTTAGGTCGACTTTAGGTGCGAATTTGGAGGCTAAGGAGCTAGGGTTTGAAGGTTTTCAACCCTAGGAAAAGCTAGTTCGTCAATTAGTTCGGTTTCTTTATCCTTGTAGCTTCACTAACCTTTTGGGTTACTATGGATATTGTTTATTTGAATTAATTACTTGTTAGATTTTCGTTATGAATGTTTAAATGTATGTTTATTAGGTTTATTATATGAATTATATGTTTATGTTGGAACTATATTATTGAATATTATTATGCAAGAATTATGTGTTATATTATGTTAATGATCATAATTAACTGATTTATAGATAAACTCACTAACCTTTTGGGTTTTTAAATTAAGTGATTATGTTTTATTAGAGGTTAAGTAGCATTCTAATTCAACCGACCCTGGAATTGCATCGATAATATGTTGATAGATCTTAATAAATAGTGATACTTTACACAACCTTTGACTGTATTGCTATATGAGAATTGTCATAACCTTTGAGGTTTTCTACATTAGTAAATCACAATAATAATAGCCAACACGCAAATAGACATAAGTTGATATAATAAGTTTAATAAATAATAGTTTAAATAGTCATAATCTTCTATCCAATTGAGTATTCTTAAGTTGTTCCTTTAAACTTATCTATTAAAGAATTGGTATCAATTATAAATATGTTCGATCGGAACTAAAACGTCCCCCCTATCTTATATATTATTGTATATTATTGTAAATTATTGTAAATTTGTATATTGACTGTAAGAATTGTAATTAGGATAAATAAATAGTTAGTTATAGATTAAATCAAGTTCCCTGTGTTCGAATCTGGACTTACTTATAAAACTATATTCTATGATCAGGATAACACTTGCCTGAATTATGTGATAGTATTATTTAGTATTTCCTTAATTAAAACTTGTGATTATAATTGCCTATACTTAGCACACATCAGTTCTACAAACTCAATTTAACTTAAAAGCTTGTTTCACAACTCCAAACTTGTTCCTGTGCGTGGTGTAGTTCAGCCAGACCAAGAACAGGAGGAAGAAGGTTTTGATTTCTCAAGAATTTTGATGATTAGGGTTTGATTAAAGGTTCTTGAATTTTTCTCTCGCAACACACGAATTTACTGGAGTGTTTCTGAAGTTTAATACGTATTACACACATATACTAGATAATATGTGTACTAGTTTCTTCCCTTTAATATCTATTGTCTGGAACTTAAAAACTATTTGCAGGGAACTATTTTCTTTTACCGTCAACTAGGTTAATTTAAAACAAGTAATAATTTATTACTCACAATAAATTATTTGACTCTTTTCCACATTTGTTTTCAAATAACAAATAAAATTATTTTCTAACACATTAAATAATAATTCATCGTCAAAATATTAAAATACTACCAGACCTGAGGAATGGGTGTTATAGTAAACTTCCACATGCAAGGGGTAGAGGTGATCTAAGTGGCAGAGGTCCAGTTAGTAGGTTGAGAGCATTTGGAAGATCATTGAGCTGGTACAGTTTGGATTGGGTGCATCTAGTGTAGTCACAAGGAGCAATTATCCCACTCAATGATGATGCTAATCCAGATCCCATTATGCCAACACAAGCATCGGTGAATGATGGAAATCAATCAAGGAAAAGAAGGCCAGTGAAAGGATTGCAAAGAAGCAGCTTGGTAAGAAGATTGGTGGTCCAGGAAGTACTGCAGACACTGCTATGGTCTTGGAGTGATTGTATGTACATATAACATTATGTTTTGTGTAATGTATGTAGTATGGGTAATGTATGTAGTGTGTTCCTTATGACAATGTTCTATGCAGTCAATGGGGTTCAAACTTTAGTAGTTGATGGTTAGGAACTAGCATCATTTAATAGGTGATGCTTTATGCATGTTTTTGGTAACTCATATGGCCGCTATAAGCATCTTTTGTAAATGACTTGTGTACGCATCTTTTGTAAATGACTTGTGTACACATCTTATGTAAATCATGCTTTAAGCATCTTTGTTATCCGCATTTCGCTATGAGCACCTCTAGTTATCTACATTTGTGTTATATATATATGCCTTTTTGGCTTATCACGGCAACACCACACTTGTACATATCTGCATTTGGTCACTTTAACACCATTGGGATTACAAAACAAACCATTACCAATTTTCATTACAAAAGCATTGGCATTACAAGTTACATTCCTACCATTTACAGTAAACACGACTAAGGATCAAAAGCTTGTTACCATCAACACTAGCTGCCACTTATTTCATCAATACAAAAGCTACCAGACTACACAACATAGATACAACTACAACCAACACAACCAACAACTTGTCGAACATTTTCAATTTTGACTTAACCAAAGTCAACTCTTCCATCTTCTTCATCAACTCCATTTTTGTGTCTGTAACTTCATGTTCAAGTTGCAGGTTCCTTAAATTGTTCATGTTTTCCATCCTCAATTCAAAAACTACTTTCTTATAGTAATCGGTATTTTCATCATCAAGAAAGCGATAACGCACACAATTCTGGCTTTTAACCTCCACAACAATGAAAATCAAACCATAAGCAATTCTTTATTAAGAAAATAATTCCAAGCCCCCACAAAATAATAAATATTCAAGAAAATTAGGTCAGATTAGTGAACTTACAAATGGGCACTTGATAAACCTTCGTGCAGGGTTGAGCGCCGTCCAGGAGGTACGAACATCTTCTCTCCACAAGGGCAAAAGTAGAAAAGGGGGTGAGCGATTTGATTTTGAACAGAGGATAAAGAAGATGACGACATGGTGGAACTTTAGGGCTGTGATAGAGAGCGATTGTGTTTTTGGAGGGAAAAGGGGGTTTTTATTCACCATTTTTCTGAGGTGGCTGTTGTGTGGCTTATGACTAGACATCCTACATGGCATTAACTTACCCATGTGTCATGCAACCGGTGCCAACTAGGCATTTTGTAGGTAAAGTACACCAATACCCCCGTTTCAACAGCTTCAGACAATTAAAAACCCAACCTGTAAGTAGGATGCATACAATAGACTTCGAGGCCAAGTTGGGTGCATTCTCAGAGACTAATCCCTTTGTACTACTACATATTTACTGCATTGAGTATTTGTTACTGCATCTTATGTTTTTATAGCATTTTTATGTGTTTGTAAATTTGATTTTAGTTTTGAATGTATAAATTTTAGTATTACTTGTTTACTAGCATGATGTATATTTTTTTAGTGCATCATGTATATTTGTTACTCCATCTTATATTTTTTTAGCAGTGACATAATGTTACATATTAATAAGTTTTCTGATTGAAAATTTTCTTGCATATTTTTTGAACAATTTTTTGGAAAGATCCAAAACTCTTTCAAAATCGTAAAATAGTCTTTGTCCTTCCTTTTACCTTCCTCTGTAAACCAATAATAATAAAGGGTAAACTACATTTTATGTCACTGTTGTTGGTCATTTTTTTCGATTTTATCCCTAAACTTTTTTTTCGCATTTTTCATCCTTGAATTTGTTCAATTTTGCAATTTTTGTCCTTTCGTCTAGCTTCAGTTAGTTTACTCCGTTAAATAATTTAAGATGACCAAATTACCCTTTGTCTTTGAGGGTCTTCCTCATAGACGTATCACCTCCACTTTTTCTTAAAACCTAACTTTACCATTATTTTTCTTTTCAAAACCCCTAATATACACCTACAGTTGCATAAACAAATACAAATTTATCTTGATTTAATTCTTATTTAGTTTCACGACTAATTTCTTTTTCCTCTTTCCTCATTTTAAATTTTTTTCACTTCCATTTTTTGACAAAGCCACTTCAGCCTTTTCTTACTTTTTTATTAATTAACAAGATCCAAATTATACAAAAAGGAATGAAGCAATTATATGTTCATAATATGTATGAATCAGAAGTAGCAAAGTTCCAATTAATCACGGAGTACATAGTTTATTCCGATCTGCTAGTTTTCCCAACGCCGCCGCCACCACCATCTCCGCTACCATCGGCGTCACACGACACCTTCGGACATAACCACCATAAGCACAGTTAGATATGGTCTTTTAGTTTCACTGCCGGCGAGCGGATTTCCGTCTCATGATGATTGAATTTGCAGGTTCTTGTATACATAGTTTTCGATGAATTTGGTTACCGTTTTAATGAAATAAAGTTTTGATAATGAAAGTGATGATGAAATAATACTCCTCCCATCCGTGACTAAAACTGACTGAAACCGATTGAGTCACGTCAGCGCCACATCATATATTTCAAAAACTGACTGAAACTGACGGACTCCTGCCATCAGTGATCCGTCACTTTAATTTTTGAGTCCCACATTTACCAATTTACCTTTAATATTATTCACACACAAAAAGAAACAAAAAAAATATGCGTCAGGATATCCGACTAAGAAAAGCGACGGGTCAAACCGACATGGCCGTAACATCGCCGTCGACCTCGTCGGTATAAACCGACCCAAACTGACGGCATGCGATAGGAGTGGCCTAAGATGCAAAACTTGTATGTAATGCTAGATATAAGATTTGATTTATACGAGTAAGCATACATATATTATTATACTGTTTTTTGAATTGTTTTGATTTGAAAATGTGTTGATTGGGTTCTGAAGATCTGGAAATTCATATTCAAGATTGATCATGATTATAAAGAAATTTGTGTTTTATTTATGTGTGGGTGTAATTTTAGGTTTCAAATTAAAACAAGGAGAAGGGGAAAATAGTGAATGAAGGTGGGGAAGATAAGGGTATTCTAGTCATTTCACATGAATTAACGGGTAATCAGTTTGCGAAAAGGACAAAAATTACTAAATTGGACAAGTTTAGGGATGAAAAATGCGAAAAAAATAATTTAGGGACAAAATCGGCGAAAGTGGTCATCAACCACAAGGACGAAAAATGCAATTTACTCTAAAAACTAAATTTAATATAAGCCGGCCTATAAATAAAGAAAGGTTTGTTTCTTGAGATTAATTCTGAGATTTGTTTCTTGTGATTAATTCTGGCGGCAACAAGTACTTCGTACGGGGTTGTCTTAGAAGACAGAAGAGTTTATATCCTGGTAAACTCACGTAATGATGATGTCGTAGATGATGTAATTATCTTAAACAATCGACAATTAGTCCTCCATAACAAAAATCTAGACAATGAGATTCATTCTTTCTTACTGTCGTCTAATTTTTTTTGAAATTCATAGGATGGAATTCACAGCCAATAACGGGTCAATAATTACTGCTAGATTCTTGGGTTTGAGTGAGAATGTGGAGTCGATACATCAAGGAGCTATGGTGCTTTCAGAGATTGTATTGTGGTATGGATCTCTACGTGATACTGGCTTCTCGAAGGAAAAGCTTTTAGAACATGCGATCAAGATTAGTCGATTTATGGGCAAAGAGAAAGAAGCTGACGACGGAGAGATTTGTGCGATTTGTCTCGAAGAATTCAAAGAGGAAGCGGTGATCGGAACATTGGAATGTAAACATAGTTTTCATCATGAATGCATCAACAAATGGTTGGTGTTGCATATGCAAGAAGAGTGTCCACTTTGTAAGTTCAACGTTCTATATATCAATTTTTGATAGACCTGAAATTAATACTTTTGTTATGGTTAATCCAAAAACATGTAATTGTAAGTTTTGGATTGTTTTTTTTCTTTTTCTTTTTCAAAGTAGTACAAATAGTAGTTTTTAAGATTGTTTTTATCTCTTAGTAGTTGCTAATTCTACATATATATATATATATATATATATATATATATATATATATATATATATATGACCGCCAGGTAATGTAACCGCCATGAGCACTTGCGTTTTTCTGTTGACTATGAATCTGAAACCCTTAGATCGAGGTGACTTTTAATACGACTCGTCTAATATAGGGAGTTTCGGTTATTTTTGACAGTGGTTTTATTTTTTATCCAAGGTGTCTGCAGCCAAGGTAGTGCCTTAGTCTAATCGATCATCATGTTTTTGTATTTTAGGTTTAGTTGATTACTTGATTTAATGAATATTTGTGGCGACAACTATCGTTACTGGATATCAGTCCCTGTTTATATGCAGGTTACACTAAAACAAGATTCATAATGTTCGTATAGTATATACCCAATCTATCAAATAACAATTGTATAGTTCAAATACAGGATTTTCTAAATTTGCTCTTGACAAATATGTCAGGTGAAATGGCTGAACAAACAACTGAGTAAACCATGGCCTTATGTCATCGAAGTAATTTTCTTAACCTTTGTTATTCGCGTTTTAGTATATGATACTGTATTACGAATGCATGGTTGTACATTTATATTGTTATCCATTTCGGGTTATGAGATAATGGTCTTTCGAGTATAGTTATGTTGAATGTTACATTTTCAGCTTCTGAAATAATAATTAGAGAAACAAGTAACTAATAGATGAGCATTAGGTTCTCCCTTCTTCGTGATGGCATTATGTAACAATCACTTCGCTTCCTGGACCAAATGCTTTATGTGTGTGGAATTTATTATATTTGTGATAAGCTTATTAATAAATATGATTTGAGTTTGTTTTGCATTTAAATTAATGTCCTAAAGGAGTGTATGAATGTTTGCTGTATGCTGACTTTTTTTGTTGGTCTCAGGAGAGATATGACATGCTGAAGTCAGATTAAAATGCTCTATCAGATAATAATTGGCAGATTTTGATGCTCGAGTTTTACAATACATGATTTTGTTTGAGCTATAGCTATGGGTTTTGGAATTGTAGTCAGTAGATTAGATAAATGGTTATGCGTTCTTGTGAAGACAATGCTAGCTCGAGGAGTTAATTTAATCTGGCTAGTCTCTTTAGTTACTTATGAATGGGTTGATTAACGTCGGAACAAATGGGTAACAAAAAAGCTTTAAAAAGGGCTAATCCAGCCCGCTGACCCGCCCATCTTGCGACCATTATGTTCAGTTGTTTCTTTTATGCTTCTGTGAATACGTAGCTATAAAATGTCAATAGTGTTGTATAGAATGATAACTGATATAATGATGGAAGAAGTGCTCATCATACACTGAGGCCTGCTGAGAAAGTCGGTGTATTGTCAATAAAACTTCCAGGTAAATAACCACATTAATAAACAATATAAAGTTGTTTGAAACTCTTATTCTGAGTAGTCGATACTTTCTTAGTTATAATAATTCCTTTTTCTGCATGTTGCCAATGTAACTCAACTAACTCGAAATGATCATTAGGTAATACCTATAAGGTGTCAAGATTTGGCTTTATGTTTCTATATGATATATTCTGTTTCATATCATCTCGAATATTGGTTAGTTTTTTCAATCAAGAGAATGTTATTGATAATAACATCTAGAAATTGTTAATCCCCCACGTCATTGTAATTAATCTACATCTTACAGAACGTAAAGCATTGTAACTGATCACACGGGCTGAGTTTGGAGATATGCGGTTCCAATTGTTGATTGAATTACAAAGCATGGGTATGTGAAACTACTTACTGATGTTCATAAAGTCGGGGTTTTTTGCTAATGTTATGAAAGTACTTATATCTTGCATATTTTTGTACCGGAGGTTTTTAGAGAGTCGGATACTGGAGTGAGTTATTATAAAGTTTTGAAAGAAAACCAGACCTTGAACAATATGGTCCAGGATCTGAAAGAAGTACCAGTACCAGTACCGAACCGGTCCCATACCGAATCAGTACCGACCGATACAAATGGTACCGGCATTCGGTGTTTGATTTGTGGACAAAAAAACTGGTACCCAGTCGGTACCGGTATGGTACAATGCACACAAAATATCTAAACCGAATCGGAACCGACCGGTACCGACCGATACAAGTGGTACTCGTATTCGGTATTTGATTTGTGAAAAAAAAACCCGGTACCAACTGATTGGTACCGATTCGGTAACGGTATGGTACCAAGCTCACCCCTAAAGCTAAGTGAAGATTATCTTAACGGTGCTCGAGATATTGAAGTCATGCATCCCAAGCCTCTAGAAGATATATATATATATATATATATATATATATATATATATATATATATATATGGTAGTGATCGAGAGGGAAGTGCCTTTTTGGGAGGGGAAGCGTTAGTATGTATCAAGAAGCATATTACAATTATCAATCAAAACGTCAACAAAAAAATATTTTTATCGGTAAATAGTAATCAAAACTGATGCTATAAAGAATATTTTAACGAATGAATTTCATTTTTAAGTCATAACATTAATTGATGAATATTTATTTAATAAATTGTTAAAATGCAGTGTGATGCATATTAACTAATATGCATCGCGATGCATATTAAAAACTTCACATTATTTGAAAAATATTTTGAGTGTTAATATGCATCACAATGCATATTAACTAATATGCACCGCGATGCATATTAACGGATTTGGATCTAATATTCATAAATCGATGCTATAACTTGAAGAAATAATTTATCAAGGAAGCTTAACATTCATAGCATCGATTCTGATTAACATTTACTAAATTTCAGTTTGCTTTTTCGAGATTTGTATGGGTGAAGGTAATATACTTCCTGATGCATACTAACGCTTCCCCCCCTTCCCTCAAAAAATGCGCTTCCCTCTGGATTATGCCTATATATATATATATATATATATATATATATATAGGATTAGGATCAAGGGAGAAGGATATTTAGGTGGAGAAGAGGGAGAAGCAATATTGATTCAGTATTTTATTACTATGATTCAATTTTTTATTACATAAATTATAATAATAAAAAAATGAATCATAGTAATAAAAATACTGAATCATATTGCTTCTCCCTTTTCTCCACATAATTTTTCTTCTTTTTAGATCCCGTTACTATATATATATAGTGGGAGGATCCAGGGGGAAGCAATTTTTTTGGGGGAAGTAGGGAAGTGTAATATTCATCACGGAGCATCTTAACTTCGTCAATACATTTGTCGAAAATTAAAAATTGTGTTAAGCTTCCATGATAAATTCTTTTTGTAGGCTATAACATTAATTGATAAATTTTAAATCCCAAATCGTTAATGTTCGTCGTGGTGAATATTAACT
Source organism: Pseudognaphalium luteoalbum (assembly GCA_963422505.1). NCBI lineage: Eukaryota > Viridiplantae > Streptophyta > Magnoliopsida > Asterales > Asteraceae > Pseudognaphalium > Pseudognaphalium luteoalbum. Next base: position 66,957,112 of record OY730198.1, read on the forward strand.
TAACATTCATCACGATGAATGTTAAAAGAAAATTAATGTTATTTTTTAACATTCTTCGTGATGAATGTTAAGTTAACATTCACCACGATGAATATTAACGTTTTATTGAATATATATTCATAAAATAATATTATGACTTAAAATTGACTTTCATCTGTTAATATATTCTTTATAGCATCGATCTTGATTACTATATACGAGTAAATTTAATTTTATCTTTGATATTTGTATTGGCAAAGTTAAGATGCTCCGTGATGAATATTACACTTCTCTACTTCCCCCAAAAAATTGCTTCCCTCTTGATATATATATATATATATATATATATATATGGGATAAGTATCTGGGAATGCATCAAATTTGTCTCAAATATCTATTGTATGTATCATACTTACGGGAGGTGTATTTAATGCATCAAACATTCAAAAGCGGTTTATTGTATGTATTTTGATGATGTGTCGTCAAGATGCCACGTGACGTCCTTAGAAGATGACACGTCATCAAAATACATACAATAAATCATTTTTAAAAGTTGGATGCATTAAATACACCTCTCATAAGTATGATACATACAATAGACATTCATGACAAGTTGAATGCATTCTCAGGTATTTAACCCTATATATAATGGTTGGAGCATTGAAGGCGTGCTAGTATTAGGTTTAGAACACATGTATATTTTCTGTTTATTATATTTCTCCGTTTCTACTTTTTTTAATCTGAATAATACTAATTTGGTACCTGTGTAGAAGCATTTGCAGGGTTGGTTAGGTTTACGCATGACCTTTTGAACGCCTGAAGCTTAATTTTGACTCATGAAATTTGAGAATTACTCATGATTAACTTTTTTTGGCTTTGTGTATATTTTTTTATTTTGTGCAATTTCAAATTAGAGTTTAATCCTTCGTTTTGACAGCTATTCACTTTTTCATATGTTCATTTCGATGATAGTTAGTTCAAGCTTGTTGGTGATTTTAGTGTAATTGAGATTTACTATGAGATCCAATGGACTTCAAATTAGATTATAGTGAGTTCGTAGGTGCGGGGTGCACACTCATATAATCTAATTAACTTGTTCTTTGGTATAACGGATGACAAAGAATGTAAATGTATTGTAGTAGTGATAATATTATGTGGCCATTATACTATTATATAGTTTAAAGAATGTGACGATTTGTATTAGTGACATAACTAACCGTCACAAATGAACAGATACATATGTTCATTGGATGTAGTTAGCGACAGTTAATAAAAACTATCACAAAAACGTCACTATATATATATATATATATATATATATATATGTATATGTATATGTATGTATGTAAGGGTATTAGGACCCTTGGTGTGGAATTTTGTCTATTGATGAAAGGGTGTGACTTTTTACCAAAAGTCACTTGGTTTATCTATATATAAACATTATTTGGTCTTTCACAAACACAAGAACATATACATAAAAACAGTTTCTATGTTTTGCTCTAGACTTTTCATTGTCGAAATCTAGAGTGTGGACTTTGTCTTATGTGGATTTCGTGTAACCCGAGACAATAGTGGGTCGAAATACTACAATTTGAATGTGATTCGTACGCAATTCAAAGTCTTATCCAAGTTCTTCATGATTATCATCATACCCAGACCCACAAATTTCCAACAAAGCTTTGGGTCTGAGTATATGTAATTGATGTGGAGCATAATTGGTTTCGATATGAGTTTTAGACTCCTTATTCTCAGTGGCGGAGCTAGTAGGGGGCTAGGGGTGCCTCCTCCCCCCCCTAACTATGGTAGTGCGTTCGATATTTAGTTGTGCTTTAATGGCAAAAAAAACTTGCAGGTTGGAAAATTTGAAGTTACAGGTGGGTTTTGTGCGGCTTGGTGGGGAAGATGACTTCTTTAGTCATCCTTTTCATCTAAGGTCCCTGAACTTATATCATATACTTTGTTTTGGCCCTTGAAGTTTATAGTTATTAACTAACCCCCTCTCTCATGAATACATAAATATATAAATAACAAATCAAATGATTTTAATATACTCCTTATTTTTACAAATAGCTACTTCTCGAAAACTAAAATAACATATCAAATGACTGTTGGTTATATGTTTTCATATAATCAAACCTTTTTTCATATAAAAAGTAGAAAATGCATTTAATGTTTGAATAAGAAATTACACAAGTTACTATTGAATTTAATCTATAGAAAAACTTTGAAATTGATTTCTAGCAATAAGTTTTATATTTGTCTTACATATAAGTATTCTGTACAATCAAAAGAATTTTTCAATTTTCAATTTTGTATTACGTAATGAAACATTTTTTACGTTGTTTTAATATATTATTTATTTACGGTTCTACATCACGATAAATTGAGCCCCCTCAATCGTAGTTTCTGGCTCCGCCCCTGTTTATTCTTATGTTATTCAGCAGGTTTTGGGAATTTAGGTAATGTTACCCCTCAAGTACAGAGTTGATCGGGTTCTTCTGAATTGGATATGAAGCTCGTGATATGAGGTTAAGTATTTGTTGCATACCCACTACTTATCGTGCAAACTGTGAGAGGTTGAGCGTCAAATAAATAAGGGAGGTGATGTAGATTTAGAGAACGAAACCCATGGAGGTGAGTTGGAGTTTTATTTTATCTGTAATTTTTTATCAAGTATTAATTCATCCATAATAATTAAAGCTAATCATGGCATGAAATAATTATATATACATTGTTTTTTTAAGATTACTTGTATCATCTCATGACAACTCGTATGTAATATTTTGCATTTGATCCAGATAAGCCTTATAATTACTTACAGCCACTTTTTAACTTGCTTAAATTACATATCTGTAGTTGATATGCTTATGTATAACATACAAGGAAACTTCTAGTCATTGAAAGCATTGGTATTGGATAACCACTTTCAAGATATAAACGAAAAACCTATTTCAGTTCATTTATTGATGAAGTGAAAGGCAGTAGAACAAGTACCTTTTTTCATGAGATCAGATACTGGGTAAGTTATCTCTTATATTTTTTATGTCATTATGTAGTCTTAAAATTCACCGTAGTCAATTAAAGTTGTATGTTCCTGTATTATGCAACCCATGAGTGCAGTTGTTGGCAATTATTTGAAACAATACGACCTAGCTTTGGTACTCAAAACGAGTTTAAAATTTATTGTGTTGTGAACAATCATTAGTCTTATTAATAAGGTAAAGCATTACTATTTCTGCAAACGTTAATAGATATCAGGTTCAAAGGTTGAAATGCATTTGTCCAGAGTCACAATCATTGCTATAAGTCAATTTGTCAAAGTGGATGGGTGGGGCGGGTTAGGTAATGGGCCAAACCAGGTTTGGGTCAATATGGGCACCAGTTTGGTCTAAAATTTTGAACTTTTCTCTAGAAATTTAGTGTGTCAAAATTGATTACACAACTTTTACACAACAATCGAATTTTATTTTTAAAATGAATTAGGAGGTCCTATGCAATAAAATTAAAAATAAAAGTTAACACATGATCCTTTATGCTAATTTAAAGATGAAATAAAACCTGAATCAATCCTCCTATGAATTAATTGGTCAGAAGTTCCTTCTATTGACTGAAATAATAAAGTATGTGTATGTACCATGATATGGGTGTTGACATGTTGCAGACTATATGATTCCATCAGGTTGTGCAGTAATGGTATATCCCTCCAGCTGCCCACTTAAATCCTAACTATTACAAAGATCCACTGGAATTCAAGCCATGGTGATGGGAGGTATGCTAAGGTTATATGCACATTGTTTGGTGCAAACAGATATAATAAAATATAATATCGAGTCTTTACACTTCAATTTGTATTTGTGCTGAACAGAAAGTGGGTGAAAAAGGTGCATCAGAGAACTTCAGGGCTTTTGGTGGTGGCATGATGTTTTCTTTTGGAACCGATTTCACCAAAGTGCAGATGGCCGTGTTTCTACACTCCTTAGTTCCCAAAAACAGGTATAGAAAAGGATCTTTGAGAGAATGTATCTGCGAAATTTTTAGCTGCCTATAAAGCTAACCTATGGATATTGCTTCAGATTTTACAATCTTTTACTCTCTTTGTAATAGTGTTTTGCATCATCTTTTGGTCCACTAAATTTCTAAGCAGCTATACATAATAAGACCTTTTATAGTTGTGATCATGGCTTAAACACAAATCATAGTTATTGTTCATTTAGTTATTTATAAGCTTTAATGGACATTTACAATTTGATTGTCATGTATGTATCGGAGTTGGAGCATAGAAGAAGTTCTTCAATTTTGGTCAACTTCCATACCTAATTTGTGTTGTTGAAAGGTGAATATGATTGAAGTCTTTGGATTATGTCACATATATAAACTAGATTTATTAGTGAAGACAACTCCGATAGAGTTCTTGATAGGTGGGCATTTTTATCTCTACGCTACGGAAGAACCACTTTTACCAGCAGCAATTTCATCTTAGTTTTTATCTCTACACACACAATCATGATAACAATACCTTGATCTTAGTTTGATTAAACTCAAATTATATTCCTCCCACATGCACATGTGATCCAAAAATAATCATATTGTATGACTCATAACTGATTGTATAATACCAACAGAGCTTTTTGCAATCACAATTTCCACTATATAGCTTCCGTATCGTGCCCTGAAGAAACCCAAACCATAAAAAAGCAACCAACCACCAAAAGATATATAATAAAAAAGGAAACCGAGCACACGGTACCACCATCCCAACTCATCCTCCCTTTACATCACACACAACACACACACTGACTATATACCACAACTTACTATTAGCATGATATGAATTTTTTGAATAAATTTAAGGAATCAATCAATTGTCGATATACATACAAGAGACATGGAGTAGATTACAAGTTGTTATGTGATTAAAATTTTGTGTTTAAAATTTCTCTTATATGATTTCATATTTTTGTGGTACAAAAATGGTAACAGCATGTTCAGTTTTTAGCATCCAAGGATTACAAGCTATCAATTAGCGGTTTCAACTTCTCAGGATCCGTTCGTTGAATTGGCACAACATGTTGAGGAGCCGGTATACAATTTGGTATTTGCACCAATCTTCCTCAGAGATCATCGAAACTTGGACTTATGGAGGCCCAAGTGTGGAAGGACAAGCTCTAATGTATTTGGAAGCTCAAGATTGTGTGACGAAAAGGGCTGCACGGAAAGGGGCATAACTTGGGCTACAGGGGTCCGTTTCAGGCCCATAAGCAGGCGAATCGAAGCTCGGTTCGAGGCCCACCAAGCCGCTAACAGCCGGAGGCGGTTAGCCCAATGCTCGAAGCCCAAAAAAGGCTCCGTTTGGAAGATATGGGCTTTTTAATAAATTTTCTGTTCGAATTAGACTTTTGTTTTGGGTTTGTGGTTTGGCCCGTTATGTTTTATCGGCCCATTTAAATTTCTGCTTGTTTATTATGGTTGGTATGACATTGTTTTGGAGTTAGTTTTCATTTATCAAAAATCAGATTTCACTCTCAATTTTGTGAATCAAAGTACCCATTCACGGCATTCTTTGTGAATCAACGTGATTCGGAAGAAATTATTCCTGGTATTCATAGGAATCAACAGGTTTAATTTGGTTATCTTTATTTCACGCTACATCAGGACTTTGATTTCATCCTTAAATTTTCTTAACACACATTCTGTAGTTGCATAAAAAAACCAAAAAAAAAAAAATGTTAAATATTTTTTTATAAGTTGATGGTAGATGATAATGGTAACTAGTGTTAAACCCGTCCGTTGGACGGTTAGGAGATAATACTTTTTTATAATAGAAGTTTGATAACTATATTGGGTTTATACAATGCAAATATAAAACAAATATAAAATGGTGCATATATATAAAATATTAGAATGCATAGTACTTATTTTTCTTCATTTTTCTACATGATTTAGTTTTGTTTATCCCTTCAATTTTCATAATGTTGAGTTTCATAACATTGTTGATACTCATATTTCGTATGAATTGTTACAGATCATATTAAGTAACAAAACCAACAAATAATAAAAAATGAGATCAACATACAATACAAAATCAAATTCAAAATTAATACGATGATATGAAGATGTATATGTCATACCTTAGCAATATAAAAGTAAATGGACGATGAGAAGGAAATGAATGAATTACGAATAGATTAATGATATACTGATATATAAAAGTCATTCATACTAATGAGATTTCATTGAGAAAACATATATTAACATTCTAAATAAATAAATTTATGGGTTGGGCCTCTAAAAATAATAAATTATCATTAAAGAAATGAACGTCACACTAATATATATGGCTGATTTATATTGTATATGTTTTTTTTACTAAAATTTACGTATTTATGATTCGCTACCTATATATACGTTTTCTATATACGTGAAGATAGTATAATTATAGGTTTGCATAATATTTGCTTCTTAATGAATAATAACTAAATATGAAAACGGTGTGCTACCTTTCAAGTTGTTAGACCGCTTGCTCTATCTTCGATTCGTTAGAAATTATGCAAATGAAAATAGTGAAATTATTTATTTATAACAATGGTGGGAGTCTCTAGCATAATTTACTTTTGTCAACTATGTTTTTATAAAAAGTTGAAGATATTGTGTCATAAAATATTTTAATTCGTTACTTAGATAATTAACTTTATATAAGGCGTAGTTGACTACAATTAAGTGTAGTTGAACAAATATATAAATTAAAATTATTTATCGTAAGTAAAAGTTCATGAATGAAAAGAGTACAAGAAATTAAACAGGTAGCAACTTTAACTAGGAGTTTACCTACTGATCTACCTGAGAACAGAGAAACCCTAAATTATAAAACGTGTATAGAAGAACCAAGGTAAAGGGGGAAAAAAGACATAAAACTTACCATATTGACAATCGATATAATATGGGTAATTTGGATTAAAAGTCATGAGAGTGATGCAAGTCCATGTGTTGGTGGTGATAATGGATGTTTGAGATTTGAGGAAGTCTGCAATAGGTTTGTGGTATTGTGAGAGAAGCTTATCACCATGCTCGTTGTAATGAACATCACACACGATCATATTATCTCTTTTAATTTCGTGTACGTTGAAGGCAGTTGTAAAGATCATGGGGATGTGAGAACGTGGTGTATGTAGGAGTTGATAACCGCTATCTAAGTGCACAGGTTTTAGATAATAAGATAACTAACCTGGTCTCTATTTGATGGACAAGATTCAAAGTTAGCTAAAATGTAGGGATAGGATTAAAAGTTAGATGTACTCAGCGCCAACCATATAGTATAGTAATAATAATACTAAGAACAATAATATATATGTGTGTTGTGTTCTAGGTCTCTGATGTCCCGTTATGTTGAATGTTTCCCAAAAATGAGAAGAGTCGAGATAAAAAAAATAACAATATAAACACTTTAAATAAATAATAACAATATAAACAAATCGAGATCAAGACTAACATATATCTTCTTGTTTTTGACTTTGGATGCGATCAAAGGTTCTCTTATTCTATATTAGTTGATGAGGATGGTAGGTTTAATGACAGCTTTCCATATTTTTTCAAGTTTTGGTTTTTAGGTAGTTTTAAGTCTTGTTCTTGATAATTATGATAAACTTGGTATATTGTTCAAAGTTTTAACCCATTAACTCTCACGTAACTTTGAAAATGTTTTAACAATCAATCCTTGTAATTTATATTTATTATGAGCCTCAAATTTCATTTTTTCCTTATATTAAGATTAAGAGGGTAGCTTCATTTAAGAACGGTAAAAATGTGAATAATGGGAGAACTAATAAGATTATTCCATATGTTTTAAAATCCACTTCAATTTTTAAAATTAAATATCTTACAAATCATACGTTTATAAAATATAAAAAATTAAATATTCCAAATCATCGTCTTATTCTCTTTGAAAGAATACACATTACAACCACTCACAAAATGAGTCTTCCCATAACAATTGAAAGACACTCGGCCTTTCTTCCATAAACACTTAAACTTGAAAGAAATTACAACATAACACAAATGTAGTGGATATAGAATATTACAGCTCAATTCCTTACAACATTAATCAACACTTTGATCTCTATTTTAAAGTTAGAGTATTTAGAGAGCTTAAAATCACTTAGATATATTTTTAAATTGTATTTTTATGGGCATGATGATGGTTTAAAAGTTTGGTTAATTTGAATCTTGCATTAATAGAGGAACAAAGTCACTTTAAAAACCATAAGAGAAACCACGTTTGATCCATGATCGATGCGTATTCGTGACAGTGCTTTTTTTTGCAATCTTTTTTCGAGGAAAATTACAAACGGCTCTTTGTACTCAAAACTGATTTTAAATACATTTTGACTTAATAACTCTTCTTTCTAATAGCATCTTCAATGCATTACACTCTAAACTGTTTAATGCACTAACACATCAGCATTTCATCATTTTCAATAAAACTTCTACGGTATACCTATTTTATTTACTTACTATATATTTATACACATATATATACATCTATTATTAATATGTATTCAAATATTGCATAAAATTAAACACTACATTAATTCATTCAAAGCGATCTTAAGTAATATATATATCGTACATAATCTATGTGCTACAGTGATGTACGTTATAATGAAATTTTATCCACTATTTGATTTAGTTATACATTCAAGATGTAAAATTACATGGAGTATATAGTATTAAACTGTTATTAATATAAGAAGTATATAATATAAAATAATCTATCTTTATAACTAAGGTAGGAGACCATTAATTATGTAACATCTGGTCAAAAAGTTAATTTTCGCGCCAAATTTAAACTTTAAATAATGGTATTTTTATATGCGATTATAACAAAGTGTTCACAAATGTAAGTCGTTTTAATTTAAAATGCATTCTGGTAAATTAAAACCGCTCGAAAACAATCTATTAAATTTTAGTTTCAAAATAGTAATTTTATAAAATACTTCAACTCGAAAACATTTCAAATTAATATAAACGAATTTTAGAATTTAAAATACTATTTTAAATTACGATCGGGTACAAAAACACGGGCATTTTGCACTGTGGTTGGAGACCACAGTCCCCAGAGTGGGGATCTGAGAATGGATACAACCACCTCCACCTTCCCTTTTTCTTTCATTTCTATTTTATAAAAACACACACACCACACATCTCTCTCTAAACTCTCTCAATCTCTTCCTCTCCATCCACACCAACCACCACCGGCGACCACCACCACCGCCATCATCATCATCATCTTCGGAATCATCATCATCAACCAGCATTCATCATCATCACCACCTCCATCTTCATCATCAAGAACACCATCATCATCCAAACCCTTGAATATTCAAATCGTAAGGATTTCTTCACTTTTTCTTGATATTCCTTGTTAAAAACACTTTATATATCATGTATTAACATTATAACAACAAGATTCGGCTCAAAAATGGGCTAGATTGCGTTTTTGGGTGAAAACCCGTCGAACAGTCACAAGTGTCGCCCACAGACCTGCAGCGATGCGTCACTTCCCAAGTGACGCTACCTAGTGTCGCATTTGGTGATGCAAATAGTGACGCTACCTAGTGTCGCATTTAGTGACGTAAATAGTGACGCCTTTGAGTGTCGCCTTAAGTGACGCCCCTTAGTGACGCCTGTAGCGTCACTTCCCAAGTGACGCCAATCTTAAGTGTCGCCTATAGCGACACTTGCCTATTGTCGCCTAAAACTGAAAATACACATTTTTCACTAAGCGTCGAAACTCAAATTTTACCGCCTAATATTACTCCGAAATGAAATTTCGGAGCGTTTTCACTAAAGCAACATAGTAGAAATAAAAATTTTCCAAGCTGACTTGGCAGCTCGACCCCAACCAGGGGCTCTGCCCCTTGGACCCCCCAGGGGTTGCCATCCCTTGGACCCCGCTACCAGGCTCAGAAACCAATTTTTCTAGTTGCTCTCCCTCAACTGATGCTATTACTTCAGATTCAGGAGCAGCTTCAGATACAATATTTTCTTGTTTTTTTCAGCAAAGACTGGAGCAGCTTCAGATACCAAGTTTGACTCCCCCTCAGATAATGCATCTGCATTTTTCTTTTCTGATTCAACTGATATTGGATCTAGAGCAGTTTCAGGTTCTGCTTTCTTTGGTTCTGGATCTGGAGCAGTTTCAGGTTCATCATCGATGATTACTATATTTTTCTCCCCCTCAGCTGATGAAGGTGCAGCTTCAGAGGCTGGAGACTGACGAAGAATCCGTTTGATCACATTCTTGAGAATTGTCTCAAACTGAACTAGCTCAGCTGCTATCTACCGAAAAGCAGACATAGAGCCCATCTGAAAACCCCTTGTTTGCTTGAGTTCACTTATGTCAGCAGAGGTAAAACTCCCATCAGAGACTGCCTTAGAGAGAGTGGACTGACATGTAGCAACGCTGGAGAGAATAGTTTGAATAGCACTAGCAGTAGTGAGAGAACCTGAATGTGCCTCATCAACCTTGAATGCCAGATCTGTAAGTGCATTAGATAGGCCTGAAGGAAGATGTGTTTGAAATTTCTGAACTTCATTTGATACAGCATCAAATGATTGTTTGATCTGCTCTGCCACTTGAGAAGAGAGGGAGCTAAGATCCTTTTTCAAGGTAGAGACTTCAGAGGTGATATCAGCCAACTTATTGTAAAGTTGACTGAAGGATCATTCAGTGGCCTCCATATGGTTTTCTTGAATAGTAGCTAGTTGGTTGATGGCAGAGAGAATAAGTGATGTATCACTCACTGGAGGTGGAGGAGGTGGTGATGGTTGTGGTGACTGATGAGGTGTTGGGGAGCATCTTGGTGATACATGTGGTGTAGGTTGATGTGGTGTAGTTTGTTATGGTGGTGTAGTTTGTTGTGGAGGTGTAGTTTGTTGTGGTGATGATTGATGTGATGGTGATAGATGGGGAGTTGGTGATGAAACAGTTCTAGTCGGATCAGCTAATAAATGAAATGACTGAAGAATAAACGCTGATTCAGTACCTGATTGAGATTTGTTACCAATATCTTTTGAAGGTTCATCAGTCTTTGTTGCAGAGTCAGAGACATCCTTAGCTTCCTCAGCATCATCCATTGTGTCATCGAAGAAAGATGAACCAGGTTCTTCTAGAGCTTCAGTTTCTGGTTCGTCAGACAGACTTGATTCAGTGAGTAAACCATAGTGAGAGAGAGCAGTGAGATATAAGTCTGCAGATTCCGAATGACTTATTTGTTTAGAAGTGTGAGCTTCAGAAGAAGATGGAGGAGCATTGAGTTGTTCTAACTCAAGATTTGAAGCCTGTTCAGCTGCAACAGAGGAATTTGAGACTTCAGTTGCAGGTTCTTGTGGTTCTGAAACAGAGGTACCTGCAGGTTCTTTTGGAGCTGTAGGTTCAGCTTCAGCTTCAGGAAAAGAGGCATGCAATTCAGGTTCCGCTTCAGCTTGATTTTCTGGTTGCTCACCAGCTTCATCATCGTCATCAGTTGCAGGTATGCGAGATAGCATGGCTTCAGAGAGTGTGGAGATTGGATCTGTACCATCAGTGGTTGGTCTGAATGCTGGTTTATTAAGAAATATTTGCTTACCAATTTGCTAGACTCGAATTGAACCCCCTTTACCATATTCTTCACCAGCAGGAATCATTCCATGATCTTCTCCCATTATTCTTTTGATTACCAGAGATAGGAACCTTGGGTATGAAACGACAGGGTCCCTTTTCTTTGCCTTCACTTTTGTCTTTAGATCATTGAAGATCAGCCGAGCTATGTCGATTTGTCTTCCAGTGATTAGGGCATGAGCAATCTACCTTTGAATAGCATTTGCCTGATCGTGTGAACCCACGCTGGTTCCTAAGCACTGAATAATGTGACCGAAGAAGAAGCTCCATTCACCACTCATCTTGCTACGAGCAACTGCAACTTTAGCCTTTGACTCTCCTTCTTTATAGTCAATCAGCTCAACTACTACTTTTGATTCTTCTTCACCAATTGGTTCTTCCCAAGCACTATCTTGATTTTTGTAATTCAAGCCAAGTGACCCCCTGAATCTGCCCAGTCCAAAATGTATCTTTACTTTCCCATTGTTGACTGTGCCTCTAAACCCTTCAAATTCATCTTCTTCAACCCACTTGATTGTATACCAGAGTTCAAATAGGTAGGTCAAATACATAGGATTAGGATCTCTAGTAATGGCTTTGATGATGGGTGAGTAAGAAAGGCAGTTTACCACATCTTCATAGTCTTTGATTCCAGAGGGGATATTTAGATTTGCAACATAGTTGTTGGGTTTTACAACTATGGAAGATGGATGAAATTGAACCTGCGGTGCTTTAAGTGCTTCAACTGCAGCACTTGGAATAAATGGAACACCATCTGTGGGAATTGATTTTGAACGTGGTATTATGTTTTTGGATATTAGGGTTTTGGAGAGTGATGTGGGAATGGATTTTGATTTTAATTTTGGTGGAAATGAATTGAGATAATGGAATGGGAAAGAAAGTGGGTTTATATATGTTTCTGTGTACGTGGGTGATTGGTGGAAAGAGTGGGAGAGAGAAAATGATGAGAGAGGAAAAAGTGAGTGACTGGACTACCCACGTCCTGTCGCATTCAATCTATCTTTTCCAAAACGTTTCAAAGCAAAACAATTTTATTTAAATGAAATAATATCCGGAAATAATATTATTTCAAAATGTTTTTATATTTAAAAGTTAGTGACAAGGACAGACTTGAAAGTTATTCTCACTGATAAATCAGTTGGAGATAACTTAGCAGCTCTTCAACTTGCACTATCTGAAAATACCAAGGATCAGCTCCAATGTTATTCTCGCTGATAAATCAGTTGGAGATAACAAAGCAACTGTTCTTGTATCATTTTGAAAATACCAAGGATCAGCTCCAATGTTATTCTCGCTGATAAATCAGTTGGAGATAACAAAACAGTTGTTAAACTTGGTTTTGTTTTGATTGAAAGAACAAGGATGAGCTCCAACATTATTCTCGCTGATAAATCAGTTAGAGAAAAGGAAGCAGCTCTTCAACTTTGATTTTAGAGTGAAGGATAAGCTACAGAGTTATTCTCGCTGATAAATCAGTTGGAGATAACATAGTAGCTATTCGACTTACTCCAGAGAACACTAGCCAGCACAATTTTTTTTTTCCTCATCAGGGTCTGTGAAGGACATTTCTTGAGGATAACATCTCTCCACAAGGCCTGCTTTGTAGCGAGCAGCAGGAGTACGAGGATAGTAGGCATCAGGCTTAAGCTTATGTTTGACCCAAGCTGATGCAGCTTTCTTTGCATTTTTCACCACTTTCTTCCAGTGCTTGAACCGATCTTTGAGTCGAGTGGGAATGGATCGCTTTGCAATTCTTCTATAAGTTTCTATATCTTTACATCGATACATCAGCTCCTAGTTTTGTTGACTAAGTTGAGTGACTTGATCTTGGAGATTCTCAAAGGCATGAGCATTTTCATAGTTATCTAGAATCTCTCCAACTTCATCATAGAGCCTGAAATCTCCAAATTCGTCCATGCTTATGAATTCATGAGGAGATTCCTCTTGAATTTCATTTTCTGGAGTAGATGAGCTTGAATAGTAATTCATTCTTATTTTTTGCTTTATTTGGAAGGAAAGATGTTTGTACAAGCTTTGGATGAAAATGTTAAGCCCTTTTTAAAGAGTAAAAATGTGAACAGACTTGTTGAGAATATTTTGAAAATTGTAGTTAGAATGACAAGTCTCTGCAAAAGAAGACTGCTATTTTCATGGAGAAATGTAAACAGGTGTTTTAAACTAAGAGGATTATGGGTAAAGAGAAAACCTTAAAGATATTTACATTAATGGTCAAATACATGTCTTTTCACATAGAAAATAGTGTATGTAGGTATCTAGGATATACTATGCATGAACTTATCATGCATTTAACATTCCAAGCTCACTGATCAGGAAATTAAACCTCAATTCATCCAAGGGTTTTGTAAAAATATCAGTGAGCTGATGTTCAGTGGGAATAAAGTGCAGTTCTACATCACCTTTCATCACATGATCTCTAATAAAATGATATCTAACATCTATGTGTTTGGTCCTAGAGTGATGAACAGGATTGTTGGTGATGTTGATTGCACTTTGATTGTCACATAAAACAGGAATGTTACTTACCTTGATTCCATAGTCAGCAAGCTGATTTTTCATCCATAGTACCTGAGCAGTGCAGTGACCAACGGCTATATACTCAGCTTTAGCAGTGGATGCGGACACTGAATGTTGCTTCTTGCTTGACCAGCTGACTAATTTTCCTCCTAAAAGCTGACATCCTCCAGAGGTGCTTTTTCTATCTATATTACATCCTGCATGATCAGAATATGAAAAACTAGTGAGTTTAAACCCTGAGCCTCTAGGATACCAGAGACCCAGGTTGGGGGTACCTTTTAGGTACCTGAAGATTCTTTTCACAACAGCAAGATGTGATTCTTTTGGATTTGCTTGATAGCGAGCACATAGACAAGTAGAAAACATGATGTCAGGTCTACTTGCAGTAAGATATAAAAGAGATCCAATCATTCCTCTGTACATGGTAACATCCACTGATTTACCATCAGTGTCAGCGTCTAATTTAACAGGAGGGGCCATTGGAGTTTTCATGATGGAACAATTATCAAAGTTAAATTTAATAAGAAGATCCAAAATATATTTACTTTGATTTATGAAAATCCCTTGATAAGATTGTTTCACTTGTAGACCTAGGAAAAAGGTTAGTTCCCCCATCATGCTCATTTCATATCTTTTTGACATCTTCATCAGTGGCACCAAAAATAATGTCATCAACATATATTTGGACCATTATTAGATCATTATTGACTCTTTTGTAAAACAAAGTTTTATCAATAATGCCACGTGAATAATTAGATTTGCAAAGAAAATCAGAGAGAGTTTCATACCAGGCACATGGAGCCTGCTTCAGACCATACAGTGCCTTGTTCAGCTTTAGCACATAATCAGGATGCTGAGGGTCAGTGAACCCTGGAGGTTGAGCAACATATACTTCTTCTTGAAGATCACCATTTAGAATGGCACTTTTGACATCCATTTGATACACTTTGAATTTCTTGTGAGCAGCGAAGGCAAGAAACAATCTGATTGCATCTAAACGTGCCACAGGAGCGAAGGTCTCATCATAATCAATTCCTTCTTCTTGTCTGTAGCCCTGAGCAACCAGTCGAGCTTTGATTCTGATGACAATTCCATTTTCGTCCATTTTATTTCTGAAGACCCACTTTGTACCAATGATTGTTTTCTTTGAAGGTCTTGGCACCAGATTCCACACTTTATGTCTTTCAAATTGATGCAGATCTTCTTGCATGGCAGCAATCTAGTCAGCGTCTTCTAGAGCCTCATCAATCTTCTTTGGTTCCAAACACATGAAAGAAGCTGATGTCAGGTTTTCTTCCTCTGAGAATTTCATAAGCTGTTTTGTTATGACGTTTGACAATAATAGATCTGTTTTGAGTAAAACATGATGTGTTGACAGCTTCTGCCCAGAAGGATCCTTTAAGTCCAGCTTCAGCGAGCATAGACCTTGCAACTTCAACAAGAGTTCTGGTTCTTCTTTCAGCGATACCATTCTGTTGTGGAGTTCTAGGGGCTGAAAAGTTTTGAGATATTCCTTTTTCTTCACAGAATGATTCAAGTGTTGCATTTCTGAATTGAGTGCCATTGTCACTTCTGATCATTCTAATCAGCTTCCCGTTCAAAGTTTCCATTCATTTTACAAAGTTGATGATTTTATCTGCAGCTTCACTTTTGTTCTTCAGAAAGAAGACCCATGTATATCTTGAGAATTCATCAACAATGACCAAGGCATACCTCTTTCCACCTAGGCTGGCAATGCTCACTGGTTCAAACAGATCCATATGAAGTAGCTGAAATACTTCAGAGATAGATGAAAACTGTTTTGATTTGAAGGTTGATTTGTGATGTTTCCCTTTCTCACAAGCGGAACACAACCTATCTTTAGAGTAGCTCATGATTGGAAGACAATAGACAAGCTCATCGTTTGCCAGTTTATTTACGTTTTTGAAGTTTAGATGAAAGAGCCTTTTGTGCCATAACCAATTCTTCTCAGCTACTGATCGAGAATAGAGACAGAGACCTTTTAATGATTTCGCTTCAGCCATGTTGATTGTATATACATTTCTCTTTCTTTTAGCAGCAAGAACAGGTTTCCCTTCTTTGTTTAAAATTGCTTTTAGCGAATTCATCGAAAAGAACCTTGTTCTTTAGAGAGCATATTTGACTTACACTAAGTAAGTTATGCTTTATACCTTCTACATATGATACATCAGAAAATGATACATTTCCATTGCTTAGAATTCCATGCCCCTTTGTATATCCTTTAGAATCATCACCAAAAGAAACAGTAGGACCTTCTTTTTCTTGAAAGTTTTTGAGGAGAGATTTTACGCCAGTCATGTGCTTAGAGCATCCACTGTCCAGGTACCAGGTGCTCTTACTCTCCTGTACATACAACAAACATTAATTCCTTTTGGGAACCCACTTTTTAGTGGGTTCAGTTACCTTTTTGACATTAATGTTTACTGAGGACATGTTGGAAGTGGTAGCAAGGGATACAGTAGTTTTTCTTTTGACATTCCCTTGCTGATTGATACTTTGAACATGATGAATCCATCCACCTTACATTCACTGGCAAGGTGAGGCTTTTCTCCACACTTGTAGCGTTTTCTACGTTTCAGTGTGGAAGTAAAGGATCTAGAATCAGATGGTATAGGTCCAAGTATCCCTTTTTGCTTTTCACTGACCATGTAGTTAGTGAGGAGCTGAAGCTGATTGGTCAGGGAGTCTATTTGAGAGTTAGAGCCTGAAGTTGAACCCATGTTTTTTGATTTCACTGCTTTTCCTTTGTTTGAAATCTTAGTTTTGATTGGTGCAAGAGTGAAAGTTGGTGTCAAAGGTTCATTTGCTACTTTTAAACGTTCGTTGTTGGTACTCACTGATTTTTCATCATCAACTTCCTCACCAGAGATTTTAATTTTAGAGGCTCTGACAAATCTGTTTGTTCTAGTACCATCTCCCCAGGAGAACTTGGTCATAGGACACTGATCTTCAAGAGAATCATTTTCAGAGGTTAAAGGCTCACTTGCAATATTAGCAGCGAGCTCATAATCTCCTCCAATGATGGCTTGAACTTGTCTACGAATTTGATTGTTGACACACTCAGTGACCATCTTGGCTGATTTACACCAGGAATCACAAACCCTTTTTAGATTTGCAAGATCCTTTTTAGCTTGTGCTGTTTCTTCCATAAGAATAGCATTAGCATGACGCTGCTCAGCAAGTTGCTGTTTTGCGTCTTTCAGCTCAAGAATTTCTTTGTGACATTCAGGGAGCTCATTTGTTAACAAAATTATTTTTTCTTTTAAGTCTTTTTCAATTTGTTGAGCATAAGCAATGTCACAAAATAGACCATCAAGTGTGTCAGCTTGTTCTTCCTTAGTAAGCATATTAAATTTATTTACCTTGGTGAGTAGGGGTGTTTACAATTCGGATATAACCGGATTATCCAAATGGTCTAATTGGATTGGACCGTTCGGATTGGACAATTTGGTTTTTTGAGTCGGATCGGGCAAAAACCAAATTAGTAATTTGGTTTTTGGATTGGTTTTGGTTACTAGTATTAGAACCGGATTATCCAAATAAACCAAATAGTAATAACTGTATATGTAATGCTCATATGTAATACTCTTGTATATCTATCAAAGTGAATATTAAATATATGTTTAGTTAATTTTTATACATGAGACCTCATTATATGATTAGTATTGTTAATATATATCATTGAATACAACTTAATCTTAAGTTTGGATATAAAACACCAACTCCACATTTATATAAACTCTCAACCCAACATGACAATCGGTAACCATTGATATCGCTCATGACATTACCCTTTCACGAGTCAAAATGACACACTCATGCAATCCACGAAAAAACCAAATGGTTAAAACCAATCCATCCAAATAGTAATTTGGTTCGGTTTAGTTCGGATTTGATATTTGTTTAGATGGATTGGATTCACATTTTAAGAACCAAAATCCAAATGGATTTATATATATGGATCGGATTTGATCCGATCCATCCAAACGAACACCTATTGGTGAGGGTTTCCTTGTTCCAGTTGGAAGCTGACGATGTGTCCCCAGCTGATGAACAGGTACTTGCATCATTTTGAGCCATCAAGCATTCCAGTTCTTTACAGCTTGAATCAGATGATGATGTTTGCTCAGAAAAAATCAAACGTGGAAATTGGAGACATGTTTTCAAATAATCTCCAGAGATCACTGACAGGATCATCACTATCCGTGAAGTCATCTGAGTCATCCTCATACTCATACTCACTGTCAAAGTTGGCCATAAGACAAAGTTCAACCATCTCTTCTAGTGCAGATGAGGATGACTCACTGGTGGTTTCATCAGTGGTACAGTTGGTGAGAACATCTCTATCTTCAGCAACAAAGCCTTTTTCTTACTTCTTTGTAAACTCCTTTAGTTTCTTATACTTAGCTTTGTATTTTGATGCTTTGTCAGTTTCCTTTGCATGCTTATCATCAGTGGAAGATGATTTGCATTCAGAGGCAAAATGACCAAGTTTATGACAGTTAAAGCACAAAACATCAGATTTCTTGAAATTTTGTTTTCCACTAGTCTTGTTTTTGTAGGATTCATTTGGAAACCTAGAAAATGATTTTTGTCTAGATTTAGATGAGGATGAACCCTGTTTTGAAAATCTTTTGAATTTTCCAGCCATCATTGCCATTTTTTCTGCTAGTGATTCAAGATCACTCTCATCATCATTTACTGACACATCAGCTTCATCACCAGAGTAAGGTGGGATTTCTTTAGCAGTGTCAGTATTAGATGAGGAAGGTATTTCTTCAGTGGAAATACCTTTAGCCATCAAGGCAATGTTGTTTAGTTTGTAGCTCTTAGATAACGCTTGTTTTTTAACACGATTTTGTTCCTTGTTTAAAAAGGTACCAAACAATGATTTTAAATTCATGTTTTTCACAAGACCAGTGTTTCTGAGTATGTCAATGGAGTGTTCCCAACTACTAGGTAGTGAATCCATGAATTTTTTCATAATATCTAGGGGTTCCTTTTTAATTCCAGCAGCCTTTATGTCATTCATCAAACAATTAAACCTATTATATGTTTGAGTTAGAGTTTCACTTTCACTTGCCATGAAAAGTTCATATTGTCGATTTAGAAAGATTCTTTTGTTTTCAATGACATGATCAAGTCCCTCGTACATGATACATAGAGTATCCCACATTTCTTTTCCATTTGGCAGTTAATAATAGAGTGATAAACATCATTTGGTAAAGACATGACAATAAAGGACTGAAGTTGAGCATCAATATCAACTAGAGTTTTATCTTCCTCAGACCATTGGCTTTGAGGTTTTACAATACTCCTAGGAGTATCCTCCTCTTGCTCACTTCCAGGTGCAGTAGGATTTCTTTCGATCAGAATCCGAGGAACATAAGGCCCTTCATTTAAGATTTTAATTAATTGATTGTTTTGGGCCATTAGAAACAACAACATACGACCTTTTCCAGAGAGAAAAGTGCCCAGGGTCAAATCTGGGCGGTTTTCCTTTGGATCCATTGTCAATGTATGCAGATGATTTCTTAGAAAGGTTAGTAGTCATGACAGATCTGAATATTATGTTATTTGTTATTCAATCTGCTCTGATATCAGTTATTAGTCCCGAATACTTAAGTAAAGTACTAAACTACTAACACACTTAATTGTAGAGGGGGGGGGGGTGAATACAATTTTTCAAGTTTAAAGATATTTTATTGATATGAATCATATAATTCTTTACAACAATTACTTGCGAAAATAGAAAATACAAACTAATCTAAGTAATTGACTTGATGACAAATATTAAATACAACAGGTCACTCAACAACAGACGCTGATGACTATCAGTGATCTCAAACACCAAGTGTTGGCACAATGCTCACTGATGAAACAGGAGTGGCTGCTATAGATCAAATGTTGTATTTAATGCAATTGTAAGGTGTATTCAATACGGTTGGTGAGATGGCTATTTATAGCCGAAAACATTCAATATTATTCAAGGAATAATATTTTCCACCGTTTGAATTTTTTGTCAAGGATTTATTAAATCCCTTGGGAAAAGGTATAAAAATTTGACAACACATAAATCTGAAATTATTCTTGAGTATAAAACTATTTTTGCAGAAAAAGAGGTTTTCTTTTTCTGTCAACAATAATGCAGGATTCCTAGTTTTATTCTCAATGTAGCAATAGTCTTTTATCCAGATATATGCGATGAACCTTCTCAAGTACACGGGTATTTGTCAGACCCGTGCACTTTCTTTGTAACGTTGCAGATTCTTCTTTAAGTGATCAGTTGATCTTTCACTTCGACTGAAATCTTCTATCTCTTTCTTCAGTCTTCGACTTCATAAAGCAGCTTCAATTAATCTTCAGCAACGTGATGTCTTTAACACAGATGATCAGCGAGTAATTTACTCGCTGATGACATATTTATTGAACATAAACACTGCTCAACAGATGGCAGTTTAGCTACTTAAGTTATCAGGGACACTGATACATTATCAGCGTCACAACACTTATTTTGTCATACATAAATCAATATGTAGAAGGGTCAATGACCCAACACTAGTGTTGAATGCTTAAAATAAAGATGTTTGTTGATTAAGGGTTTTTAACTGGTGTTTTATATAATAACCCATTATGCTTACTCAGCTTTAATAAGCTAACACTTGTTTTATACTTGTGGATTGTGCATTCGTAGGTTAGAAGACTAACGGTTGATGACGAGCGAGACGGGTAGTTGAAAGGGTTGAATTAAGTACCTTAGTTGTAATTAAGAAACATAACTTAGTATGGTTGCCATTAGTCTTTAATTATGGGTTTTCATTCATTATTGTGTTTTGATATGATGACGTAACACCGTAGTTGTTTTGAATAAACATATTTTGCTTATCTTATAAATATTATTGAGATGTTTTTCCGCATAAACTCTGATTGTTTGAAAAGTTTTTGAAAACTTGCATTTTTAAATTTAGGGTGTTACATTTTGGTTGGTGGGAGAAGTGTTGTTTAAATAGAAACATGTATTTGGTTTAAAAAAAAATTTCAAAAAAAGGCCATAAAAACAACAACTTTTTAGATTTTTATTTTTTTTATTTTACCTGACCATTGGGGGGGGGGGGGGGGGGGGGGGGTGGGGGGAGGAAGGTTCAAATAGCTCGCTTGCTGTTCAGTTTGAGTCACCATCAAGAACGGCATTCCGATGCAGCATAATGCGTCTGACGTTCTCGAACAAAAACGCTATCAAAAAACGCTATCAAGATCTTGTCCACTCATACATCACCAACATTAGTTGCTCTTATATATCCACCATTCTACTCAACTCCTTTCTCGAAAATCTTCCATCTTCTCAAAGTACCCATTTACATTTATCCTCACCATCCTTAATTTTATATACATATAATGACATGGAATAATTGGTAGTCTACTATTATCAATTTTATTTACTTTTATTTTTGCTTGATATCCAAGATTTAGATATTTTATTTTTAACAGTTATTTGAAGTGATTTTATTAACTAATGTAAAATATATAGCTATAAGCCTATAACTATGCATGTCAATAAGCTTATTGATATACTAACATTATTTAAGGGAAAAAAATAAAGTTAAGATTCATTTTTGTGTTGCATAATGAAAATGATATTCTGTGCTAACATATATATTTTACGTTAAATGACTTTGGCTCCGTAATTACTCCGTCAAACTCGTTAACGATTTTATGTTCCTTAAATGTAAGTTATTAAATTGGTCATACATATGGCTACCGGTGAGTTGAATCGACGGTTACATGTTGACTTTTGTTTACATCCGTTAGATCTATTCAACTTTTAATCCTGACCGTTGCAACTTGTATTTGTTGGTTATCGACGGTTTTTTTTGTGTCAGTTTTTTTTTCAGGATGACCTTCTCCAACCTATGCACACAAAGAGTAGTTCTAATAATATATTATATGTTACTTATTTAATTTAGGTAATATTTTCTTTTTTCTTTGATAAATATTGATATATACAAGGTTTTGTTTGCCCACGCTTCACAAAGGGATAAATTATCGTATAGATCGATTTTAATGTGCAACAGTTTATTTTAAATCAAATGCTAATCAACCTAATGACATTGAGGTTATCTTGTAAATAATGGGTTGCACTTGAAGTAGATGTAAATAGATTTGTGGTGATTATGTGTAAATAATTATCGTCATAAAAGATAATTGAATAACTCTAAAAACTATGACATACATATATATATATATATATATATATATATATATATATATATATATATATATATATATCACTTCAAAATTCATATATAATATAAATATAAAAATATTCAACAATCATTATTTTTTGAGATAAATTAAGAAAACTCTAAACATGAAGTCCACATGCATTTGAAAGAAAAATAGAATGGAACAAATATTTCAAATGACCTTTAATCTTACGGTATTAAAGTGATCTTACAAATATTCAAGTTTGCGTTGTATTCATTATAATAATGTTTATAAATATTTATCTTGTAAAATATGACTAGTTATATAAGTTACAACATATTATATGTCACTTTAATATCATATATGTAGTATGTTCAATAATTAATTTTGTATGATAATTGTAACAAAATTAAAAATTAAAGTCCACATGACTTTTTAGAAATAAAAATAAATAATAATAAAAAATGAAAAATGAAAAGATAAAAGAAAAAAGATTTGAAAAATGAATATAGTACTAGTAAAGAATTGAACTTGCATCATCACCAACTTATTATCTTTAAATGTATGCTAATTATCACTTAGTCTATCTATACAATTTATAGAACTTTACCACTTAGTCTACCTACACAATTTTTAGAACTTTACAATGTAAAATTATTTGTTTATGGATATGAGTCACAAAAAGACAAATCAATTAATATTCATAGTGGTAGTCAATTAAATTATTAGCTTTAAATGCATGCTAATAACCACTTAGTCTACTTACACAATTTATAGAACTTTACAATGTATAATTATTTATTTATGGATACGAGTCACAAAAAGACAAAACATATACCCCCTCCGTCCCATATCTATTGTCCACTATTCCTTTTTGGGATGTCCCAATTTAATTGTCCACTTCCATAAATAGAAAAGAATAATAAGATAAAGTTCATTTTTGCCCCTAATTTATATATGTAAGACAAAAAGGTAGGTAAAAAGTAAAGGGTAAAATTGTCTTGTTACCAAAGAGTAAAAGAGATAGTGATGTTTTTCTTAAACTGCGTATTTTTTGTCTGTGGACAATAAAATTGGGACCGAGGGAGTACTATTCATAGTGGCACTCAATTGATATTAAGAGATAATTGCTTGGAATAATTCTGAATATATATTTATAATCAGTGTATTTTAACTACATTTCAATATAAATTTTATCGTCATATGATATATATTTAACGCATATTTTTTTTGTCTCGAAATCAATTTTTGTTTGTATCAAAAATGTAGATAAAAATAAACTGGCCGTAGTTGTATATTTGGATTAATATAAAAAGTTATATAGAAAAATTAAAAGCGAAAAACACAATAGTAGGTTAATAACATTATTATAATATAATATACATTTTGATATTAATGCCCATGTTTGTTTTTAGGTTGTATTCGACTTGCATACTTTCAAACCTCCATTATCAATAACAATACTTAAGGATCTGTTTACATGTATCATTGATTTACATATCAACATTGTTAAAGATTTAAATACTTAATTGAGCATCATTGTGTTGTTACACACAGACACATTGTTACACGTTATTATGCCCAAATATTTGTTATATGTTAACATCTTTCATGCAAATAAAGTTGTATATGTACATTAACTTTATGATATTACTGAGGTTTTTATATGGCATTCATTTAACTGGATAACGTCCGGGTTAAATACTAGTTAAATGATGATGATGGCACTCTCGTATGAATTTTCAACACTTTCAGTTTACGGCATGAGATCCTCTTTATATACCATTTAAATCTAATTGGTATACCATTTTTTGATTTAAAAAATAGAAAAAGTACAGAAAAATACGAAATGATAAGAAGAAATGATGGGAAAAGGTACAGAAAAAGTACAGTAATCATGATGTTTAGAATAAAATATGAAATAAAATGATATCGATAATAGATCCCTAAATCATTCAAGACTTCCTGCTTTTTAGATCGAATAGTACGCATCTTACTAATTGTCACCTACCATAAATTAAACTCTAACCTTTTTTTCTATTTTTGGATAAATATGCTTGACAGCATCTTACTAATAGTATACAACCACATTTAAATATTTAATATCTAAATAAATTAACAATTCGTATCTATGTTTAGTAAAAAATTAAGCGTCGTTGAAGTTGAAACTTTCGGTACGAAGTTACTTTGAAGTATATACTAATTATGAAACAAAACTAATATTCATATTCATTACATATAATGCATCTCCACCGTACCTTAATTTGGTATTAACACATGGAAAAGACAACTTATTTATAACATTTTCATTAATACCTCTATCACATTATCTATTAATAATTACTACTTATTCTCCGCTAACTACATTTCCATTAATACACTTATCTCATAATCTATTATTTTTAATTACCACTTATTCTCCACTAACTACGTTTTTCATCCATCATATATTAATTCTACCTACTACTGTCCTTTTTATTGGTTAAATATCAAAGTAGGCACTTATAATGGGACATCTCAAAATAGTAATGCAGACATTTTAAATGGAACGGACGGAGTATAATATGTTTTTATTTTAATTCATTCACTCGCACCTCCATCCATCGTTATTACTTTCACTGATTTATTACGCGGGTTATTGTGCTAGTTTACTTAAAAGGTTAAAGTGAATTAAAATGTATCAGCTCGTTTGCTTTTTATTGTATTTATCCATTCGATTATATATTAATATTCGTTTGTAATTTGTCTAACGTATCCATACTATTATATATCAAAAGCATGGCTCCTAGTTTGGCTGTAAAGTTTGTTTTCGTCTCCACGATGCTAGTTAGTGACGAAGGATATGTAACATAAATTTAGAGGTTATAGCTTCGATCTTCATCCTCATATTTATTTAATCACGAATTACGTGATTTAGTTCTTCCATGTTAACTGCGGGATACGTCTATTGTTAGAAAATTGGGGTTTCGATTGCTCGGATTTCTAAGAGTCGTGTAATCACTTTCAGATTAAAGTATTTCGATGGTACAATCAAAATCAATAATCGGATAAAACTCGGAATTGATTGAACTTGAATCTGTGTTTTGTTATGAAAAAAAAAACGTACCAGAAAACGAATAATTCACCATTATGAAAAAACCGGGAAGAAATTAACTGCCCATTCGGCAGTTATCAAACCACCCAAAACCGGGTTTCGGGTCGGCTTGTGGGTCAAAATAAAACCGTATTTTTATTTCGAATATTAATTTCCAATGCATTTTTAACATAACAATATTAACCGAAGTAAAAAATTTTCCAGGGGCTCTGCCTCTTGGACCCCACCAGGGGCGCTACCCCTTAGACCCCGCCAGCCCCCTTGGACCCCGCTACCGGGGGCGCTGCCCCCGGACCCCGTCAATCAAAATAAATTCAATCAAGTGTGCAATCCGCACTATCCAAACTTATTTGATATTTATTATGATTATATTGGTCAAAATTAATCCCATTACACTTAAATCATTATTGGTAACACAAATCACCAACAATCCTCCCCCATTTAAGTGTAATCTCGATTAACTTAAAGCAAATTCATAACAAACAAACTGAAGCATAAATGAAATATAGTGACGATTGAATTTCACATTAGTATAGATTGATTTCATATAATCGAATATCGGGGTATTACTAAGAATTGAACCCTTTCTATCCATAGTGAATACATGAAGAAAATATACACAACAGTTTACACATTCATATGAACCAACTTGAAAATATACACAACAGTTTACACATTCATATGTTCCAACTTGACACTATATTTTACTAGCTCGTGTCCTATCCTTCAATAAGCATATCAAAGCCAAATTCCAAACTTCTTCAAGCAGCTAAACTTCATGCTTATATAGGTAGTTCTTTATTCTTGCACATGCATATGCAATTTTTCAAAGAACTATTAAGAAATAAGAT
Organism: Pseudognaphalium luteoalbum; assembly: GCA_963422505.1. NCBI lineage: Eukaryota > Viridiplantae > Streptophyta > Magnoliopsida > Asterales > Asteraceae > Pseudognaphalium > Pseudognaphalium luteoalbum. The sequence goes on from OY730198.1 coordinate 66,983,453, forward strand.
TTCAACCTACGTTACTTGCAGTGTTGAACACATACCTTGGGATGAAGTGAATAATGTGTTCCAATCTTTAAATATCAAGCTTCCACATTGAATTCAACATCTAATATTACATTAGATGAGAATTGGGTATCTTAATATGAAAGATATTAGGTGAACTTTAAACCCATCCCGTTAGCCGCTTTGTGCACAAGATCTCTAGCTAACCCTTTGGTTAAATAATCGGCTAAATTCAACTGAGTTCTCACAAACTCCATGGATATCACACCATTCATGATGAGCTCACAAATCATACTATGTCTAACACCTAGATGTCTAGACTTTCCATTATATACTTGACTATAAGCTTTAGCCAAGGTAGCAGCACTATCACACCTGATAGAGATGGTGGATATCGGTTTAGGCCATAAAGGAATTTCCTAAATCAAATCCCTTTGCCACTCAGCTTCTTTACTAGCTGCAGCCAATGCTACAAATTCATACTCCACTATTGAATTTGTAATACAAGTTTGCTTCTTGGATGCCCAAGAAATGGCACCTCGTCCAAGAAGAAAAACCCAACCACTTGTAGAGGAGTGATCCTCCATATTGGTAATCCAGCTGGCATCCGAATAACCTTCTATAACCGAAGGAAATTCATTATAAGTCAAACCATAATTCATGGTTCCTTTCAAATACTTAAATACTCGACTTAAAGCTTCCCAATGATGTGAACTAGGATTACTAGTGTACCTACTAAGCTTTCCTATAGCAAAAGCTATATCAGGCCTAGTGCTTATCGTTGTAATTATGCATAAATAGTTGTAATTATGTACAGAGCGACTTAAACAACGTGACGAGAATATACGACTATTGGTGAATAAAATTAATTAATAATATGAAATTATTAGTTAACATTAACGTCAAATAATATTTAACAAGTATTTCGTAAACTGAAACAAATTCGAGATATTTCTGTAATAAAACAAAATTTTTAATTTTACAACTTAGTTAAATTACTTTTATAAAATTATCTCGACTAAAATATATTCTAAAAATGTATTTAAAATCTACCAATTTAAAAAAACTAATATTTAACGATCGGGTAAACAAGCACGGGTTAAATACCACAAATTTGGGGCAAAATCCACTCCCTTTGGCCCCAAAAATCTGCCAACACCACCCCACCCCACCCTCATTTTCACCTCATTTTCATTTCACTCTCTCTCTCTCTTCATCCCCATTCTCTCTCAATTCTCTCTCTAAAAACTCACCAAAAATCACTAAATCACCACCCTTTTCTTTGGATTTTCAGAATAACAACAACAACAAAACTCATCATCAACTTCATCTTCAAGATCTAAGCTCAAGAACACCATTTTCATCACCATTTTCATCCACTCACCTAACTTTCGGATTTCTCTCGATTTGGTATGAAAAATCACTTTTCTTTCACTTTTCCTTTGTTATTATAGTATACAAACATGTTACAAGTCATTATATGAAAGATCTAAACGTTTTTGGGTTGAAAAATTAAAATTTTCGTCAAACAGCGCGTTGTGTCGCACGGGACCGAAAACAGTAGTGCGACACAAGCTTTTGTGTCGCAATACCATTTTTACGTCGCATTATCCGACACAACGCCTTGTGTCGCATAAATTATCCTATGTCGCATACTTGCGACACAACTACTTATGTCGCAGCATTTGCGACACAAATGCTTATGTCGCATTTATTTGCGGATGTCGCAGGAATGCGACATAAACCCTTGTGTCGCAGAACCTTTTAGCGACACAGTACTTATTTCGCAAAACTCAGAACCTTAAAAATACATGTTTTTCACTAAGTGTCGGAACCAGATTTTACCACTTGATTTTACTCCGAATTTGGAATTCGGATGCGTTTTCACTACAGCAACAATGTCGCAGATGACAGAACCTAGAAAACTCAGATTTTACTAAGTGTTGAGACCTGAAATTTTATCACTTGATTTTTCCCAAATTCAAATCTCAGATGCATTTTTCACCAAAGCAATGTAGTAGAAATAAAAATTTTCCAAGCTGACCTGGCAGCTTGACCCCAGCCAGGGGCTCTTCCCCTTGGACCCCGTCAGGGGTTGCCACCCCTTGGACCTCGCTACTAGGGGCGTTGCCCCCGGACCCCCGTACACAATTCCATACCTTATGAAACACCATGAAACAATGAATTACACCTTGAAACGTTTCACAAAATATCACCAACGTCTCGTGTCGAACTTACAAAATAAACAAGGATCTTTCATGAATAAACGAGTAACATGGTTAGACTGTTAGCCAACCACTTATATGATTATTCCAATATTTAGGACGTTAGTGACCTACTTGAATTTAGGCTTTGCTAGCGCTCGCAACTTTACTTAGCTCAACAGGTGAGTTCACAGCCCCACTTTTAACTGTTTTACCGCTTTCAACTTGGGGTGAGAAACATAGTCAACTGCTTTATTGATTGCCATAACTGCTTTTGCTTACATGATTGTTTATCCTACTTGTTTACTCGCACAATTTGAGTACTCTGAACTGTTGAACTCTTACAACAAAACTGGTATTTATGAACTAACATTTTCATACTATAAACGTGAAAAAACTTGTTTGGTAAACTGGAGAACGACCGGCAACGTATTTTAGTGCCAGAGAACGACTGGCCAAGTGGACGGGAGAACGACCCATGCGTCTTTTGACCGGAGAACGACTGGTACTGTGTTTCGCTGGAGAACGACCAGCAATATTTATTGCCAGAGAACGACTGGCCGAGTTGGACGGGAGAACGACCCGTGCGTCTTTTGACCGGAGAACCACCAGTACTATTTTGGAAACGCTGGAGAACGACCAGCAACGTATTGCAACCTGTATTTTGGGTAACATCCCACGTAAACGGAATTTTGGGTAACATCCCACGTAAACGATATTTTGGGTAACATCCCACGCAAACTGTATTTTGGGCAACATCCCAACCGATCTATATTTGGATAACATTCCACATAACGTTTACTTAACTATTATGGCAATAACTATTTGTGAACGTATTTATCTCAACAACTATGCTTACAAACTTGATTTAACTATTGCAAACATAAAACCTGTGAATTCACTCAACCTCGTTGTTGACTTTTACTATGTTTTTCAGGGAGTTAGCTGCATGTAAGACATCCTGCACACATGGAACTTGGGGGCAATTGTTTGGGGCTAAATTTTACAGTCAGGATTCAGGATCCTGAAGTGTTTAGTTACTATTGAAAGTTATATCCAGGATCATGAATATGTTCAGGATCAAGCTAAGACTTGGGATCCCGAGATTGTGTATTTATATGATGCAGGTTATCAAGATCTTGGATATATCCAGGATCTTGCTTGGGTCAAGGATCCCGATTCTATATGAGTATTTAGGTATATTTAGGATCCTGAGTACAATAGAAATCTCAGATATACTCAAGATCTCACATATGTTTAGTATCTTGAATGCTTAGGATCCCGGATATGTTAAGTATTGCGGGATCAGATGTTATTAACCTTTGTTTATCAGTTTATGTTCAGGATCCTGGATGATTAGGATCCCAGACGATCAGGATCCCGGATATGTTAAATATCCTGGAATCAAATGTTACTAATCATTATTAGTCTGATTATGTTCAGGATCTTGTATAATTCAGGATCCCGGGTGATCAGGATCCAAGATATATTCGGTATCCCGGGTAAAACGTTACTAATCCCTATTTTTCCGTTGTGTATCTTGACCAAGTCTTGCAGGAGTTAAACGTGGGTCAATTATACCATTAATTTCAGATCAAGGCTTGGAAGAGGTCAAAGAAAACAAGTAGAAAGCTGAGTCAAGGTGAAAGACTGGAGGATCCCGAATATTTCGGGATATTCCTGATTTTTAGGAAAGTTTGTTATATTATATTTACTATATAAATGAGGCAATGTGATCGTTAGGAACAGACTTTAACACCTCCAACACTCTGCAACTTCATCATTTCACGATCAAAACACACTTTTACTTCATCTTCTTCATCAGTTCATCACTTTCATCACCAAACACCCTTTAGATCGATCATATTGTGCTCTTTCATTGTATTATCCCGAATTTCAGCAATAAAATCAACAAAGGAAAGGAACGATTGTTCCTTCCCGAGGTTATATGCCGACGATCTAACTAGATCAAGGCCTTTCCTCGTATATACGTGTGTCGATTGCATCTATTTTACGTTTTCATTGTTTAATTTGCATTTTATTGATCTTTTGATCATATATTCTGCACTATCCCGATTTTATCTTACACTTATAATAAGTATACGTATTTATCTTGCTTGTGATCATATTTTTATCATAAAACTTGCATTATCAATCTGTTTGATGCGTTTTTATTGATCGTAATCATATTTTTGCTGCATAACTTGCATTATCCCGAAAATAATTTACATTTTACTCAAAACACTTGTATTTATCTTGTTGATAAACGTCTATTTCATAAAAATCAGTGTTCTTTAAACCCTTAGTAACATTTTTGACAAGTTTTCTATTTATATCATATTTACTTTGTGAAATTCATATTGTTTCACCATAAACTTACATTTCTAGCTGATTATCTCGAAAATCATAACAAGCACACTACCTCACTTTAATGATTTGATCGCTTAATTACTTAGGGTAATTTTTTGACCAAAACAATTTGGTGCTCACCGTGGGGCAAGTGATGCTTTTCATAATCGATTTTTCACTTAAATCCTTATGAAATCATATTTTCCAAAAGTTTTTGTCAAAAATGTCAACAGAAGGACGTTCTTTCTCTTCTAATATGCCATCATCAACCTCTATGATGACTGGTCTACCTCCCGCTTCACTTCTCGCATCATCACAATCGAGGCCGGAAAATACGAACAGAAGGATGGTCTCCGTGGAATCTACTTGCTCAGGATCCGGGATACCAGATTCGGATCCCATTATTATTTCTAACCGGGATATTTTGACTATGTTTGCACAGGTTAAGTATCAGATTGGCCGAGTGGAACGGAGCAACGAGATCCTAAAGAAGGATATGGAGAATTTGAGGACGAGGGCTGATATCCCTATTACTCAAGTTGCTATTCCCACTCAGAGCAGGATCTCGGATTCTGACACTTCACCTTACTTAGGATACCGAGAAGATTTTATTGCCATGCAAGGAAGTACCGGGATCACAGATCCAGTTTATGCTACAAGGATCCCCGCGACAAGGGATCATGAACGAAATCCAGGATCCTCATTCAGGATCCCAAATGATGGTAACAAATTTACTAATTATTCTGCAGATAATACATTTGGAGCTAACATTTTGCAGGATCTTGGAGTAATCCATGTTATGGATGGAGAGTTGCAAATTTTGAAAGATATGATATTCAACGTTCCTGGAGTTGTGCAACCTATCCCTGAGGTCGCACCAACAGCTCACAGGATCCCAAGATTTGCACCTCCAATCTATGATGCTGAGATCCCAGAGGGATTTTGAAATCCTGACCTGAAGCTATATGATGGTACTATGGATCCCGAAGAACATATAGCTAAATATCGAGAAAGGATGGAGATTATCCCCATCCTGCAGATCTTAAGGAGGCGTGTTTGTGTAAATGTTTCGGCTCCACCTTAAGAGGATCCGCACAAAAGTGGGTCGTTCAAGAGTCCAATGAAACTTTAAGAGACTTTGTAAGCAGGGCTTTGATGTTTATTAGGCTGGAAGAGGGTGCTGTGATCCATAAGAGGATTGGAATTTCATCCACTTATGATAAACCAAACAGGAAGGCTAAACCACCATCATATAGGTCAAACAGGGCTAAGCCGTACTCAAGGAGCGTGAATCACGAGAACAACATAGTTGAAAAGGATGCTATAAGATATATTAAGGAATGATATACTACAACAATGAAATCTACTACCAAGCCTACGCTAGCATAGCAATTAAAGACGCGAGCACGGGGCATCTTGGAAGCAATTGAACAGGATGACAAAGAAGTGCCGCTAAACATTGATGATCCTGAAGAGAAAGTACTTGTAGGATCCGCAATTCCTAGGGATCTTGAACAAGATGTTGTGAAGTTCCTAAAGGATAGAAAAGCAACCTTTGCCTGAAAACCTGAGGATATGACAGGTATATTTAAAGATATTATTACACATAAACTGGGAGTTGACAATAGTTTCAGGTTAATTCAGCAAAAGCGGAGAAAGTTTGCTCCGGAAAGAAATGCAACTATACAAGCTGATATTGAAAGGTTGCTCAAGTCTGGTATGATTCGGGAAGTTAGATTCCCGAGATGGTTGGCAAACGTGGTGGTAGTTCAGGAGAAGAATGATTCAATGGTGGATGCTACTGCTAGGCATGAGATCCTAACTTTCATGGATGCATCATCAGGATTTCAGCGAATTTAAATGGAACCATCTAACCAGGAGGATACTGCATTCATAACCCGTATAGCTATATATTGTTATATTGCTATGCCCTTTGGTCTTAACAATGCAGGTGCTACCTACCAAATGGTGGTCGACACGATATTCAAAGGACAACTAGGAGGTACTTATGATTACGAAGTCAACGAGAGCTAAGGATCATTTCCAGGTTTTCCAAGTGACCTTTGATATCCTGGATCAGTACAACATGAAGCTTAATCCCACTAAATATCACTTTGAAGTGGGGGCAATAAAGCTCTATGGCTATATAATGACTAAAAGAGGAATAGAAGACAAAAAGTTTGAATGTGGAGAGAAGCTTGAAGCTGCATTTCAAGAATTAAAGAATTATTCATCATCAGCAACGTCGTTAATAAAACCAGAAGATGGTAAGCCATCATTCCTATACGTGGCGGTATCCCGAAATGCAGTTAGTGATGTGATGGTCAAGGATTATGAGGGATAACAGTATCTTGTTTACTATGTAAGTAAAAGTCTATTAGATGCCTAGACCAGGTATTTCCATCTTGAAAAACTTATACTTACATTAATTGTGGTATCTAGGAAATTTAGACAGTATTTTGAAACACATTCTATACATGTTAAATCTAATTATCCTATTAAATCAGCTTTAAGAAAATTAGAAATGTCAGGTAGAATGACTAAATGGTTGATAGCACTAAATACTTATAACCTTATATATAAACCTAGGAATGTTATAAAATCGTAAGCCTTAGCAATGTTTATAGTTGACCTAACTAATGATCTTTAAGATGAAGTAGGTTTAGAAGTCCTACAACGAGACGAAGTAGAAGATAAATGGACACTAGATATTGATGGTGCCTCTAATGTAAAGGGGAACTGGAATAGGTATCATATTAAAATCACCTTAGGAAAATATTATATCTCAAGCTATTACTTGTGAATTTCATGCTACAAATAACGAATCAACATATGAAGCTTTAATTACTTGATTATAATTGCCTAGAGATATAGGAATATAGCATCTTCAATTATCTGTCGATTCCTTATTAATTGCTAACCATTATAATGATTCTTGTGCTGTTAAGCGTGAGAAATTAGTATTGTGTTTAGATATAATGAAAAGCTTGCAGGTGTTCTCGAGATATCTAATATTGAGCAGGTACCATGAGAGGATAATTTTGAGGTTGATGTCTTAGAGAATCTGGGATTAGCTCTCAGGATCTCACCAGATATCAGGATCTCTATTGTTCATATTTTGTCACCCGCTATAGAAAATAAGGGAGAAGAGAAAGTATGTGGAATTGATGATCCTAAAATTGGAGATAATTCAGATACATCAGCTTCTGGGGGAAAATCGGGATCATGGATGCAACCAATTATGTAGTACTTACAAAATGACGTGATCCCAAAGGATGAACCAAATCCTAGAATTTTCAAGCTTAAGGTATCTCGGATATTGTATCATAAATCTCTTGCAGGACCATTATTACGATGCCTTGAGGATCCTGGAGCACAAGCAGTACTTAAGGATATACATGAAGGAGATTGTGGAAATCACTTTGGGGGCAGAGCACTATTTTCAAAAACTTTGAGAATAGGTTACTTTTGGCCTACTATGAGGAAGGATTCCATGAATTTCGCTCGCAAATGTGATGTTTTTCAAAGACATGGGAATATCCATCATCAACCGGCAGAACTGATGTATTCAATTATCTCCTCATGGCCATTTATGAAGTGGGGAATGGATATTGTTGGAAAGCTACATACTACTCCTGGAGGAAAAGTATTAATGCTTGCAATGACAGACCACTTTTCAAAATGGATTATGGCTGAAGCATTTGTGCAAGTAAAGGAAAAAGATGCGATCTCGTTCATTAAAAGAAATATCCTGACCATATTCGGGATCTCGGCAGAGATAATATGTGATAATGGATCTCAGTTTATTGGAAATAGAACAACCAAGTTTTGTGAGATTTGGGGCATTAAGATGATAACTTCAACACCAGTTCATCCCCAAGCCAACGGACAAGCGGAATCCAGTAACAAGATCATCATCAACAATCTTAAAAAGAGGCTGGATGCCAAGAAAGGGAGATGGGCTGAGGAGTTACCATTTGTTCTATGGGCTGATAGGACTACTGAAAAATAAGTGACCAAACAAACTCCTTTTGCTCTGGTATTTGGATGTGAAGCTGTGATCCTGACAGAAATGGTGATCCGGACGGCAAGATCCCGAATGCAGACTGAAGAAGCAAATAAGGAAGCACTAATTCAGGATCTGGACACTGTGGATGAGATTAGGGATCGTGCTAAATTCAGGATTGCAACTTATCAACAAACGATTTCGAGATCCTACAACAAAAATATCAGGATAAGAAGATTTCAAATTAGGGATTTAGTATTAAGAAAGGTGTTTCAAAACACTAAAAATCCTGCTGAGGGCAAATTAGCATCAAAGTGGGAAGGTCCTTATTTAATTGATTCGAATACTGGAAAGGGGGCATATTGGTTAGCAAACATGGATGAAGAGCTACTTCCGAGATCTTGGAATGCCATTCATCTAAAGCTATATCACGTGTAAGTTAAATATTTATATTTAACATAAAAGGTATTCCTATGATCCCTGACTTTTCATTACATTTATTCCTCTTGTCAATATGTATATATATGTATGTGTGCCATTAATATATATATATATATATGTGTGTGTGTGTGTGTGTGTTTAATATTTTTCATTATTCTCACATGAACCTCGTACTGACTTAAGCATCGGAGGGGTGTTAGGCAAACTAACACCGACCTTTACCCAAGATTTTGTATTTGTTGTAGTTGATACATTTGGAGATCATGCAATGAGGATAAGAGGTTGGCCACCTCTCTCCCCCGATTGGGAATCCCAGGGATTCCTCTAAAGGTTTTAAGGATGCACACTCAATCCTGGAGCGCATGTGTTTGATTATAGAATCAGGGTTATGGGACCGGTGATGCCTCTGGTACCCTACAATTTCATGACCATTGACCTATAGATCAAATTCTTTTTGGTTGTCGTCACTTAGTGCACTAGGTGTCGACCCCTTAATATAGTAATGTTTTCACATTACCTAAAGGTTTTGGCGTATTCACGTCACTAAAGAACACAAGGCTTATCATGTTTATACACTGAATATCGCACAAGGTCTGTAATCTTTTCACATTACCTAAAGATATTGTATGTTCATACCATACAAAAGATGGATTATCCCGAGACACGGAGTATCCCATGAGTTAATGTAATGTTATCACATTACAAGAAAATAATTTTATTGGCTTTGCCCAATCTTAAGTCTTTCAGTTATAATGTTTTTACATTATCAAAAGTGTTCTTTCAAAAGATCTAAGAGTTTATTGAAACTATAAACTTGCATTAAAGATCTCAGAAGTTATTACAAATGGTTTGACATTTACATGTCATAAAAATTGGTCTACAAAACTTATCTAAAGGTTTGTAATGTTTTACACGTTACCAAAATATTTTTTGGATTTAATCCAAAGATTATGTTGAATGTTATAATGTTTTCACATTATTCAAAAGTAATGACAATCTCAAATGATTGCAATATTTTTGCATTGCTTAAAAATCTTGAAAACGTTTATATCGATTTTAAAATCATAATAATTTGATACTATGGAGATAACATGAATATATTCATGTTATCGAAATCATATAATAATGTTATATTTCAGGATCACTGGATTATCCCAAGAGAGATTTGTTTCAGGAATCCCGAGCTAAAGATCATTAAAATAATCTTGATGTTACAGGTTATTTGGAATCCTTTGACACTATTGTGTCATCGTAAAGTCTTAGTAATGTTTTCACATTACTTTGGCGACCTTTGATGTTGTTACATTACAGGATATAATCATCATCATTGAAGGTTTTTAATGTGCTTCTCAAGCCAATGTATGTTGTAGGACCCTAAAATATTGGAATCTGATTTCAAGATAACTTAGGTGTCGTCTAAAGATATAAAGATATTATGAGGAAATCTCCTCAGAATCCTGAAGTTAAGATCCTATAATGGGAGGATCTTCCCATTATTCTGAGATCTGCATTATCCCAAGTGTATCTTGCGGGAATCTCCTCAGGATCCTAAGAATCCGAGTTTTATAAGAATCTTTCCATTATCTTGCGATATGTTTTATATACGACATAAACTGAGGGAATCTCCTCAGAATCCTGGAGGTATAAGTAAAGTAAGCATGTGATGGGGGAATCCTCCCATTATCTAGAAAGACCTACATATATGATCAGAATAAGCATGTATTGGGGGAATCTCCCCAGTATCCTAAAAGTTGGATTATCTCAAGTATATTTTGAGGGAATCTTCTTAGGATCCTGTTCATCGGTATAAAATAATCATATATTGGGGGAATCTCTCCAATATCCTTGAGATAAAAGATAAATAGAAGATGATAACACACATCAAATGGGAAGGCAGCCTGCCTGGTCCATTTCTCTCCATCGTCTTCATCCATGGTGAGTTTTGCTCACTATTAAGAACTTATCTTTTTAGAGAATAAAGAGGAGCCTCTGTATGCTTTCTCTCTCTCCATTCATCATCTGAGTTTGAGCCTTGCTCATCATTAAAACCCATCTCACAAGATGGTATCCGTTCGATTCACACCACCCTTCGTCTCGCTCTATACATTCCAACGGGTTATCCACGTAAGTCACGGAGAGTAACGAATCGAACCAAGACAACCCACACTGGGGATTAGCTTATCTTGAATAAAAGTTCAATAAGTGTCCAACATAAACCACTTGAACATCTTCATGTCTAACCGTATCAGGTTGATCTCACCCTGAAATATTGGTAAAGCCCACGTATGTATAACATTGACAGGAATGGGGGCATCCCTTCTGGATCTTGAAGATAGTTGATTTGTGAAGATTTTCAAAGAAACACCATGATCAAGGTCGTGAAAGTCCATGGTGCTTTGGATAAACGAAAAAGCTACGCCAAGCCGTGAGTACAATTTGCGAATAACATAGCTTGGTCACAGATTAAACATAGGATTCAGGTATGTTTATCACTCTTTGAAACCGTTGTGCTATTTTTCATTGAAACTGGATGAAGAACAGGTAACCGAAGCCATTATTAAGCTTGAAGTCATGCAAATGAGGTATGAAAGGGTTTATACTTATCAAAAATCCAATCAACATGGGCATGGTTATGGATGCACGGAAATATCTTGCCTAACTTATTTAATGCTTATTGTAAGAACTTGTGTCACCATCAGGGACCTGAAGATAACACAACTTGGGGGCAATTGTTTGGGGCTAAATTTTACAGTCAGGATTCAGGATCCTGAAGTGTTTAGTTACTATTGAAAGTTATATCCAGGATCATGAATATGTTCAGGATCAAGCTAAGACTTGGGATCCCGAGATTGTGTATTTATATGATGCAGGTTATCAAGATCTTGGATATATCCAGGATCTCGCTTGGGTCAAGGATCCCGATTCTATATGAGTATTTAGGTATATTTAGGATCCTGAGTACTATAGAAATCTCAGATTTACTCAGGATCTCACATATGTTTAGTATCTTGAATGCTTAGGATCCCGGATATGTTAGGTATTGCGGGATCAGATGTTATTAACCTTTGTTTATCAGTTTATGTTCAGGATCCTGGATGATTAGGATCCCAGACGATCAGGATCCCGGATATGTTAAATATCCTGGAATCAAATGTTACTAATCATTATTAGTCTGATTATGTTCAGGATCTTGTATAATTCAGGATTAATCAGGATCCAAGATATATATACGGTATCCCGGGTAAAACGTTACTAATCCCTATTTTTCCGTTGTGTATCTTGACCAAGTCTTGCAGGAGTTAAACGTCGGTTAATTATACCATTAATTTCGGATTAAGCTTGGAAGAGGTCAAAGAAAACGTGTAGAAAGCTGAGTCAAGGTGGAAGACCGGAGGATCACGGATATTTCGGGATATTCCTAATTTTTAGGAAAGTTTGTTATATTGTATTTACTATATAAATAAGGCAATGTGATCGTTAGGAACAAACTTTAACACCTCCAACACTCTGCAACTTCATCATTTCACGATCAAAACACACTTTTACTTCATCTTCCTCACCGGTTCATCACTTTCATCACCAAACACCCTTTAGATCGATCATATTGTGCTCTTTCATTGTATTATCCCGAATTTCAGTAATAAAATCAACAAAGACAAGGAACGATTGTTCCTTCCCGAGGTTTTATGCCGGCGATCTAACAAGATCATGGGCTTTCCTCGTATATACGTGTGTGAATTGCATCTATTTTACGTTTTCATTATTTAATTTGCATTTTATTGATCTTTTGATCATATATTCTGCACTATCCCGATTTTATCTTACACTTATAATAAGATTGATCTTTTGACCCAAAAAGGACTTACCAATTAGTTATGATATTGGACACTATTCCAACAGTCTCCCACTTGGACAATTCATCAACTATTATTGGTCTAAGCCACCATTAACTAAGCAGAGAGTGCCATCCAATTCGACTACCGAACTCTGATTCATATCCTAGAGTTAGCCTTTAGATAAGTGATCAACTAGTTTTCTGTTTTCCGATTACATTGACTTTATGAGACTATTGAACCATCAGCTTAGTCTCGGCCAGGCCTAGCACTTTAGAGTCAATCTTTAATCATCAAAGGGCCCAAGATATCGCTTTCCCCATTAGCTGAAAAGGAACAAATACATTTTGACTATGTAGTACTAGTCAACTCATCATGTCATACCTAGCATACCCTTTTATGACTGGCATTTACGCACAACGTTTGAATAGGTTAAAGTATAACAGACTCGAAATACTAGAAACTCAATGTATCTCAATTTTAAGAATAGAGGATATTATCATCTTAAAATCACTCGTGATTCAATCCATGAAGTGATGTCTTTAAGTACGGAACCCTCCTATACTTAAATCCCCATTAAGTACTCATGAATGTTGCAACAATCTCCATGTAATGTCTAATCTCCATAGACAATCTACTAACACTCCATGACAGTCTTGATTCACCACTTACTTCTAGGAGTGTGAACGACTGGGGAGGTTTAAGTAAAACTGTTTTACTCGGGAAGTGGTGTCTAAACATGCAAAACTAGAAACACAATGACAAATAATAGTAAATGGCAGAACTCATTCCAATAAATAAATCTCCATTATTTAATCACCAAGTCTATTACAATTTCCATCATTGTTTATAATGTTTCAAAATTCAAACTAACAACTAAAACTTTACATTATCTCTTTAGCCTATGCTCCTAGCATGCTCATCATGTTTGGATTTTCCAAGTGGCTTTGTGAATGGATCAGCCGGATTATCCTATGATCTTATGCTCTTCACAATCATGTGTCCTTCTTCTACTTTTCTCCGAAAAAAATGGTAGAATATTTCAATGGGGTCTTGAACCGTTGGAACAACTCCAAGATATCCAATGAAATTCTTAATTCAGATGGCTTCCTTTGAAGCCTCGCAAGGCGCTATGTACTCAGACTCTCACGTTGAGTCTGCCACCGTATCTTGCTTGGAACTTTTCCATGTCACCGCCCCTCATTCAATAAGAATACCCAACCAGACTGTGAACGACTATCATCTTTGTCTGTTTGGAAGCTTGCATCACTGTAACCCGTTACCTTAAGTTCACGTTCTCCACCATAAACCAAGAACTTGTCCTTAGTATTTGTCAAATACTTAAGAATATTCTTTGCAGCTGTCCAATGACCTTCACCAGGATTCTGCTGATGTTGACTCACTAAGCTCAAAGCAAATGAGACATCAGGCCTCGTACACGTCATGACATACATGATCGATCATATATCCGAAGCATATGGGACTCAACTCATTCTATCCGATTCTTCCTTAGATTTCAGAGAAAGATCCTTACTGATCTTAATGCCATGATGTAAGGCTAGATTCCCTTTCTTAGAGTTCTCCATTTTGAATATTTTCAAAATTTTATCTAAGTATGTGTCCTGGCTAAGTCCTATGAGACGTCTTGACCTATCTCTATAAATCTTTATACCAAGAATATATACTACATCTCCCAAGTCTTTCATAGCGAAACATTTTCCCAACCAATCCTTTACACCTTATAATGTTGGGATATCGTTTCCTATGAGTAGTATATCATCCACATATAATACTAGGAAGACTACGACACTCCCACTGAACTTGACATATATACATGACTCATCTTCGCTTCTAGAAAATCCAAACTTTGTGACTTACTCATGGAATCAGAGATTCTAACTACGAGGGACTTGTTTAACTTCATAAATAGCCTTTTGAAGCTTACACACTCTATTGGGATACTTTGCATTTTCAAAACCCTCTGGTTGTGCCATGAACACATCATCTGTCAGTTTCGCGTTAAGGAAGGCGGTTTTGACATCCATCTGCCAAATTATATAATCATGAAATGCAGCTATGGCTAGCATTATCCTAATTGACTTTATCTTAGCTACTGGTGAGAAGGTTTCCTCATAATCAATCCTGTGGGTTTGAGTATAGCCCTTCGCTACCAACCTAGCTTTATAAGTGTGTACTTTCCCATCCATGTATGTCTTCTTCTTGAAGATCCACTTACAACCCACCGTCTTAAGACTGGGTGTAGTGTCAACCAAATTCCAAACTTGGTTGTCATACATAGACTGAATTTCACTTTTCATAGCTTCCTTCCACTTAGCAGCCTCAGGGCCTGACATCGCTTCCTTGTAGTTAGCTGGTTCATCTAACTCATTTAGTGTACTATCACTAATTTTATCCTCTTCAATATGGAAACCATAATAGAACTAAGGAGGCTTGCTAATTCTATTACTGGTTCTGCGAGCGGGTAAGGATTTGTCTTCAGGTTCAACAGGTGTTTCCGACTCTAGTTGAACATCAGTGTTTACTGTAGGTTCTTCATCGGTCAATTCTTGAATTTCTTCAAGATAAATCTTACTCCCACTGTCCCTTTTAGATATCATTTCTCTCTCAAGGAACACTCCTCTTCGAGCTACAAAGACCACATTATCCGTGCGTCTGTAGAATAGATATCCAAACGACTCTTGTGGATAACCGACGAAAAGACACTTTTCAGATCTGGAGTCTAGTTTGTCCTGAGTTTCTCATCTAACGAAAACTTCACAACCCCAGATTTTGATGTGACCAAGAGATGCACGTTATCCCTTCCACATCTCATAAGGTGTCTTTGAAACCTTCTTGGTGGGTAAAAGATTTAAGATGCGAGCGGCGGTTTCTAATGCATAACCCCAAAAACTTATCGGAAGTGTAGCCCGACTCATCATAGACCGAACCATGTCCAACAAGGTTCTATTTCTCCTTTCAGAAACACCATTAAGTTGTGGTGTTCTGGGAGGAGTTAATTGTGAAACTATTCCACAATCCTTAAGATGATCGAGAAACTCGATACTAAGGTATTCTCCTCCCCTATCGGATCGGAGAACCTTTATCTTTCTGCTCAGTTGATTCTCTACTTCGCTTTGATATCTTTTAAATATCTCAAAAGTATCTGACTTATGCTTTATCAAATAAACATGTCCAAATCTACTGTAGTCATCAGTAAATGTAACATAGTACCGTTTTCCATCTTTTGTGGCACATCGGAATGGTCCACAAACATCTGTGTGTACCAAGTCCAATAGTTCTTCTCCTCTTTCACATGACCCTGTGAATGGTGATTTAGTCATCTTGCCCAATAAGCAAGATTCGCATACATCATCCGATTTGAGGTCGAATGATTCCAACACTCCATCCTTTTGGAGTTGGCCGATGCGTTTCTTGTTTACATGCCCAAGACGATAATGCCACAATTTGGATTTATCAAGCTCATTAGACAAATCAACATTTAAAATCAAATTGCAAACACATTCAACATTTTCATATATGCCATTGTAAGGAGAAGCTTTAAAAATAAAACATCCATTTAAATAAACCAAAATATCACCATTCTCATTATCAAATGAAAATCGATAACCATCCTTAAACAAAGCATAAAATGAAATTATGTTTTTAGTCATTTATGATGAATAACAGCAACTATTTAAATCAACCCTAACTCCAGACTTTAGCACGAGCTCATATTTTCCTATCTCGGTTACAGGCGTGATTCCTCTGTTTCCCATGACTAGGTTGAGCTCCCCATGCTTCAACTTCCTACTTTACTTTAGACCCTGCAATACAGTGTAAATGTGAGTACCACACCCTATATCCAGAACCCACGAATTAGAAGTTGTAGTATTATGGAGTTCGATCATGAACATACATGAGTGAATACTCTTTTCGACCTTTCCATCTTCAAGGTCTTTCAGGTATTTCGGGCAGCTACATTTCCGTTGCCCCTTGGTGTTGTAGTAAAAGCACACTGCTTCCTTTGGATCATTTATTGGTGCAATATCAGAATCAGTCTTTTTTTGGTCCCACGATTGGACTTTCCATTCGCAGTCTTTGCTTTCCAATTTGACCTCTTTCTTTTCTTTGCATTTTGACCAATTACCAATACATGAGCCATTGAGATAGAGGACACATCATCATTTTTAATTCCTTTCTCAGCGGTTTGCAATAAATTATGGAGTTCCACTATTGAGCCTTCTCTCTCATTCATATTCATCTGATATGATATTACAAACTGATTGTAAACAGCTGGCAGACAAGAAAAAATTATGGTGATGGAAAACTCTGTGTCAAACATCATATTCAATGATTCCAACCTATCAAGTACCCTTTCATCTCCAAGATGAAAGCACAGATAGATGCTCCAGGTTTGGGTTTGCAAGCCATGAGTGATTTAACCACATCAAGGCGTTCTTTCTTTGCCTTGGCCTGAAACATTTCTTTCAGTTGTTGTAACACCCCCAAATTTACTGTTTAGCAGAAGCAAGCTTTGGGGTGCTACTAATCAATAATCAAAACACACAAGGCATATAATGAACGACTCTATATGCGTCGTTTTACAAATACATTGATAATATAAGTTTTACAATGTATAAATGTTTACAAAAGCCCAATTGTTACAATGTTTAGAGATTAATCGGCATAACTTAGTTACAAAATGTAGTAATGCAAAATAATCTCCTGACGTGTATGCTGTCTCGAGCTATGGGCATCCTAAATGAACAGGTCCTACTGCTGTTGGGTACCTGAGAACACATGTTAAAAGGTCAGCTAACGCTGGTGAGCTCACAGGTTTGCATAATAATATGTAAGTGTGAACCACAAGATTCAATGGTAACCGTTTGAAATGAATCAAATGATGCATATGTCTGTCATAGGAGGTCATAGTCTGCGCTTAACCTAGGTGTCAGGATCACAATAAAGTGCCTGATCGTGGGTGCCTCCGGGCAAGTGTCTAATCTACACTCGTATGAACAAAAGTTAATGCCTTCGTTTAACCAGTCAGTGCTTGCTGACCCGGATGAGGATGGTCAGTCCTATATGGTACCATACACTAACATTTGTGCTACATAAAGTATTACCAGAACTATGATCGTATAGGACTTAAAAGTGATTAGAATATAGCTCATGCAGAATATAGCGAGTTTTGTACTCGTGTTCATGTGTAAAACAGTTAGAGCATGTACTCCCACCACGAGAGCAAAAGCAGTAAAAAGTCGGGGCTATGAGACTCACCTGAGCCTGATGAGTTGCAATGAAGCAAATGTGGTGAAGTAAAATTGGGTGTCCAAAGACTATAACCTGCCGGGCGTTTATAACGCGCAAGGTTGAATAAGATAAGTAGCTATCTTAAAAGATAACTTATGCTAGTTGTTCATCCAACTAGTAATGTCCAATGATTTGATTTGATTGGTAAGTTCGAGTTTTGAAAACGTGTACAACCCGTTGGTGATTATTTGCAATAATATTATTATGTCGAAGTATTGTACTTAAAAAGTATTTACAACTTTAGGTGACGGGGGTCCGGGGGCAGCGCCCCTGGTTAGCGGGGTCCCAGGGGTGGAAAAACCCCTGGCGGGGTCCAAGGGGCTGGCCCCTGGTTGGGGTCGATATAAAAATTTTTATTTCCACCATATTGTTATAGAGAAAAACGCATCTAAGATTTGAATTTGGGTAAAATCAAGTGATAAAATTTTAGGTCTCGACACTTAGTAAAAATCTGAGTTCTGTTTCATGCGGCACTTATAGCGACACTTAGGGTCTTAGGCGTCACTTAGGAAGGGACGCATGAAATAGCAGAGTCTGGGTAAGGGCGTCACTTATGGCGTCACTTATGGAAGTGACGCATAGTGAGGCGTCACTAGGTGACTTGGGCGACACTTGGGAAGTGTCGCATAAAATTGGAAATTCTGAGTTTAGGGCGTCACTTAGGTAAGTGACGCCTAAGGTGGCGACACTCCATTAGTGTCGGGTATAAGTGTCAGTTAAGGCTTCTAGGCGTCACTAAACAAGTGACGGAGGTAAGTGTCGGGAAAAGGGGTTTTATGCGACACTTATGCAAGTGACGTATGATTAGGGCTTTTAGCGACATTCAATACGTCACTTAAGTGACGCACGAAGTGACGCTATACTGCACCTTTGTTGCGACACTTAAGGCTGTTAGCGAATTTTTGAGCCAAAAATGAGTTTTCGGGTTTCCGTTTGGTTTGATTATTTTACCCAACCCTTATAGGGACATTCTAAGCTTAAAGGAACAACTAGAACCTAAAAATACTCGAAATCGAAAGGTTTCGGGTTTTGTCGGAAACTTACAAATCGTCGGGCGGAGAATTCGGAAGGATAGAAACGTAGATCATTGCGAGGCGGTTCTTTTTCTCCAAACGGGTGGTGAAGATCGAAGTCGTTTGGTGGTGTTTTTAGTGAGATTAAGTGGTGGTGGTGTGGTTTAGTTTAGAGAGAAAAGAAAGAAGTAAAAAGGTGAAAGTGAGAAAGAAGAAAGGAAAAAGGGAAGAAAAGGAGGGGGAAGAGAGGGGGGAGAGGGGCGGATGGTGGGGTCCACTGAGTGTGGGCTTCACCAGTTTTTCGTTCTCCCGCGTACACGTTCCGTGCAGCGTTCGTTTTTCGAACGTTTTGCGTTAAATAATTATTTTACACGTTTAGTTATAAGTTTTAAAATACAATTATTTATTTAATATTGTGTTGAAGTATTTTACCAAATACCTAATAAACTTAAATGGTTTCGTTTGCTCGTGTGATTAATGTTTAAGTCACGTAGACGTTTATTGTACGATACGAAAGGTAATTGAAATATTATCAAAATAATATTTGGGTATGTTATCGTTATTAGATAAATTTTTATACTTTTTAATAAATTTGAGCACCAACGTCCGCACTTAATTGTACCGAATTACATTCGTTTTGAAACTTGTACGATTTAATCAAAACGTATATTCGTATATATTCAGCGATATATATATCGATACATTAATTAGCCTAACACAGAACTAATTACATGTATTACAGAATGATTAGGACCTAATGATAAGCCCTAATTTGGCGGGTGTTACAGTTGTTGGTTCATTTCATAAGCCCAAGTATTCTCAAAAGTCTTTTGCAATTCAAGGCTCATGGACGATGCCATGATACATGACACTTTATTCGCATCATCATAATGTTTCCGGTGTGCCTCAATCTCCTCTTGGGTTGAATCATCATCAGTTACAGGAATCTTCTCATCGAGAACATACTCCTTATTCTCGTACCTTAAGGTAACCTTAGGTTACACATCCAGTCCATATAATTTGGACCGGTCAGTCTTTCCCTCCCAAGAACTGAGAGTAGTGAGAAGTTCGAGTTGTGTGCAGGATTTGGGACGGGAGGATTATTACCATTTGTAGAAGACATCTATCAGATAATCAGTTTTAGCTACAAATTAAGGCTAGGATCCAAATTTTAGATTAGTTTTATGAAAAGGTTTGCCGTAATCATATTGCGAATTTATTTTAGGTAGACAATGCCTTTGTCAGTTTCATTCTCTATGAAACTCCTAGTTCTTTTGAGATTCATTGATTCTTATCAACGTCATGTTAATCTCGGATATGCTAATCTACTATTCATGACTGGTATGCCGAGGATCATGAACAAGACGGTAAAGTTAACCATGCAAAACCCGCATGGTCCCCGGCCCGAGTACGGTCGAGAATCGCGAGTCCCACATCACCTCTCAGTATGTTCTCATATTAATGTGCCGGTAAACCACACACGCTCCATTAACAAACCATACGAATGATGTGCGGTTTTCATGGGTTAGCATACTATTCACATTTTAGTATCTAGAACGGGATTTTTTTAGTACTTTTAGGTCATACTTTTGATCTTGACATCATCCTATCAAAAGTCCTCGGTAGCTCCATTGAACGTACAAAGAAGCGGAGAAGCAGGTCAGCGCGAAGCCTAAAAAAAACCAGACTTCTGTAGGGAAGCTGAGTTACCCGTCTTATACCTCTCTTATAGTTTGTTCACTATGGGTGAGCCGATTTATCAATTGATTGATGATGTATTTAACTTTAATGATATATATACTTATAGCTCATAATATATGTAAGGTCTCTTTATAAACTCTTAAAGTCTACGGTCCTATTTTAAAACATTTTAAAATTTAGGGTTATATTTTAAACATTTCAAAATATAATGTATAAAGTGTAAATTATTTTTACCAATTTAGATATTCCATTTCCAATTTATCTTAACCTACATCATATTGCAGATAATTAAATGCTAGTATTTATCAAGCTAAGGCTCTGATACCACTATTGGGTTTTCTATTCCCTAACTAGATTAATATGCGCAGTGGAATAATAACAAAAATTAATCTAAGGCAATTAGAAAACTAAACCCTAAAGGATCTTAACTTGAATAAATAAAAACAATAAAAAAAATAGATAAAGAGGAAAAAAAATAATTTCTCACGCGTAGACGAACTAGCAGAACCTTCTTGCTTGGTGGCAAGTGCCCAAACTAGAACACCTCTAATGGCTCACACCCAAAAGAACTAAGAGAAATTCCCAAGTCTCCTATGGTTATGACTCTAAGTCGTAAAACTCTTACAAGGAGCAGGAATGAGAAAGAGAGAAGAAGAATTGAATACTATTCAATTCAAAGGTGTGTGGAAAACTAAGGGTTAGACCCCTATTTATAGGGGAGAAGGATGGCATGGGTTTCATATCCCAGCCGATGTGGGACAACATGGTTTTCCATCTAACCGACGGATGGACCTTCCTTCCGACGGTTGGTTTGGATTCCAGAACATTCTGACAACGCGTTCCACCGGTTTTACAACCCTAGCATCCAACCGCCGGTTGAACCATCCAACCGTCGGTTGGATCCATTTTCCATAATTTTCATTTCATTTAGTTTCTAATTAATTTCAATTAATAAATTAAATATAATATTAATTCTAATTAATACTATTTCTATATATATATATATATATATATTACTGTTTATTGAGGGCGACCTAAAAAGGACTCCACTTTTAATAATGTACTTACCAATTAGTTATGATATTGGACACTATTCCAACACAATTTTCAAAATTAAACCTTTTCAAGATCTTATCAATATAATGAGATTGAGAAACTAAAATTCCATTGTCTCCTCGTTTAATATTTAACCAAAAATCACCTTAGCCTCCCCAAGTCTTTCATATCCAAACTAGATGACAAAAACCTTTTGGTTATATCAACTTGGTGTTGATCAGTACCAAAGATTAACATATCATCTACATATAGACAAATTATAACTCCTTTACCAGAATTATTAAATTTGCTATGTACACACTTGTCAGCTTGGTTTAATGCAAAACCATGAGATAAGACCACATCATCAAACTTTTGATGCCACTATTTTGGTGCTTGTTTTAGACCATACAATGACTTCTTCGGTTAGCACACCTTATTTTCATTCCTAGGCATTACAAAACCTTCAGGTTGTTTCATGTAAATCTCCTCATCCAATTCACAATTCAAGAATGCAGTTTTTACATCCATCTGATGAATTACAAGAACATGTATAGCTGCAAGAGCTATCAACAATCTAATAGTGGAAATCCTAGCAACAGGAGCATAAATATCAAAGAATTCAATACCTTCTTTTTGCCTAAAGCCTTGGTTAACCAATCTAGCTTTGTACTTATCTATAGTACCAACCACTTTCATTTTCCTTTTGAGGATCCATTTACATCCTAATGCCTTGTACCCAGGAGGTAAATCAGTTAAAACCCAGGTATTGTTATGCATGATGGAATCAATCTCATCCTGAATGGCTTCTTTACAGAAACCAACATCCCTAGATGCCATGGCTTCACTAAAAGTCTTTGGATCCTCCTCAATAAGATAGCAATATTGATGTTGAGACATAGTGTCATCCCTTGTTCCTTCAACTAAATAAAGTTGAAAATCAGATCCAAAAGACTTAGCTTTTCTAGCTCTAGTGCTCCTTCTAGGTTCCGATGATTCATGCATATCTTCAACTTGAGTTGAGTCTTTACTTAATGATTTCTGAATCATATCCCTAGGTCTGGGTATAGATGTAAATCTTTCTTCATCAAATATAGCATCTCTTGACTTTATCACAATATTAACTGACACAGAATCATTAGATTCTATAACATAAAATCTATATGCTTTGGAATACTCAGCATACCCAATGAAGATACAATCTATACCTTTTGCAGATTCAAAATTTTGGTAAACATCAAATAAAGAGTCTGACATACCATTCAAAATGTGGCCACGGCATACATAGTCATCGTTCTCCCACTTTAATCTCCTCCTAGCCATTTCCAGAGTTTCATCTTCAACATATTATGGCATAGGGGTACTCTGAACATACGTCACTTTTAGGGTTGTGAGAAGGAAGTGCATCATCTTCTGCCATCTACGAAAATCCTGTTGGAATAGTGTCCAAGTTCATAACTAATTGGTAAGTATATCATTAAAAGTAGAGTCATTTTTGGGTCGCCTTCAATGAACAGTAAGAGAAATAAATGTGAAATAATATTAATTGAAATTATTTAGTTTATTAATTGGATATTAATTAGAAACTAAAATAAATGAAAATTATGGAAAATAGATCCAACCGGCGGTTGGATGCTAGGGTTGTTAAGGCGGTGGAATGGCTGGAAGAATATTCCAGAATCACAATCCAACCGCCGGTTGGAACGTCCAACCGTTGGTTGGATTGCAAATGCAGTTGTCCTACATCGGCTAGAGGACCTAAATGTGGGTCTCCTCCTCCCCTATAAATAAGGGCCTAACCCTTAGTTTTCTATGCACCCTTGAATTGAATAGTTTTCAATTCTTCTTTTCTCTTTCTTACTCCTGCTCCTTATAAGAGTTTTGCCACCTAAAGTCGTGACCTTAGGGGACTTGGGAATTCTCTTAGTTCTTTTGGGTGTGAGCCATTAGAGATGTTCTAGATTGGGCACTCACCTCCGAGCAAGAAGGTTCTGCTAGTTCGTCTATGCGTGAGAAATTGTTTTCTCAAAGGTTAGTATTTTCCTTATTTATCTTAGTTATTTTATTGCTTTTATTTATTCAAGTTAAGATCCCTTAGGGTTTAGTTTCTTAATTGTCTTAGATTAATTTTTGTTATTATTCCGCTGCGCATATTAATCTAGTTAGGGAATAGAAAACCCAACAAATCCTGCTCTTCGAATTTTGCCAACTTATCAAACTTACTGATCATATCCTTCACAGATCCTTCGTTCGTCATCTTCACAGAATACTTTAATCTTTGTTAGAAAATTAGGGTTTCGATTACTCGGATTTCTGAGAGTCGTGTAATCACTTTCAGATTAAAGTATTTCGATGGTACAATCAAAATCAATAATCGGATAAAACTCAGAATTGATTGAACTTGAATATGTGTTTTGTTATGGAAAAAAAAAACGTACCAGAAAATGTATAATTCACCAATATGAAAAAACCGGGAAGAAAATAACTGCCCATTCGGCAGTTATCAAACCACCCAGCATTTTTATTTCGAATATTAATTTCCAATGCATTTTTAACATAACAATATAAACATAACAATTCAGCTCGACCTCAGCCAGGGGCTCTGCCCCTTGGACCCCGCCAGGGGCTGCCGCCCCTTGAACCCCGCTACCGGGGGCGCTGCCCCCGGACCCCCGTGAATCAAAATAAATTCAAATAAGCGTGCACTCTGCACCATCCAAACTTATTTGATATTTATTATGATTATATTGATCAAAATTAATCCCGTTACACTTAAATCATTATTGATAACACAAATCACCGACATCTGTGGTATTCTACATCTTAGATTTCTTGGGTGGAGGGTGATTGAAACCTTGCTAGATATGTCATTTTATGAGTAATGAGACTCTAGGAGCGAAAAGAAAATCTGGGTCAAACTTCTACGAACATGCAAAAATCCCGACCAAAAGTCTTGAAGTAAATGAATGAGGACGTGAATGTAATTTACTCTTGAAAGTGTTATTGTACATCTATACGTATTCATACGTACGTCTATATATAGAAATATTTCTAAGAGAGAGGAGACAGTGTGGGACATGTATGCATACGTAAGGATGCATGTTCTACTAATAATAATTAGTGTAATTAAGTTTGACTATTTGGCAATTAATTGATCGAGATTTAAGAAGAAGGAAAAAAATGGTATTGATCGAGATTATAGTTTTGTTATTTTAAAAGAAAACGTAACTTCAAAGGTGATCTAACGTAACTTGAAAGTGATGGGCCATCCTATTGACTTATATTTATGTTTATTTTATGTCTTTTTAGGTGCTGATATTCGATACAACTTGGACTTTTTGTAAAGAACTAAGACTTTTTGTAAAGAACAGGCTTAATTAAGTAGTACATTTTATTTGATAAATAGTTGTTAGAATTACAACTTTATAAAGGGGTTATTGTACGAATCATACTTTGAAATACTATTTGGGTATTAAAATTAAAATTATATGTGATCATGAAATTAAATTGAGACTGATTTTGATTGTAAATGAGGAAAAGTTATAAATGCGCTTTCATATGTTGCATCGTTTTTTATTTTATTTTATTTCTATTATTTATGTGTTATTAAAAAAGCCGCTCATTACTTTATTGTGGAATAGGTTTAAAAGAAAAAAGATGAATAAAAGAATAGAAAATAAAAGAAACGTAAGAGCACTTTTGTATCCGCGGATCAGTTAGAATATAAAGGAAATTTACACATTTTGTGTTCTCAAATTAGAATGGAAGAAAATGGCATTTTCAAACTTGTTTAATCTATCGTATTTTTATTTCTTTTCACTTTTGAAGAAAACATTTGGAAGGAAAATATGATCAAATCTTATTTTCATAAAAGAAAAAGCTCAGCAACACAATTAAAAATTCCTTATTGCCCTCCCGAAAAAATAACTCGGCTTTTACTGTAAATATTTATAAATTACAAGGATCATTCATGAAACTTACTAAAAAAACTTTTAGACCGTCCTTCGGCTTTTATTGTTAGCTAAGAGACACGGCCAACGGTGAATCGGCTGGGCCGTTCTGATGTTGATGGCTTGCAGACGTTCTAGTAGATGTACATGTCTTAATGCATATAGTACAAGTATACCATAATTCTCGTTCATCTTTCCTTACGTCACCTCTTGCCATATCCAAATGGATAAAATTAAAAACAATTTCCTCGTACGTTCGCATACAAATCCTTTTGGTTCCTTTTAAACATAATAATAATAATAATGTTTAGCATATTTTCGTTTTCGTATTTTTCAAAAGGAAAATGATAACAAGAATCCTTAAAGACCTCGTTAAAATTTTACGACATGCATATAAAGTAGTACTAAGAGCATAACAAACTTTATATGTCCTTCAAAATTTATGTAGACTCCTTGAATTTTGGTTGAATGCACAACAATTTATATACATGTAAGATTTTATTAAAGAAAACTCTAAGAACTTCCATTAACAAACACTTTTCAAAAAAATAATTTAATTTATTCTGGTACACCAAAGAGAATTTGGCAAAAAAAAAAAAGAAACTTTTTATATTGTCCAACCCTCCGAGGTGATAAATACAATGGCTCATACACTATCAACATTTACATTAAGAAGTATGTAACATAACTTTGATAGATGAATCTATTTGCTGTATCTATTACCTCGTGAGTTTTTGTATTTTAAAGAATTTAATGATTCGATTCATATTCTAATTAATTAATTAATAAAGTATCAATTCGATAAATCTTGTGAATAGAAAATTACGTTAGTAACAATATAAAGTCCGATATGGTAACATTGTGGATTGTGTTTCTGTAAATCCTGTATCCAGCTAATCAATTTGACCCTCCTTTTATTTTATATACTCCGTACTTAATTAATATTAAAACTATTAAAATTAATATATACAATATGTTATCCCCTAACTGTAATCTTTATCCTTAGACGTACTTATGTACTTGCAGGCATAGTTCAAATCTTTATTTTTATAATTACACTACCTAAAAAGTAAAGACAAAGAAATAATTGGCTTCCAAGAAAATTCGGACAAAAATATGTTTATCTACTCATTTTTTATTTATTTATTAACTAATAGACACATTTAAATTTTGTGATTTATAAGCTTAGCAATTTCATCTTACTCACTTTTACAATTTGTAATTAAACAGTTAAAAAATAGATAGTGATTCTTACATCATCAATTTTCTTCGTACTGATTTATGTGTTGGTGTTGTACAACAATCTAAAGCAAGTTTATTGGTGTACGAAAAAAAATCCTGCAAATAATGATCATCCAAAAACAAAACATAGTTAATTTATCTACTTTTCCAGATTTTGAATGAATCAATAATTTAAAGATTTTAAAAGATGATAGGTGTGTTTGGTAACAACGGGCTGGAGCTTGTGGCTGAAGCTGGGGCTGGAGCTTAGGGCTGGAGCTGGAGCTGGAGCTTCTTTTCACAAGTCACTTCAAAAAGCTTCTTGTTTAGAGGCTTTCGATGACTCATTTTTTCAAGAAGACCTACTTTTTTTTTTATGTTGTCAAATAAGGTTTATAGCTGAAGCTTATAAAAAATAGAAGCTAAAGCTCTCAAAAGCCCCTAGAAGCCCGTCATCCAAACATTACCTGAAAATGAATATGCAAATTATTGGTGTACCTTTGAATATTCCATGAACTATGATAGGGTATAAAGTGAAACTTCCGTAAGTGAAAGGGTCGTTCTTGTAACTTCACATATTTCTAAACTATAAATACACTTACATACCCCATGATTTACTAAAAATAAAGAAAACAATGGCGATTGCTGACATCCATGAAGATATAATCAGAACGCACATATTGACCAAACTCGACGGTCAAACACTCGCCGCCGCCGGCTGCGCATCTTCCCACCTTAAATCCCTTTGCTCCGACCAAAAACTATGGTCGGATATTTGTTCTTCCAATTGGCCCTCAACTAACCACCCTTTAATCACAAAAACCATCTCTGGTTTCACCTCCGGCCACCGTTCTTTTTACTCCGACACGTTTCCGTCGCCGGCCCACCATCTCACCACCACGTCATCACCACAATCCACCCAACTAATCTCAGCCGTTGATCTTACGTACAGCAACCAACTCGTGTTATCCAAGGTTGTGTCCACAACAACCGCACCAACGGATTGGTTCCAAACGTCGCCGTTTCGTGTTGATGTTCTTGAACCCAAAGAATTTGTGTCATCAAGTGTTGAAGTTCTGGGGGATGAGAAGTTGTTCTTGATGGATTTTCAAAAGAATATGGAGTTGAGTTGGATCATGATTGACCCGACCCGAAACCGGTCGGTGAATTTGTCCAGTGTGAAGCCTGTTTCTGTACAACGGAATTGGTTGACTAATGATATTGAGTTGACTTTTGGTGTGGTGATTGGGTGTGGAAATGAGCACGTGAGTTGTAACATACAAGTCACGTGCGGGGTGAAACAAGGAGGTGGGGAGGTAAATGTTAGTGGGGTTAGTTTAACGGTTTTGGACATGGATGGTAAGTGTTTAAGTGGGACGGGTAGTATGGTAATTTTGCAAGGACTTTTGGTGGCGGAGCGACGGCGTGGTGGCGGAGAAGGGGTGGAGAGAGAAAGGTATGATGAGTATATTCGGAAAAGGAGAGAGAGAAATGAGAAAACGGAGAGAAGAGAAAGACGGATTGATATGGCTTTGGTTGCTAGTGGCGTCGCGATGTTTATGGCATTTTGGTCATTTGCTCTTTGCTAAGATTCATGGTAACGATGGGATTTGAATCTATGACGACTACTTGTTGACGATTAAGTTAATCACGTATGGTAGAAGGATAAATTAGTGTAACACGGTGTTTAGATACAATTCTTTTATTGATTTGAGTTTTTTTTGGAAACGGCAAATAATATTAAGATCAACACTTAGCAAGAAACTAAGAGTTGGGAAGATATTACAAACTACAAAGCAACATAAGAAATAAAATTAAAAAGGACATCTACCCCAATCATCTCAATTACAATTCAATTTGCCCCTATGCTTAATCCACAAAAATGAAGTAGCTACAATATCTCCCGAGATAGCCATGTATGGCTTACGAATGTTGTTGAATACGAAGTTATTTCTCGCCTTCCAAATACACCATAGCGAGCACTGGATTATAGCAATCAGAATTTTATTGATTTGAGTTATTTGTGAAAACGTACATATATATGAAAAGAAATTAAGACCATGTATTGGTTTTTTTTTTAAGATATTTTTGTTCAAATTGTGTTAAAGGATATGGATCATTTATTTTAATGAATGAAATGGTGTCAAGTTTCAACATCATCAGCATGGATATAAATAAACTCAAATAAATGATATAATTAGCACACAATTAAGTTGTAGGGATGGATTGCTTATAGGCCATTAATGTGTGTTCATAATTACTCATTGAATTGGTTAGTTATACACTTAAATCAATGGTATGGAAGTAATTGAAATTCTTAGATATTGGTGAAAGATAGCTACAAAGATCGAAGGTAATTTATTGGGACGATAACTCTAGTAGTAAGAAAGGGAAAAATTACATAAATTTAAGTTTGATAATAGTACTACGTTTGAGTGAGGTTAAAAGTAGAAGTATAATATTGCGTTAGAATCGAGTATTACTTAATATGAATGAGTCATGTGTCATAACATTTATTTCGCTACGTTTTTGAAAATTAAATATCTGATACATGTTTGTTAGTCAGTTGGTCTATCGAGTTGTATAGGTCGCTATTTGAATTAAAATGTAAAATCATTATTAGCGACACTCGAGTTTTAGTTTTGGGCGACACTCGTTAAGTGTCGTCAAAAATGTGTTTAGAATAGTATGTGACACTTGGGTCAGTGTCGCACGACCAATGTTTGCGACACTTGTTGAGTGTCGCTAAGTCGGTCAGTTTGTAGTATAAATAGAACCTTACGGGTTCTAAGCAAGGGTTGACGAAACCCTAGCATCATTTGTCGACAAAGCGTCTTTGTAAACATTCTGATATGTGATTATAATCAATATAACAAGTTCCTTTTATTCAATTGTTAGTTTTCGGTTTGTGATTACTTGTTATTTGTGTAATTGCTTGATTCCGCCAAGTAATTAGTGTCGTCAATCATCTGAGATCCATACTGGGGGCACTCACAAAAGGATTCAGAACTTTTGGTGGATAGATTGACGTTTTTGATAATGTATTGGTTCGATTTTGTCACACCCCCAAAATCGGTAATCATGTTTATAATTGGTTTAGCGGAAGCTTTAGTTAATTAGCGGAAGCATTTTTAGTTACAGTTGAACAGCGGGGTGCTGACGTTACAATAGTGCATTCATTGTATCAGAGCATATGATCATACAGAACATATTAATTTAAGATGCCATAGGTTTAAACGTCATTACAAAAAGGGTACGACTTATAAAGTCGTACAAGTAGTGGTGTTGCAGAACAACATAAGTTTACAAAACATGAGTTTATAAAAGAGAGATTTCGTAAGTATAACCAATGTAATTGGTAATACAAAGGAAATCCAAGTGTCCCAAAAGTGGCATCATAAATAGTTCGGGTTGCCTACGTCCTTTATGCATGCAGGAGTACCTGAGTCCTAATTCCCTGAAAAACATAGTAAACCGTCAACATTGAATGTTGAGTGAATTCACAGGTTTAGTATAAAAGTAGTTAAACCAAGTTTTGTATAAATCATTCATGTACTCAAACATAATGTTTATATGTATAGCCGGAAACACAAGTGTTCTTATTAAAGAAAACATTTCCTATTTTACTGTAAGAATGTCATTCTTACTACAATTCAGTCGAGGTGTTAGGAAACACAAGTTTAATCATAAACGTTTCCTAATAATGGTTGCAAGAAATACAGTTCAACAATCAAGTAAACAATTCCATATATACAGTTGTAGGAAACACAGGTTTAACAATCAAGTAAACATTTCCATATAAATGTTGTTTTGTCGGGAAACCAAGTTTATCCAATCAAGGTAAACGTTTCCTATAAAGAAAATCATGCGTAGGAACACCTGTCCTATTAGTTATCGCAGGGAGTACTCTTCTCAAATCAAGTTATAGTTTTGCTGTTTAGTTATATGGGAAACATAGGCTATGATCCCTCTAAGGTGAGCTAAACCTTTAGAGTTAAAGTAACGATACCTAGTACTATAACCAAACCACGACTAGTTGATGTTGTTGCCTCAGTAACACGGTAAGTATACACTCCTCGTTACGACTGCCGTCATGTGGTTGGAATTACCAATGAGTTATATCAGTGGGAGGTTTGTCAAAGCGATAGTACTATCTGTATACTCAGTGGCTAGAGTCACCTAGCTAATGGTTATAGGTTGCAAGCACTGAGACTTATGTGCACTACAACTACCTCGCGTAAACCTAGGATCGTACCAAGATTCGTTGTCCTATTCCCAAAATAGTTGTGAAAACGTTTCATATAGTTAACAGTTGTTTATAAAGCATAAAGCATTTATACAAATCAGTTTGATATAAAAGCATGTCAAGCAATTATATAAACAAGTAGCATGTAATAGCACGTAGTTCTATGTTTTCCACCCCTGGTTTTAAAAGCATTTAAAAACGAGTAAAAGGTAGGGGCTGTGAACTCACGTGTAGCGGTCTTCAGCTAGTACAGCTAGAAATACTGTAGTCCGAATGTGTCTCTCAAATACCTAAGCACAATTAAATATACTTTACATAAGTATATGGACCAATTGTTGAGTTGAGATGTTTATAATACTTTAGTTGTTGGTGATATTTACGTTGAACTAAACGTTGCGTACAAGTATATATTTACATATACTTATTAGTTGAATATATATATTCTTATATATATCAATTGTCGTTGCCGTGTATATATATATATATATATATATATATATATATATATATATATATTATTCATTTGTTAATGTCGCGTATATATATGTATATATTGTTTATCATTGTTGTTTATGTTTTAAAACATAATTATAGTAGTTATAAAAATAACTTAGTTCTAATACGATTGTCTTAGTTCATTTATATAATTATATATAAATTATAATCGTCCACTATATGTATAATCTAGTTGTCGCGTTACCATTTTTATTTGTCCCATTTACTCGTCACATAAATATATATGTAACCCGTTTTAACGTTTGCATTTTGAAATTTCGTGGCCCGTTGGGCTCGGCCCAATAGGTTTGGCCCTATAGATTTGGCCCAAATATGCGTGGCCTAACATAGTTTGGCCCAAGTACGTTTAGCAAATTATTTTGGCCCGTTATCAAAATACCATTTTTGATTCAATTTAGATTAGGCCCGTTTGGCCTAAAAAGTTATATTTATAAATTGTCCATGTCAAAATAATGTCCCGCGGTCGTGTACAAATTTGTCCCAAACTTTGTATCCTAAAGTTTTATAATTTTTATAACTTTTTAGTATTTGTATTTCGTACGCGTTAATGTATTTGTACTACAAAATATATGTACCGACTGTGTATTAATCAAACGCATCGCAAAAGTCTGGACACAGCCTGCCTAACCGATCGGGTAAGGGCTTAACAAACCGTTCGGCTCGAAAACACCTTAGCCGATCGGCTAGGTGTGATGAGCCGATCGGCTCATTGGTTCCAGCCGATCGGCTGGTTAAAACCAACCGATCGGTTTGGTCCTTGGTCCGGTTTGTCCCCTGTTCTTGGCCTGTGTTCTTGGTCTGTGATGTTTCTACATATATGTATATGTTTGGGTGTTTGATTCTAAGCTTTGTACACTACTTAATCATCACTACATAACACATAATTCATACTACAATTTTGTTTACATACATACTAACATTATACATACCAAATTATATGATCAAAGTATGAAATATATATATATATGTTCTTGAACCTTACAAAGATCATTGATGAAAATGACTATGAAGATGATGAATCTGATGTTGGTGATGATGATGACCGAGATGAAGATGATGATAAAGATTATGTGATCATTTTGTTAGTTTTTGTGTTTGGATTCAAGGATTTTAAACTTGAGAATGGAGATGATGAAATGGAAATGGATTTTTGTTCCTGCTCTTTGTTCTTGCAGCTTGCTCGACACACACACACAGATGATGAAGAAACTTGGTGAAGTGAATTATTGGGGATCAAGTGTAGGTGAGGGAGTATGTATTCTGCTCAAATTTTTCAAAGGAGAAGTATGGAGGGAGCAGGAAATGTCGATAGATATTTCCTATGTGTGTATGGTGTGGGTTTTTAACCCGTTAGTTCCGTGTACGGGTTCAATTATTTGTACCCGGTGTCCCACTCAAATATTCGTTTGTTTAAATTTTATTTTAAACTTTGTAGTTGATAATTACAAAAATGAAATAATTTTTATTTAAAGCTTTTAATAAAATTATTCACCGTAGTGGGACTGTACAGTTTATTTGAGTGCCAGATTTCGGTTGAATTTGGAATTTATATTTTAAGGTAATGTTCCAAATACTAAAACAGGAATGGGAAAATAAATACTTTTATTATTTTCGACCTTTAGGTACGTTTTATAATTGTTTCTGTTCGTGTATGACGCGTCCTATAAAGCAGTCTAACGGTTTCCGTTTTATTTTTGTTCTAATACTTCTCTAAAATAATTTCAAACAAAAATTATTCAAAAGCATTTTGAAGTTCTTTTGGGACTTTACGATTCGCGTTAGATACGTTTAATATAAAACGTATAAGTTATTATATTATTTCAATAATATAAATATCTAATATTTGTAATTAAAAATTTTCGAATTATTAATTATTTTATATTACCAACTTTGTTGTATTTAATTTGTCGAGTTTAGTACGTTTATTTCACACGTAATTATATATACATATAACTACGAATTTAATATATCACGTATCACATAGTAAGTTTCACAAACTTAACATATAGAAATTGTTTTGAATTCACTAATCAGGGAATTACTCTAGGTAATGCATGAAATTAGTAAGGATTAATACCCTAAATGGAGGATTGTCACATTCTCCCCCCGTTAGCGAAATCTCGTCCCGAGATTTAAGTTGAGTTGTTCGTGACTGGTGTTTGATTAAACAGGTGAGGGTATTTCTTTCTTATCTCATCCTCGCGTTCCCAAGTAAACTCCGCGCCATGTTTCGAGTTCCAACGAATCTTGACAAGTTTGATTCGTTTGTGTCGGAGTTTCTGTGTTTTCGTATCGGTCACTTCGATAGGTTCCTCCACAAAGTTAAGTTTTGAATTTATAAAGACTTCGTCAGGAGGGATGATAAGTGTTTCATTAGAAAGACACTTCTTCAAGTTACACACATGAAAGGTGTCGTGAATGCTACTAAGTTCTTGTGGCAACTTTAGTTTGTAAGCGACAGGACCAATCCTCGCAAGGATTTCAAAAGGTCCAACATATCGCGGGTTAAGTTTTCCTCGTTTGCCAAATCGTGCTACCCCTTTCCAGGGCGATACTTTGAGTAGGACTTTGTCTCCTACTTGAAACTCAAGAGGTTTACGACGGTTATCGGCGTAACTCTTTTGTCTGTCCCTCGCCGATTTCAATCGGTTGAGTACTTGCGATATCTTGTCCGTGGTTTCCTGGACAAGCTCTGGTCCAGATAGTTGTCTGTCACCCAACTCTGCCCAACAGAGTGGTGATCGGCATTTGCGTCCATACAGTGCCTCGAATGGCGCCATCTGTATACTGGTGTGATAACTGTTGTTATAGGAGAATTCGGCCAATGGGAGGTGGGTATCCCAGTTTCCCCCAAAGTCAATCACACACTCTCTCAATAAATCCTCGAGCGTTTGAATCGTTCGTTCACTCTGGCCATCAGTTTGTGGATGATAGGCTGTACTCATGTCGAGTCGAGTACCTAAAGCCTGTTGCAGTGATTGCCAGAAGCGAGATGTGAACCTGCTATCTCTATCAGATATAATGGACAATGATACACCGTGTCGAGAAACGATCTCTTTGATATAGATCTTTGCCAGTTTCTCTAGTTTGTCAGACTCTTTGATAGCAACGAAGTGAGCTGATTTCGTCAATCGATCGACAATCACCCATATGGAATCAACTCCAGTTGATGTCTTTGGTAGTTTCGTGATGAAGTCCATCGTTATGTGCTCCCATTTCCATTTTGGCATTTCTGGTTGTTGCAAAAGTCCTGAAGGTTTTTGATACTCAACCTTGACCTTTGAACAAGTTAGACACTTGCTGACATAAGTAGCGATGTCTCTTTTCATGTTTGGCCACCAATAGTAACCTCTCACATCTTGGTACATCTTATCTGCACCAGGATGAATCGAGTAGTTGGACTTGTGAGCTTCGTCCAAAATCAGTTTGCGTAGTTCATCGTCGCACGGTACCCAAATTCGATTCATGAAGTAAAAAACTCCATTTTCTTTGGTTTCGAGTTGTTTCTCCATTCCTCTCAGGGATTCGTCTTTCATACGTTCGGTGGTGAAAGCCATTCGTTGTGCATCACGAATTTGAGTAATAAGATTCGAGTGGATTGTTAATACCAAGGCTCGAACTCTGCGAGGTTTAACATTCTCTTTACGACTCAGAGCATCCGCTACTACATTAGCCTTGCCCGGATGGTACTTAATCTCACAGTCGTAATCGTTCAGCAATTCGACCCAACGTCTCTGTCTCATGTTGAGCTCTTTCTGATCGAATATGTGTTGTAAACTCTTGTGATCGGTGAAAATCGTACACTTTGTACCATATAGGTAGTGTCTCCAGATCTTGAGTGCAAAGACGACGGCTCCCAACTCTAAGTCATGAGTTGTATAATTCTTCTCGTGAATCTTCAATTGACGAGATGCATAAGCAATAACTTTGTCGTTTTGCATGAGGACACAACCTAATCCTTGATGTGAGGCATCACAGTAAACGATGAAGTTCTCTGTTCTCTCAGGTAAAGATAAGATTGGTGCGGTGCTCAACTTGTGTTTCAATAGTTGAAAGGCATTTTCTTGTTTTTCGCCCCATTCGAATTTCTTATCCTTTTGAGTTAAGGTGGTGAGTGACTGAGCTATTTTGGAAAAGTTTTCGATAAATCGACGGTAATATCCAGCCAGACCAAGAAATTGTCGAATCTCGGTTGGGGTCCTTGGAGCTTCCCAGTTTTTGATCGCCTCAATTTTGGATGGGTCCACATGGATTCCTTTATCATTTATCACATGACCAAGGAAATGAACCTCTCTAATCCAAAATTCACATTTGGAGAACTTAGCATACAGCTTCTCGTTCTCGAGTAGTTGGAGGATAAGTTTCAAGTGTTTTTCGTGATCCTCTTTTGTTTTTGAGTAAATCAAGATATCATCAATGAACACAATGACAAACTTATCAAGGTAAGGTTTGCACACTCGGTTCATGAGATCCATGAATACTGCAGGCGCGTTAGTCAATCCAAACGGCATGACTAGGAACTCATAATGACCATAACGAGTCCTGAACGCGGTCTTTGGTACATCCTCTTCTCGTACTTTCAGTTGATGATAACCAGAACGCAGATCGATCTTCGAGTAGTAACTCGATCCTTGTAACTGATCAAACAGATCATCTATGCGAGGTAACGGGTATCGGTTCTTAATAGTTACCTTATTCAGCTCTCGGTAGTCAATACACATCCGCATAGATCCATCCTTCTTCTTGACAAACAAAATCGGAGCTCCCCAAGGTGAAAAGCTCGGTCGAATGAATCCTAAGTCTAAGAGCTCCTGCAACTGTGTAGACAGTTCTTGCATTTCTGATGGAGCTAAACGGTAAGGTGAGCGAGCGATTGGTGCGGCTCCAGGCACCAGATCGATGCGAAACTCGACTTGTCGCGGAGGTGGTAATCCTGGAAGGTCATCCGGAAACACTCCTGGATAGTCTCGCACTACAGGTATATCACTTAAACTTTGCTCCTCGGGTCTCTTTTCTACAACATGTGCCAAAAACGCTTGGTATCCCTTTCGGAGATACTTAGTGGCCTTTACGCAATTGATCATTTTAACGGCACTCGTCCTCTTATTTCCTTGTATCACCAAGGTTTCTCCAGTCAACAATGGTAAGCGTACCATTTTATCAAAACAAACAATCTCTGCACGATTCTTCGACAACCAGTCCATACCGACTACGATGTCAAAGCTTCCCAACTCAACCGGTAGTAAGTCTATTTTGAAAGGATGACTCTCCAATGTTAGAGTACATCCTGGTACTATTTCTCCTGATTCAATCAACCTACCATCGGCTAGTTCTAAAGTGTACTTGTTATCTAGTTTACGGGATTTAATGTCTAATAGTGGTCTAAATTCCGTAGACACAAAACTCAAATCGGCGCCTGAATCAAATAACACAAAGGCATAATGGTTGTTAACTAGGAACGTACCAGTGACAGTGTTAGGGTCCTAGCGTGCCTCCTGTGCTCCAATGACAAACGCACGACCTCGAGCTGGTTGGTTGTTGGTGTTACCACGGTTGTTGCTGTTCGGGTTTGCATTGCGGTTCTGATTGTTTTGGTTGCCACGGTTTAGTTTAGGGCACTTGTTTCTGAAATGACCTTGCTCGCCACATTCGAAACATCCATTAGCTGGTCGATCCCTATTTGTTTGAGTAGTAGGGTTCGATCTACAGTATTGGACCAGATGCCCCCAACGTTTGCAATTCCCACAGAAGGTACAATCACCATCATGGTGACGTTCACACTTGCCACACTTGGGCTTGTTCCCCAAGTAAGTCTTTTGTTCAGCAGTCGTGGCAAGGTAAGCTTTCGTGGTTCCAGTCGGTTTCTTGTTCTGCTGACCTTGACGGTCATTCCACTTACGTTTTCCCTTTCCAGCATCAGCACTGCTGGATTCAACCTTTCCCGAAGCAGCTTTCTTAGTAAGGGTTCCCATTCGGATTGCTTCCTCTGTCAAGCGCTGTGCTAGTTCTACAGCACTCTTAAAGGTGGCAGGATTAGACGAAGTCACCAAGCTTCTAATCTGTGGTGCCAAACCCCAGATATACCTTTCAGTGCGCTTGTACTCAGGTGTGACCATGTGTGGTACAAGGCGTGCCAGTTCTTGAAATCTGGTGGTATATCCTGTGATATCAGTACCAACCATAGTGATGTCCCAGAGCTCAGTCTCAATCTTCTGTAGCTCACTGCGGGGACAAAATTCTTCCACAACCATGGTTTTCAAAGTTTCCCAAGTCATCGAGTGGGCGGTTGCGCGTCTAAGAGCTTGAACTTGGCTATTCCACCATGTCAATGCCTTATCAGAAAATGTGCAGGTAGCATACTTTACCATGCAATCACGAGCGCAGTTGCTAATATCTAGCACAGACTCCATTTTCTCTATCCAATGGATGATTCCAATTGCACCCTCAGTACCACGAAAGTGGCTCGGTTTGCAAGCTAGGAATGTTTTGTATGAACATCCTCTTTGGGTACTCTCAGGGTTACCGTCAGATACAACAGGTTCGGTATTTCTGCTACCGCTGACCCTGTCGCTACGGTTTCGGTCAGTATCATACTGAGCAAGTGCTTCAGCAATCCTTCGGTTGACCATTTGTTCAGTCGTCTCCTCAACAGCAGGAGGTGGTGAAGGGTTTCTTCGGACGTTCCGGGTATTCCTACGCTTAGGCGGCATGATTCAGTCCTAATCACACACAAGAAACACTCGTAAGATACCCTAATCAAATCATCACTCATAAAGTATGTGATAAATATAGATATAGTATGATAATCAATCACCAATTGACATCACTCACAGTGTACACAGTGACATAAACTAAACATAAGTTATATATCATATATAAGTCAAAAGGTGTTACATAAGTTTTGTACAAGGATGGGATTTACAATAAAGAGAAAATACATCCATCGGATCAAACATGATCTACAAAATGTGACGGATTTAACCTATACATCCATCTAGTCAAAAGTTTTGCCCTACTACGTCATAGCTACAATCCTAATACATCATAGATACCATCCTGACATGGTGAATCTAATAGAAATATGCTAAAAACATCCCTACAACCATCCTAACAGCTGCCATCAGTACACAAACTCCAAATGCAGAACCTACTATCCCCAGACGTCTCTCAAGCCTAATCAGACGTGCCCTAGTCGCATCGGCTGACTCTCGATCCATCTCAATGTGTACCTCAGAAGTGGCAAGGCGCCCATAGATAGTGAGTACATCACCGTCCAGTCGAGAGGCATCACTGTGCAACTCTCTGATAGAATCCTGCGTACCATAATGAAATCCAAGAAGGGTACGGACAACTGCAACTACAGTAGGGATAGTGAGCTCCAGAGGCTCCTCAGTCAGATGTAAGGGGGTCGATGAGTGAGATGACTCCCCAGTCTCGAAAGTGGAAGGAATCCTCTCAAGTGTCCTCCAGTAGCGTAGTATACGCGGCATCCAGTCAAGATGCGGGACTCTAGTCCTCTGTAATGACTGCTGATCACAAGGTATCTCTCTCTCCTCAGTCATCGGATCCTTGTCACGAGGTGCCAAGGGTCCTACAGGTGGGGATCTAACGCTCATCCTAGCAG
Organism: Pseudognaphalium luteoalbum; assembly: GCA_963422505.1. Taxonomy (NCBI): domain Eukaryota; kingdom Viridiplantae; phylum Streptophyta; class Magnoliopsida; order Asterales; family Asteraceae; genus Pseudognaphalium; species Pseudognaphalium luteoalbum. Next base: position 67,022,902 of record OY730198.1, read on the forward strand.
TCCTACACAATCCAGGCCCACGTGAAGACTCTCCAAAATGACGAGTCACCATGAAAGTAGATCCTAGCATATGAGTAGCGGGATCAGTGGGTGGTGATGGTGGAGTGCCTATAGTGCCATCTGAAGTAGCTCTAGGAAATGTGGGTGGGTAGACCTCCTCAGAAGGGTCATCACTAGCATAGTCAGGATCCTCCTCTGACTCTGAGATGTAGATTGGAAACTGCCTAGACATAACTGTGACAAAGGCAATTGTGTGTGTCGTGTTAGACGTATGCAAAGTATGAATGCAGAAATGTGTTAGCCAAGGCTATAGTCTAGGTCTCTAAGATTTTCAGTCACTTAAAGACTTCTAGTTCTCTATAACCAATGGCTCTGATACCAAGTTCTGTCACACCCCCAAAATCGGTAATCGTGTTTATAATTGGTTTAGCGGAAGCTTTAGTTAATTAGCGGAAGCATTTTTATTTACAGTTGAACAACGGGGTGCTGACGTTACAATAGTGCATTCATTGTATCAGAGCATATGATCATACAGAACATATTAATTTAAGATGCCATAGGTTTAAACGTCATTACAAAAAGGGTACGACTTATAAAGTCGTACAAGTAGTGGTGTTGTAGAACAACATAAGTTTACAAAACATGAGTTTATAAAAGAGGGATTTCGTAAGTATAGCCAATGTAATTGGTAATACAAAGGAAATCCAAGTGTCCCAAAAGTGGCATCATAAATAGTCCGGGTTGCCTACGTCCTTTATGCATGCAGGAGTACCTGAGTCCTAATTCCCTGAAAAACATAGTAAACCGTCAACATTGAATGTTGAGTGAATTCACAGGTTTAGTATAAAAGTAGTTAAACCAAGTTTTGTATAAATCATTCATGTACTCAAACATAATGTTTATATGTATAGCCGGAAACACAAGTGTTCTTATTAAAGAAAACATTTCCTATTTTACTGTAAGAATGTCATTCTTACTACAATTCAGTCGAGGTGTTAGGAAACACAAGTTTAATCATAAACGTTTCCTAATAATGGTTGCAAGAAATACAGTTCAACAATCAAGTAAACAATTCCACATATACAGTTGTAGGAAACACAGGTTTAACAATCAAGTAAACATTTCCATATAAATGTTGTTTTGTCGGGAAACCAAGTTTATCCAATCAAGGTAAACGTTTCCTATAAAGAAAATCATGCGTAGGAACACCTGTCCTATTAGTTATCGCAGGGAGTACTCTTCTCAAATCAAGTTATAGTTTTGCTGTTTAGTTATATGGGAAACATAGGCTATGATCCCTCTAAGGTGAGCTAAACCTTTAGAGTTAAAGTAACGATACCTAGTACTATAACCAAACCACGACTAGTTGATGTTGTTGCCTCAGTAACACGGTAAGTATACACTCCTCGTTACGACTGCCGTCATGTGGTTGGAATTACCAATGAGTTATATCAGTGGGAGGTTTGTCAAAGCGATAGTACTATCTGTATACTCAGTGGCTAGAGTCACCTAGCTAATGGTTATAGGTTGCAAGCACTGAGACTTATGTGCACTACAACTACCTCGCGTAAACCTAGGATCGTACCAAGATTCGTTGTCCTATTCCCAAAATAGTTGTGAAAACGTTTCATATAGTTAACAGTTGTTTATAAAGCATAAAGCATTTATACAAATCAGTTTGATATAAAAGCATGTCAAGCAATTATATAAACAAGTAGCATGTAATAGCACGTAGTTCTATGTTTTCCACCCCTGGTTTTAAAAGCATTTAAAAACGAGTAAAAGGTAGGGGCTGTGAACTCACGTGTAGCGGTCTTCAGCTAGTACAGCTAGAAATACTGTAGTCCGAATGTGTCTCTCAAATACCTAAGCACAATTAAATATACTTTACATAAGTATATGGACCAATTGTTGAGTTGAGATGTTTATAATACTTTAGTTGTTGGTGATATTTACGTTGAACTAAACGTTGCGTACAAGTATATATTTACATATACTTATTAGTTGAATATATATATTCTTATATATATCAATTGTCGTTGCCGTGTATATATATATATATATATATATATATATATATATATATATATATTATTCATTTGTTAATGTCGCGTATATATATGTATATATTGTTTATCATTGTTGTTTATGTTTTAAAACATAATTATAGTAGTTATAAAAATAACTTAGTTCTAATACGATTGTCTTAGTTCATTTATATAATTATATATAAATTATAATCGTCCACTATATGTATAATCTAGTTGTCGCGTTACCATTTTTATTTGTCCCATTTACTCGTCACATAAATATATATGTAACCCGTTTTAACGTTTGCATTTTGAAATTTCGTGGCCCGTTGGGCTCGGCCCAATAGGTTTGGCCCTATAGATTTGGCCCAAATATGCGTGGCCTAACATAGTTTGGCCCAAGTACGTTTAGCAAATTATTTTGGCCCGTTATCAAAATACCATTTTTGATTCAATTTAGATTAGGCCCGTTTGGCCTAAAAAGTTATATTTATAAATTGTCCATGTCAAAATAATGTCCCGCGGTCGTGTACAAATTTGTCCCAAACTTTGTATCCTAAAGTTTTATAATTTTTATAACTTTTTAGTATTTGTATTTCGTACGCGTTAATGTATTTGTACTACAAAATATATGTACCGACTGTGTATTAATCAAACGCATCGCAAAAGTCTGGACACAGCCTGCCTAACCGATCGGGTAAGGGCTTAACAAACCGTTCGGCTCGAAAACACCTTAGCCGATCGGCTAGGTGTGATGAGCCGATCGGCTCATTGGTTCCAGCCGATCGGCTGGTTAAAACCAACCGATCGGTTTGGTCCTTGGTCCGGTTTGTCCCCTGTTCTTGGCCTGTGTTCTTGGTCTGTGATGTTTCTACATATATGTATATGTTTGGGTGTTTGATTCTAAGCTTTGTACACTACTTAATCATCACTACATAACACATAATTCATACTACAATTTTGTTTACATACATACTAACATTATACATACCAAATTATATGATCAAAGTATGAAATATATATATATGTTCTTGAACCTTACAAAGATCATTGATGAAAATGACTATGAAGATGATGAATCTGATGTTGGTGATGATGATGACCGAGATGAAGATGATGATAAAGATTATGTGATCATTTTGTTAGTTTTTGTGTTTGGATTCAAGGATTTTAAACTTGAGAATGGAGATGATGAAATGGAAATATATTTTTGTTCCTGCTCTTTGTTCTTGCAGCTTGCTCGACACACACACACACAGATGATGAAGAAACTTGGTGAAGTGAATTATTGGGGATCAAGTGTAGGTGAGGGATTATGTATTCTGCTCAAATTTTTCAAAGGAGAAGTATGGAGGGAGCAGGAAATGTCGATAGATATTTCCTATGTGTGTATGGTGTGGGTTTTTAACCCGTTAGTTCCGTGTACGGGTCTAATTATTTGTACCCGGTGTCCCACTCAAATATTCGTTTGTTTAAATTTTATTTTAAACTTTGTAGTTGATAATTACAAAAATGAAATAATTTTTATTTAAAGCTTTTAATAAAATTATTCACCGTAGTGGGACTGTACAGTTTATTTGAGTGCCAGATTTCGGTTGAATTTGGAATTTATATTTTAAGGTAATGTTCCAAATACTAAAACAGAAATGGGAAAATAAATACTTTTATTATTTTCGACCTTTAGGTACGTTTTATAATTGTTTCTGTTCGTGTATGACGCGTCCTATAAAGCAGTCTAACGGTTTCCGTTTTATTTTTGTTCTAATACTTCTCTAAAATAATTTCAAACAAAAATTATTCAAAAGCATTTTGAAGTTCTTTTGGGACTTTACGATTCGCGTTAGATACGTTTAATATAAAACGTATAAGTTATTATATTATTTCAGTAATATAAATATCTAATATTTGTAATTAAAAATTTTTGAATTATTAATTATTTTATATTACCAACTTTGTTGTATTTAATTTGTCGAGTTTAGTACGTTTATTTCACACGTAATTATATATACATATAACTACGAATTTAATATATCACGTATCACATAGTAAGTTTCACAAACTTAACATATAGAAATTGTTTTGAATTCACTAATCAGGGAATTACTCTAGGTAATGCATGAAATTAGTAAGGATTAATACCCTAAATGGAGGGTTGTCACAGATTTCGGCTTGAATCTTGAAGAATATCTGGATTACTCGCATTATTTGGATCAATTGGGTGCAAATCAGGTGTTTCAGATACATAATTACAGGTTTCGTTCGTTTGGGATCGAAGAAATTTCGTTAGGTTTACGAAAGTTCATTTTTTACGGTTTTTGGGTGTCATCAGCCGTTTCAGCGACACTCGGGTGTGACACTGCCAGCGACACTCAGGTGCGACACTTTTAGCGACACTCTATAGATTTAAATCAGTTGAAGACTAGCCACTGCTAGTACAAATGTAATAACTGCCACTGTTAGACATATACTAAAGAATTGTAATAAGTATATTGTAGCTTCTGTTAGTATAATATATTTACTACCACTGTTGGTATGTTTATTAGTAAGTCGGTTAAGGAGTTAGAGTTATGTATGGAATCAAATTATTTTCATAATAACTAGAGATTGTATAGGACTCTATGTATTATAAATAGGGATCCTTAGACCTAGAATAGGTTAACGTTTTTGCGCAGCTTCAAGGTTTTCTGTAACCCTAATACATTAAGTGTATTCGTCTTATATCATTAATAAGATTGAAGCTTTTGGTATTAATTGTGTTCTACAAGTTATTCATAATATTCTTGATCTTGTTAATATTATTGAGTGTGATTCCGCAACTTCTCAATAATAATTCAAAGCTTATTATTATCTAATTGTTTATTAGATTATTCTGGGTTTAACAAGTGGTATCAGAGCTGGTTAAGCTTTGAATACATGAAGATCTGGGATTACTGTTTGATCGATTTTTGAGGGTTTTTAGTTCAAGGTTTACGTATTGAATCAATGGCATCAGAAGGTAATGAAGGAATCCAGGTTACTAAGATTCTCATGGTTAGGCCTGATGAGTTTGATCTATGGAAGAATAGGATCAAACCATACATGCTTCTCATAGATTATTAGATGTGGGAAGTTGTGGTTAATGGTCCTCAAGTAACACTTAATGGTGATGGTGTTGCACAAACAAGACCACCACCAACTTCAGAAGCAGAAAGAAAGGTTAGATCAATAGAGTATAAAGCACTCAGTACTCTGTTATTGTCTATTCCTAATGAATATCAGAGAAGGTTTGAAGCATGTCAGGATGCTAAAGTTCTTATGGAAACTATTGAAAAGAGATTTGGTGGCAACTCCAGCACCAAAAAGAACAGAAGATCTCTTTTAAAGCAGCAATATGAGAACTTTAATTCTGCAAAGTCGGAAACTTTAAATCAAACCTTTGACAGGTTTTCGAAGTTAGTAGGAGATCTGAAGAATCATCAGGTGAAAATTGATAAGGATGATCTAAACAGAAAGTTTTTAAGATCATTAGGTGAGGAGTGGACAATATACACTGTTGGGTTGAGACAGAGTGCAGATTTGGAGTCAAAAGAGCTTGAAGATATTTACAATGATCTAAGAAACTTTGAACCTGAAGTGGAAAGCAAGAAGCAGGGTTCAGGAAACAACAACAACAACGCAGCCTTTATGTCTACGACTGAAACTAAAGCAGAGTCAAGTCAAAAAGGCTCTACTTATGTTTTAGGAGGATGTGGATCATCATCAAACTGCTCGAATGATCAGATTTTGGAATCTTTCTTTGCTAGTAATGTGAACTCTTCACTTACTAATGAAGATTTCGAACAGTTTGATGGAGATGATCTAGAAGAGATGGACATTAAATGGCAAATTGCTTTAATCACTCAGAGGGCAAAAAGATTTATGCAGAGAACTGGGAGGAACAACTTTGCATATAAAAGGAATGATGCAAGTTGGTTTGATAAGAGTAAGATAGAGTGCTTCAACTGTCATAAGATGGGGCACTTTGCAAGAGAATGTAGAAGTCCAAAGAAGGAACAGAATAACAGTGAGAATGGTCAAAGAGCTGGAAGCAATGGAACTCAATCAAGGAATATACCAATCCAGGGTGCTTCATCAAATGCTCTTGTGTCTATGGATGGCTGTGGATGGGACTGGAGTGATCAAGAAAAACATGAAGTGAAGAATCAATGTCTCATGGCCATTGCTGAATCTGACAAGAAGTCAGAGGTTCCATATGAGGTACAAAACAAATTATGTTCTGCTGTTTGTAAACAAACTGTTAAACATTACAGGGATCATAATCTGAAAGTGTGTGATAATGGGAAATCAAAAGTAAACACACCATAACAGCAATTGAAAATCTTGAAAAACAGATAAAAGCACATGAAGTCAATGCAACACAGTTTTAATATGACATTGAATATGCTAGGTGGGAAAGAGACACTTTTAAAGATAAGGTAGAATTGTTAACCAAGAAACTTGCTGAGGTCACATGTGAGAGAGATAGCATAAGACTTAATGTAAGTAACTTAGAACATGCATCTAAGAGTGTGAATAAACTTATAAATTCACAGATTCATGATAAGCTTAAGACTGGGTTAGGATACAGTAATGTACCTCCTCCTTATAACCACAACTACTTTCCTTCCAAAACTGAAATTGATATCAATTCTCTTAAAGAAGGAATGAATTATGAGGTTAAAAAGGCTGATCCAGTTAAGAGTTTAGAAGAAGATGTGAACTTTGATAGAGTAGTGGTTAGTGATTGGAGTGAAGAAGATGATGAGAGTGAAAATACATCTGAAAGTGAGAATAGTATAACAAATAAATCATCTAATTCATCACCTGGAAGTAGCAAAAGAGTAACTGGTCTAGTTTCAGAACTTAATGTTGATAAACTAGAAGAGGGTAAAAAGATGTTTCAAGAAAAGGCTAAGCAACAGATAGAACATGTGAGCAAAGCTAATAAATATAGGAATGGTTTAGGTTATATTAGCAAAACAGTTAGACAAGAGTCTAAATTTTTGAATAATGTGAATGATAAATGTGTTAACTGTGCTTGCAAAACAGGATTTTCTGCACCAAAACCATTTAATAAAACTTCACCCAGAGGCAATCAAAGAAATTGGAACCAAATGGTTTCACAAAAATTGAGGCAAAATTTTAAATTGGTGAAAGAAAAATCATGTTATATTTGTGGAAAAACCAATCATCTTCAACATGACTGTTATCACAATCCTAAAAATTTCAATAGGGTTGTGAAACCATTGTGGAGAGCTGCCAACATGGTTAACAAACAAAATTTTAAATCAAAAGTTAATCATGTTGCCACTATCAAGATGATGAAGTATAAGGCTAACAGTGGTACAACTGCAGCCAGTGCTACTTATGCTGCAGTGGTACCACCAAACAAAGCCAACAGAGGCATGAAGACTAAGACAGTGGATAGTGTTGTCACTGTCAAGCATGGAGCCACTACTTGTGTTAAACGTTCCAAAAGAATGTTTACACCAAGCAAGGCTACCACTGCTAGAGTGATTAACACAGGCCTGAGAGTTACCTCTGTTAGGCCAATTCCCACTGTTAAGTCTGATATAAGTTGGATTTGGAAAGCAAAGAACACTGTTACATCTAAAGGTTCTAGATCCAATAGTGCATCAGAATCAATTGTCTTTCAGAGAGTTGATTTTAAAGATGCACATGGGAAACCCAAAACCAAATTGGTTTGGGTTCCCAAGAGAAATTAATTTTCTTTTTAAATGTTTGTGCAGAGCAAGCTAAAGAGCTTATGGCATGTTGATAGTGGCTGCTCAAGGCACATGACAGGACTTCAAATCCTTTGATGGTGGATATGTAGCATTTGGAAGCAATCCTAAAGGTAGGAAAATTATTGGAAAAGGAAAGTTCGAAGAGTCAAACAGAAGGCTAAGGCATGGATCTTACGCAAGTGTAGTTCCAATACTGAAGTACCTACTGTTCCTGAATTTCGAGATTCTCTTCATAATCGTTATTATCCACAGTATATGACGTTTCCAAATATCAAAAACTAAGACATTTTGTTTTAAAAATAAAATAAAATAATATAAATCATTGTTTACTAATGAAGCTAAGTGTTTGGCACTACTAGTACTGAGTTTTGGTAACCTTGGTCGGTTGCCACTGCTAGTGCTAGTAGCTGCTATTAGCTTTATTTGTATGATTCTCTTTTAGCTTTTGAAAAATTGATTCAAGTGTTTCCCACTGCTAGGTATTGTTTATATCTTTCCACTGTTAGTTATATTGGTCAGTGCCACTGTCCGTTCTTTTTCTAAGGCTTGACTCTGTTCTTATGACTAACATTATATAATCTTTAAACACTTCAATTTTTCATTACGCTTTCTTATTTTCCCAAATAACCACTGCAATCACATTCAAAATCAAACCTCCTCTTCTTCTACAATCAATTTCAAAATCAACTCCAAAATCATGGCTTCTTCTTCATCATCTGACTTGAATCTGAAGGTGTACGAAGAACACAATATGCTGGCTTTTCTCATGAAACCCTCAAATGCACAGAATTTCATATAAATTGTTGATTTTCTTCGTGCAAGTCACATTAATCATGCGCTTACCGTTTCTCCAAGGGTTTCAAGAGGACATCTTACTGATTTCTAGAAGAATGCTAAAGTAGAAGTGGTTGAGGGTAAAGAGCAATTGGTTTCCACAGTTCAAGAAACCAAAGTGGTGGTTACAGAGGATGCTCTCCGAGAGGTACTTCTTCTTGATGATGCCACATGTATCACTTCTTTAGATGATAGGGATTTGTATGCTATTCTTAGATTAATGGGGTATGAGGGTGATTACACACGTTTTACATTTTTTAAATCATTCTTTAGCCCCTAATGGAAATTTTTAATACATACAATTCTCCACTATTTGTCATCTAAAAGAACTTATTTTAATGAATTTGGAACCCAAATAGACTATGCACTTGTGTGTTTGGCTAAGGGTCAAAAATATAATTTTTCAAAATACATACTTGATGGCATGATTAGAAACATCACAAAGGGCAAAAAGGATATGTTTATAATGTATCCTAGATTTGTGCAACTTGTTTTAAATAAACAGGTTACTGATTTAGTTGCACAAGAACTTGTTATTGGTGTTAGTATTCTCTCTGCAAGAACATTTACAGAGATGAATAAAAATACCAATAAGAAGTTTTCCGGGAAGGATACAACATTGTTTTCCATAATGCTTCCTGCTCCTTCCACCACAAATGTAGTACCACCAACTACATCTGAACCAATTGGTGACAGACCAGTGGCACCAACTGAGCCTGAACACATACCAAGTGGGGGTACCAAAAGAAAACAAGGGACCAAACAGCTTACCCAATTAAAGCCAAAGAAAAAGAAATTGAAACGGGCAAGTAAGGCTCCTACTGCTCATTTGTCTCAGTCAAATATATCATCACAGCAGGTGACCCCACAGGAGATGGGTGGTCATTCTGGAAGGGCTGCCACTACTGTTACTAGTCCACTGACAGAACAGGACAGTGATAACATCAATAAGACCCAACAAGAGGCAACTTCTAATGCTGAACCCACGGGTAATAAAGCAAATGAAGGTCTCAGTACCAAGAATAAAGGGACTTCTGCTGATCATGCTAGGCATGAGGCAGAAGATACATTTGTCAATGATTCACCTAGGAGGTCACACTCTAATGGTGATGAGGCTAGTACTCACCCTGAATTGATGAATGTACAACTGACAGAAGCTGTGGATTTTATTTGGAATAAGTTGGTTCATGAAAAGAAGTTGAATAGAGCTCAGGATGCAAAGATAGCATAACAGGCTGCTAAACTGGTTGATCAAGAGAAGGTGATTGAAGATCTGAAAGAGAGAATTATTAATCTTGAGAAGGTCTTGGTCAAGTTGTTGAAAGACGACCACTTATCCAAGCCAGGAGAGGATGCTCACAATACTTTTCACCAAGGGGGAGAAACAAGCAGAGGATGAAAATACTGATGGGTTTAAGCCTGATCTAAGTGACCAAGAAGGTGTTGTGCAGACTAAGGTTGTGGGTGACATTGATGAGCCACATAAAGATGATACTGAGGTCATGGATGATGAGCAGACTGAGGTTGTTGAAAGTTTTGTTCAAAAGACTGTAGAGAGGGTTGAAGGTGAAACAGAAGTGGTAGATGATGTTGAAGATGGTGAAGAAGTGGTTCAACCTGTTAATGAACCAGTTGAGGATAGTGTGAAAGAAGGTGATGATGCAGGATCAGAGGTTAAGGGGGAGACTATTAATGTCAAAGCAGCAGAGCATAAAATCACTTATGGAAGGAAGAAATCAATTCCATTTAGATTTGTCAAGGCAGCTAGAATTGAACAGATGAAGAGGGCTAAGTCAAGTAGTCCCACTGCTAAGACAAAGGTAACTCCTACCACTGCTAGTATTAATACTTCCACTATTAATACTACTACTCCTGCTCCCACTGTTACATTAGCAACTCCACCAATCAATACAACTACTGCCACTGCTACTACAAATACAACAACTTCAACTCAACCTGCTAGTGTACTTAAATCTACCACTGCTAGAACACCTGAAGTACCTGTCAGAATTAGAGAATCTACAAATTTGCCTAAGCCTGATTCTAAACTACCCAAGATTGATCCAAAAGATAAAGGTAAGGGTAAATTAGAAGAAAAACCAAAAATGAAGAAGGTACAACAGAATGTTGAGCATGATCATGAATATGCTTTGAGGGTGCAAGCAGAGTTGATTGAACAGGATAGAATTGAAGCAGAAAAGAGAGCTGCTGAATCACAAAAGTCTGTGCCTGTTCAAGTGAATGAATCAGATGTTGATGAGGTTGATGTATTGCTTGAATCTGGAAAGATTGTGAAGATGACAAAAGAGGCAAGCAGGGTGTACGCAGAGATGAAAGCCAAAGGATTAAGGGTAGAAGATGATACAGTCTATAATGCTTATGTTGAAAAGTCCAAAGGAAATCCTCTGCAGATGGCTATGCAAAAGGCAATTGAGAGAGGCAAGAAAGAAATAGGGAAGCTGCTAAGAAAAGAGCAAGGAAACCAACCAAGGCTGAATTGAAAAATGAAATGGTTTGTAAGCTTAGAGGAGATAGGATACCTACTATGAACTTAAGGAGAATGTCATTGGAGAGATTGCAACAATTATATGACGATAATCCTATTGTTAATCCTGAAGCAAGGAAAAGGTTGGAGAAGAAAAAGAAAGAAGATGAAGAGATTCAGAGAAGGCTACAAGCAAGATATGAACAAATTGATGAGGAGTTGGAAAAAGCAAAGGAAGAAAAGCTAAAGGCTGAGGAGTAGAGATTGAAAATTGAAGGGTGAAAAGATCGTTTGCTATTTTTCAGAAGTTGGATGATAGATTATGTGATTTGGATAGAGATGAAGAAGTGTTAGAGAAATTGTTGGTAGAAAAGTTTGATAGATCTGAAAATACAAATGTTCATGATGAAGATTTTTAAGAAATTATTAAATAGGAAGGAATTTTTCTGGAATCTGGTACAGTGTCTTATGAGGTTAGAATTGTGAGAAAGAATGGAGATGTAAGTTTTCATAAATCAATGCAGGATATCTTGAAAAGACCTAATAAGTTTGATGTTTATGACATGTACAAGATTGGATTAGAGAAGGATGTGAAGCTGATTACTATTGCTCTTAAAAGACATGTATGGGAATGGTTGCAGATGATGTTTGAACCAGAAATTTATGGAGATATATTTTTGTGTGCTGAAGTGGTTGGATATTGGAGACATTTTGCAAGAGCTGGGATACATTGTATATCACTGAAGAATGGTAAATATGTGTACATGCTTGAAGAAAGAGAATATGTATTGAGTATAGCACTGTTGGAGCAACTGGTTAGAATGAAATTACAAGTTGTTGTGAAGACAGAGAAGAGCAAAGATATAGTAAATAGGATTCTGAATCAGTATAGCAAAAGAAGTCAACCGACGGATTGAAGCAGAATGAAGAAACTTAATGTAATTGAAGATTGATTAAGTTTAAGGGGAGATTGTTGGGGTCAGAGATAAATTGACTAAGTGTTGAAGACTGAAGATCAAGTCTTAACCACTGTTAGAGTTAAAGACTGCTGCTGCTAGAAGAGTTGAAGACTAGCCACTGCTAGTACAAATGTAATAACTGCCATTGTTAGACATATACTAAAGAATTGTAATAAGTATATTGTAGCCTCTGTTAGTATAATAAATTTACTACCACTGTTGGTATGTTTATTAGTAAATCGGTTAAGGAGTTAGAGTTATTATGGAATCAAATTGTTTCCATAATAACTGGAGATTGTATAGGACTCTATGTATTATAAATAGAGATCCTTAGACCTAGAATAGGTTAACGTTTTTGTGCAGCTTCAAGGTTTTCTGTAACCCTAATACATTAAGTGTATTCGTCTTATATTATTAATAAGATTGAAGCTTTTGGTATTAATCATGTTCTACAAGTTATTCATAATATTCTTGATCTTCTTAATATTATTGAGTGTAATTCCGCAACTTCTCAATAATAATTCAAAGCTTATTATTATCTAATTTTTTATTAGATTATTCTGGGTTTAACAAGGCGGAATACATTGTTGCCGCCAGTTGCTGCTCTCAAGTTCTCTGGATTCAACACCAACTACGAGATTACGGGTTCCTTCTTACTCTTACTCCTATACATATTGATCACACCGCTGCAATCTCAATCACTCGCAATCTCAATCACTCGCAATCTCGTACAACACTCAAAAACAAAACATATTGAAATATGTTTTCATTTCATATGGGATTGCTTTGAGAAACATTTAATAGACTTAATTCACATCGATACCACTAAACAAAACGCAGAAATTTTCACAAAAGCTTTTTCAAGGTCTCAATTTGATGAGTTAGTCTCCATGATTGGGATAATATATCCCACTCGTAAGTGATTTGTGACTTGGAATTGTGTATATTCATCTACTTATTTGTGTTCATTTTTTAAAAAAAAGCAGCCACTCTTTATACTTTTTAGTATTAAAGAAATGCACGATTGCTACATTTTTAAAATAGACGTTGGGTTGTGTCTATAAACAACTTGGGATATGATAGTACATCGGGTGACATTCATAAAATAGAATTTTAAAGTTTATCTTGGATGTGTCAGTAGGTTTATCTAACATGTTAGCAACATTTTTTATGAAAATTATCTTCATCATACGATGTATTAGTAGGCGTGTTACACAATAGTCTGTGAGTCTTTAAGAAGCTTAATAAATACTTGTTTATTATCTAGTTGTATAACACCGTGAGATGTATGACAAATGTCTTAATATCTTAATTATGCTAGACATATTTCCTTGCATTAAGCTTATCTGATATAATTTGGGGGTATATATTGACAGTTTCCTCTGTTATACGTGAGTATAGACCTGGTCTCTGTTAATATTTACTCAGCATTAAGCAAACACAAGTCAATGTACTTGAAAAGTCTTAAAATATAAGATACCTAACGAGGTCGCCAAAATGGTTTGACCAAGTCTGGTTTTGCTTAAACCTGAATCAAGTTATGTCGCTCTGTTGTACGTTACAGACCTGTCACCGCTGACTTGATTCTTAAAAAAGATTTTCTTATATTCTTTCTAAAAATGGAAGTATGGTCTACGTCTGAAGTTAAGGTATCTATGGTGTGGACCACAGAAAAATATACATACGAATAATAATAAATTAGCTCCTAGATGTGAGTGTAATATGTATAAGAGGACAAATATACTGATAATTGTCGTGAAATAATTTTTATAAAAGGTATTTTTAGCATGTCAAGTAAATTTAAAGTGCACAAATATATTGATGATCGAAATAACACTTACTTTTTCCTAATAATTGCATGTCATTCTGATATGATCCCGAACTAGACTCAAACAATTCCGTCACCAAAAATAATGTGTCTGTTATTTATCTTTATTCATAATTTTAAGTTAATCTTATTTTTATCTTTATATCTTTTAATTTAACTTTTACTTTATTTTACTCCAAGTCACATGTCATAATCAAATCGCATATCAAAGTCAACACACAACAAATCGAACATTTTATTTTTAAAATTTGTGTCCAGCGACACTTCGTAAGTGTCGCGACGGTTGTGTTAAGTGCCGCAAGTCGAGTTCCGCAAAACTCAAGAAAAGGATATAAATACTACGATCTGCGGCACTCACACCCTCACTTTTCAAATTGCCTCTGCGTCACTTACCTAAAACCTGCGACACTTACTCTCGTTTCTGCGACACTTGATCTGTTCGTGATTTTTGAATTTTTGATCGATTTTGGTACAATTTTTTCGTAATCGGCCATCACACTCTTGTTTTACTCATACTCACGCACACGTTGGTATATATCTTAACCCCTATACTTGTTTAATTTGTGTTTACGGGTTTAGGGTTTCGGGAAAATGAATGAATTAACTGTGAATTTGAATGTTTTTCATGCTGTAAATTGGTGTGTTTTGGTCGCCTATGTATGGCGAACATTGTAGTTTAGTTGTTTAAAAAAAACCCCAAATTTTTTCATTGAATTTATGGGTTGGGATGCGTTTCTGGGTTCGTTTTCATCTTTGCGTCACTTAATGCGACACTCATTCAAGTGTCGCATACTTGGTAATTTGATACCATCTGCGTCACTTGACCAAATGACGCATACTTATCAGCGACACTTCACTAAGGGCCACATCTTTTGTTTGCATCACTTTACTAAGTGCCGCACTTTTTGTTAGCATCACTTCATTAAGTTTCGCATCGTTTGTTAGAGTCACTTCTATAAGTGACGCACCTTTGTAAGCGTCACTTCCCTAAGTGCCGCATACCAGAATTTTAATTTTTACGCGTCACTTAACGAAGTGTTGCTAAATTTTAAATTGACAAGCGACATTTCGCTTAAGTGCCGCTTACTAATTTAAATCAATTTCTGCGTCACTCATCTCAGTTCCGCTTCTCGGTTAGCGACACTTCATTAAGTGTCAACAATAATAAAGTAGTTTTTAATTTTCTTATCGTTCTAATAACGAAAACAATTGAACCTTTTCTATAACGAAATATCTATATATGTTCATTTGTGTTTAGACTAAAGATGGCGGATCTTGTTGCATATGCTGCCCGGAAAAATCGACGACACAACATCGTTGCATTTCTCAATACAATGCATGCCAAGTCGATTCCGTTCCACCCGATGATCCACTTTCTAAGGCGTTCAAGGATTTTCTTTGCTCTTACTGAGAACCCTCCAGTTTATCTAAACCAAATAAGCGCCTTTTGGACGAACGCGCTCTTTAGCACAGAAAACAACTAGCGCAGAATTTTGTCCAACGTTCTTGGTCATCCGATCGTGGTCACTGAAGACACGATATGAAAAAATTTCGGTTTTGATGATGATCATGACATGCCGACCCAATTGGATAATAAGTTTATCTCGGGTGGCATGTTACGCATGGGTTATCCTGACATCCCTTCAGACCAATACCGCAAACAACATTTGAGCAGGGTTTGAAGATATCTAGCGCATATTCTTATAGTTTTTACGTCTCCATGTAAAGCGGGATACGATGGAATGAGTTATGCTACAGTATCAGCAATGTTAGCCCTGGTTTACAACAAACCATTCAACTTTTTGGGCTATCTTTTTGAGAATATGATTGACAACATACACGCTGGAGATGATATGTGGAACCAATATCCATGTTTTGTCCAATTGATCCTGAATTCCCCGAATCTAGGGATTCCAGCCAATTCGATCTCTCAGCTGTTACCTCAACCAATGTTAGTCAGAGTTTTTGGAGATTGCACGACCCCACCGAAGGGTCAACAACAGCTGCTAGACGTTGAATTTTTTGGGCACATCGTGGATGAAAACTATGTGCCTCCACGGAATGACGGATTTTTGGATGAGCTGATTCCTCAAGAACCGGTGAATGAGGAGGAATTTGTGGATATCAATGTAGAAGAGCAACTTGCTGATATTGAGAACGTCCAGACTGTGGATGAAGGTGGTGATGATGATGGTGGTCCCACCCCTGCTAATTCTGAAGGTGATGTCCCTCCACCATATACTCTTGCTACTATTCAGCTCGTTGATCTTCAGCGCTTCAAGTGCATTTTGCAGAGGATGTCACGGGGGCATGTTCATGTACCCCCTGGGACCGATAAGAGACCACGTTCGGCTGATTCGGGTTCTGAACCGGGGGAAACTCCATTACGAAACCACTGTCGTGGTACAGGCATAGAGATTGACACTACCGAGCAACAACCACAACCAGCAGTTATTCAGAAGCTGCTTTCGCAGATGGAGCAGATGAATAAGAAATTTGAAGATCAATCTGCCATCATCGAGCTTCAGGAAAAATAGATTAAGGAATTGGAAGCTAAAGCTGCAGTTGTTGATGATTTGAATCGTAGGGTTTTAGAGTTAGAATCCATGGTTGTTGTTTCGGGGGAGACAAGCGAACATGTTTTAGAAACAACAACCAGGATTGAAAATAAATCCCCTGAATATGTAAATCCTGATTCTATTAATAAAAATCTTGTTTTGGATTACTTTGTTAAGATCCCAGGGAAACCGGTCCCAATCGCTGTAGATTACTCTCATGTGAATCTTACATATCTACAAAGTTTAGTAAATCTGGTTAATGATGATGATTGATCTACTGATTCCGAGGATGTGGAAATGGATCAAGTAGTTCCGGAGTCAGATGAGGTATATCAAGATAATCCTCATCAAAAACCTCCTGTTGAGCGTGAACCGGAGCCGGATCAACCTCAACCTGCAAATGCTTACGATCCAGATGCTCCAATTATTGAATCAGATTCTTTAGAAGATGAGACTGAGCCTTCAAAGGAAACTTCTTAGAAACAACCGTCTGTTATATCCGACCCCTGAATCCACCTTGTCTCAACACTCTGAAATATTCAATTGTTAGTTTTCGGTTTGTGATTACTTGTTATTTGTGTAATTGCTTGATTCTTCCAAGTAATTAGTGTCGTCAATCATCTGAGATCCATACTAGGGGCACTTGCACAAACAATAAGTCGAAAAATGATAAAAATTGGAGTCTCTTTCTCTTCGATTAGAGGTCCGAGAAGGTATACTGTCGATGAATTTTTCTTTCGTTTTTATGTGGATTTAATACAATGAGTAACATATATGTAATCAGCTAGTAACACATGTGATACCGGGGAGTAACACATCTGATACTGATATTGTACAATTTGTAAAACCCATAAAAAAATTCGTCGAAAGTGTACCTTGTGGGATTACTAATCGTAGAAGAAAAGTGCTAATTTTTATTGTGCAATTTTTATAAGTTTTCGACTAACCGTTTGTGAGATATCATGATTTTAAAAACGTGGAAGAAAGTGAGCATTACAACAAATATTGCATTTACATGTATTTTGTTTTACGCACTTTTTAGAAAGTGTGTAAAATTTACATATTTGTACTCACTTATAATCGTGAATAAATACTCTACAATAATAAGTGTGTAAAATGATAATGGTCGTCGTATTTAAAAGTGTAAAGAAGAAAGTCAACACTCAAAAGTGCGTACAAATTGCAATTTCTACACACTTATTGTAGGACCCCTGTACCGGACCTAATCGAATCCCTAACAATCAACCGTAGTGTGGATCCCACGATTGATAACAAAACGTTAAACAGATAAACAACGAATCAAACACAAAGTATATGAATTATATACCTATAATCGATCAGCTTATATTAATTATATCAAAGACAATACACTTTCTGATCTCACAAATTCGTCAACCTTAACTCATGAGCCGTACAAGTCTATTTATACTAAACCTAATCTGACCTTTGCGACACAAGCTGTGTCGCCAAGCCGACTCATGCGACACAAAATGTGTCGCCAGGTTGACTGTTGCGACACAAAGACCTTGTGTTGCCAATTTGTGATTGTATGCGACACAGATAATTGTGGCTCACAAAGATTGCGACATAATCATAATGTGTCGCTAATAGAACAAAATTGATTAGTCACAAATTGAGCGACATATCTAATTGTGTCGCAAAAAAATAATGCGACGGACAGAATTGTGTCGCATTTTAGCAATTAAGTCGAATTTAATCGAATGTATGCGACATAAAGAGTTATGTCGCAGCAAGCAGGCGACATAAAACACTTGTGACGCAAAGAGGATGCGACATAAAACGTCATGTCGCATAACAGTGTGCTAATTCACATAAATAATACACAAAGAAGTCAAATACGCACAAAATAAGGGTTTTATTGATAATTAAGAAGAATACATAGTTATGATTACATATTATCACATTTCTAAACCCTAAACCCTAAACCTAAATAGTATCCTCGGATACTATTAATACACAAAAAGCCAAGATTCAAGACAAGGCCAGGCTAAGATCCAGGACAAAAAGCCAAGATTGAAGACAAAAAGCCAAGATTCAAGACAAGGTCAGGCTAAGATCCAGGATAATGAGGGGATCCCACCAGACCACCAAAACGGAAGGTAATCGATCAAGCACGAATGCTATCATGACACCTGAATGCACGTAAGCTTCCACGACCGGAAGATAACTCTCGAAGTCGCGGAAGTGCAAGACATGATAGTCTTTGGGCAGAAGCAGTGAATACAGTAGTGTATAACACCATTGTCCTGAACGAAATCACCTGCAATGGCTATACCATAATTGGACACAAGTGAGAAATAGGCTAAACTAAGTGAAGCGACATAAGATATGTCGCAATAACATTTGGCGACATAAAAGTTATGGCGCAAGTTGGCATTTGGCGACATAAAATTTGTGTCGCAAGTGGAAGCGACGTAAATCAAAATTTAGAAAATCTGCGACATAAAAAGTTATGTCGCAGGTTATGTCGCAATGACGAACTGCAAGCCCCAACCCAGAAAACCCTAACCTCTAATTTGGGGTTTTCAAAAACAAGACATACCCTAGGGTACGCCAACATACCAGAAGCAAAAAAACATGTATATTAACAAATAAGAGTGTGATTTTCGTGTCTCATTAAACCAAAAACTGTGAGCCCTAAAAAACCATAATGAACATTAACAATTTAAGCACAAATAAGCATTAATATAGGGTGAAACTAGTACCTATCGATCGAGTGGAAGGTAGTGAACAAGAAACACAAGGTGAATTGCGAAAACAAACACCGGACGATCGAAATCAGGAAGCGAAGAACACCGCAGGTTTTGTGTCGCAAGGATGAATTTTGTGTCGCAGATTTTTGATTTTGTGTCGCTTAAAGTGTAAACAGAGAAAGCGACTGGAGTGAGGTATTTATACCTCTGCCCCACCTAGCGACATAAAATGGTGACATAGAAGGCGACATAAGTTATGTCGCAGAACAGAACTTGTGTCGCAGTGCCCAGATAACTTGATTTTTAATTTCAGGTTTTGGAACCCGATGGAAGAGTAACTAATTGGACTTGTTAGAAATAAATATACAAATTTAAGAGAAAAGATAAAAAATAACGGAATTACTTAACCTAAAATAAAACTTAAATTAATTTTCTTTTTGGTGACGTAGTTATTTTGTCTGCTAAGGGATCATATTAGAGTAACATGCAATTTATAGAAAATGGTAAGGGTTATCTCGATCATCAGTATATGAAACCACTAGAAATTTACTTAGCATATTTAGAACATCTTTGATAAATATTATTTCAAGATGATTACTGGTATTGTTTGACCACCTAAACATGTTACATCCACGGCTATGAGCAAAAATGTTATTGTTAGTATGAATAATTATCTGTGGTCCCCACCATAGACATACCCCTATAATTTAGACAAGAACATATCTTCCAAGATAGATAAAATAGAGGAAAGTCATTTTTAAGAATCAAGTCAGCGGTGACAGGTCTGTACAGACGTACAACAAAGCGACGTAGCTTGATTCAGGTGTAAGCAAAACCAGACTTGGTCAAACCATTTTGGTGACCGTGTGAGGTATCTTATTATTTAAGACTTTTTCAAGTTCTTTGACTTGCGTTTGCTTAACTTTTAAGTATATACAACTTGAGACCAGGTCTGTACTTACGTACAACAGAGGAAACAAGAAGTATATACCCCCAAAATATTTCATATTATAAATTAAAATGGAAGTATGCCAAGTTGTATTAAGGAATTAAGACACGCAATCATACATCACAGGATGTTGACCACATGATAATAAACATGTATTATAATTACTTTTTAATTGCTCAAAGGCCAGTGTAACATGCCTACTAGTACATCATATGGTGAATCTAGTGTTTATAAAAGCTGTGGTAATTATGCTAGATAAACCTACTGATACATCAAGGATAAACCTTAAAGTTTTCATTTTGTGCATGCACCCTAATGTACTATCATTTCGCTAGTTGTTTACAGACACAACTAAACGTCTTTTTACAAATGTTGCAATTATGCATTTCTTCAATTGTTAGTTTTCGGTTTGTGATTACTTGTTATTTGTGTAATTGCTTGATTCTGCCAAGTAATTAGTGTCGTCAATCATCTGAGATCCATACTAAGGGCACTCGCACAAACAATAAGTCGAAAAATTATAAAAATTGGAGTCTCTTTCTCTTCGATTAGAGGTCCGAGAAGGTATACTGTCGATGAATTTTTCTTTCGTTTTTATGTGGATTTAATACAATGAGTAACATATATGTAATCAGCTAGTAACACATGTGATACCGGTGAGTAACACATCTGATACTGATATTGTACAATTTGTAAAACCCATAAAAAAATTCATCGAAAGTGTACCTTGTGGGATTACTAATCGTAGAAGAAAAGTGCTAATTTTTATTGTGCAATTTTTATAAGTTTTCGACTAACCGTTTGTGAGATATCATGATTTTAAAAACGTGGAAGAAAGTGAGCATTACAACAAATATTGCATTTACATGTATTTTGTTTTACGCACTTTTTAGAAAGTGTGTAAAATTTACATATTTGTACTCACTTATAATCGTGAATAAATACTCTACAATAATAAGTGTGTAAAATGATAATGGTCTTCGTATTTAAAAGTGTAAAGAAGAAAGTCAACACTCAAAAGTGCGTACAAATTGCAATTTCTACACACTTATTGTAGGACCCCTGTACCGGACCTAATCGAATCCCTAACAATCAACCGTAGTGCGGAATCCCACGATTGATAACAAAACGTTAAACAGATAAACAACGAATCAAACACAAAGTATATGAATTATATACCTATAATCGATCAGCTTATATTAATTATATCAAAGACAATACACTTTCTGATCTCACAAATTCGTCAACCTTAACTCATGAGCCGTACAAGTCTATTTATACTAAACCTAATCTGACCTTTGCGACACAAGCTGTGTCGCCAAGCCGACTCATGCGACACAAAATGTGTCGCCCGTTTGACTGTTGCGACACAAAGACCTTGTGTTGCCAAAACACAAAATGTAATTAAAACAAACGTTATTAACTAACGTAATTACATATCAAACGCATTACAGACTTAGACCAACTGACAGACACACTAAGATGCACCAACACTTATAAATGTAGAGATCAGTTCTACATTCACGATTTCTTCGCACCACTAAAAAATGGCATGCGCGAAGAAATCATGAGTGTAGAATTGATATATACATTTATAAGTGAGTAGAACTCGCAATTTTTACGCACTTATAAGTGTGGACATTTTTCCAAACACTTTTAAGTGCAAAAATTACTATTATTTTACACACGTATAATTGTAAAGAGTTTTTACATGATTATAAGTGCGTACAAATGGACAAAATTTATACAGTTTTTAGAAAAGTGTGCAAAATAAAGTGCGTACAAATGCAACATTTGTTGTCGGGAAGTTTATGATACGTGACACATTCTTATTGATTCTCTCATTTTCATCTAATATTGTTGTACTCATTTGAACCATATTCTATCATATTTACCCAAAACACAAGTATTCAATGCATGATGTACAATACTAAGCATGTTTGAAAAAATATGTAATTTTTCAACTTAACTTGAGTATATATCATTAAGAAATGTTAAGTTTTTGGTTTGAGATTAGATGAAATGACCTCTTAGAGAGAGAATGAGGGGCATACAATGCCAGCCTTGATTTTTTGGCGTATGGCTCAAATATACAGCATCACAAAGACACTACATATTAAAAGATGTTGGTGCATTTAGTGTGTCAGTTAGTTGGTCTATCGAGTTGTAAGTGTCGTTAGTCAGTTGAAATAGAAAAGTTAGTTTTGTACTTAGCGACACTTAATATTAGTTTACGCGACACTTGCCTTAGTGTCGCATAGCGACACTTAGGTAAGTGACGCATGAAGGCAGTCACCTGCGTCACTGGCCAAGTGTCGTAGGGCTGCCGATTTGTGTTAATATATAAACAAACCTACAGGTTTCTGCTAGGGTTGACGAAACACTAGCACCATTTTTTGACTATACTCTTCTGTAAACAAGCTAATACGTTATATTCTTCAATACATTATTGATTTTGATTATATTGTTGATTCCGGATTAGTTATTCGTATTAGTATATATCGATTACTTGTTTCCGCCTTGTAATCGTTCGTTTCAATCATCTGAGATTCATCCTAATTGAGACTCACAAAAGTGTTGCATCTCAACACTACTACATCTTAACAATATTGCATATCGCCCTTAAAAAATTTCTCTAAAGTGCAACTTTTTTACATGCCTCTACTTCACTCTCTAAGCCACTATCCCCGCTAAACTGCACCCAAACTTTTTATATGTGTAGACTATTGTACATTGATCATAAAGTTGATATATATATGTGTGTGTGTACGCGCGTAATATAACGGCCAATATTGAGCAATAGATGTTTGAGTTTATTTTGATATATATATATAGTTATTGATGCATGTTTTAAAGGCTTATTGATAACTAGAAGTGTACATAAATGGTACGGAACCGTCAGGATCGGTAAACCAAACCGGGACACGACCAGAACCAAATCAACCCGAATCACAATGATCCGGTTCTCAGTTCTATCTTTTAGCCTTAATAGTATGGAAGTAATTGAAATTCTTAGATATATTGGTTAAAGATCGCTACAAAGGTTGAAGGTAATTTATTGGGACGATAACTCTAGTAGTAAGAAAGGGAAAAATTACATAAATTTAAGTTTGAATAATACTATGTTCGAGTGAGGTTAAAAATAGTACTATTATACAAGGTGAGAATTGAGGAATTAGTCAATATGAATGCGTCACGTGTCATAAAATTTATTTCGTTACATTTTGAAAATTAAATATCCCACAAACGGTAAGTTGAAAAAGAGTTTCTTTCTCTTCGATTAGAGGTATGAGAAGGTATACTTCTGATTAATTTTTCTTTTGTTTTTTTGTGGATTTAACATATGTGATACAACGAGTAACATATATGTAATCAGCTAGTAACACATGTGATACCGGTGAGTAATGTCACACCCCGTCTAAAGCGAGTAACTTATTCATGTCCCAAAAATATAAACCGACCCACATGTACATCTATTTCAGAAAAATTAAAATAAAATAAAAATATTATGATTAGGGTTTATGATTATATACATGTACGAGTACACGAACGAGAATACATGGAATCAAGTCACGACTTTAGATTTGATGATTTCTTTTCTTAGTGTTTCGGTCGACACAAACACAAAAGTAGCAGCAGGAACGATTAAATTTTTAAGATCAAAAGGTTGTAGGCTAAGCTTAGGGTTGTATTGGTATGCATAAAATTACTTGGTGCCCAATCCGTAGGTTTCTTAGACGAATTTGATTTTGATCACACTTGGGCCGATTCTGGGTCATAGACCTTCGGCAAAACATATGAAAAAAATTCATTCACATCACTTTAGTTATTATTAGTATTCTATAATTATTATTAAGCTAGATGATAAGGATATAAGAGCATTATTATATTATTATTACTATAGGATCTGATTATTATTATTATATCTATCATTATTGTTATTATTATTTCATTATTATTATCTTAACTTTTAATTTAACCGCGTACGAGTATTGATTCGAGTTGTTAAATACTATACGAGAATTAAATTTGTCTCACATAGTTTAAAATACGAATACTTAATTTATTTCTCCACATTACTTACGTACATGAACACAAATAAGGAATGATTATAGGAACGAACCTAGAATAGAGTTTTAGTGACGGATGTCACAAGTAACACATATGATACTAATATTGTACATTTTGTAAAACCCATAAAAAATTCGTCGAAAGTGTACATTGTGAGATCACTAATCGAAGATGAAAAAATGCTAATTTTTATTTTTGCAATTTTAATAAGTTTTCGACTAACCGTTTGTGAAATATCTAATTTTTAAAAACGTGGAGTAAAGTAGGCATTACTGTTGGATTTTCTATTCCTTAACCAGATTAACTTACGCAGCGGAAAATAACAATTAATCTAGAGCAACTAGGAAACTAAACCCTAAAAGACTTTGACTTAATAAAGCTATTAACAATAACAAAATAAATAGATAAATGAGGAAATACTAACCTTTGAGAAAATCAATTTCTCACGCCCGAAGACCACCTTGCTCGAGCTTCCATGCTTTTGATGACAAGTACCCAAACTAGAATACATCTAATGCTTCACACCCGTGAACCAAGAGAAACACCATATCCAATGGTCCCGACTCAAGTCGAAAAGACTCTTACAAGGATTAGGAATGAGATAGAGAGAAAGAAACGAATTCAATTTGAATATGGTATGATTGAAAAGCTTAGTGATGGCCTCTAGTTATAGGAGAGAGGTTGGCTTGGGGTTTGGTTTCTGGCTGATATGGGATTTCTAGATTCGCCATTTAGCCGCCGATTAAAGCCTTTAGCCGCCAGCTAAATTAAATTTTTCCCCAAGTCTAACACGCGTCGCACCGCCTTAAACCCTAATCTATTTAGCCGCCGGCTAAAGCCTTTAGCCGACGGTTGAACTCTGGTTCCAGAATATTCCATTCTTGTTACCAGCTCAATGCCTTTTAAACTTTCTTATTTGTTTCTGTTAATTTCTTTTTAGCTTCAAATTAATTTATCAACTATGATAAATTAACAAACTAATTAATTAACTATGATATTAATTCCAATTAATATTATCTCTCTTATTGTTTCTCTTACTGTTCATCGAGGGCAACCCAAAAAGAACACCATTTTTAACGATAGTCTTACCAATTAGTTATGACCTTGGACATACTGTGGATACTATTCCAACAATTACAACAAATATTGCATTTACACGTATTTTGTTTACGCACTTTTTAGAAAGTGTGTAAAATTTACTCATTTGTGCGCACTTATAATCGTGTATAAATACTCTACAATAATCAGTGTGTAAAATGATAATGGTCTTCGTATTTAAAAGTGTAAAGAAGAAAGTCAACACCTAAAAGTGCATACAAATTGCAATATCTACACACTTATAAATGAACAGATCAATTCTACATACACGATTTCTTCGCACCACTAAAAAAATGGCATGCACGAAGAAATCATGTGTCTAAAATTGATATGTATATATATATATATATATATATATATACATATATATATATATATATAGGATTAGGATCAATAGAGAATGTTTTTAAAGGAGAAAAGATAGAAAATGATTTTTTTTACTATAATTCAGTATATTTATTCTAAGATTCAGTATTTTATTATAAGATTCAAATTTGTATTAATATAACTATTGAATCATATCAAAAAAAAGCTAAATCATATTAATATAATATTGAACCAAAGAAATAAAATGTAGAATTATATTAAAAAAAAATTGAATCTTAACAATAAAATATTGAATCATATTGATGAAAAATCCTTCTACCTCTTCTCTCCCTAAATTTCTCCGTTTTTTAATCCCGTTAATATATATATATATATATATATATATGCAATTATAATGTATGCATTAAGGTCAAAACAATATTGAGCAATAGATGTTTAAGTTTATTTCGATATATATATATATATATATATATATATATATATATATATATGTATGTATATATAGTTATTGATGCATGCTTTAAAGGCTTATTGATAACTAGAGGTGTACATAAATAGTACGGAACTGTTAAAATGGGTAAACTAAATCGGGACAGGACCAGAACCAAACCAACCCGAATCATAATGGTTCGGTTCTGGGTTTTATCTTTTAGCCTTAATAGTTCGCGGTCCGGTTCGATTTTAAAACCAGTATACACGGTTCAAACCGCCAAAACCAGTCATATAGGAAAAGAAAAAATATATATACTTGATATGTGTATCTTTTAAAATTTTTATTTATCAGTAAGAAGTGACAGCTAATTAGACACTGTAAATTGGGCTGTTATTTTAGGAAGATAGATTCTTTCTTTGTTTTTATGATTCTGCTTCCTGTATAAATTGTACGCTCCTGTTTCATCAATAATATCATTGAAAACCTCAATACGTTTTTTCATGGTATCAAAGCTCAGTTGAGTCTCTAAACTTCTCTAGTCTGTGTCTTGATCTTTGTTGGGTCAAAAGTTCTCTATTCATAGTTGTTATCCAGTGAAATCATGACAACCTCTTCAACCGACTCAGCAACTAGTGGTACCCAGATGTCATCTGGGTCTCATTCTTCTCCATTGAATCACTCTTATAGTGAGTCTCTGATCATCACCAATTACAAACTTAATGGGAGGAATTTCCTACTCTGGTCATAGTCGATTCTTATGGTCATTCGTGGTCGAGGAAAACTGGGCTATCTCACCGGTGAAATACCCCGACCACCTAACACTGATCCAACCTATATCACATGGGAACTCGATAATTCCATTGTTATGGCTTGGCTCATCAATTCCATGGAAGCACACATCAATCGTACGTATCTTCTTCTTAAATCAGCCAAAGGGATCTAGGATGCTGTGACAGAAAAATATTCTAATCTCGAGAATGCATCTCAGGTTTTTGAACTCAATATCAAGTTAAAAGAAATCCGTCAAAAATCCTCTGTGCCACTGCACGATATTCAGCCTCAGTGCTGCTTTGAGCAACCACTGACTATTTTTTACTACGCCATGTGACCAAATTACCCCATACATAACAGCAGTAACCAGATGTTGAATGTCCATCTGATGAGGCAGATCCAACCCAACTAGCATTTGTAAATATCTCAACAGTTCTCATGTCTACCTTTCGGAAGATAAGACCACGACCAGGAGCACTCTTTAAGTACCGGAGTACTCTGTATGCAGCTTCCAAGTGTTTCTTCTTGGGTGAGTGCATGAACCGACTTATCACACTCACAACAAAAGCTATATCTGGTCGTGTGTGAGAAAGATAAATCAATTTTCCCACTAATCGTTGGTAGCTTTCTTTATTCACATCACTTGTACCCACAAAGGTAGTTGGGTGTAAATGGGTTTTCACAAACAATTTCAATTCGTCACTCCTAACTGCAGTTTACGAAATAATTTTTATAAAATCGTACGTTGCTTTTTTAGAGAACGAGAATAAAAGTAAAATTTCGAGATCTACAACTTTTGTGCTTTGGCCGAAGCCTGAAAACGACACAACTAGGTCAAAACTGTCGTCGATCACATAAGAAACGTTTAGACAGATTTTGCGTTTAACAATACTAGACTTTCGATTTGCAAAAACTTATTTTACCCAACTTATTCATGTCCCAAACATATAATTCGACCCACATGTACATCTATTTCAGAAAACTTAAAATAAAATAAAAATATTATGATTCGGGTTTATGATTATATACCTGTACGAGTACACGAACGAGAATTCACGGAATCAAGTCACGACTTTCGATTTGATGATTTCTTTTCTTAGTGTTTCGGTCGAAACAAACACAACAGTAGCAACAGGAACGATTAAATTTTTAAGATCAAAAGGTTGTAGGCTAAGCTTAGGGTTGTATTTGTATGCATAAAATTACTTGGAGCCCAATCCGTAGGTTTCTTAGACGAATTTGATTTTGATCACACTTGGGCAGATTCTGGGTCATAGACCTTCGGCAAAACATATGAAAAAAATTCATTCACGTCTCTTTAAATATTATTAGTATTCTATAATTATTATTAAATCAGATGATAAGGATATAAGAGCATTATTATATTATTATTACTATAGGATCTGATTATTATTATTATATCTATGACTATCGTTATTATTATTTCATTATTATTATCTTATCTTTTAATTTAACCACGTACGAGTATTGATTCGAGTTGTTAAATACTATACGAGAATTAAATTTTTCTCACATAGTTTAAAATATGATTACTTAATTTATTTCTCCACATTACTTACGTACATAAACACAAATAAGGAATGATTATAGGAACGAACCTAGAATAGAGTTTTAGTGACGGATGTCACAAGTAACACATATGATACTAATATTGTACAATTTGTAAAACCCATAAAAAAGTGGTCGAAAGTGTACTTTTTGAGATCACTAATCGAAGACGAAAAAATGCTAATTTTTATTTTTGCAATTTTAATAAGTTTTCGACTAACCGTTTGTGAGATATCTAATTTTTAAAAACATGGAGGAAAGTTGGCATTACTGTTGGATTTTCTATTCCTTAACCAGATTAACTTACGTAGCGGAAAATAACAATTAATCTAGAGCAACTAGGAAACTAAACCTTAAAAGACTTTGACTTAATAAAGCTATTAACAATAACAAAATAAATAGATAAATGAGGAAATACTAACCTTTGAGAAAATCAATTTCTCACGCCCGCAGACCACCTTGCTCGACCTTCCATGCTTTTAATGACAAGTACCCAAACTAGAATACATCTAATGCTTCACACCCGTGAATCAAGAGAAACTCCATATCCAAAGGTCCCGACTCAAGTCGAAAAGACTCTTACAAGGATTAGGAATGAGATAGAGAGAAAGAAACGAATTCAATTTGAATATGGTATGATTGAAAAGCTTAGTGATAGCCTCTAGTTATAGGAGAGAGGTTGGCTTGGGGTTTGGTTTCTGGCCGATATGGGATTTCTAGATTCGCCATTTAGCCGCCGATTAAAGCCTTTAGCCGCCAGCTAAATTGAATTTTTCCCCAAGTCAAATACGCATCGCACCGCCTTAAACCCTAGTCCATTTAGCTGCAGGCTAAAGCCTTTAGCCGACGGTAGAACTCTGGTTCCAGAATATTCCATTCTCGTTACCAGCTCAATGCCTTTTAAACTTACTTATTTGTTTATGTTAATTTCTTTTTAGCTTCTAATTAATTTATCAACTATGATAAATTAACAAACTAATTAATTAACTATGATATTAATTCCAATTAATATTATCTCTCTTATTGTTTCTCTTACTGTTCATCGAGGGCAACCGAAAAAGGACACCACTTTTAACGATAGTCTTACCAATTAGTTATGACCTTGGACATACCATGGATACTATTCCTACAATCACAACAAATATTGCATTTACACGTATTTTGTTTACGCACTTTTTAGAAAGTGTGTAAAATTTACTCATTTGTGCGCACTTATAATCGTGTAAAAATACTCTACAACAATCAGTGTCTAAAATGATAATGGTCTTCGTATTTAAAAGTGTAAAGAAGAAAGTCAACACCTAAAAGTGCGTACAAATTGCAATATCTACACACTTATAAATGAACAGATCAATTCTACATACACGATTTCTTCGCACCACTAAAAAAATGGCATGCACGAAGAAATCATGTGTATAGAATTGATATATATATATATATGATTAGGATCAATAGAGAAGGTTTTTTAAGGAGAAAAGATAGAGAATGATTTTTTTTACTATGATTCAATATATTTATTCTAAGATTCAGTATTTTATTATAAGATTCCAATTTATATTAATATAACTATTGAATCATATAAAAAAAAAAGCTAAATCATATTAATATTCTATTGAACCAAAGCAATAAAATGTAGAATTATATTAATAAAAAAATTGAATCTTAACAATAAAATATTGAATCATATTGATGGAAAATCCTACTCTCTCTTCTCTCCCTTAATTTCTCCATTTTTTAAATCCCGTTAGTATATATATATATATATATATATATATATATATATATATATATATATATATATATATATATATTGATGCATGCTTTAAAGGCTTATTGATAACTAGAGGTGTACATAAATAGTACGGAACTGTTAAAATTGGTAAACTAAACCGGGACAGGACCAGAACCAAACCAACCCGAATCACAATGGTTCGGTTCTGGGTTTTATCTTTTAGTCTTAATAGTTCGCAGTCCGGTTCGATTTTAAAACCAGTATACACGGTTCAAACCGCCAGAACCAAACATATAGGAAATGAAAAAAAATATATACTTGATATGTGTATCTTTTAAAAATTTTATTTATCAGTAAGAAGTGACAGCTAATTAGACACTGTAAATTGGGCTGTTATTTTAGGAAGATAGATTCTGTAACACCCCCAAATTTAATGTTGCGCGGAAGCAAGCTTTGGTTGTTACTAATCAATAATCAAACACCAAAGTAAAGCAAATGACATCTATATGCAACGTCGTACAACAGTACAAAAGTATTACATTGTTAAAGTAGAGTAACAAGCTTCGAGTTCAAAAATAGTTCCTAGGGATTCTAATACATAACTGATATACAAAAAGTAATGCAAAAGAATCTCCACAAGGTTGTATGCATGCGACTCGAGCTACCAGTCCTGTGGGTGTGCAGTCCTACTACTGCGGTAAACCTGAGATAGATGCTAAAAAGTGTCAACCAAAAGGTTGGTGAATCTCACAGGTTTAGTAAAGTAAATCAATTATGAACCACAAGTAAGTACCAGTAATGCCCTCGAGCATAGTAAGTAAATCAGTAAGTCAACACAGTTACCATAAGCTCACAAGTTGAAGCTTAACAGTGTAGTGTGAATGGTACAATCAAGTACAGTATCACGTACCCCCGTGAGTGCTATCCGAACACTCATATGTAACAAATACTAATATACTTGTTTCTACGGTGTAATCCGTGGTGGCGCTACCACCCCAGGCAGGGATGTCAGTCCCAAATGGATCCATTGACTAGTAATCGCGCTTAAGTCCATAACTAACAACTTATGATAGGAGGCTTTCAGTAGATAAAAGAAACTCATGTAATGCATGTAAAAGTAGTGTAAACAGTACTTGTGTTCATACATAAAACGGTAGCAATTATCTCACCCAAAGTAGAAAACAGTAAAAATGGGGTTGTAAGACTCACCTGAGTCAAGCAAGTATGATACTTTCGTGTAAGCGAATAAGTATCCCGGATGTAAGTCCGTAGTGTCGGATGTAATTCCGTAAGTTAGTTCTCCGAACCCTGCAACCTTCTGGCGTCCGAAACGCACAAGGTTGTAAGCAAGTATGTAAGTTGGTGTCACGAAGGATCACCCATGCTAGTTGTCTACTCAACTAGAAAATGTCCAAGTATTTGTTTGTACATTTGTAATCATTTTGTAAATAAGTGTTGCCCGTTGGTGATGGAGGTGTAACAATAATTCAATTATTATTATTATGTAGTTCATCGTGTTTGTATACCTTGTAAAGCATATACATAAGTTGGTTATTTGTAATCTGACGTGTAACCGTCGTTCGGATGTAAGTCCGTGCGAGTGTAAGCTCGTAATAATGTGGGTGTAATCCCATTCTAAGTGTGAGTGTAATCTCGTAGTGGTTTCGAGTGTAATCTCATGTAATATTTGGTTATTGTAAGTACACAAAAGGTTACGTATATTTAGATTAATGTAATACTAAATACACGTAATTACAAGTAGTTTAGGCACTAATTACAGTCCTAAATTACCGGGTGTCACAGATTCTTTCTTTGTTTTTATGATTTTGCTACCTGTATAAATTGTACGCTCCTGTTTCATCAATAATATCATTGAAAACCTCAATACGTTTTTTCATGGTATCAGAGCTCAGTTGAGTCTCTAAACTTCTCTAGTCTGTGTCTTGATCTTTGTTGGGTCAAATATTCTCTATTCATAGTTGTTATCCAATGAAATCATGACAACCTCTTCAACTGACTCAGCACCTAGTGGTACCCAGATGTCATCTGGGTCTCATTCTTCTCCATTGAATCACTCTTAAAGTGAGTCTCTGATCATCACCAATTACAAACTTAATGGGAAGAATTTCCTACTCTGGTCATAGTCGATTCTTATGGTCATTCGTGGCCGAGGAAAACTGGGCTATCTCACCGGTGAAATACCCCGACCACCTAACACTGATCCAACCTATATCACATGGGAACTCGATAATTCCATTGTTATGGCTTGGCTCATCAATTCCATGGAACCACACATCAATCGTATGTATCTTTTTCTTAAATCAGCCAAAGGGATCTAGGATGCCGTGATAGAAAAATATTCTAATCTCGAGAATGGATCTCGGGTTTTTGAACTCAAGATCAACTTAAAAGAAATCCGTCAAAAATCCTCTGTGCCACTGCACGATATTCAGCCTCAGTGCTGCTTTGAGCAACCACTGACTGTTTTTTACTACGCCATGTGACCAAATTACCCCATACATAACAGCAGTAACCAGATGTTGAATGTCCATCTGATGAGGCAGATCCAACCCAACTAGCATCTGTAAATATCTCAACAGTTCTCATGTCTACCTTTCAGAAGATAAGACCATGACCAGGAGCACTCTTTAAGTACCAGAGTACTCTGTATGCAGCTTCCAAGTGTTTCTTCTTAGGTGAGTGCATGAACCGACTTATCACACTCACAACAAAAGCTATATCTGGTCGTGTGTGAGAAAGATAAATCAATTTTCCCACTAATCGTTGGTAGCTTTCGTTATTCACATCACTTGTACCCACAAAGGTAGTTGGGTGTAAATGGGTTTTCACAAACAATTTCAATTCGTCACTCCTAACTGCAGTTTACGAAATAATTTTTATAAAATCGTACGTTGCTTTTTTAGAGAACAAAACCTTGAGAATATAAGTAAAATTTCGAGATCTACAACTTTCGTGCTTTGGCCGAAGCCTGAAAACGAACACAACTAGGTCAAAACTGCCGTCGATCACATAAGAAAGTGAATTCAGGACCACGCCTCGAATTCCCACCTGACCTTAACAATGGGAATACGACTCTGTTTCAGTTGTTTGACTTTGCGGTCCATGATTTCAGCAGGTTCCTCGACAAAGTGTAGTTTGTCGTCAATGTGTATCTCATTAAGAGGTATAATTAGTGTCTCATCCGACAGACACTTTTTGAGATTCGAAATGTGGAAAGTAGGGTGCATGCTACTGAGTTCGGAAGGTAGCTACAGTCTGTATGCCACTGGACCAATCCTTTCAAGAATTTCAAACGGTCCAATGTATCTGGGATTCAGTTTCCCACGTTTGCCAAAACGGATGATGCCTTTCCAAGTTGATACTTTCAGGAGTACTCGATCCCCAACCTGGATTCGAGGTGTTTGCGTCTCACGTCAGCATAGCTTTTCTGATGATCACGCGTAGCTTTCAGTCGGTTTTGTATGCCGACGATCTTTTCAGTGGTTTCGTGAATGATTTCTGGAACAGTGAGTTGTGTATCCCCCACCTCGGTCCAACAAATGGGTGACCGACACTTACAACCATAAAGTGCCTCAAAGGGTGTAGCCTTAATACTGGTGTGATAGTTGTTGTTGTATGAAAACTCACACAACGGTAAGTGATTTTCCCAGTTTTTACCGAAGTCAACTACGCAAGCTCATAGCATATCCTCCAGTGTTTGTATGGTTCGTTCGCTTTGGCCGTCGGTTTGAGGATGATAAGCTGTACTCATATCCAGACGAGTACCAAGAGATTTTTGTAGCGATTACCAAAAGCGAGAAGTGAATCGACTATCTCTGTCAGAGATAAAATGAGATGGGAACGCCGTGTCTTGACATGATCTCTTTCAGGTAGATCCGTGTCAAACGTTCCATCTTGTCAGTTTCCTTGATGGCCAGGAAATGAGCATATTTCGTGAGACGATCTACGATCACCCAAATGGTATCGCAACCGCTCGGGGTTTTTGAGAGTTTGGTAATGAAGTCCATGGTGATCTGCTCCCATTTCCATTGAGGGATTTCCGGTTGTTGCAGCAACCCGGAAGGTTTCTGATATTCAGCTTTAACTTTGAAACAAGTAAGGCACTTGCTAACATAGGTTGCAATGTCAGCTTACATGTTAGGCCACCAATACAACTGTTTGATGCCATGATACATTTTGTCGGCGCCAGGGTGGATAGAATATCTAGACTTATGAGCTTCATCCATCACCAAGTCTCGTAGGTTCCCAAAACTTGGTAACCAGATTCTGTTAGAAAAGTATTTGGGCCCGTCAGGTTTGGTCTCAAATTGTTTATCCATGCCTCGCAAGGCCTCGTGTTTCACATTTTCAGTTTTGAGTGCTTCGAGTTGAGCGGTAAGAATTTGGATTATGAGATGGTTGTGTATAGTCATACTAAGTGCTCGAACACGGAGGGGTTTCACTCGTTCCTTGCGACTTAGGGCATCGGCCACAACGTTGGCTTTGCCGGGATGGTAACGGATTTCACAGTCGTAATCGGTAAGTAATTCGACCCAACGGCGTTGTCTCATGTTTAGGTCTTTTTGGTCGAAGATGTGTTGGAGACTCTTGTGATTAGTGAAGATTGTACACTTGGTACCATACAAGTAGTGTCTCCAGATTTTAAGAGCGAATGCAACTGCTCCCAACTCTAGGTCATGAGTGGTGTAATTCTTTTCGTGGACCTTGAGTTGTCGAGAGGCGTAGGCAATAAATTTTTCTCGTTGCATCAGCATGCAACCGAGACCTTGGTGTGAGGCATCACAGTTACCACGAAGTCATCGTTACCCTTGGGTAAGGATAGGATAGGTGCACTACAGAGTTTTTGTTTCAGTAATTGAAAGGCTGACTCTTGTTTTTCAGTCCAGTCGAACTTCTTCTCTTTCTGAGTCAGTGTAGTGAGTGGTTGAGCTATTTTCGAAAAATTCTCAATGAATTGCCTGTAGTATAGTATCTGGTGAGTCTTAAGAATTGACGTACTTCAGTGGGTGTAGTAGGTGCTTGTCAGCACTTGATGGCTTCAATTTTGGAAGGATCAACATGAATTCCTTGACTGTCAATCACGTGTCCAAGGAATTGTACAGTTTGCATCCAGAACTCACACTTGGAGAATTTGGCATATAACTCCTCGTGCTTGAGTAGTTCTAGAACGGTTTTCAGGTGTTGCGCGTGTTCTTGTTCATTGCGCGAGTAAATCAGAATGTCGTCAATAAAGACGATGACAAACTTGTCGAGGTAAGGCTTACACACCCGATTCATAAGGTCCATGAATATTGCTGGTGCATTGGTCAAGCCTAATGGCATAACTTGGAATTCGTAATGCCCGTAGCGAGTTCGAAAAGCTGTTTTAGGGGTATCTTCCTCACGAACTCGGAGTTGGTGATAACCTGACCTTAGATCGATCT
The DNA here is from genome assembly GCA_963422505.1 of Pseudognaphalium luteoalbum. Lineage (NCBI taxonomy): Eukaryota > Viridiplantae > Streptophyta > Magnoliopsida > Asterales > Asteraceae > Pseudognaphalium > Pseudognaphalium luteoalbum. The sequence goes on from OY730198.1 coordinate 67,058,469, forward strand.
TTGAATAAAAACTCGACCCCTGAAGTTGGTCAAACAGGTCATCAATACGAGGTAGTGGGTAACGGTTCTTGACGGTTAATTTGTTGAGCTCACGGTAGTCGATGCACATGTGGAAAGAACCGTCTTTCTTTTTCACAAACAGGACCGGGGCTCCCCAAGGTGAGGAACTCGGTCGGATAAATCCGTTATCCAGGAGTTCTTGCAGTTGAGTAGACAACTCCTGGAGTTCGGATGAGGCTTACCGGTACGGTGCTCGTGCCACGGGTGCTGCGCCGGACACAAGTTCAATAGAGAATTCGACTTGTCGGGGTGGCGGAAGGCCAAGCAAGTCTCCAGGAAAGACTTCTGGGAAGTCTCAAACAATAGGCACATCCTCAAGACGCTTCTCCTCCGACTGTTTCTCCGTAACGAGCACGAGGATTGCCTGGTACCCTTTTCTCAGGTATTTCTGGGTTTTCATACACGAACTGATATTCAGTCTCGTCCAACCGGTCTCCCCTTGTATAACTAGAGTTCCACCAGTGGCGAGAGGGATACGAACGATTTTCTCAAAACAGATGATTTCGGCACGGTGTTTGGATAGCCAATCCATACCGACAATGATGTAGAAGCTGTCGATCTCAACAGGCATAAGGTCAATAGAGAACAGCTCTTCAGCTAAGTTTAAGGTGCAGTTAGGTATTACATTGTTAGCCTCAATAAGTTTGCCATTTGTCAACTCCACTATGTACTTAGAATCTAAGGCAACAGGTGTGGTGTCAAGTAGTGAACAAAACTCTTCAGAAATGAAACTCCTATCAGCACCAGTATCAAATAACACAGAAGTAGTCAAATTGTTGAGAAGGAACATACCCGTGACCACATTCGGGTCTTGGCGGGCATCCCGAGCATTAAGCACAAAAGCTCTGCCCCGAGCGTTGTTGTTGTCCTTTTTCTTGTTCTTCAATTTGGGGCAGTCACTTTTGAAATGTCCAGCAACCCCACATTCATAACAGGTTCTGGGAGTGTTGGGTTTGGTGTTGGTATTAGCAGTGTTGGTCCTGCAGTCTTTAGCAAAGTGCCCGAATCGCTTGCACTTGCTACAAGGGCAAGAACCATTATGATGAAGTTGGCACCTAGAACAGTAGGGTTTGTCCCCTTGGTATTCCTTCTTATTATCAGAACTAGAGGTGTAGGCTTTGATGGTTTCAGGCTTCTTAGATGCTTGTTGGTTTTGATTCTGGTTGCCAGAGTTACCAGACCACTTTCTCTTGTTGTTGTTGCCAGTGGGTGGGATGGGTGTTTCACGGCTAACAACCATGGCCATAAGTTCATGCGCCATACGAATGGCACTCTGAATGTCAGCTGGTTTGGATGAGGCCACGTTCCCCTGGATATTCTCCGGGAGTCCGCGAATGTACCTTTGAATACGCTTGCGTTCAGGATCAACCATAGATGGACAGAGGAGAGCAAGCTGTTGGAACCTAGTGGTATAACCAATGATATCGGTTCCCTGAAACGTCAAATGCCAGAACTCCTCTTCCAGACGTTGGAGTTCCTCATTTGGACAGTACTCATCAGTAAGCTTTTTCTTCAGATCCTCCCAGGGAATTTGGTATGCAACGTCAATGCCCACTGCCTGAGCATAGGCGTTCCACCAAGTCAAAGCACCTTCAAGGAAAGTACAGGTGGCATACTTAACCTTGCAGTCCTCGGGACAGTTGCAGATCCGGAAAACTGATTCCATTTTCTCGGCCCATCTAATCAATCATATGGCCCCTTCAGTACCTTTAAAATTTAAAGGTTTACAATTGAGGAAATCTTTGTAGGAGCAGAGCCGTATTGGTGGTCCATTTACAGCGGAGTCCTCGCTGCCCGAGTGCGGCCGAGCAGCTATGGCCTGCGCCACTGTTTGAGCAATCAGTTGGGCGAATTCGACATCATCGTACGTGTGTCGTCGAGGTGGCATAATGCTATATATCAAAGGGAAGAGGTCGGTAAGATGTTTTCAAAAGGTGATGATATATCACATGCGTAAGTATATATAAGGTGGTAATATACAACAGCACGAAGCGATAATCATAATTCATTAGATGGTAAGATTAGATTCTGTACAATACATGAGTTCCAAAAGATTACAGAATCTAGAGTCTACTAAAGATGTCGGAAACATTACATCCGGTCAGGTTACAAGAGTTTACATAGCTAGATAATAGGTTACATGATAACCACTGCACTAATCTTGATGTAGGTTGAGTTGTGACAATAGAGAAATGAGATGGTTAACAGATTCTGCAAGCCTGCTGACCATTCTAAGAGCATCCTCGGTTTCCCATAGACGCGTCTCGCATTCTTGCAGCCTTGATTGCAGAACAGAGATTTCATTTTGGTTACTGATCACTTGGTTGTGAATAGTTCCCATGGTTTCGATAGTTTCTCCCAGCTGGTCGTGAAGTGTGTCCATGTTATCCACAGTGTTCTCGTGATCTTTGGAGACTTGGTTGATACATTCAAGGGCTGTGAGTCTCCAGTTCTCACGAGTCTCCTGCAGCTCTATGTCCATTTCGCGAAATCGTCGCTCATGGTGGTTTAGCCTAGCGGCTAAAGCTGGTACGGAATAGGGGTTAGTTCGAGGTGACATAGTGGTCCTCCTAGAAATCCGTGGGTTCTGCGATCTCGGTTGATGAGAACGTGACGAAGTAGGTGGTGTTTCAGTAGGAGTGTTTGCCATTCTGAGACAAAGCGTTAGAAAGGATGAGGCCTATATTCATATAATACATATATAATATAGCCTAAGATATTGAGCGAGAGTAAGGCCTATCTATGTGTGTGTATATATATATATATATATATATCACATAATAGCTTAAAGTGTCTAATCACAGACATGTTTGAGTTCCGGTTTCTCTCATGGTCAGAGTCAACTAGTTATCCTGTTCAGTCATGACTCCTTCCAGATCTCACTTCATATTCTTTTAATTAATCATAGTTGATCAGGCTATGTTCAATTAAACCAATACAATATAGTCACTGAACCTAATCATACTTAATAAGGAATACTGTCTAACGGTCATAGTCTAGGCCCACTAAATGAAACCTAGTTTGCTATAACCTTAGGCTCTGATACCAATCTGTAACACCCCCAAATTTAATGTTGCGCGGAAGCAAGCTTTGGGTGTTACTAATCAATAATCAAACACCAAAGTAAAGTAAACGACATCTATATGCAACGTCGTACAACAGACAAAAAGTATTACATTGTTAAAGTAGAGTAACAAGCTTCGAGTTCGAAAATAGTTCCTAGGGATTCTAATACATAACTGATATACAAAACGTAATGCAAAAGAATCTCCACAAGTTTGTATGCATGCGACTCGAGCTACCAGTCCTGTGGGTGTGCAGTCCTACTACTGCGGTAAACCTGAGATAGATGCTAAAAAGTGTCAACCAAAAGGTTGGTGAATCTCACAGGTTTAGTAAAGTAAATCAATTATGAACCACAAGTAAGTACCAGTAATGCCCTCGAGCATAGTAAGTAAATCAGTAAGTCAACACAGCTACCATGAGCTCACAAGTTGAAGCTTAACAATGTAGTGTGAATGGTACAATCAAGTACAGTATCACGTACCCCCGTGAGTGCTATCCGAACACTAATATGTAACAAATACTAATATACATGTTTCTACGGTGTAATCCATGGTGGCGCTACCACCCCAGGCAGGGATTGTCAGTCCCAAATGGATCCATTTACTAGTAATCGCGCTTAAGTCCATAACTAACAACTTATGATAGGAGGCTTTCAGTGGATAAAAGTAACTCATGTAATGCATGTAAAAGTAGTGTAAACAGTTCAGTACTTGTGTTCATACATAAAACGGTAGCAATTATCTCACCCAAAGTAGAAAACAATAAAAATGGGGCTGTAAGACTCACCTGATTCAAGCAAGTATGATACATTTGTGTAAGCGAATAAGTATCCCGGATGTAACTCCATAGTGTCGGATGTAATTCCGTAAGTTGGTTCTCCGAACCCTGCAACCTTCTGGCGTCCGAAACGCACAAAGTTGTAAGCAAGTAAGTAAGTTGGTGTCACGAAGGATCATCCATGCTAGTTGTCCACTCAACTAGAAAATGTCCAAGTATTTGTTTGTACGTTTGTAATCATTTTGTAAATAAGTGTGGCCCGTTGGTGATGGAGGTGTAACAATAATTCAATTATTATTATTATGTAGTACATCGTGTTTGTATACCTTGTAAATAATATACATAAGTTGGTTATTTGTAATGTGACGTGTAACCGTCGTTCGGATGTAAGTCCGTGTGAGTATAAGCTCATAGTAATGTGGGTGTAATCCCATTCTAAGTGTGAGTGTAATCTCATAGTGGTTTCGAGTGTAATCTCATGTAATATTTGGTTATTGTAAGTACACAAAAGGTTATGTATATTTAGATTAATGTAATACTAAATACACGTAATTACAAGTAGTTTAGGTACTAATTACAGTCCTAAATTAGCGGGTGTCACAGATTCTTTCTTTGTTTTTATGATTCTGCTTCCTGTATAAATTGTACGCTCCTGTTTCATCAATAATATCATTGAAAACCTCAATACGTTTTTTCATGGTATCAGAGCTCAGTTGAGTCTCTAAACTTCTCTAGTCTGTGTCTTGATCTTTATTTGGGTCAAAAGTTCTCTATTCATAGTTGTTATCCAATGAAATCATGACAACCTCTTCAACCGACTTAACACCTAGTAGTACCCAGATGTCATCTGGGTCTCATTCTTCTCTATTGAATCACTCTTATAGTGAGTCTCTGATCATCACCAATTACAAACTTAATGGGAAGAATTTCCTACTCTGGTCATAGTCGATTCTTATGGTCATTCGTGGCCGAGGAAAACTGGGCTATCTCACCGGTGAAATACCCCGACCACCTAACACTGATCCAACCTATAACACATGGAACTCGATAATTCCATTGTTATGACTTGGCTCATCAATTCCATGGAACCACACATCAATCGTACGTATCTTTTTCTTAAATCAGCCAAAGGGATCTAGGATGCTGTGACAGAAAAATATTCTAATCTCGAGAATGCATCTCAGGTTTTTGAACTCAAGATCAAGTTAAAAGAAATCCGTCAAAAATCCTCTGTGCCACTGCACGATATTCAGCCTCAGTGCTGCTTTGAGCAACCACTGACTGTTTTTTACTACACCATGTGACCAAATTACCCCATACATAATAGCAGTAACCAGATGTTGAATGTCCATCTGATGAGGCAGATCCAACCCAACTAGCATCTGTAAATATCTCAACAGTTCTCATGTCTACCTTTCGAAAGATAAGACCACGACCAGGAGCACTCTTTAAGTACCGGAGTACTCTGTATGCAGCTTCCAAGTGTTTCTTCTTGGGTGAGTGCATGAACCGACTTATCACACTCACAACAAAAGCTATATCTGGTCGTGTGTGAGAAAGATTAATCAATTTTCCCACTAATCGTTGGTAGCTTTCTTTATTCACATCACTTGTACCCACAAAGGTAGTTGGGTGTAAATGGGTTTTCACAAACAATTTCAATTCGTCACTCCTAACTGCAGTTTACGAAATAATTTTTATAAAATCGTACGTTGCTTTTTTAGAGAACGAAACCTTGAGAACAAAAGTAAAATTTCGAGATCTACAATTTTCGTGCTTTGGCCGAAGCCTGAAAACGAACACAACTAGGTCAAAACTGCCGTCGATCACATAAGAAAATTTTAGACAGATTTTCGTTTAACAATACTAGACTTTCGATTTGCAAAAACATATTTTACCCAACTTATTCATGTCCCAAACATATAATTCGACCCACATGTACATCTATTTCAGAAAAATTAAAATAAAATAAAAATATTATGATTCGGGTTTATGATTATATACCTGTAGGAGTACACGAACGAGAATACACGGAATCAAGTCACGACTTTCGATTTGATGATTTCTTTTCTTAGTGTTTCGGTCGAAACAAACACAACAGTAGCAACAGGAATGATTAAATTTTTAAGATCAAAAGGTTGTAGGCTAAGCTTAGGGTTGTATTTGTATGCATAAAATTACTTGGAGCCCAATCCGTAGGTTTCTTAGACGAATTTGATTTTGATCACACTTGGGCCGATTCTGGGTCATAGACCTTCGGCAAAACATATGAAAAAAATTCATTCACGTCACTTTAAATATTATTAGTATTCTATAATTATTATTAAATTAGATGATAAGGATATAAGAGCATTATTATATTATTATTACTATAGGATCTGATTATTATTATTATTATTATTATTATTATTATTATTATTATTATTATTATTATTATTATCTTAACTTTTAATTTAACCGCGTACGAGTATTGATTCGAGTTGTTAAATACTATACGAGAATTAAATTTTCTCACATAGTTTAAAATATGAATACTTAATTTATTTCTTCACATTACTTACGTACATGAACACAAATAAGGAATGATTATAGGAACGAACCTAGAATAGAGTTTTAGTGACGGATGTAACAAGTAACACATCTGATACTAATATTGCACACTTTGTAAAACCCATAAAAAAGTTGTCGAAAGTGTACATTGTGATATCACTAATCAAAGACGAAAAAATGCTAATTTTTATTTTGCAATTTTTATAAGTTTTCGACTAATCGTTTGTGAGATATCTAATTTTTAAAAACGTGGAGGAAAAAAGGCATTACTGTTGGATTTTCTACTCCCTAACCAGCTTAACTTACGCAGCGGAAAATAACAATTAATCTAGAGCAACTAGGAAACTAAACCCTAAAAGACTTTGACTTAATAAAGCTATTAACAATAACAAAATAAATAGTTAAATGAGGAAATACTAACCTTTGAGAAAACCAATTTCTCACGCCCGCAGACCACCTTGCTCGAGCTTCCATGCTTTTGATGACAAGTACCCAAACTAGAATATATATATGCAATTATAATGGATGCATTGAGGTCAAAACAATATTGAGCAATAGATGTTTAAGTTTATTTCGATATATATATATATATATATATATATATAGTTATTGATGCATGCTTTAAAGGCTTATTGATAACTAGAGGTGTACATAAATGGTACGGAACTGTTAAAATGGGTAAACTAAACCGGGATAGGACCAGAACCAAACCAACCCGAATCACAATGGTCCGGTTTTGGGTTTTATCTTTTAGCCTTAATAGTTCGCGGTCCGGATCGTTTCTAAAACTAGTATACACAGTTCAAACCGCCAGAACCAGTCATATAGGAAAAGAAAAAAAATATATACTTGATATGTGTATCTTTTAAAATTTTTATTTATCAGTAAGAAGTGACAGCTAATTAGACACTGTAAATTAGGCTGTTATTTTAGGAAGATCGATTCTTTCTTTGTTTTTATGATTCTGCTTCCTGCATAAATTGTACGCTCTTGTTTCATCAATAATATCATTGAAAACCTCAATACGTGTTTTCATGGTATCAGAGCTCAGTTGAGTCTCTAAACTTCTCTAGTCTGTGTCTTGATCTTTGTTGGGTCAAAAGTTCTCTATTCATAATTGTTATCCAGTGAAATCATGACAACATCTTCAACTGACTCAGCAACTAGTGGTACCCATATGTCATCTGGGTCTCAATCTTCTCCATTGAATCACTCTTATAGTGAGTCTCTGATCATTACCAATTACAAACTTAATGGGAAGAATTTCCTACTCTGGTCATAGTCGGTTCTTATGGTCATTCTTGGCCGAGGAAAACTGGGCTATCTCACTGGTGAAATACCCCGACCACCTAACACTGATCCAACCTATAACACATGGGAACTCGATAATTCCATTGTTATGGCTTGGCTCATCAATTCCATGGAACCACACATCTATCGTACGTATCTTCTTCTTAAATCAGCCAAAGAGATCTAGGATGTTGTGACAGAAAAATATTCTAATCTCGAGAATGCATCTCAGGTTTTTAAACTCAAGATCAAGTTAAAAGAAATCCGTCAAAAATCCTCTGTGCCACTGCACGATATTCAGCCTCAGTGCTGTTTGAGCAACCACTGACTGTTTTTTACTACGCCATGTGACCAAATTACCCCATACATAATAGCAGTAACCAGATGTTGAATGTCCATCTGATGAGGCAGATCCAACCCAACTAGCATCTGTAAATATCTCAACAGTTCTCATGTCTACCTTTCGAAAGATAAGACCATGACCAGGAGCACTCTTTAAGTACCGGAGTACTCTGTATGCAGCTTCCAAGTGTTTCTTCTTGGGTGAGTGCATGAACCGACTTATCACACTCACAACAAAAGCTATATATGGTCTATGTGAGAAAGATAAATCAATTTTCCTACTAATTGTTGGTAGCTTTCTTTATTCACATCACTTGTACCCACAAAGGTAGTTGGGTGTAAATGGGTTTTCACAAACAATTTCAATTCGGATGGTAGCTTAAATCGACATAAAGCAAGATTGGTTACTCGTGGTTTCACACAAACTTATGGCATTGATTATACAGATCTCATTCCAGAAACTCATGTGGTAGAGCCCCCAATTGCGCTTCGTAAGGGCACCCGGGAACGTACAAAGCATCCAATCCAACGGTATGTGGCTTACGGGAAATTATCTTCCCCATATCGTGCCTTTGTAGCTAATCTGTCAGGTGCTAAAGTTTCGATAAATAATTTTTAGGCTCTCAAAGAACCTGGTTGGAAGCAAGCTGTCTTAGAAGAAATAAAGGCATTGAAGGAGAACCATAATTGGGATATTGTTGACCTACCACCTGGATTTAAGGGGCAACAAGGAAAAGTCTGTAAGCTACGGAAGTCAATATACGGCTTAAAACAGTCTCCACGGGCTTGGTTTAGCTGACTGGCTAAAGTTGTCACTGGTCTAGGGTATTGTCAAGGACAATCAGATGATACCATGTTCTTTAAGCACTCAGCTCTTCAAAAGATCACCATTATGAATGTCTATGTGGATGATATTATCCTTACAGGTGATGATCATATAGAAATAAATCGACTAAAGCTTTTTCTTAATAAGGAGTTCCAATTGAAAGATCTTGGAGCTCTTAAATACTTTCTTGGCATAGAAGTATTAAGAAGCAATTCTGGAATAGTTATTTCCCAAAGGAAATATGCTTTAGACTTATTGAAGGAAACTGGTATGTTGGGTTGTCGGCCTGCCGAGACTCCCATGGAACTCAATCACAAGTTAGGAATTGAAAATGAAAGCGAAGAAGTGAATAAAGAAAGCTACCAACGATTAGTGGGAAAATTGATTTATCTTTCTCACACACGACTAGATATAGCTTTTGTTGTGAGTGTGATAAGTCGGTTCATGCACTCACCCAAGAAGAAACACTTGGAAGATGCATACAAAGTACTCCGGTACTTAAAGAGTGCTCCTGGTCGTGGTCTTATCTTCTGAAAGGTAGACATGAGAACTGTTGAGATATATACAGATGCTAGCTGGGTTGGATCTGCCTCATCAGATGGACGTTCAACATCTGGTTACTGTTGTTATGTATGGGGTAATTTGGTCACATGGCGTAGTAAAAAACAGTCAGTGGTTGCTCGAAGCAGCACTGAGGCTGAATATCGTGCAGTGGCGCAGGGAGTATGTGAGGGAATATAGTTAAACAGAGTTTTGAAAGAACTAAAAATACCTCTCACTTCACCTATAAAGTTAATATGTGACAACAAGTCAGCAGATAGCATTCCTCACAATCCGGTTCACCATGATTGTACTAAACATATGGAGGTTGATCGGCATTTCATAAAAGAAAAAATTGAAGATGGAAGCTTATGCATGATCTACCTACCCACTGAACAACAAACAGCAGATATCCTCACCAAGAGCCTAGTGAAACCAAGCTTTGAAGTATTACGCTCCAAGCTGAACATGTTTGATATACATGCTTCAGCTTGAGGGAGGGTGTTGACGATATTCTGCCTGTAGGACCAGTCAATGATCATGTATAATATCTTCTAATTTAGGCTAGAAAATATCTTTATTTATCAGTAAGAAGTGACAGCTAATTAGACACTGTAAATTAGGCTGTTATTTTAGGAAGATAGATTCTTTCTTTGTTTTTATAATTCTGCTTCCTGTATAAATTGTGCGCTCCCGTTTCATCAATAATATCATTGGAAAACCTCAATACATGTTTTCAAACTTAATCTACGATATTCTTTTGTGTTCTACATATATGCTTGTATTGTTTGAAAAAAACATAGATACATCCATTTTATTTTGGAATTACACTAATGTTATAGTTTTAATTATTAAACGATGGTAAGTTTTTTCTGAATCCTGAAGTCTTAGTAATTTGGTTTCTTCATCTATAGGTTTCTTCTAACCGTATCGACATGGTAAAACGTTGATTTTGCTGACATGGTATCGACTATGCGACAAGTTATTGGAACTTGACACTGGATTCAAACTTTTATTGTATATTAGTTAGGATGGATGTTAAATATATAATTTTATAAGGATTGTTTTACATCATTGCCCAATTTTGAATCCCTAAAATCAAGATGCATGTTATTGAGAAAGGAACAATCATGCAAGAGATCTACCTCATATATGTATTAGTTAATTGATGCATTTCAAGATATTGTTATCATACATATTTTTTCAACTTATAAGTAGAAGAAGGAAACGATAGTCACATACTTGATATTTTTTATAGGGGTGTACGTAGTTCAAAAATTGTATAGAATCGGACTAGAACCAAAGTGGACCGCGAAACACTAAATAGAAAATCAAGAACCATGAACCGTACCATGTAATTCAGTTCTGGTCCGGTTTGATACCGGTTCGGTTCTTGCGGTTTTGATTCAAAACCATAAACCAAATAATATATATACGCACATATATGTTATGAAGAAGAAGATGTGTAAAAGCATATAGCTATCAAATTGAATATATTGCGTTTAATTCGCATAATTCAAGGAAATTTTGTAAAATTGAAATCTCAGTTTAACTCCTTAACATTGTTTAGTTCATAAATAAGTTAATTTAAAAGCCTTAAAATTACTTTATTCAAAGGAATTATTATTCCTTGAAATTAATGCTGGCAAATTTTGTCCATTTGCTCCACATCTGGGTAATTCTGGGTATAATAACATAAAGTTTGGGTTCTTATGGACTGAAGAAATTTTGGGAATGGGCTTAATCGGGTAAAACTCAAATCATGAATGGATCTAAATGGGTGGCCATCATGTTATATTTTTTATATTATATAGTTAAAAATATTAACTTATTTTGTAAAAAATATATATTTAAGTGAATTAGAACATTTTTTTATGAAATTTTCAAATAGCCCGTCATGACCCGAGCTCGTTTAGACCCGCACCCGAATAGACCCGAGCTCATTTATACCCGCGCCCGTTTTGACCCGTAGCCCATACCCGTCCAACCCGCCCATTTTGTCAGCTCTATTTGATATACATATTCCGATGATTAATTTCAATTCCATCATGAACATTCCACTAAATAAACACAACGTTAATGCTACAAAATCTAAAAATTGTTGAAATCGATCCCGCTCTCATACTACTTGTTGGGACTAATAACCACAACATCAAGAAACACACACCCATGTATAAGTATATAAATAATGCACAAAACATATAAATGCATAATACATGATATTTTGCGTGGAAAACTTATCAAGGGAAAGTAAAAACTATGGGACTAGTCAGCCACTCTCCACTATATAAGAACAATATCACAAGAACTGACTTCTACATTCGACACTTTTGAATGAATACAATTATAAGAAACATATAGATGGAACAAAATTTCTTTCGCATCGTAAAATTCAACAAAATTTAGTGGAATTGAAATCTTCATTCTACCCTACGAAGGTGTTTAGTTCACAATAGGTTATTTTGAACTTAAAATTTCTTTACTACGACAATTCACATTATTTGTGATTCAAACTTATTATATATTTCAATTCCATTGAAAACATATATATGAATCCAACACCACCGTTTGGTGTTACAAAATCTAAACATGACACGCTAGGGTGTATGATGTTAAAATCTCTTGTATTTGAAATTCGTCTTGAGTTTTGAGTTTTTTACACTGTTTGTCCCTGTGGTTTGTCTAAAACTTCACTCGTTGTCCTTGTACTTTTTTTTGGCACTGGTCGTCCCTGTGGTTGTTAGTTGTTGCACTCGCAGTCATTGTCACTAACGGCCGTTAGATTTCTTCGTTAAAGGACCATCCGTGTAATTTTTTTTTCATCAAATTTTAAGTTTATTATAATTCAATATTATTTTTAATTGTACTAAGCTAATTTATTTTGTGAATAATCTAATCAATTTAATTTAATTATTTTAATCAACTTTTTTCGTGACAGTTAATTTATTCTATTTTCTATGTGTTCCGATCTGTATAAACCCACTAAAAATATAATAGTTTAAAAATATAATAGTTTTTTTAAATAGTTCATTCTCTTTATTTTGAATATCATCGTCGATTTCACGACTCTATATAGACAATTCTACATGCCTAAATATATATTGTTAATAGTTTTGTATACCATATAGACAATTCTAAATGCGTACATATATATTGCTAATAGTTTTGTATACCATAATTTTTTTTTGAAAAAAAAAACAATGTAAAAAATTATCATGTACTATCATTATAATTTTTCTACTAATTTACATAATTTAATATGTGACAGTTATTTGGAAAAAAAAACACATGTTCAACATATTGAGTATAATAATACTATATGCTACGTAGTTATTGCAATTTAGTATTTTACAATTTTTCCTTCAACTAATTCAAAAACAAATGTTACATATTGATAATGTGCAATTTGAGTACGTTCATAATATACAAAAATATTAACAATATATGTGTAGGCATGTAGAATTGTCTATACGGAGTCGTGAAATCAACAATGATATGCAAAATTAAGAATATAAACTATTTTAAAAACTATTATATTTTTAGTGGATATATGTAGATCAGGACATTTAAAAAATAGAATAAATTAACTGTCACGAAAAAAATTGATTAAAATAACTAAATTAAATTGATTAGATTATTCAAAAAATAAATTAGCTAAGTACAATTAAAAATAATATTAAATTTAAATAAACTTAAAATTTAAAAAAAGTTACATAGATGGTCCTTTAATGAAGAAAACTAACGGCCGTTTATGACAAGGACTGCGAGTGCAACAACTAGCAACCACATGGATGATTAGTGCCAAAAAAAGTACAAAGACGACGAATGAAATTTTAGACAAACCACATAGACGAACAGTATAAAAAAGTCTTTCATCTTAGATGTGAAATAGTAGATCTCAAGTGGATAACTGGACTTCGATCAACCGGAGTTCCTTTCTATAATATCTTTTGTAATTGTTATGTATGCTATAATGGCTTGCTTACGATTAATGCTGGCAAATTCTGCCCATTTGCTTCATATCTGGGTAATTCTAGGTATAATGACATAAAGTTTGGGTTCTTATGGACTGGGGAAATTTCGAGAATTGGCTTAATTGGGTAAAACTCAAATCATGAATGAGTCTAAATGGGTGGCCATCATGTTATACCTTTTATATTATATAGTTAAAAATGTTAACTTATTTTGAAAAATATATAAATTTTAGTGAATTTAAACATTTTTTTATGAAATTTTCAAATAGCTCGTTATGACCCGAGCTCGTTTATACTCGTGTCCGTTTTGACCCGTAGCCCATAGCCGCCCAACCCGCCCATTTTATCAACTCTACTTACGATAGCATGTTAATATAACCACCGTTTAAGAAAAAAGGTAAAAAGAAACAAAATAACTCCTCCGCCCTTATATTCAAGAAATGATGAGTTATTGAAAATAAAAAATAGGGTAAATTGATAATTTAATGAAAATTTGTGGTTAAATTTTTGAGTGTACAATCTTTTTTCGGACATACAAAAAGGTAAAGTAAAAAAAATGGTAAGTTGTACATATAAATTGAGATGAGAGAGTACAAATTAAGCTTTCAAAGAGTATGTACACTACTTGGCTTTGCAAAGTAAGCTAAACATGATTTAAGCAAACAAGTCATATTCTTGATATAATTTGTGCAACTGGCTCATAAACAACACATGGAAGTAACGAATACTACCTCCATCACAAAATAAACATCCGCATTTTAAATAGTACACATTTTAATTAAAACATGTACAATTGATAAGCTTTTAGTTAGATGTCAATTTTATATTTATAAGTACATACAAACTTAGATGGGCCCAACTAATACACACAAATACACAATAAGGGTATAACGGGAATTATTCCAAGATAAACTAAAATGTAAATGTAAACACTTAATTAAAAATAAATTGTAATGTAAGGGTGAGGTTCAAATGAGAATATGAAATTGTGTGAGAATGAGGGAACCAATGATATTGTGTCATGTGTACAAAGAGAATGTTTCACATGTACAAAACTCATTTACCCCTAACATCAATTATCTCATAAACGACAAATCGAAACCATTAAATTCAGCGTTTTCTCTTCTACGATTTGTCGTCCTTCAAGACATACTTTCGACGAGTTTTTTTTCTAACTTTTTTGGTGAGTTTCACATTTACTAACATATGTGTTAAAGTGTTGCATTTAGGGTTTGGGGTTAGGGTTTACGGTTGGCCCGAAACCCCAAACCCCAAACCCTAAACCCTAAACGCTTTACAAATTTCTAAACCATAAATCATATTAAACCCTAAACCCTGTTAAACGTAACCCTAAACCTTTAACCCTTACCCTAAACCCTAACCCTAACCACAAATCAAATGTACAAGCAATCACTAACACATGTGTTACTAATTTGTAAACCCACAAAAAAATGAAGAAAAAAAAAGTTGTCAAAAGTATACCTTGAGGGACGACAAATCAAATTGGAGAAAACACTGAATTTAATGGTGCAATTTTCATAATTTTTTGATTTGTTGTTTGTGAAATAATTGATGTTGAGGGTAAATGGGTTTTGTACATGTGGAGTATTCTCTTTGTACACATGACACGATATCATTGGTTCCCTCATGCTCACTCAAAATTGATGTACTTATCTGAATTTTACTCCGTAATGTAAATCACTTAATTTTGTATTAATAAAAAGTTAACCAATTCGTAGTTGAAAATTGAAAGTTTACAAACTACAACAATAATCAACAATTCTTGGTTTCACGGTTCTCAAAATTCAGTCTACGATGAGACAATAACGAACTCAATAAAAGATTGCACAACATGATGTCCCAAAGTTGACAAACAAATTTATGTTTACGTGTCACAATTGGCTTGAAGCTGTCTAACGGATAACTAAATACGTACGTTGATTGAAGAATCAGACGTTGATTGAAGAATTTCGATCAATGCTTCATTTAATTTCCCCATTCATTCCAAATGATGCCGATGACAAGCTGGTTTGTAAATTATCCCCGGCAACTTTTCTATTAACATTGTTAGACGCTTTATAGAGGAAAAAATCGTTTCTCGTGGACACATCAAAATGCAGTGGATTAAACGGATTCCTATTAAAGTTAATTGTTTCGTTTGGAAAGCAAGTTTAGATCGAATCCCAGTTGCATTAAATCTTGCTGTCAGAGGTATCATCAATGGTTATTTCCGTTGCAAGGTTTGTGGAATTGAAGATGAATGCTCGTCTCATGCACTGATTAAATGTCAGAGGGCTTTAAATACTTTGAATCGAATATTCAATTGGTGTGGTATCCCATTTAATAACGTTTCTTCAGTCACAGATCTGCTGGAGTTTGGTTCTAAATGGAGTAGTTGCTCGAAAAGAAGAAAAACTTTAATCACCATTCTTCATTGCTCATTGTGGTGTATTTGGAGGGCAAGGAATGATGTTGTGTTCAATGATCTTCGCAAATCTCATTTATCTATCACGAATGATATAGTCTCTACGGCATTCTTATGGATTAAACATAGAAGTAACATTTCTTGTAGTTGGGATGATTGGATTCGTTATCCTTTTTAATTTCTTTGTTTCTAATATGTAATTGTACTCTTTTTTCCGCGCTTAGTATCTTTCTAAGTCTTGGTTTATTTATGATATTTGCCGTTTCCAAAAAAACTAAATACGTACGTAATAAAACTTTATCAATTTATAGGCTGCTTTCATAAAAATTGAATTGAATAGTGAATATTGATTTGATCAAAATTTGATGTCTAGGGGCCTAACAAAATTGGGCTCGGGGATAATAGCCTAAAAAACTAAAAGTATCAATGTTTTTAGGTTTGAAGATTTCCGGAACCGGTTATTGATCATATTTGATTTTGGCACGAACCAGCCGGTTCACTGGTTGAACCAGGATCAGTTTTGAACCGGGTTTCAATTTTTTTATTATTATTTTTACTTTAAAAATAAATAAATTTATCAATAATATAAACTCTTAACTGGATATGCCAACCAATAAATTATTTTATCCACCCTCAAATTCTATGTCCCCACTCGAAAAGATCAAAGTGGAACCAAATGTTTAGATTTTTTGTATTAAATTAATGACACTAGTTAAACTGGTTGAAATGGCGATTCAACCGGTCCGACTGAAACCGTAACCCCTTCCGGTTTGACTAAAAAATCGGTAATACAAATGTGGGCCACATTTTATGGGGCAACTTCCCCACGTCTTATTAGTTTGGTTGCGCTCTTAATCACGACCATGATATTAACTATTATCCTTAATAAGTGCACAAATGTGGGCCACATTTTAGGGGGCAATTTCCCACGTCTTATTAGTTTGTTTCTCTTAATTGCGACCTTAATATTAACCACTTAATCATTACTAGGTGCACAATCCTTTTTAATAGATGGCATTGGAGCGGCTTGGTTATAAATGATTATCTGCTTAAGCAAATAATTATGAATCAATATTAGTTTTAAGTGTATTTTTTATAAAATAAATCAAATAAGCAATATTTTATAGGATCTTAAATTTGTTTTAACGGATAGTTACCCGGTCGATATCTCACGAGCTAAAGAATCCGTTAAGGAGAATAAAACAAGAGATCCCTCAACCTTTAAATTTTTGTTTTTGCATTTTCTTTCCAATAAATACACTTTTGTTGCATTAGTGGTCCCTCGTCCACCTACGACGATAAAAATACTTTTATTTAAATAAATTGAATAGATTAAAGAAATAAGGATATAGAGTATTTTTTACATCAATGAACTGATGAAGCGTCCATGAAACAAAAGTGTAGTTATTGAACTGAAAACTCGTAAAACAAAAAGTTAGATATACGATTTTCATGGTCCGTGTAAATAAGAAGGAGCGTTCATGTAATTTACTCTAGAAAGATAAGGAATAATCGTATAATTACTTAAATCAACAATTCAAACAGCCGTTGAATACTTTTTATTTAATACTAAACCCTAAACGTACCTCTCACGTGATGAGCCTGGGGCGGCTTGACGTGGGCCGGTTTACGTGTCCAGCACACGTTAATACATGTGTTATTAATTTGTAAATCCAACCAAAAAACGTTTAAAAAGGTTGTCAAAAGTATACCTTGTGCGATATCTAACTGATTTTTATAATGCAATTTTTATATTTTTATGCAATCATGATCATGCGGTGTTGTTGCTAAAAGGCATCAAATAGAGAATTCTATTTCATTATGGGTCTCTTTTAACCACGGTCAATGTGAATTTTATAGAACTCGTTACGCTCCTAATTATCCTTGCAAATACAATTATTTGATAACTTTCTCGTATATAAATGAATTTTTGACAAATATGTATACGAGTATATGATGACTAATGGATTATATGACATATTATTTTAAGTCGTTAACAAAATTACCATATTGTCCTTGTCAAGTCAATTAGTCAAATATGTTGTGATGGAATTGTGGATTGGTCCATTGGGGCCCCTATTTATAAATTCAAAATACAGCCATTGCATGACGAATTTGACCTTTATACTTATCATCTACCTCTTTATCATTCGTTCATATATATCAAATACAATGAATAACACTTTGAGTCGGAGCCATTTGAAAGTAGGGTGTAAATTTCTTTTATGAAAATTTATATACTTTGCTAATTCTTTGTTTGTGCTATTAATACACAAAAATTGAAATACCGATAGTATGGGTCACCTTAAATTTTAAATCTATCTCTTATTTTAATCTAAATTATAAAACTAGAAGAACAAATATTAGTGTTTATAGTTAAAAGAAAAGATATGTCCTTTCGTGACTGAAGTAGAATATTTTTATAAACCGCCATTAAGACTAAACGATAATATATAATATTTATATTTCTATTAAAGGGTCCCTGCATATGACATGAACAAACATTTTTAATCCAAAAAGAACAACTTGTTTATTCAGTAGAAAGCCCCTTCATGACAAACGCAAAGTATAATCTTTAACAAAAGGTGCAGTTATTATTTTTTATATTCAATTAAAAAGTCCCTTCGTGAAGAAAGCAAATATACTTTTAATTTTCTAATCAATAACTCATCAAATCGAATGTACGTAGAATAAATCATAAGGACTTAAAATGTAACAAAATAGAAGCAAAAGGACATTTCTTGCCATTATTCATTCTCCAAAACAATACATATATACCACACATCAACACTTTTTAGCACCATTACACAAATTCAATTCCTTCCTTCTTCGCCATTCTTAGAAACTATTCCATGGCTATGCTAGACATTCATGAAGACATAATCCAAACACACATCTTGACCAAACTCGACGGTCAAACCCTCGTTACGGTCGCTTGTACATCTTCACAATTACAATCCCTTTGTTCTAACCAAAATCTATGGTCCAATATTTGTTCTTCCAATTGGCCATCAACTAACCACCCTTTAGTCACAGAATCAATCTCCAACCACCGTTCGTTATTCTCCGATTCGTTCCCGTCTCCCACCCACCACCTCACCACTGCCACATCAGTACCACCAACCAATCAAATAATCTCAGCCGTTGATCTTAAATACAATAATAAACTTGTGTTCTCCAAAGTTGAATCCGCCAACACCACACCTACAAACTGGTTTCAAACGTCCCCATTTCGTGTTGATCTTCTTGAACCTAAAGAAATCGTCCCATCTTGTGTTAAAGTCTCCACTAATGATAAAGTAATGCAATCGAATCTCGAAACACACATGACATTAAGTTGGATCATGATTGATCCAATCCAAAATCGCGCGGTTAACTTGTCAAGTATTAAACCTGTTTTTGTCCAAAAAAACTGGTTGACTGATGAAATTGAGTTGACTTTTTGTATCGTGGTTGATACCGATAAAAAATATGTGAGTTGTAATATAGAAGTTGCTTGTGGAGTGAATGAAGGAAGTGAGGAGTTGTATGTAAGTGGTGTGAGTATGACTATACAAGATATGGATGGGAAATGTTTGAGTGGGAAGGGTAGTATGGTAATTTTGCAAGGACTAATGGCGGCGGAACGACGGTGTAGTGGTGGTGCAAAGGTGGCGAAAGAGAGGTACGACGAGTTCATTCAAAAGAGGACACAAAGAAAAGAGATGATGGAGAGGAGAGAAAGAAGACTTGACTTTGCTTGTGTTGCTAGTGGTTTGACATTCTTAATGGTATTTTGGTCATTTGCTCTATATTATTAGTTTAGTAAAAGTAAACTAGTAAACCAATTAAATGTTTATAATTAGAACTCGTGGAATTTAATAATGAGAGAAGGTTCCCGGTAGCAAAAAGAGTCTATAATTGAAAATCGATTATATGCTATGTTCGGGTTAAAGAATACAAAGTATTTTGTTAGATGGTGTAAACACAATAATGTGATGTATACATTTTGTTTATCCATTATTATGTTTTGGTTGGTTTCACACGTCATTGTATAATATACCCTTTTATTTAGTCACAATTTAATAAATAATAATGTGTTAGTTAATATTTGAAAGTTATTGATTTGATGGTGTTTTTATCAAACTAGCTAGTTTATGCTATGCAATAATTTCAAAAATAAAACTTTGAAATAGATGTTTGAACCATATATTTTATTATGTTTCAAGTAAAGTTCGCAAAATCTATATAGTTCAACTTATAGCAGTTCTAATAAGCTTAGGAAAACAGAGAAACGGTTAAACAGAACATAAGATCATATCATATGATAATATTAGCATATTTTCGTAGCACGTACCATCGTCGTGTGCCATAAATTAGCAGATGAAAGGAGCATCAACATGTTCGTCATCACAATAGAGGCCAGGTCGTTGCTTGAACCCGTGTTTCTTTAACGAATTTCTAGCTTTTACCACAAGCTCACGGTTACTTACCTTGCCATCCGTTTCCTCAATAATCTTCTGAATTGTATGGCTAAGAGCACCAAAAGATTCAGCCCCATCTGCTGATGGGGTGGCATCAGCCGATGTTTGATCACTTTGGCAACCACTAATTAAAATTCCGTTTTCAGGCAACTTGTTTTTCTTCGACCCTGCATATGCATCTTGCTTCCCACCAACTTCTGTTTCCATCGCCGGCTTCCCATAATCTGCATTGTTCTCAAACTTTTCCTTCAAAAAGTCTTGAGCCAATGCTCCCATTTTCCCAAAAATACCGCCACCACCACCACCAGCATCAGCACCGGACGCATCACTACCACCTTTAAAGGTGTCCATAAGGACTTTCATGAACTTCTTGATCTTTGGAGTCGAATCTTCCCCAAATATATCAAATAAAGTCGGCCTAACATTACCAACATTAATATTTTGATTGACGGTTTTTTGTTTTAGAATATCAACCAGTGTATCAAGAGGCAAAGAACGGTTTGTCAGCGTTGAATCTTCCACATTGTCCTGGCTAAATGCAGATTGTAATGCATCTCCAGTTTTTTGTATGATAGTTCCAACAAATCCCAAGCCCGAACTATCCTCGTTATCTTCACAATCGTCTTTGCAGCTCTCTCCAATTTGTTCTTTGGCATCATCAATGAGTCCACCACTGTGGCATGAATCTGATACAATAGTTATTTTGCAAGCTTGAGGTACTCTATCTACAAGCTCCCTGATGTCATCATCTGAAATGCTCCCACACAAGTATGACAATGTCAAAGTCATATATTAAACAATAATTCGAAAAATGCAAGTTTCTTTGTTGAGGTGAATTTGGAAGAAATAAACCAAAAATAATAATTTTACAATTTATAACCAATAGTATTTGGCCTAGCGATATCAAGGTAGTCTACCATTTTCAGATACATACTTTCTTATTCTAAATCGATCTTGTAAACTGAAAACAATATCAGTGATAATTGAATTGAAACTAGAACAGATCATTGGAAACGATAACTGATTCATTTCATTGAGAGAATGTGTGTAAAACTGTACAACTGAATAAGTGTTTACAAACCCTAGCGTATATATTGACATCGCGTCATTTACCGCTTCTAACTACTTGCTAAGCAAATTTAATAGAATAAGATTAGTTATTTACAGTGTAATCCCTGAACTTTCTTCAGTTGACTCTTTTAATCCCTAAACATGATTTGACTCTTTTAATCCCTGAACATGCTTTTGTTTCTCATTACACTCCCCCTCAAGTTGGGAGTGTAGAGAATCTGAAACACCCAACTTGGAGAGAAGCTTGTTATGTTGATCAACGGTAACAACTTTAGTAAACACGTCTGCAAGCTGAGCCTTAGTATTCACATACGAAGGTTTGATAAACCCAGATTTAATCTGATCCCGTACGTAATGGCAATCAACTTCAATATGCTTGGTGCGAGCATGAAACACCGGGTTAGCTGCTATTTACAAAGCAGCTTGATTATCACATAACAAGTCAACAACACCTAAATCCTTTAATCCCAAATCTTTTAACAAAGTGGCCAGCCATGTAACTTCACAACAGGTCATAGCCATAGACCTATATTCTGCCTCAGCTGATGAACGAAACACTACATTTTGCTTCTTTGACTTTCAAGAAACAGGAGATTGACCCAACAAGATACAATAACCAGTGGTTGATCGCCTGGTCATTGGGCAACTAACCCAATCGGAATCACAATAGGCTGTTAAGTGAGCAGCTGCATGATGAGCTAAGAGAATACCTTGACCAGGAGACTTCAACAGATATCTTAAAAGATGTTTCACAGCTTGCATGTGTACAGTAGTTGGTGACTACATAAACTGACTCAACAACTGTACAATATAGCATATGTCTGGTCTTGTAATTGTCAGATAAATCAACTTGTCAATATATCTTCTATAAACCTCTGGATCAAGCAGTGGAGTACCAACATCTGCTTGAAGTTTTAAATTGTGCTCCATTGGTAGTTTATAAGGCTTACAACTTAAGACATCGACTTCTTTAAGTAAATCCAAAGTATATTTCTTTTGAGAAATGAAAATATCTTGATTATTTCTGGACACCTCCAAACCCAAGAAATAATGTAGCTGACCTAAATCTTTCATGTGAAAATGTGAACTTAACTGAGACTTAAGTTCATTAATTTGGCTTGAATCACTTCCGGTAATAAGCAAGTCATCTACATATACTAGAACAGCCGTAAACTGACCTGAACACGCTTTTGTGAACAATGAATAGTCTGCCTTAGATTGCTGATAACCAAATGAGAGCAAAGCAGTGGAGAACTTGGCAAACCATTGCCTTGGTGCCTGTTTCAGGCCATACAAGGATTTAATGAGCTTGCATACATGAGAAGTAGATCCCGAAACATCTTGAACAGGCTCCCCTTACCAACATAACCCATAGGTAACCTCATATACACATCCTCCATAAGATCTCCATGTAAGAATGCATTAGATACATCCATTTGACAAGTTTCCCAACCCTTCATGGCTGCCACAGCTAGCAAAGCCCCTGATACTATAACCATTTTGGCTACAGGAGCAAATGTCTCCTCAAAATCAACACCTTTTCTTAGTCTATTTCCTTTTACCACTAACCTGACCTTTTTTCTATCAATAGTACCATCTGATTTGAGCTTGGTTTTATATATCCAGTGACATCCAATTGCCTTTTTGCCAAGTGGAAGAGAAGTTAATTCCCATGTTACATTGTCTTCTAATGCTCATAACTCAGAATTCATTGCATCACACCATTCCGAGTCCTTAACAGCCTCTTTGAATCATGTTGGATCAGTATGAGATGCAAGATCACACAAAAATGAGTTAAACTGCAAGTCAATAAAAGGTGCAGACACTTGGTTGACTCTGGGTGTAGCAGTGAAGTTAGTGACATAATCTTTCAGCCATGAAGGTGCTTTTGTTTCCCTTGTGGAATGTCTAACAGGTGGGACCGATGTAGATATAGGAACAAATTGAGCAGGTGAGTCATTTGAAGAAGAAGAAGAAGATGATGTACTTGTGGATGTTGATTGAGTGAAAGGAGGACTTGGAGAATGTGACTCAGAGGCAGAAGAAAATTGAGGATTAGTAGTGGACACAAATAAGTCATCAAATGTTGGTGTCACTGAACATGGTAATGTAGTAGGCAAAGGATGCATACACTGTTCCACACTAGGATATGAATATGGAAATATGTTTTCAAAAAACTTGACATCTTTGGAAACAAAACAGGAATGATTTAACAAGTTATACAACTTGTACCCTTTCTGATGTTGTGGATATCCCAAGAATACACATGGTACTCCTCTTGGTGAAAACTTATCAATCATTCTAGAAGGCTTAGATGACACAACCAAGCAACCAAAGACCTTCAAATGACTATAAGATGGAACTTGTTTCAAAAGAACCTCATAAGGAGTTTTGTTGTCAAGCACAGAAGATGAAATTCTATTGATTAGATATGTAGCTATAAGAACATAATCACCTCAAAACTTGAGAGGAAAATGAGAATGCAATCTCAAAGCTCTTGCAGTGTCAAGAATATGCCTATGCTTTCTTTCCACTCTTCCATTCTGTTGTGGTCTATCTATACATGAGGTTTGATGAACAATTCCTAATTTGTTCAAGTAAGGACCACATGAACCTTTAACAAATTCCAATGCATTATCGGATCTAATTACTTTAACTTGAGTATCAAATTGAGTATTGACAAACCTCAAAAATGATTTTAACACTCCAAATGAATCAGGCTTATGCATTAGTAAATAAGTCCAGGTAACTCTACTGCAATCATCTACTATTGTGAGAAAATACCTGAACTTGCCATTTGTAGGTACCTTGTAAGGACCCCTCACATCAATGTGAACAAGATGAAAAGGATGAGTAGAATGTGAATCACTAAGAGGAAAAGGAAGTTTTGTCATTTTAGCCATTGGACAAGACAGACATGAAGTTGTTTTATTACTAGTAACAACAACATCATTACACAGTATGTATTTCAACTTTGAATCGGAAACATGACTAACCTATGATGCCACAAGCTGTAAGAAACACAAGAATTTACAGCAACATTTTTATCAGTAAAAGAAGCTAAACAAGGACCTATACTTGAAGTAATTGCAGACTTCAGAACATCATCCAGTTTATGAATAGGAACATTGACAAGGTAATAAAGTCCAGCTCTTTTCTTACCCAGTCCTACGATTTTTTTGGTGGTCAAGTCCTGAATCACACAAAATTGAAGAAAGAAAATGACAAGACATTTATTTTCTTTAGTCAATTTAGGAACAGAAAGAAGACTAAAATGAAAGGAAGGTACACACAAAACATTCTGCAATGTCAGATTGTTTTGTAATGAAACTTTACCAACATGAGAAATACTAGAAGTATCTCCTTTTGGTAGAGAAATTTTAGGAATATTTTGAAGTGAAAATGGCTTGACAAGAGTTTTAAAATCAGGTGTCATATGATGTGTGGCTCTGGTGTCTAAAATCCAACCAGTTGATACATTTGCAAAAACTGAAAGGCAAGTTATACCTGCAGCAAAGTGATGATCAATTTCATCATCTGTATCACCATTACCAGCCCTTTGTGCAGACAGATTTTTCAACAACTGCTCAAACTGATCTGCAGTAAACATGACATTTCCATAATCTGTTGTTGCATTTGCAGCAAACCTTTTAGGACCATTTGTTCCATTTTCCTTGCCTTTTGGTTTTGATTTAGTCCCTGTATTCTACTTGTGTTTGTAATGCCAAACTGGATACCCTACTTTCTCCCAGCACTTCTTAGGAGGGTGCCATTTATAGCCACATATGGTACATTTCTTATCCACATCACCTTTACTTAGTAAAGCAGTAGTTTCGGTGTTTAGAAAATTACCATTTAGTGCATCTCTTTGAGACTCCTCTTGTTGAATCAAGGCACAAACAGTCTCAACAGTAGGTAGTGGAGTACTTAGCAGAATTTGACTTCTTTGAGAACTATACACCTCATCTAAACCATTTAAGAATTGGAAAAGCCTTTGTTCCTCTTTTTGTTTCTCAACAACAGTCAAGAAAATAGAAATTTCAGGTGTAATAGCAAACAGTCTAGCAGTTCATTCATTGAGTCTAACTCCTCCCAAACACATTTCATCAAGGTATAGTATTCACTTACAGAATTACCTTGTTGTTCCATTGAATATGACTCTTTATGAAGCTTATATTTCCTAGAACCATTACTTAAAGCAAAACGTTTCTCTAATTGTATCCAAATCTCGCTAGCGGTACCAACAAATATAATAGACTTAATTTGATCAGAAACTGAACTCATGATCCAACTTATAACCATATTGTTACAAGTATCCCACTGCTCAGCTTGTACAGGATCAACAGGTTTAGGAATAGTACCTTTGATAAAACCTAGCTTTCGTTTTGTTGAAATAGCAATCTTAACAGACATTCTCCATGACCTATAGTTCTGCGAACCAATTAGTTTTGCTTGAATTGGCAAAGAACCAGGACCTTCAGATGGATGAAGAAAGAGGATTCTGATACAAATCAAGTTCCATTTCGAATGCGGTAGCAAAATTACTCACTAATACACAGAAATTAGCTTGAATTTTTCAAGAAAACACTAGATTTGATCGAATTTTAATTCACTAATCAAACACACGCGATCGAGAAATTCAATTACGCAAATTACGCAACTATCACTGAAGCTCTGATACCATGAAAACAATATCAGTGACAATTGAATTGAAACTAGAACAGATCATTGGAAACGATAACTGATTCATTTCATTGAGAGAATGTGTGTAAAACTGTACAACTGAATAAGTGTTTACAAACCCTAGCATATATATTGACCTCACGTCATTTACCGCTTCTAACTACTTGCTAAGCTAATTTAATAGAATAAGATTAGTTATTTACAGTGTAATCCCTGAACTTTCTTTAGTTGACTCTTTTAATCCCTGAACATGAGTTGACTCTTTTAATCCCTGAACATGCTTTTATTTCTCACTACATAAACTAATCGATATATAGATCAAGAAAGAGGTAGCATACCGGTTATAAGATTCATATCACATGGAACAATGCACTCATCGTACCCGGTGTCATCCTCTTCACCTGTCTCTGCTGGGAGTCGAGTCCCATGGCCACTATAATGAACAAAAAGAACATCTCCAGATTCGGCTGATTTGATAAGATCAGAAAGAGCATCACGTATGTTACGCCCCGTGGGTTGAGTATAAGAATCATCTGCATCAATGAGAACCTTAATGTCGCCTTTCGAGAAGCCATAACGATCGATCAAACAACGATGCATTTTCTTGACATCATTGGAACATCCTTTGAGCTCCGCCTTTGTTCCCGCGTAAGTACATCCGATCAACACAGCCATTTTCCCCATTTCTCAATCTCTAGAAAACTTTAATCAATATTGTTTGTGAATCTAATTAACGTGATCATATACTTTGCATTTCTTTTTACGTTTGTATGAATGTGTTAATTAATCTGTTGTTACCGAATTTGGATGCGTTTAATTACCGGTTATATCTGTCTTTGAAACAGTCTAAGTATTACGTAATTACACTTGCTGCATTTTACTTATAGATCGGCTTAAACTTTAGAAGTATAATTATCTAAGAGAATTGTTACTTTTAATAATTTGTACCCATTAATATGGCATATTTGTAGTCGAAGATTTCTAAGAAACAAATTCAAAGTGACAATGATATACCTAAAAAATAAGAGTAAGGATTAGGAGAGCAAGTGCCAAATGGAGAGCAAGGAGAGCAAGGAGAGCAACTAATCACAACATGTCACATGTCTAATACAAATTTTATTTTAACCCCTCATCTATATTTGTATTATGTTTACATTCCCTCAACTTCTTCAATAACACTCTCTCACCCCCACTACCACCAACCACCCACTCCCACCCTCTGCCACCACCTGCCGCCCACTGCTACCAACAACCACCGCTCCCTGCTGCCGCCAGCCACCGCTCGGCACCGTCGGCCGCCGCCGGATTCCGTCTTTTTTTTATTTTTTTTCATTTTTTTTCTAAATTTTTTTCTCAACTTTTTTTATTCAAAATTTTTGTAACTAACTTGTTCTTCATTAAAAACACTGCATATTGATTTAAAACAGAAAAAAAACATTTTGTTGCATCTTGTGGTTATTTTTTTTTTTGTATATATATACTACTGCATATTGTAGTTATGTGTTGCATCGTGTATGTTTATATATTTATTATTACTTATTTTTCAATACGTGATATCACAAACTGCATTTTGTATATGTATTTATTGCATCATTCTTTTTGTATACATGTTAGTCTTTTTTACTACAATTTGTATTTTATGTATTGCATCTTATATATTGTATATACGCCGTCACCAAAATGCGGTACAAAATAGTATAATATGTATGATACAAAATGCAATATAAATTAATAATATGTACTAAAAACATATAATTAAAATGCGGTAAAAATAACTATATGTAGTATAATTTTATACAAAATGCAGTACAAAAACAAACAATATGTACTAGAAATTATGTATACAAACAACAGTAAAAAGAAAAATATACATTATAATTTTATTCAAAAATGCAGTAAAAATATAATACATATAATATACAATGCAGTACAAAAGCAAATGATATCTACTAAAATTATATACACAAAATGCAGTAAAAAGAACAATATGCAGTATATTATATTATATATAAAATTCAATAAAAAGATAATACATATAATACAAAATGCAGTACAAAAAACAATATATATTCTTAAATATATATACAAAATGCAGTAAACATAATAATATGCGTTATAATTTTATTCAAAATGCAGTAAAAAAGATGATATGTATAATACAAAATGTAGTACAATATAAACAACATGTGTTACAAAATACAGTCAAATAAACAATATGCAGTATAATTATTATAAAATGTAGCATAAAAACGGTAATATGTATAATACAAGATCAAGTCTAAAACAACATGTGTACTAAAAGTTATATATATACAAACTGCAGTAAAAACAACATGCGGTACATTTTATAAAAAATATAATTAACAAAAATAAAAATGTTAAAAAAATTTGGAAAAAACATTTTTAAATTGTTTTATGAAAAAAAATCGCTGGAATCCGGTGGCAGCGGGGGCGACGGTGAGGTGGTGGCAGGCGGCGGCAGGGAGGGGGTGGTTGGTGGTAAGAGGTGGGAGTGGGTGGTTGGTGGGGTGGGAGTGGTGGAGTGTTATTTAATAAATTTAGGAATGAAAGTTAAATATTTCAAAAGTGAAGGGATCAAAATCAAAGTTGGTATGGGACACATGTCATTTTCTAGATGGATGTGAGGTTGTCCTCTTTTCTCTCCAAATGACCCCTACTCTCGTAATCCCATATCAAAAAATAATACATAATAATTAAATATATAATTAAACAACCTACAATAACTAATGTTGTCATCATTTAAAAGAAGTTTAGTGGTTTTCAAATGATTGATAATTTGTACACCATCATTATTCAGCTTTACATCATTAAACTTGTTTTGATATGTAAAACTGTACAACATTATAAATCATTTTGGTGGTATACTACTTGGAAAATAATAGTAGGCAAAACGCTTTCACTTTTCAAGGAATCGCTTAAAGCACTACATAGGGTTTCAACTGTCCAATTTGTAGTGTAAACTGGTGATGTCACCGGCTACATAATTAAATATAAAACATCCAACAAAAATACAAAAAGTTCTTTTGTTTTTGGTATCGCTGTTCTCGATGATCGCGACTAAGCAGACTAATACCCAGAAGATAATAACAAAGGGAAAAATGATTAAGTAGAAAAAGGGATAGAAACACCATCGCAGTAACTTTTGCTCGAACAAGATCCGAGGAAACCCACTCACGTTGCCGTTGATCTGACAATAATAATAATAATAATAATAATAATAATAATAATAATAATAATACAATATAAATGTACGTCACGTTTTTAAGTTGTGTTGGGGAATATATGCAACGTTATGTTATCTATCTATACTATATATATTATATTATTATATTATTTTATATGAATAAGGTTCAAATGAGTATAACAATTTTGAGTGAAAATAGATGAATCAATTTCAACTACTCATTTTCATCGAATACTCATTTCCCTCACATTTTTAAACTCAAATATCTCACAAACAGTAAGTTAAAAAATCATGAAAATTGCACCATAAAATTCAGCATTTTCTCCCCTTCGATTTGTCGTCCCTCAAGACATACTTTTGACAAAAAAAAAATCCATTTTATTGTGGGTCTTGACAAATTAGTTACACATGTGTTAGTGATTGATTGTACATTTGATTTGTGGTTAGGGTTAGGGTTTAGGATTTAGGGTTAGTATTTAGCAAGGTTTAGGGTTAGGGTTTAGTAGGGTTTACGGTTTAGTATGATTTAGGATTTAGAGTTTTGTAAAGCGTTTAGCGTTTAGGGTTTAGGGTTGGGGGTTTCGCCCCGAAACCCCAAAGCCCCAACCCTAAACCCTAACCCCTAAACCCCAAATCGTAAACCCTAAACGCAACACTTTAACACATATGTTAGTAAATGTGAAACCCACCAAAAAAATGAAGAAAAAAAAACTCGTCGAAAATATGCCTTGTGGAACGGCAAATCGAAGAGGAGAAAACGCTGAATTTAATGGTGCAATTTTCATAATATTTCAATTTTTCGTTTGTGAGATAATTGATGTTGAAGGTGAATGAGTTTTGTACATATGGAACATTCCCTTTATACACATGGAACAATATCATGGATTATTTCATTTTCACACAAATTTATATTCTCATTTGAACCCTACCCTATTTTATATATATAAAGAAGTAGTAATTAACAAGGATTACATTATCAGTTCACGTGATACGTCATTCATTTCATTATCAGTTCTAGTGTTGGATTTTTTGCATGTTCAAATTCTGTGACCTGATTTTCATTTCGATCTCAGTGCTATCCCTTATAATACGACTAAATTCCCATTAAATTTTAAAACTTTTGTACTTTTGAGGGACCGTGAGTAAAATGAAAATTCTATGTCTAGTGACTGAACTCGCAAAAAACCTCACCCAATTCAAGTCTAGGAATGAAACGGATATCATATTACGTGTACAGAGACTATAATTTACTCTATTTCAAATATGACGTAAATAAATATAAAGTAGATTCATACCAAGAAAAACATCAAAACAAGACGGGTAGCAGAGACACAATCGTAGAAGCAACAAAAGGGGTAGAAACACCATCGCAGTAACTTTAAGTTGAACATGCTCTGAGGAATCTGAATCACGTTGTCTTGTGACTGACAATAAAACAATACAAATGTCACGTTATTAAGTTAGTGAACAATTATTATGAGACAGAAAAGAATAGAAACTTTTTAAAATGTATAAAGAAGTGTTTCAAATATTATAACATAAGTATATATACATTTTCATAAAAAGAAGCATAACGAATAATTTAAAAAGTTAGTTAGATTAGTCATTAAATGCAATGATTGTCTTAAGATGGATTGCATCTAAAGTAATTACTTTCGAACCTACATCTGAAATGATTATCCGAATGACTTTTTTTAACGGTTATTTATATGGTACATCCTTTTAGACGTATATCTATAAAATGGACCCTATCATCAGGTAAAATATATGTTCACAAATCACCCGTATATATTAAGGTACAAATTCGAACTCCTGACATATAGGTCACATATATAGGGTGTGAACGTTTGTACCACTTGGTTTCAATTTGTCTCTTTTTTAATAATAGATATGCGTAGTGTAAATAGAATCAAACTCTTTTAACTAATGTAGAATTACTTTCGTACGTCAAATAAGTCATTACTAACCGACTATAGTGGTAATATTGAATTTGAAAGAAGTAGAAGTTTATATTAATGGAAAATATATTGAATAAGAAATTATTGCAACCATATAACTAAGTCAATTGTACAATAATTATATCATGAAAGTTCTTTTGAAAATTGAATCAGTAAATTAGCTTAAAATTAGTAAAAAATAAATGTTTGGCCACTACCATTTTATCCTATGGGTGTTGTTAATGATATATTCAACCAGATACTTATATGCGAGGTCAACTAATATTAAGGGGATACAATATATTTGTAATAGTCAGATTAGAAGTCTAAGGGCGAGCCAAGAAATCCAAGTGGACGGGCGAATATTTTTTTTTATTTTTTTTATAGTTTAGTGGGATGAAAATTTTATAATGTTATTAATACTTTAAAAAAGTCTAAAAATTCTTGTGGAGCAACAACCTACACTGCCTCGCCCTGTATCCGGCCCTGGTAGAAGGTGAAAGTTTGATAATATTGTTAAAGAATGTTGTTAATATTTTCCTTATTTTATGCAATTAATAGAAAAATAATGGAGTAAATCTTACTTGAGATTCCTTGAGTTTCATAAGTTGGAGTACAACATCATGAATTGTAGGTCGTCTTTCTCGAGTATCTTGCAAACAATGATACGCAATAGCTGAAAATTCGCTCAACTTTGTTCCTTTGATATGATCCATTATTCTATAATCAACAATCTTGTCTAGTTCCCCATTTTCGTAGCAGGTTTTGGCCAAGTGATGGAGATATCGTCGCTCGCCATTGAATTCGATAAGACGTTCTATCCTTCCACACAAAACTTCAAATAAAACTACACCAAATGAATACACATCTGACTCTTTTGTTAATATACCGGTCCTTTCATATTGTGGATCACAATACCCGTGTGTTCCAGCTACATTAGTAATCAAAAATGTGTTTGTTTGATTCGCTAGACCTATTGTAGACAAGCCAAAGTCAGAGAGTTTTGGGTTCCATTCTTCGTCCAACAAAATATTCGCGCTTTTTATATCGCGGTGTATCACCCTATGTTGTGTTGCGACATGATTATGAAGATATTCTATTGCAGAGGCCACACCAATACAAATATTTAGCCGATTTTGCCATGATAGTTGATCTAACCTTTTGGAGTCAATCAAATATGCGTCAAGACTTCCATGACACGCATACTCATATACAAGGATCATCTCGTTCATATCGTCACAATACCCTACAAGGGTTATAATGTTTTTGTGTCTATAGCTCGAAAGCATTGTCAGTTCAGTGTAAAACTCCTTGTTTCCTTGTAAACCATTAACATGTACTCGTTTTACGGCTACTTGCTTATTTCTGTAATTTGCCCATGAGAGGATTCCTTTGTAGACCCTTCCGTATCCGCCCTTTCCAATTAAGTTTGTTTTACTGAAGTTGTTGGTGCAATTCTTGATTGTTTGGAAAGGGAATTTGAGGTGGTTTAGATGCTCTAATTGGGACATGGTTTATTTGTTGGCAGATTTAGGATCTGAATTTGGGTATGTGTGTGTATGTGTGTTTATCTACATATACTAACACCATTGTTCATGCCAAATTATCACGCGTATTCATCGATCAATCCGTGTAGGTAAATGGTAGCTTTCAAAGAATATGAACTCATTGACCACATGATTAACAAGTACATAATGAAGATATTTAAAATTGATCTGACGAGAGGTACCCACCTAACTAAGTGGTTGACTTTTTAATTTCCTTGTTTAAATACAACTACTTGCATTAGTGGCATAACGAATGTTCAGAAGACCTCTCACTTATATAAGCTTTGTTCGTAAGACGGTTTCTTTAAGCCTACAAATGTGCCACCTAGATCACAAATTATTTTCGTATTCGGTTTAGACTCGCGTTTACTCCTCTCATTCCATGCCGACGACCTCTCACTTCCTTTGGACTAGATTTTCTTTTGCAGGGAATGGGATTCGGACCCATGATCTATTGTTCAGAGGCAAGAGACTCAGCCACTAATTCAACCCTGCAACTTTTAATCTTATGTATGTGTATATGTGTTTTAATTTTAATCTCATCTTTCAAATATTTTGTATGATTTATGCTAACTTTGGACACGGTTGCAAGGTTTTCAACTTTTCACAGATATAAAGCTTAATTTTTCACATGATGAAAGGTGTGATATTTTTAGAAAAATATGGAATCATCCAATGTTTTCATGCAAGATCCATAATGTATTAACTTATGTTTCAAGTATGTATATACTAATACTTGGCGGCATTAGTTTATGGATTTGTTCATACAAAGTTAACTATATTTAGCTATCGCCGCAACATTCAGGTGAAAAGCACTCGTTTGGCACATATGTTAATAGTGATTTGGGCTGGTAGCGTTGATTCACAAATATCCATTGACCATCAAAAGGAAGTTGTATATACAACTAAATACCTGATAATGTTGGTTCATCTACTTACTTTGTGATCAATGTGTTAATGTTCCTGCTTTCTCTGGTGTCATTTACGTGAACTATTGGTGCTTTAACAATAGTATACGCTATCTATCTCTCTCCATGTTTTAAGAAATAGGTGCCATCTTCGTAGGCCGTTTTGGATGTCGTAACATAGAATGGTATATAGCTTTAAAATACACACACAAGTTTGATCTTGGTTCTGATATTTACATATTTATTAGATGGTAACTAGCCTCAAATGACAAAAGACCATAAAAATATACATCTTATGAAGAAACAAGCACCATTTACATATTGTTCACGTATATATGGAATCCTGGATCTGTGTACTTCTCATTTTACATTCATCTATGATGGTGATCACAGCATGTGAACAGGACGAATAAGTATATACACTAGCTGTGGTGGTGGTGAGGATCACTCTTTACTACTGGACGATTTGTCTTTCTTCTGTCCACCACCAAGAATACGTGAAATCTGCAGACCTCTACTGAAGGCTTGGTTGAATAGCATACGTGTTTGGAATTCAGAGACAAATGGAAACCATGCCAGAAATGCAACTGGAGTGAATAGAACTAAGCCCATGATTATTTCGTAGTATTGTGCTAAAGTTCTGATTGATGACCAGAATCCAGATCGTCTCAAAAATGGTCTCAGCGCTTGCGCCATCTGATTTATAGAATGACAAATTGTAAGAACCCATTTTGAGGTGGTGATGGTGATGATGGTGATGATAATAATAAAAATTAATATTAATAATAACAATTATAAAAATAAAAAATGTAAAAGAAAGAAGAGGATGTAGTTTACGAGTACAAAATGCAAGAAGAAGAAAAAGAATTACTCACCAAAAGCAGTCCCCAACCAGTAGGCAGAAATGCGAGAATGCATATTACTATATCTTTTAAAGTCATATGAGGTAGTGCAATCAAGATAATCAAAGTAGATGCAAATGCAACAACGATAAAACCATTGATCATTCGGAACAGAAGCTGAAAGTCAGCACTAAGTGTTTTTCTCCAATACGACATGGCCTGAAATCGAGTAGCAAAAGTCAACAGTATTAGGTACAAAAGTTCTGAGTTTTAATGTTCTATATCTTAAAGCAAGGGCAAGACACAATCTTTCTTTGTCGCATTTTGGGGTTTTTAGGGCAAGTTTTAATGCTATTTTAATAAAACAGACAAAAAAAGGAAACTAAATATAACTTTAATGTAGCACACCTTCATTACTAGTAGTGCTCCAATTATCACAAGCCATGAAACTCCATAAACCTGCAACAAAGCAGCAAACATTACAACATTTGATATGAGTTTAGTGCTATTAGAATCTAAATCAGACACTTGGTACAAGAGCACGCAGAAACAATAAGAAAGTTGAAACGTACCAGAAAACTTTTGCTTTCTGTTAAGCTGAGGTGATACACAAGTCCAAACTGAAAAATAAAGAACCGAAACGCCAAAAGAATTTCTGTGATGGTACCCCGTAACCCAGAAGATATAAGATGCTCTTGTTCTTTTTCCCACCATGATTCCCAACTTTTATCCACGGAAACACCAATTCCTCCACGGTTGCTTATCCACTTGCTCCAATCAGTCCAATCATCGACAATCTTTTGCCACTCGAACCCAGATGGATTAAAAAGGAAGGGAGCGAAAAGCCATGATCCCACCATGAACCACATTGATATCGTAATCAAAATGTACGCAACCGAACCTCTATAAGATTGACCGAAAATTTCATATACAACAAGTAAAATTAGAAGCTCAATTCCTTTGACAAAATGGCTGCGGGAGTAGAGTCTGTAATTTTCAGCAAACTTCGCATGAAACACAACGAATCCACGACCAGTAGCTCGATATTGTGCACCGCCATGAAGTAAAGTTCTTCCATAATAATGTGTTTTAGTTCCAAGAGAAAAGGTAAAAAATACCGAAGCTAATTGTAGTTGCATGAGTACAAAATCGGTAAATGCTCTATTAAACCCTCGTTCCAGACCTATCTCCATCATCATTGGAAGTGCCATAAGAAAGCCAATTTGAACAAAAGATTGAGAAGCAAGAGCTACTTGAAGGGGTTTATCATTCACGACCTGTCTATTTGTACTCAACTCTTTCTCTAGTCCACTGAGAACAAGATAAAGACGGCCATAAAGAAAGACATACACAATAAGCACGGTGAGCTGCAAATAAAACATAAGTTTATGGTCAGACTATTACAGACTAAAAATTTAATAGAAGAGAAAAAAAAACATAAATTTCATTTCTTACCAATGTATTGAAATAGAATCCTACAGTGGTGAAGTAACAAGAGAGCATGCGAAAGAAATCAAAACGGTGCCCGAGCCTATACATATCACGGCTCATTGTCTGCTCCCCGTTTCCGTTGGCTATTTTTGCTTCAAACAAAGAGATTTGGTTAAGACCAACATCTCTTCCTTTACCAACTTGTATGTATTCATGATGAGTAACATTTCCTCCACGTAATGTAGAATTAAAACCTGTAAAAAATGGAAAATGCGAATAGAAAACACGTAAGTATAGTGAAATACCTAATGAAATATAAATATAAAAAAGTATCTTCATAGCAAAGACATGCCTGCAAAAATATCCTCGCTCAGGTTAACGATTTTAGAAGCCTTGCTCACACCTCCTCTAGTCAAGTGAAATAGTCTTTCAAACACATCTGGATGCCCGTAATGAAATCTTACTCTGCATGAACAAGTGTATATAAGTGCATAATGAGTTGAGAGTATGAGAGGCAAATGATAAATAATATATGATGCTAAATTAATAGAGTCTTAAGTCTTTAACGTTTCTCATCATGGGTTCAGTTTTACAGAATTTAGAGGAAGGGAGAAAATTCATTATACACCCACAAAAAAATGTCCTTTAATAATGAAGTTATGCCGCTTAAATATGCATAAATTATATAACTTTTTTACATATTATTGTTAGTACTATGAAAAATGAGAATGAGTTTAAATTATATACATAGTGAGTCTAGCATGCGAAGATACATAATATCATACAATACAGAATTATATAGTTAGCCTTATAGAAACTTATAAGGTAGAAGCTCAAACAGTTATGACACACAAAGATACATTATTCAAACTATCAACTATTCCTGAAGACTGTAATTTGCTTTGACATTTGACATGGGCTAGAACTATATATCTAATAACATGAATATGTGTGATAAGACATCATCAGAAAGCTTACTTTAACGGGTTGGCCAACAATCTTTGCCCAATAGTAACAAAACTTGTCTCCTGATTCGACATGAACCATGCAAGAGAAGAAACACTGAAAGCATAAATCATAAAAGAACGGTTATTAACTATATAACTGCAAAGTGGAATAAATCACTAATGCACATCTACTACGTAAGAAATTTGTACAATGTCAAACCTACTTAGTAAACCATGTCTCTAGTCAAATACTGCATTTTGAGCGAGTGTATAAAAACAATTGGAAAATGAAGTGGAAGAGGCTATTGGGTTGAAGAAAAAATAGCTCCTTGTGTACCTGCCAGTAAATATATGCTCCCTAAGCCCAAGTATAGTTGGGGTACGGACACCATGTGTGACAAGGAACTCTTGAAGCAAATTCCTCATTTTAAAAGCTTCTTCCATGTAGTTGTCCTGTGGATATGACAATAAGCAGGCTAAGATACTGTAATTATCAGAATATTACAGCATAAAAGACAAAAGTTACCTGGTTCATATCTATTGTTTGCAGGCCCTCTCCACGTGTAAAAATTATAGCATGGTTTTGGTTTTCTGGCTTTCCCTCACCCAATATGGCAGGTCCAGGAAGTTTTATACGATATATAACCTGAATAAACAGATATGCATAAGTATCAAAGGGCTATGATTTACATAAAGTAGTAAAACAAAAACGGTAAATTTTTCTGTATTGATTAATACAAAATTCTACCTTAGTCCTCTAGTTGTTGTCCTACCGTGACTTTGTCACTGTCGTACTTAGCAAAATAAAATGAACAACTTCACGACTTTCAGATTGGCTCTCCTTTTTTTGTAATTGTAATTTCACCTTTTAATTTAGCCATTTTCTTTCTTCTATACTATATAAACTCCCCTTATATTTTCCCCCCAGGTTGTTTATCAATATTACAATTAATAATATTCATTCTGAAATATTTTCATTTATTATCATGGAGTATATGTAATATCATATTTATTGTGAAGACTGAAAGCCTAAAATAAATACACCTACAATTATATTTGAACTGACAATTGTTTGGAGTAACAACTTTCACCTGACAC
Organism: Pseudognaphalium luteoalbum; assembly: GCA_963422505.1. Taxonomy (NCBI): domain Eukaryota; kingdom Viridiplantae; phylum Streptophyta; class Magnoliopsida; order Asterales; family Asteraceae; genus Pseudognaphalium; species Pseudognaphalium luteoalbum. Next base: position 67,096,451 of record OY730198.1, read on the forward strand.
GATAACTTTAGCAAAACTTTGAACCATGTGAAAGGCAGTTCTAAAGCGAATGAGCTATATAGCAGCATGTGTTTTATATGAAGATTCTGGGGGTGCCAATTTAAGGTCCTGTTTGTTTTGTGACTTATTGGATGAATACTAAAAAGACTTTATGGAGTAGGACAACGGAAAGATTTAATTTACAATCACGTTGTGAACAGAGAAAACTGCAGAAACAGATTGCCTAGGGTTTTCTTAACTTCATGAACAAGATGATAATAAAGACATGAGTTCTTTAGATCATAATGAATACAATAAAGGCTAGTAACATATATATAAAGTTATAGACCTAGTCACCTAGATATCCTAATCCTAAATAAACTAAAACTTCTAAAGTTTCCAAATTAGATTGAAGTCCTAATTATTAAAGTTACCTAATAACAATATAATAAAGTTTCCTAATTTTAAAAACTCCAACAAGTTACTTGCTGCTCAAGTCTAATCTCCTACATCACTATATTTATTAAGTAAAAAGAAAAAATGTTTGTTTTTTTGTCTATTCAGACGTTTAGCACTTAAAAAAAAATACTTAATTATATATGACTTATTCTGAACAGACATTATATCCAGAGACGAACAGTGTATCTTCAAAACTTGACAAAAAAAAGAAAAAAGAAATGAGGCCTAATCAAATTACCTAATGAATGGATCAATCTGATCATGTTATATCTCTAACGATCAAAAAGGTAAATGAAAATATAGCTAAAAGGGAAACGAGTCAAGTGAATCAAGTAGGTTGAATGTCGCCCGAAGTGGAGTTTTAATGCATAACCTCCTAAAATCATTTAATTCAAGAAACTAGATTATTATCGAAATAATAAACACCTTGTGATTAAATCTGAAAAATTAAGTGTTTTGGGTCCGCAACAAGACCCATACCAAAAATACATGTTTGAGCATCACCGATACCATTAAATTCTTTCTAACTTTAAGAAGTTCCAGCAGCCAAACGAATCTTTGACATTTACTAATTGAGTCATTACAAAACAAATTGGAACCTATACCTGATCTTGGTTTTGAACTGGGTCGGAGGAGTCACCAGACTTCGGCACAGCTTTCACAAGAACTGAATAATAAGAAACTCGGTCAACCACCTTTTTCAATTTCGCATCACTGGTTTCTTCAACCTCATCGATATAGGCTACACGAAGAGAAGGATACCTGGCTCATGATTGTAAAGGATGTTCAGAAAACATGTTAGTATATAGAAGGGATTAGTGCGTGGGAAAGTATGTAACATTAGCCCGATTTGTATAGTATGTACCAAACTTCATTTTGGTGTATTGTGTGTATCGAACTTCCAATTTAGGTTTATTGTGTGTATCCGAACTGTTATTACTTGTAACTGCTGACGTGGCACCCATTAAAACCAGTTGAATAAGTCATCGGACACACACAATCGACCAAAATTGAAAGTTCGATACACAAAAACAAATATGAAGTTGGGTACACAGTATCGATATCGGGCTATACAATAACACATACTTTCTACTTAGAAAAAAAACTACAAAGAAAAAAATAAAAAAGCTATCTGAAGAAATGTACGTTGTCATGAGCCTCAAAATGTCATGGGCACGAGCATCCGCAGATCGTTTTTGGATGCCATATTGTTGGCAAGATACGACATATGAGAACTTCATATCAACCACTGCTTGACATTGTGTCATTAACGATCTTTCATTGCTTAAATATTCTTCAGTATTAGATGCAACAGCCTTGTAACCTTTCATCAAGTCTGCAAGAAGGACAAACATTATACATCATGTTAACATGATATATCACGGAAAAAACTGTAGAATAACATGCAATGGTTATACAAACCTTCATCTTTTGCCATGTCAAGAAAAGCCTGAAGTTCCAGTGCTTGCCGATAATACATCATACCTCGTACTATTTTTATGGATAAAGTCCAGAAAAAAAAATATAGAACATCATCTTTTAGTGAAACATATCAAGTTAATATAGCGACCTCATCACCAACTTAACTACTTACCGGTTTTAGTTAGTGTTTGACCCCTATATGATGCCCAATGGCGAAGTTGTTCTTCCATATCCGGAAGACCTTTCAGGTCATCTTCATTTTTGCACTTCAACCGTTGAAGGAAATTGTCCCATTCATCTGTATATCACATATTAACTCAGTATCATAGTACAGAGATATAACAATAATTATGAGAGACAAACAAGAAAACAAACTGGCCTGGGAAAATTTTCTGCAAGTAAAAGAGGATGGAAACCCCATCTTCATTTGGCCTTTCCAGGATCTCCATGGGGAAAAGTACATCCTCGTTGAAGTACGGAGTAAGAACCCTTAAGTAAAACAAGTAGTACCCAAAAATTTCAGGCATCCGAATGTTTAAAGTTTATAGCATTATATCCAAAGGAGACATGCATTCATGATTCATCTAGTAATAGCGAGCACTATCTATTATGTGGATAACTCAAAATCTAATTTCTATTAATGTTGTTTTAGGTTTGACCATTTAATTACTTCACGCAATATCATTTTCCTTTCTTCTTCCATCTTGTGGTTCACATCCTTATAACCACATATATATTATCCTCGCACTATCTGGGACCCAAAATTGGGCATGCTATTGGTACAAAAGAACAGGGGCATGTTGTGAATTTGTGATTGTTTTCGTTGACATCAATTTTCTGTGTAATTCTGTTTAGAGTTTATACAAGAAATGCACCACTATATGAATGGCTCAGGGTCCCGAAAAAGAAAAAATGCACCATATTATTGATGAACGAGTGGCAAGCTTACGAGAAAGATATCATGTTTCGAACTTTAGGTGCCGGGGGCATGTCCATAAACAATGAATTTGAGAAGAAAGAGATGCGTCTTCTGGCTTCTATGTTCGATGGCACGTCCATAGCAGATTCCTTTTCAGTGAGCAAGAGATGAAGCCTTCTTATCTGGTGGTAATGAGAACATGATTTACATATGCAGATACTTAAATAACAAATATAAGTTAACAGGTGAATAAGGCCATTTTATCATAACTCAGTATCATCAATTGCTTTGATATTCATTAAATATGTTCATTTTGTAACGCAAAATCTTGTACGTTAATGATAGTGGAAGAATAATAAGGTAAAGGTTGGGAGGAATAAAATGTACTTTCTCTTTCCATGCTTCTGTTTCTCTTGTAACGGGAAAATTGAGAGATGCAAAGAACTTTTGATACTGTTTATCTTGCAGGCCTTCATTATTTCCATACGAACCACCATGGGTCGATTCCATCAAACTGTATGTAGAAAGTAAATTGATTTCCATTAGAAAATGTTAGTTAATTGAGAAGGCCGATGATGCTACTTTGCTATACCTAGAAATCGACTCGTTTACTATAATGTCTCTTGTCACCACTTCCAGCATGTTAAGTAACACAATGACAACGTCATCCTTGTCGTTTTTGTCATTTTTTATCTGCAAAAGGAAAAGATCTTGACTTGTAAGTCAACATTGATCTCATTAAAGATGTACAATGAACGATAATTAATCTGCTCAATGTCCATTTTGGGATGTCTGCCAAATTTGCAATATTTCTAACTTTAAAAAGATTTAAAGGCAGGTTTACTTGTGTTCCCATGCTTTAGAAGAAAGTAGTTAATTACCAAAAACTCAATAAGCTTTACAAACTGAACAGCGAGACTAGACAGTTCACTCATATCAAACTCGCTTAATACATCGCCCTTCTCTATATGATTGTCGACTATCGCAAATATCTCGTTCAGGACACTAAAAAGAAAAAGAAAACCTGAATTTAATAAATATAGTTAGTCATATAGAATCAATCTGTGAAATGACTCCGAAGAGGATTTACGTACGCCTTCTCTCGATTCCCTAAAACCAGAAACATCATTATATTTTTGCATGATGCATAGCATTCATGAACAGCGTAGACCATATAATGGTCGGAATTCAGCCTCTTTTGCAGTTCTGAATCCCTTCCACTACTATCTTTTGCCATATCCAATGCTATAGGAAGCTGTAAAATAACAGTTAAAAGAAGTCATTATTCAAGCCCAAGAGGTGGCATATTCAACCATTTAACTTATTCATTGTTCGATTCATGTTAAGCTTTGTCTCTAACAGGTCAAGTAGAAATATAGAATAATTACCTTAAATGAAAACAGGTCAAATGAGTTGTAATTCCCCCCAAAGTGTTTCATAATGCATAGAAACTCATTACACATTTTATTTAAGAAATGGGATTATAATTTATAAAAATTAATAAAATAAATAAATTTCGACAAGAATGTGTTTCGGGTGGACCCGGTACATTTAGACCAATGTCACAAATTATATTTTTGAACACATTACCCAACCCGCCCAAATTGTGACCGCCCATTATTGCCACCTCTAATATGCCCATAAACATTCAAGGAATAAACATCGTTCCAGATGTAAAAAACCTTGCTAGCAAGTAGAAAAGGAGGCCACTGAATGAGATCCAAATCACGATCTGCCCAATTTGGCATGACTAATAGATCCATTTCCCTGATAATCATCACAAAACACGTGCAGAAATCAGCACAAAAGGATAAAAAAAGTTTTTGAAGATATATGTATTAAATCATCTTCATCATACTTTTGATTTATCAAATCCTCTTCCCAGAAACTTGTAATTATTTTATTCCACATCTGAGCAAACCTTGCAGCATCCTCTTGGTTAGATGTGACCTGAAATAGATACCCAAATAAATAAGTATAATAAAAGAAGCAAAAGGCTGTACTGTATGGTTGCTAATGACATAATAAAAAAACTAAACCTTTGTGACTCTACGTGATAGAGTAGCCTTTAGTCCCTTTTTAGTCTTTTCACTTCTTTCTGCTGGAATTAAGCGATCGTTAAAAGCAGGTGGCAGTTGCTCAAACCGGCTTCTCAACATGTCAAGAGTTCGTATCTGTAAAGGAAAAAAAAATTAAGGAGCTAAGAACATAAAAATAATGGAATCAACTGGCAGGGACCTACCTCTCCAAGACGTCGAAACGCACCATAGAAACCACCAAATATTGTGGAAAAAATGGCATACCAAATTTGAGTATCCATGAAATACACCTGTGCGAAATAAAGAAAAAGTTTCAATTTAAATAACATGGAGTGACGTATGTAGTAGAGGAGGAAAATGGGTGGGTCAGGCAGGTTGGCTAATGAGTCAAAACAGGTTCGAGATCAAATGAATGTTTTTGGTGCAGGTAAAAACAGGCCAGGTCAGGTTTAAAGTAAACATATTTTATCTTTTATCTTCTGATTTAATAGGTACTCCGTAACTAATATGATAACTATGATTACAGAAACTGTAAACTTACAGTTCAAGTCACAAACTATATACTCTTAGACATGTTTAGCCAATTAGCCAATTAGCCCATTTGATCTGTTTTCATTTCTAGATTAGTAAATTTTACCCATGTGGCCCTTTTAGATAAAAGAGAACCCAAATCGACCCGTTAGCCACAATTGCAACATTTTAGCTTGTAAGATAGAAGAATTTAGATAAACATAACTTACAAGAATAATAGGAGCCCAGAGTGCAATGACAACACCCATATTGTTTCTAGCTGAAAAGAGGAAAGAACAATGTGTAGTCAACATCACTTCTTGACATAGCTTATAAACCTGTAATTATGGCCACAAGTATATACAGAGCTTCCAAGCTTTATTACCTTGAGGGAAAAACTCATGCCATTCGTAACGATTTACGTGAACATTCATAATTCCTTTTGTCGGACCCACTAAAGGCTTTATCTGCAATTCGTGTTCCACTAGTTATTGAAAAGGCAGTTTCATAATTGTATTTCATTTAAAGCATGACATAAATGATAGTTAGGTTAAAAGTATTGACAATTGACACGAACAGAAGAAGAGAAGCACCTCTAAGTAGAAGCTGAAAGCTAACTTTGCCACTATAAGGACAACCCAGAAGAATGTATACCTAAAATAGAACATTTAAGTTACACATAAATCAAAAGATAACTAATTCACTAATATTTACATGTTTTTTAATTAAGGATGTCCTACTTGATTAGGGAAACAGGATCCTCATGCATTCCCCTACCGACGTAGAGTGGAAGCTGCAAAATTTCATAGAGTATAATAAATATATACTAAATGACACCTCAGTAAACGTAAGACTTCTCAAGTTAAGAAATAAAGTTTTAGGCTTGTGAAGTGTAGAGGTGGCAAAATAGGCAGATGAGGTGGGTTGGGTAAAGAGTTAAAACAAGTAAGTTTTAGTACGGGTCAAATTCAGTTCAACCAAAATCTTTTTCATCGAATTTAATTTTAAATTCTTATATTAATAACTAGTTAAATGAGTATATATCTTATTATTCTTATAACAAAGATAAGTTAGTTCTTCAAATTTATGAACTTGGGAGGTTTTTGCATTAAAATAACAGGTTTGGTGAGCTCCAGCCCATTTGACCCCATTTCGTTTGAAGCTAAGTTAATACTTTTACCCAGTTGATCCGTTAAGAAATACAATATAACCCGAATCAACCAATATATAAATAAATGGATGGAAACTGTCACCTCTACATTGTATGGGGAGAAAGAAGTACTTCAAGACATAAGTTGATAAAAAAGTATCATGTACCTGTGACCACCACATAATGAACCTCACTATTCTGTAATCTGATCTCTCAAGATATCGCCGAACAAAGGGTAGGAGAAACAATAATGCAGAAACCATGTTTGGTAACAAGTAAACAATGATTGCCAAAATGAATAGAGAGTTGGAACTTGTTCCATTGCCAAACCAGTTCTTCATGGTCTCTCCAAATCCTGAAGGATTGTCCAAACTATAAGAATAAGTAACTGGTAAGACTATAACCCAAGCTGCTGCAGTAACAGTCTTCAAAACGTAGCGAAGCTTGACATGAAATGGCATGCTGAATCTTGCTTTCCACATCATCACCAGATCAATGACAGCTGGGTAGAAATAATCGGATTAGTGTTCCAGTTTACCAATATATAAGTTTAAAGAACCTTTTCTGTGTGAGATATCTCTGTCATAATTTTCATGGTGATAAATAAATGATTTTACTGTTTCAAAAAGTATTGAACTTTACACCTTCTACCATGTATGGAACGAACTTTGAAAATTCATATTGGCGTATTAAGTTCTAAGAGCCTCAAATGTATGCATTTAACTTACTATTGAATGTATAATACTTATCACAAAAACGTTTTTTTATGTAGCAAAAAACATACAAATATACGTTGTTAGTACTTAAATACATACAATAGGAATTTTCAAAGTTCGCCCCAAACAGCAGTAAAACGTGTAAAGTTCCAAACAATTTGAAACAATAAACCTTAAATAAATTCATATAAATTTTCAATGTGATTTACAAAGTTCAACGTTGATACTACAAGAGAGTTCGAATTGGGCATTTGTGTGAGTTACCTTGTCCAAGCTTCAATATTGCTGCTGTAATGAAGATGCTCAATACTCTCTTGAACACACTTCCATCAAAGATAGAACTTAGCTTACCGGATCCATTCCATGCTATAATAATCATTGCCTTGAATTGGAGGTAACTTATGTTAGCCATAACAGAAATTTGGTTACTAAAACAAAGTTGAGGAAGCAATATGCCACCAACGAAACTAGAAGATTACCTACCTGTAAACATAATATGAAAAAGCTCCACATCCTATCAAAACTCCTAAATATGTGCCAATATGAATCTATCTCAACAAAATTGATCTTTCCTATCCAACGACCCTTGGTAACAGGTTTATCCCCCTGAAAATAATAGCCAGCAATAACTATAAGAGTCAACATAAAAAAGTAAGCAAAAAGGGATGAAGCTTTATCAAACTAATTATATCTTCTTTTGAGTTATATATAGATCATTCAAATATCTGATAGTTCTGATATATAATTTTGAATATCGTTATAAATATATAATTACTATGATATGTGTCTACCAATCAAAATGATTGGACAAAATGTTTCCTATGTGCGTGCAAAACTTGAGGTTGATCGAGATGATCAAAGTATATCAGTTATGTATAAGAACCATAGAAATGGGAAGTGGCACAAGCGAAATAATACTCACATCATTATCTTTAACTTCATCAGGCACGTGAAAGAAATCAGCATCAGCACGCATAGGCCATCCAATACGGAAACAGTCCACTGACCTACAACGTTGTACCACATGAATAACAATTTTAACGTCATATCCCACATTCACAAATGGAAAATTGGAAGGGCCACTAATACACCAAATCAATGTGACATGAGACGAGATTAGAACGAGCGACATACCAGAAGTACTCATTTAGGTCATCATAATTTCTCCATTTAGAATGTTTTGTCTTTCCTCCTTTGCTTTTATGTGCTTCCTGTTTGGGAGCAATAGTCTAATTAATGTCTGTAACTTGGAACATCATTTACAAGCCTTGATCAGATTCTCTATACCTTTGCAATCGTATTGTAGATAGGAGTCACGACTTTCTTCAAGAACGCCTCCTTTTCACCCCCATATGCAGGCTTAATATTTTCACCAGTCACAGAACTCACACTACCAGCTAGCATACCATAAAGTTCAAATGCCATCTGGAAAGAAAGAAAGATGCAGGTTTGATCATAATTAAATGTGTTTATAAACATGTTATAGATATGATTAAGCATCCAGTTGATATGTCTGTTCTAGAGGTGCCATTGTATCAAGTTTAATCTCAAACGAGTAAACATTTGAAGAAAAAAAAGGTGCAAGTGTGTGTGTGTGTGTGGTGGGGGGAAGGGGTCAAAAGGTACAAACTAGTTGACAACCTTCTAAATCAGTTGTATTAACAAATTCACATTACTACTGTTACAATATTGTTTTTGAAATCATAACTAATTCATTAATTACTTGTAGAATAATGGTAAATGGGACAATAAGTGTCTATGGGTGAACCCAACCCAGCCAGTTTCAACCTGTACCAAAAGAGACCTGTTTTTACCCTAACCTGTTTTGATCTATCACTCTACCTGCCCAGAAAGTGCATCTTTATTCATACCGTTTCCTACAGTTGCGAAATTCTTTTTCCTAGTTAACATCCTCCAAGAGTCTATTTTAGTAAACAACCTACTAAATAAGTCGAATCAACAGATTCAGTTTATTAGGGCAATAATATTGCTTTTCTAATCATACCTAGTATTTTTTTTATTAAAATAATGTAAAAGGGACAAAAACTATCTATTGACTATTGGTGAACCCGACCCAGCCAGTTTCAACCAATAATTAAAAAGACTCTTTTTGTCCCTAACTTGTTTTGATTTATAACCGAAACCTCCCATAAATTGCAACCTCATTCATACTTTTTTCCTACAATTGCATATTTCTTTTCCCCTTGTAAAACATTTGTCATAAATCACCATCATTTTAGCTCTTACGAATTACTTCACCTAAAAATAACTACATAAAGAATATTAGAAAAATCGAAAGAAATAGTGAAAGGACATAACAGATTTACACATACGTGGTGATAGATGTAACAAAGGCATTCTGGCATAAATCTCAAGTTTGCAGCTTCACCCCATATGAGTAGATACAAACCCATGTATAACAGTTTCCTTTGTTGCACTTCTTTTTGAATATTTGGGAACCTGTAAATGCCAAATATTAGACTTAAAACAATGCATTTACATTTTATGTACTCCGTGTACAGGAATAAAGATTAGGTTAAAAGAAGAGTATTGAAGATAATGATAATATTCATCATGAGATACAATACAATAATATGTTAAAGGAGGGTCAATAACCATGAAAACATCTCAAGGAGACTAGACTCACCAAAGACTATGTTTGCGACCCAGGTATTCGCACCACTTTTGGTAATTTTTGAAAAGTTTATTCATAACTTCATCAACTGCAGCATCATCCAACTACATATAAAAACCTGTCATCAGTAACACATATTTATATGTGTGCACATTAACTTCATGCCAGATTCTGAGCATAATACCATCGGTTGTTGTCCAAGCTTAGGGAATTGTCGAATATGAATATTTGCCAATAACAAAATCAAGTGCTCCCTTTGATTTGAAACATTATCTTTCTGCAGTTTAAACCAGAGTAAGACTTACCACAAGTATTAGAAGCGGTAATTTCAGCCCAGATATGTGAAAGGGTTAATGGGTTGTGTTTTTTCATCTCAGACTGGTCAAAAGAATTAAGTAAAAAATTTATCTAAACGGAGAACAGGTCAAATGGATTTAACATATGAAACGGGTCGAAAGTTGCTTGAAGTCTATTTCCAATGCATACAACCTTCTACATCGTGTTAGTCGATGATTTAGATTAATATTGAAAAAGATAGTTTTTAGTAATCATTATCATCAAATTACATGTTCATAAAATAATTTAAATGGACAAAAAAAAGTTCACAGGTTAACCTGAGTAGCTGACCCATCCAACTTCGACGCAGGCTCAAAATGACCTATTTCAACTCGACCCTGTTATGACCCATTACCCAATGCCTCCCCCAAGAAACGAACCTGAAAACCAAACATGGACTGCAGCCAATCCAAAATGTCTTCATCTACTTTTTTTTTGTAGCCTTTTGGCCACGGCAGACCTCTAGTATTACGGAGAGCGGAAACAGAAGCTTGTATCTGAAAATTGAACAAGTGAAATGTCATCATACCAAACAAAATGAAAATTTTTTGTCAGTTTTTCCTTAACGAACCTCTGGATATCTCATAATTGCTTGGTTTTTACTGTCAGGATCAAGTGGAAGTATGTTATAAGGAGCATACATCTCTGTCTTCTCAGCAACCTTTGTATGTGCCTCCAAAATCTATAAGTAATCATTAAATGTATAATCAGCCAGAAATGCATATACATATATTAGTAAAAATTATCAAATGAGTTTCTTGAAGGAAGAGAAATATCGAATACTTACCTCATCTGCCACCTCAACAGATTCTGTGAGATTGACAGCCTTTAAAACCTCAAATAGAACAGCAGCAGTTTGGTAAGCTTTTGTAAGACGTGTACTGATATTAGAAGTGAATTTTATGCAATCAGAAAAAGCAAGAAAAAAAAGTCAAAGACCAAACACTAGAGGTGGCAATTTAATCCATTTACTTATAAATGGGATGATTTGGGTTATGCTTCATATCAAATGGATATAATCATACGATTAGCTAGAAAGTGAACGAGTTGAAAGTCATCCAAAACTGGTTTTCTAATGCATAAATCCTCTTAAATCATTTATTGGACAAATAATATAATTATTAAAAGTCTTAATGTGTTTTATTACAAAATGACACTAATAATTGTAAAGAAGTACATAATTTTAGGGATAAAAAGTGTTTCAGACAACACAACCTGTATTAAACTTTCCCCAAAAGTTACACGTTTGACCTGAACCCAATTTGATCTCCAACCCCTTGACCCGCCAATTCTTCCACCAACAGAAAAAACCGCAAAATGAAAGATGATTACCGGTCAGCTTTATCAGCATTTTGCAACGCTTGAATGTACTTCCCATAATAATGTCGATAAAAGCTCTGCATTTCCCGAGCATCACTCTTTGTTCGTCCTGCTAAAGTTGTTTCATCTTCCTACATAGAGTACACCATTGAAGTTCTTTATTTAAGAAAAATATTATTTTTATCCATAAACCAAACATTTCATGATATGATGAAGAATAATAATGTTGACGTGTGTTTTTACTCTACCGGGTGCACCTATTGAATAATTTAGAACCCATCCATGGATTATTATTTGAAGAATTAGCAGGACAAAATAAGAAATATAGTAAGTGATGAATGATGAATGATGAATGATAGAAGAGATGAGTTCACATACCCTTTCTAGACGTTGAAGTAAGGCAGTCTTGAATTGACGAACACCACGACCACTTGATGTTGGATCTAGTCTATGAGCTTTCTCAAAGGCATAGAATCGACCTGATAATGCAATAAAATAAGGTTTCTTGATGTCAATGCATGTAAGCAAACCAGGTGAGCTATTGCATGTTACGAGTATCAGCTTATAATAATATACATATACCCAAAATGTTGTAATGCTTCCTATATTTACTTTCTTTCTCTTGGCCAAAAACTTGGTAATTTTCTTTTTATAAAGATTCTGTCATATATATGCCAACAAGTCAAATAACACATGAACTTTGTAGCTGCAAATATGTTGACTCGCATCAAGGCTACATAAGATTCTGACATTCTGAGACTCAATTGCTCACTCTTTACACACACCATCAATTAAGCTACTCAACGCTTTACATTTTAACAAAACTTTAAAAACAAAAGCAATAACCACATATACCCTAGTGAGTAACCCCCAGTTCTGATAAGTCCAATAACATCGATCAATAAGATAAAGCAAATATTTTAAATAAATGAAGACTTACAGAGATAAGCAACCCTTGGGTTGCTTGGTTCAACTTCATTAGCAACACGAAGAATAGGCGCAATTTCAACAAGTGAAGAAGGAACCACTTCACTATCCATCATCGCTTCCCCGCCCAAATTACCCGCCGTCTGAGTCCGCAGCAGCCGCCCGGGCTGCGGCTGATCGGACCCTCTTCGAGCATTAGCCATACTTTATCTTTGTAATTCTACTCAAGAACAAAGCTTCACCTCACTGTTATTACAAACAACCAAACATCACATCACCATATATACATAATCACAATTATCCAAATAAAACATCACAATCAAACAGTATACCTTATCATATAACAAACCTAATTCATAAAGCATCTCAATTTGCAATTTTTTTATAAAAACAAAATGAACCCAATTCTCATCAGACCAGTTAGATTCCAAATTTCAAACACAATCATACTAAAGGAATCATTGAAATAATAATAAATATTGATGATGAACACAATTATGAACTTACCAAAGTAACTGAAAGCATCAAAATTCCACATGAAAGTAACTTCTGATCACTAAAAAGTGATCTTTTTTGATAATAACAAGTGGGTGTCTGTGTGTGTGTTTGGATAAGGGGGAAATTATTAAGAAAGTTTGGTGCAAAAAAGTAGTAAAGACACACAGACGCAACAGAGAAGCTGAAGAAGCTTGTTGTGAAAGAGAGAAAGTGATGTTGTTAATTAATTATTAATTATTAAATTAAATTATATAATAATTTAATTAAATTAAAGAAAGGTTTAAAGACTTTATTAAATTATTATTGACTTTGCTAGTAAATGCTAATGCAGCGCTCTAACAAACACCAATCATAGTGGTAAGGTTTTATCCTTTTGCGGTTAAGGGTTCTAGATTTGGGTTTTGTAAAAATACACCCCCTGTATAGTGAAATTAAATATTTTTACAAGTTACACTAATAAATGTTTATCTTTAATTAGCTTAAACTTCTTCTCATAAGATACTGAAGGTTTATTTTAAGTTCGTTGTCAATTACTTCAACGATTATCTTAGTTAGTGTTAGAATAAATTAAATTTAAATCAGTCCGTTGTCAAATAGAAGATCTAATGTTAACAAGAAGAAGAAGAAAAAGTTGATGTAATTTATATGGATTCTGGATTTTGAGGAGATTTTGTATGACAATTTACTTTTAAAAAAACAAATGGTTTTGAAGGATAAAGAATCACACATCATATATATGGAGGGATTAATTATTAATTTATTAGTATTAATGTATTATGCTTAACTTAATAACCTTCTTTTGGAATGATGGAGAATATTTGAGTATTTTAATAAGGTCATGTTCGACTATAAGTTATTACTATTGGGATTTTTCTAGAGTTTAGATGCGATCAGGAGATTTTTTTATTATTTTGGTTAATTATTTGTTATGTATTAAATTTTATACTTTTTATTATTGTATAAGTTAAACTTTGAAAATTTATTGTATGTATTGAACTTGTAAGTATCGTCTATATGTAAATTTTCATTTTGGGTAAGGTCAAAATAGGAAAATTTTCCAATTTTGTTTGTACCCCAAAAGGGAAAGTTTACATACAATGAACGATATTTACAATAGAATAAATGAAAGTTTATCTAACACAATAGTAACAAGTGTAATGTTTAATACATAAAATAACAATAAACTTTTTTTTTTTAATTTGTGACATTTGTTTAATTCTGAATAATCGTTGTATATATAGTAGTGACAGTTTTAACGTTGTTATGCAATGATCTTGTTCGTCAAAGGTAACGAATAATTAATTGCACTTTTATTTTGGATAGCTTTTTTTTAACGGTATAGAATATTATAAAAAATCAATACACATATTAAAAATCAATACACATACGTTCACATCATAAAATTCATTCTCACGATTTTAGTTTCCTTCCATTATATTTTTTTTCATCATTAATTTGAGTCAATTTTATAACTGGTTATCGGTATTTATACACAATAACATACTTATTACATGTATACGCATAGACAACGTCTTTCTAGTTATGTTTAACATTTCAATTGTTAAGCACGTTAAAATGACTAACATGCCTCCTTCTTCTTCTGCTTGTGTTTTTCCGTTTTACTTACTTCATGTCTCCCCCTAACTTCCACCTTCACTTCATCTCTTCACAAAGTCGAAATCTAGTTTCCTCACAAATAAACCTCAAGTCCTAAACGTCACCACCATCTTCGTCAAAAGATCTCAGCAGCCATGGTCTTTAAAAGTCAAGATTTGTGGTCTAGATTTCAGGCATCTAAGATTTGATAGGCAGTTCTTTTCAGATGCAACATACTTTGTCGCTAGTTTTGTTTTATTGGAAAGAATTATAGAACACGGTGGTGGGATGGTTGTATTTACTCTTTCTTATAGATGTGCCAATGGTAGAAGATGATTCGAATAATGGTCAAGTATGGTCAAGCGTTGAAATGGTCATTTTAGTTACGGTTAAAATATCAAATTTAACAAGGGAGAGCATGTCTACGCAATACGTTTTGTACGTGTTTTCGGATTGCCGATGCAGAAAGTGATGTATATGAAATAAGTTTATTTACTATGTGTAAATCACGATGATCAACCATGCAATTATTTCCATTAAATTTCTTGAATGTAATTTAGTAAGATGTAAGATTTAGTATAGCTAATAATGAAATATTTAGTATAGCTAATAATGAAATATAATGTGACAGTTTTAACTATGCACGTTATTAACTGCAAATTACAAGAGTAATAAGAAGGTGTTTTACAAATTTTACTAGTGAAGAAAGTTAAAACATGATAAAAGTAGGGGTAGGAAAAGAAAGAGTGTGAGGGACCAAATGAATTTGTGGAAAGAGCCGTGTATGATAATGGTTATTTATTCTGCTTTTAATACTATTTTTAGAAAGTTTACAAGCTTTTTACTTTGAGCTATAGCTAAGGGTCATGGTCGATACTTAACACGCAATCACCCATTACCATTTTGATGATGTTATAATTAAATTGTGTAATTGTAGCCACTAAGCACAATAAAGGTATAAGATGCTGATATTTCTTATATTGTTTTAATTTTTGTTATTTAATCATGATAAGAACTTTCGGAGAAAAAAGGAAGTTGATTAAATAGTTGGTCCTCATAGTTTACATATGATAACAAATTTGGTCTGTGTACTTCACTTTTGAATCGACGGTCTAAAAACACAGAATTAGTTAGAATAGACGGTCTCTCTATCGTTAAATTGAATATTTCAGTTGTTATGTACATTAAAATTGTTGAAATACCCTTATTTCTTTTCTTTTTTTTTAGTTTATTCTGTTTCTTCCTCTAACCTTTACCTTCAATCACAACGACCAACCATGAAATTAATTCAATAAGAAAAGTCTAATGTTCCGTTTGGTTTTGCGAAATATTTTTGATGGAATCGTAATTCATCAAGGGAATCGGAATTCCAAGGAATGTGAATTTCTTTGAGTGGATGACTTTGATACTTACAAATCAACTTTTCGTGAACCAAACACCTTTATGGAATGGAATTCCAATTCCATTAAATACCCCTAAGTTCCGCGAATTAAATGTAACCTAAGAATCCGACACTAGCCTTTCAATAATTTTGCACTATTGCTGACTTCACCGTTGTATCTATACACGTTACATGATCAAATACCGATTGCATCATGTACTTCAGACTTTTGGTCACGGATTATTTGTGGAACGAATAAATTGGGATTATTTGTACGATCCAAGAATCGATACGTAAAAATAGTGAACCACAAGGACCATTTATGTAACTAGTAGTTAATTAAATAAAAGATGTATTATTATATAGTGGCCAGATTTTTTGTCCATAAAGCATGTTCTTTCATCGAAAATCCCTTTTAACTTAAAATAGTGAGAAAAAGACACGTACAGAGAACTACTACCATATTTTTATCCTTATACTCTAATAAAATCTTTATATTATTTATATATATATATATATATATATATATATATATATATATATATATAAAACATAATACAATGGAGCAGTATGAACCTTAGAACCTTAGATTGGTTCTATCCCTAAAGATCCTACGATTAAAATTAGTTCATTCATTTTTTTAGAATTTTTTAATGTGTACCCACAACTATTGTAATTGACACTTCTAATACTTCCCTATTTTTTTAGTCCTTATAATTTAAATATCATGACATTTCAAATGGTAATTTATAAATAAGCCAATCGTATTTGAAATATTTATCTATATTGATTAATTACATTAATTTTTTTATTAACATTATGAAACTAAAAACTGGTCATCCATTTAGCCAAACAACCGTAATATCATGAATACATTAAAATTGTAACTAAAATATTTTGTGATTTTAACTAATATACCAAACTGATAAAGTATATACTATATGTTATTGGTTGACCATTATATTATATAAAAATCTGGTTCATGGTACAATTTCATTTCTTTTAATTACACAATTTATAAAATCAAATGTCGAAACCCCGCATTGTCGCGGGACCTCACCTAGTTAATTAAATAATATAAAATGTTTTGAAGGAAACAATATGTCCACTTTGTTAATCACATCACTAATGTCACAATCATTTATTTATCTATCAATTCTATTACTTTTTTTATTCGTCTAAATGTGAATCATCATTTCTATAACTATTGTGCTTTTTGACTTGCAGCAATACGTTAGAAGACTATTTTGTAAGCATGAACGTTTATCTTTTTATTTAGAAAGATAAACAATTGCACATTTATATCATGAATATATAATATTTATAATTAAGATCAATTCTAGAACTTAAACCCACAACTTGTCAATCTCAAAATTGATAGGTACATCAAATACCGCTACACCAATTGTCTCTTTTTGATAGTATAAAAGCTTATGTAGTTTTTTTTAACGTCATTGTATTGACTATTGACAAAAATTGTTATTAGTGATATGTTAACCTATTATAAGTCAGCACACTAATTTATCAAATTTTCATGATATATGATTTTCTTATGTTAAGTCTTTGTAGCCAACGATCATTATCTTTGCTGAAAAAATATCAATATTTTGAAAAGACTTGGTGTTATCTAAGAAAATAATTAATAAAAATATAAAAGCATATTTAACCAAGGGCGAAGTCATGACTCGTATATATTCGTTCAGAAAGAAAAGTAAAAAATATACGTGTATATATCTCCTATTTTTTTTGAAGACTAAGTAAGTGGGTTCCACTACCCCACTATCCCATTATCTATTATCTATTATGCGTACTATTTATTCTTCAATAACTACATTTTTCATCAATCAAATATTAAATCTACTCATTAAATTCTTTTTTGATTGGTTAAATATCAAAGTGGACATTTATAATGGGACATTCCAAAATAATAATGTGTACATGTTTAATGGGATGGACGGAATATAATATGCTTTTATTTTAAAACATTCATTCGCACCTCCATCCACCATCACCACTTTCACCGCTGCTATGCACAGGTACGAGGCTAATATATATATATATATATATATATATATATATATATATATATAACACCCATTTATAAGGTCTAGTAGTATTATATTAATTTCCTGAATTAAACTATTATTTAATATGTTGAAAATGATTTCATTGGTTTTATTTGAAAATAAATGGGAAAAAAGCCAAATGACTAATTATGACAGATAAATATTAATTGTTTTAAATTAATATAGTTGTAAGAAAAATAAAAGTTGTTAGTCTCGCAAATGATTTTTAGGTTCCAGACAATAGTTTTAGAAGGGAAATAAAAATCACACTACCTTATACTGTGGGTCGGTTTGGAAATACCGACCTAACTTCTTATTTTCTCCAAATTCTTCATTTTCACTTTACAACTCAAACTAAACCCGCATAGGAAGAAATCTTAAACAAATTTAAAAGGAGGAGATTGCTTTTGTGGTTTGATTCTTTAAACATTAGCTCATCATCATCATCTTCTTCCTCCTTATTAGATTGCAAGTGTTTTTGAATTTTGTTGAACTTGTTTTGATGGAGGATAATTAGGTTAATGAAGTGTATATTGGGAAATTGGTACTTACAATGAATTATTGTTACTGAAATTACTTAAATCATCGTCATCATCTTGTTCTTCTTTGAATTGTAAGTGTTCTAATTGTTCATGAACTAAATATGATTTTTGGTAGAAAATGGCATGTGTATTGAAAATGTATAAAATTAAAGTTGAATAGATTTGGTGAATGTTATATGATAACATATGATGTTGTTGGGGTTAATTGTAGTATTGGTAACTTGTAAAATTGAGCTTGATGATGTTTTGATGATGGAAATTGGGTTTGGGTTCGTACAGGAATGTGCAGGTCTGAAATCTTGTTTTAAACCTCGGGAACGTGATCTCATCTTCTAACCCGGATCACGTTTCATAATTAAAATTAGTTGCATTCGAGTTTGGTCTTAGGAACGTGATCCTAGCCACTAATCTGGATCGTGTTAACAAGTATATTTCGGTTACAGAATGGTTTCTTCTTGTGAACGCGATCCCACTCTCATTTCCAGGATTCGCGTTAGTCAGTGTAAAGTCATCACAAATTGAGTTTCTTCTTGTGAACACGATCCTACCTCACTTTCCAGGATCGCGTTTCATAGTGTTAATCGGTAACAACATAAAACTTTCCTTCAGTGTAACGCGATCCCACCCTTGTGCCCGGATCGCGTTTACATGACTAAAAAGAGTAAATATAATAACTTGTTGACTTATGCAATAGTGATATTTAGGTATATTAGTTATATACATTGTGTACTTGTTTGATGTTATATACTTAGGGATTTTGATTAGTTTGATACCATATGTGTCATGTGTTCTACACTTATGAAACGAATTAATAACCGTAGTTATTAATTATATAAGTCGATTTGATTATAACTATGAGTTGTAAAGTATATGGCTTAATTACAACTCAGTAAGTGTTTAATTTTCGGATATTATGAATTGAAATATGATTAATACTTCAACTTGGTTGTCGATATTATACTTATGAACTAAGTTGTATATATATTTATGTGTGTGTGAAATGGAATTATAAATGGTATAGATGTTATCTATAACACCCCTCTTTCTAATACAACAATATTATATTATTTTAATCGGAAGCGCATATTATAAAATACAGTTCATTACTATATATTAAATAATATACATAAACAGTTTACGTATTCAGATCACACCAAATTAAAACTGTTTAACAAATACTTAAAATGGGGTATTATATTTTACAAAACAAGGTTTATACAAAACCATATCAGAGTCGCAAGTCGTCAAACTTTCCCTGCCGAAGCATCCACTTACTGACTACCCACATAGTAAACAAAATCTGCAGGAAGTAATATGAGGGATTAGCACGAAGCTAAGTGAATAGATTTATCACACACGATTCAACTTAGCTTAACCATAAGTTTACACCAATTAATCGTAAACACACATATTTCAATGAGGATCGGTGGCTCTTGGGATATCATAATACCCAGAGATTCCCAAAGAACGCTTAACGTCAATCTGTATGGCCAATACAGAATAGACCGATAACTATTGGTTATTAAACTCATACACAGGTCTCAAACACAACAAATGAATCAAAACCTGTGTAATTCACATAATAACCAAAAGTCCAACTACACGTTGACCTCAATAATCTGATACACATATATTCACATATCACGTAGATTCATAGGCAATAATCAAGACTAAACAGTCTAACACATATCTACGTTTACTTGTTGCAACCAAACAGTTACAACTAAACCGAAGGGTGAGTTCTAAATCCACTCACCGATACCTTTGACGTCTCCACACTCAGGATTCTTATATCACTGAGTCTTAGGTTGATCTGAAACAGAAAATCAAATATAAGTTAGAAATTCGTTCCATAATCATCATTAGAGCACATTTATCAAATCAGGTAATCCCTGAAGTCTAGTCAAACAAAAGTTTATTCAAAATGAAATTAGAAAATCCCGAAATGACGTTTAAAAATTGAAAAATGCCATTTTCGGGCCCTAGATGACCCCGAATGGCCAAAAACTGCCTAGACTCTTAGAATAGAGCCGGGATCATTAGGTCGTTTCCGAGTGACCATGCGAATTTCAATCCAATCCGAGTTAGTGAAATTGTCACCTGTCCGTTACCCCGAAAAACTTTACGCATTTTCAAAATTTGCGAAATAAAAATCTTTAAAAATTCTCGGTTCGCAGTGATCTGGTTTCGCAGGTCAACTCGGTTCGCAGAAACTCGACTCGCAACGAAATAACTCAGTTCACACAGCCATCTCGGCTCGCAGAACTCGGTTCGCACTGCAAAACTACTCAGTTCGCAACGCGAGTCATCTCGCTTCGCACAGTGAAAACTCAACTCGCATCGCAATATTTCAGTTCGCAAGATCTCGGTTCGCTTCGCAGAACTCGACTCGCTTCGCACAAGAACTCGGTTCGCATGACGAACTGGGTTCTGCGAGTTTCGCTGTTCTTACGAGATTTACGAACCAAAACTCATCAAAACTTCAAGGAACTCAATTCTATGGTTTCTAATACATCTACTAACATCATATACCACCTAATAACACCAAATAGCAACATAACAATCTTTAATTTGGTTTAATCACTCAAAACCCCAATTTATAAAACTCAAAATTGAACTCACTTCTTGGTGAAGATGAAGATGATATGATGCAGATGATGATGATGTTGCTGTTTCGAAATTGAAATCACAGAACCTAGCTTAATTCTAATTTGGTTAGTGAGATTGAGAGTTTTCAAAGGTGAAAATGTGTTAAAACTTGAGAACATATGGTTTGTACAGTCGGTTTACAAACCGACTCACATATTTAAATGGTATAATTTTATACCCGTCCTAAATCTATTGTCTGGAACCTAAAAACCATTTGCGAGAATATTAATTTTATTTTACCGTCATCTGTAATAATTTAAGACAACTAATAGTTTACTATTCACAATAAGTCCTAAGACTTATTTACTTAAGTTTCACAAGTAAAATAATTAATATCAAATAATTCCTAAAAATAATTAAATAACTAATTTAAATAAAGGAATTACCAGACCAGGAAAGAGGGTGTTACATTATCTACAACTTGATCATGCATTGTATATCAAGATAGATATAGATATGAATTAATATGGGATAACGAGTTGTTCATTACTATTAATCCATTAATTGATTAAGTTGTCACAACTAGTTATTGTGATCATTTATTTATTTCATATTGAAACATGTTATATGATTATGAAGTAAGTTATACAAATTATGTAACGAGTTACTGACTCATTATTTAATTGTGTTCTCAGATTTGGAAAAGACGCAGTAATATTAGACTTATGAGTTGGTGATTGAGGTAACGGTGAGTGGATCTGTCCCTCGGTGTAAATTAGTTGTAACAGGTTTGGTTACAACGAGTAAACGTATTATTACTGTTTTAGTTTGCCATGATGATTATTGTTTAATCGTAATAATATTATTGATAAATGGTTGAGCCTGACATGATGCCCTGACGATTAGGGATTATGTGATATGTTGCCATTGGGCACTATCTGGTATTGAGTTCAGCATGATGCTGGGCTTGGTTGCTATTGTTGACCGATGGAGGGTTCCTTGTAAGTTGTACATATCGTTAATAGGAACCTTAGTCGTGTGAGAATAGCATTAAGCTATCGGTTTATTCTGTATAGGCCAATACAGATTGTGATAAGCGTTCTTAGGGGCCACCGCGACATGAGGGTTCCTCAAGGACCACCGATCCTCATTGAGATTATGTGTTTATGATTATTTGTTGTAAGATTTGTTGTTTCTAAGTTAGACTGTTGGTTACATATCTACTCGCTTAAATTTGAGCTAATCCCCCACATTAATACTTCTTGCAGGTTATGATTAGATAATGGGCTGAGCAAGAAGCTGTTGACTAGATGGAATGTTTGGCGACTGAGCAGTTAATCATATTGATTTGATTAAATCAATGTTTCTTTGGAATTCTATAACACCCAACTAATTGTATTCTGTTTTATATAATTATAACCTTTATGTATATGGTTTGAAGCAGTTTTGTCAATATATAATTTGGACTTACGCTTGCGAGATATTAAAAAAAATTTGATCTAAATTAAGGGGTGTTATAATATGTATATATATATATATATATATATATATATATATATATAGGGGTAAGATCTAGGAAGAAGTTTTTAGGGAGAAAAGAGGGCGAATGATTTTTTGTTACTATGATTCAGTATATTCTAAGATTCATTATTTTATTCTAAGATTCAAATTTTTATTACTATAACTTTCGAATCATAGCAACAAAAGACTAAATATTATTAATAAACAATTGAACCAAAGCAATAAAATGTAGAATTATATTAATAAAAAAATTGAATCTTAGCAACAAAATATTGAATCATAGTGATAAAAAATCATTTTCATCCTTCTTTCTCTAAATTTCCTTTTTTATCTAGTTTTTATATATATATATTCTTTAATCATTTTAAAGGGGTCTAGTTATTAAATATCCCTAATAGTCTAATACCCATTATTATTATTATTATTATTATTATTATTATTATTATTATTATTATTATTTACGAGTACTTACTTTGAAAATGTAAATATTATATGTAGAGTATAAACTATACGCCTAAATATAAACCTAAAAATATGATTTATTAATTGTATCACCCCAAATTTTGTAAGTTTGTGTTTTTAGAATGTTAAGAGTTAAATTATTAATATTATTTAATAATAGAGCATTTACATTATCATTTGAGCTAGGAATTTAAATTTAGAGAAAAAAACGAGTCTTATGAGTTAAAACTTTAATACCAGGAGTAGAGGAGTGTAATTGGACAATAGTCTCAGTCATATACACTTAAATAAACCCACACCTCAATGATTTAGAGGTATGGGCATAGGTCTGGAATAAGAAATAGATAAAGAGAGATCGAGATACAAAGCAAAGAAAGAAACAAGAGAGAAAGGAAGAAAACCAAGAAGAAAATCACAAAATTGAGCCCATATACTTGAAGTCTAAGAGAAATAATCACATATTCGTGATCCTTGAGGTAAGAACAACACTTTAATCTCTTCAATTTGATGATTTAACGATATTGAGATGAACCCTAAAAATGGGTTTTTGAGAAAAGAGTGATAGTTGAATATAAGAGTGTTAGATGATGATGGTTAAACATAAATGAGTTAGTTATATGTTAAAAGAGATGAGTTTTGGTGTCATTTATATGCGTTGATGAATGTGATGGAATTAGATGATTCTTATGGCTTTTAGTTGATGATGATCACAAATTGTTGCTATTGTGTTAGTATAATAAAAAGAGAACCTATTTTAGTTATGATGTTAATCCTTGAGAAGAATGATGATTTTGTGATTAGAAGTAAATTAAGTATGGTTAAGTGATAGAGTTTTGATGAGATTCTTAGTGAGGTTGATGATGATGATTTGGTGATATTGTGTTATTGTTGTTAGCATGTAGTAAAACTAATCAGATACATGCTTAAAATCGTAACTAATGAGAGGTTGATTAATTATAAGAAATCACTTTGAGTAGTGATTAATATTACATTGTTATGATGTGTTTAGGTGATTCCAAGTAACGAGTGTGAACGTGCTAGAGCTTGCTTAATCGATAATATTGCCAAGGTAAGTAATGTTAACTTGCGTTTGATGCTAATAATTGTCATACATACACAAATAATGAGATTTCAGAAGAGGCTAATAGATGGGTATAATTGAGTAATGCCATTGAGTCACGTGAGAGTGCTCAATGTGTACATATTCAATGATGGAATTCAAGGGTAATGTTTAGGCTTGCGAAACCTCAATGATTATAACTTGATACCATGAGGTTGGATTCTTTCAGTAAATAAAACGAGTAAAGTAGCTAAGTAGTGCCAAAAAGACATGGTACACTAGCTCACAAATATTGAGGTTTGATTGAGTGGTTAAGAGTTATTTATACGCTTATTCTTATTGAGTTGATATTAATCTTGAGATATTACTATTATTATTAAGAACTTGTTAATATCATTGATAATTTGTCGTTGTTGATTAAGAGTGTGATTTAAACTTTGATTTGTGCATTGAACGAAACTATTTGGACACCTAAGTGTCCAAATGGGTCGAAGTGCCTAATTTAGTCAAGTTAGAGGTAAGGTTATCTCATTGCTAATTTTTTAGTCACTATGAGTAAATGAGCTTGTTTGAAAGCGGATGTAAACCCTAACCTTTGATTCGGGTTTAAAAGGTGTCCATATGGGTCATAAATGGGCACTTGAGTTAGATCGAGTTGAAATCGTATTATGGTTGATATGACACATGGTCCACACTTGAATTGATTTTTTTGTGAGGTGGGTAAAATGTTCAAGCCTAATTAGATATGGTTTGCAAACTAGGACGTCGCCCAAAATGGTCCAAAAATAGTCGTTTTTAGTCATACGTCCACATGTGCAATTTTTGAGAAATTTGAAAAGGTGTAAAAAGAGAAATGTTCATTTTGGTATTGTGGAGGTGTCCACCAAGTTTCATGAGCTAACTCACAACGAGTAAAAATTTATGCATATTCAAACTTTGTGTTTTTAATTGAGTTGTGTAGTTTGGGATCAAGGCTGCATCTGCAGGAATTGGAGGTTACCCGGCGGGTAGAGAGTCTACCCAGTTGGGTATCCGATGGTATAAGAGCGAGTAAACGGGTAGCTACTCTGTAATTAAAGACAGAAGTGAGGGTCGTGGAAAACACGTAGTACCCGGCGTATACCTAGGTTAGCCGGCGGGTAATCGGTTACCTGGTACCCTACCCGACGGGTAAACCCCCAAATGAGTCATTCTTGTGTTAGCACATATATGATTTATTTGTTGTATTGTAACGATTTAAGTTACTCAAATATAATTAGTGGGATAGGTTATTTGGAGTTCCACTTTAATGTTTGTTGTTATAAAAGAGAGAGAATTCATTGTGGTTGAGTCATTTGCGTATGGCCAATAGCTATTGTAGTTAATCACTTGTGTGTGATCTATATTTTGCAGTAATTGTTGTAAATAAACTTTTGAGTAAGAGTAGTACTTTATTATTAAAAATTGGTCAATTGCGTATGATCAAGGTTTATTAAGTATCTAGAGAATTGAGAACGAGAATATAGTATAGATGAGATTGAAGTATAAATCACCATTACTTACTAAGCATTATTGCTTATCCTATCACTGTTGTTGTGACGTAGGTGATTGCGGGATATTGGTATCACTTTGGGATAGGGACCCGAGGATGACTATTGGTGGGACTTACTGTGACCTCAGTAAGTCAATCCCTTTCATAATCATCCTCTATACGATGAAGGTCCCATTTTGTACGTGTACATATCAATTGTGTATTGTTTAAAAAAAATTGGGACGTTTAATTAATGTGATAGAATGATAAATGAGAATTGAACTGAGAAAATATATGAATAATAATGAAGTAGGTTTAATTTTTGTAACACCTCAAAATTCAAAAGTATTACTATAATAAAAGCGAAATAAATTGTATTAAGTTATTACTATTTTAAGTGGCATAATTTAATAATAATTGTAGTCGGTTTTAAAGTTACCGACAATAATAATCACGGGGAATAAAAGGTAACTTATATATCTATTTACATACACGCACATATGTATCATTATTTTACTTTAAAACATTCTAGAGAGAGATAGAGAGATGGAAAAAATGCAGGAGAAGAGAAAGAAGGAGAAT